>OX638381.1:34678971-35878971 GCA_951813785.1 Criorhina ranunculi | reverse complement strand
ACCCCCTCAGAGGCATTATATTTATTAAAGCTCTCGCACTTGTGCTCACAATCATGTTCCAGGCCGAGCTCTGTGTTTAAAGTTCCCTGCGTACTCTCGATTATATCGTAAAAACTGTCCAGCTGACCTCGCTGGGTGCACATGTGATGCTGACAAATGGTTAGAGGCACATATCTCCATGACATAAGGCCCAACCATAATGGACTTTAGTGGGAAGGGATTAACCTTATGTCAAAACCGAACGAAAAGCCCACTCAATTTCTGCCAAACGTTTAAGATACTTGAGCAAACTTCGTGATCTGTCAAATTGTTTTTATTCGGTTTGGTTTCATAAAGACATATTTTCTTTCTACCAGTGGAATTAAAACAGTTAAAAAGTCGTATTCAGAAGTAATTTCCACTGCCGTCGTTCATTTGTTATTTTTTTAAGTTTTTGTGTCATCTGTCAAATTTCCGTACGGAAGTCTCAATGGAATGAGACATTCCGTAAGCCCACAAAAGTCAACGAAAACTTGACGAAACCGTGCATTATCCCATTATGGGTATGCCATACCATTCGCATGTAATGGGACATTTCATTAAGCTGGCATAAGCTCATCTAAGTCTATTATGGTTGGGCCTTTAGTCTTCCCCTCCGTTACAGATCTACTTGAGCACATGCGAGTAGCTATCTGACAAAACTCCTACGAAGTTTCGGTAGAAGGATAATTCTTTCTAGAACTTAGCTCCAGCTCTTCCATGACTGCCACTTACACACAAACGTATCTACTTACAAACTTAACTGACCTGACTGATATGTATCTCAAGGCCTTTACGGTCTTGAGACATCCAGCGACGATTCTCGAAACTATTCAGCTCTTCTCGAATATTTGTTCTGTAGCGTCGCTCTCGCTTAAGACATGACAAGACACACCCCTGCCACTTTGGATAAGTCTCTAGGAGCGAACTGCGTGTTAGAACCAGAGTAGCTGTAGAGGATAAGGATATCCGACCTAGGTCCTCCCAACAAATGAGCAAGTTCTGAGCTCTGTGAGTAAGGCAGGTGACGGGTTTGTGTAGAATTAGAATTAGTTCAAGCTAGGTCCTCCCCACGACCGGTGGGTGAGCAAGTTCTGAGCTCTTAGTAAGACAGGTGTAGGAGATGTAAATAATTGGAAGTGGTTCGAGTTAGGTCCTCCCCACGGATGTTGGGTGAGCAAGTTCCGAGGTCTGTAAGTAAGGAAGGTGACGGGTATGTGTATAATTGGAAGTGGTTCGAGTTAGGTCCTCCCCGCGGGTGGTAGGTTAGAGATATTTGAATTCTCCGAGTGAGACAGGCAATAGGTGATCCATAGCATTAGGAATAATTCGAGCTAGGGCCTCCCCACAGATGGTGGGTGAGTAAGTTTAGAGCTCTCCGATTAGGACAGGTGATAGGTGAAGCGTAGCATTAGGAGTAGTTCCAGCTAGGTTCTCACCGCGGGTGGTAAGTGAGAGTGGGTGAGTGAGTTAAGAGCTCTCTGAGTAAGACAGGTGATAGATGCTGTATAGTATTAGAAATAGTTCAAGCTCTCTTAGTAGGAGAGTGTAGCTGGATGGAGGAAAGGAGATGCGAAAGAAGTTGAAGAAGATTATGAGCTGCAAAACTACACCCTGTAATAAGGGAGTGGCAGTGTACACGGGGAGTTAGGATTTAAATTGGAATTATGTGGGGATGTGTGCGGGATGCTATTGTGGGAGCGGAAATGGAAGGAAACGAGTGTTGAGTGCGTGGAAAATGCTTGCGAGGCTCGGCTAAGCTCGCCGAATAGGTGGGTTCTTGTCCTCGCACTACGACTGAGGAGGCGCTGCTGCTGGAGATCACCACCCTGCCAGGAAATCCTTTTGCCGGGTATAGACTTCCCCAAGGATGCTTGATGTTGCCGGAACTAAGAGTTTGGTATGATATGAATGAAGTATAAAGGTATGATAAACGTTCTTCCTCATTGAAGGCTGGTTAAACTGATGTTGGATTGTCAATCGAACATATTTTTCACTTCTTTATGTTCGTCATGTTTTTAAGTTTTGCCTTCTGCTGCTTATTCAAGCCCTGTGAAGAGTTGTGGATATTTTGTGTATAGGTACGCGATTATGTTGGTGCTTATAATAGAATGGTTATAACCAGAATCTACATCTGTGTATTCTATTGTCTGTGGCAGAGCTTTCCGCAGAAATAGGCACTGAAGACTCCTGATATATTTCTTGTGGGGGTGACTGTTGATATCTTCACAGACTTCAACAACCTAAATTTACTTTTACTGTGATGCACTGAAACGATGCCACTGGACCAGTTTGTGGTGGATCTTTATATAGTATGGGGATGAGACCGAGCATAATAATCAAATATTCACTAGATGTGGATCACAGACAACCTGTTATACATATTTTGAATGTTGCACCATTCATACTGATGTTTGTCAGTAGTCTCTGGCCGCCTCCAATGTTTCTTGTTCGTCCTATCCCTTCAACGACTTAATATTCATATAATCAATTTTCGACACTCGCAGTTTCACCTTTGCCATTTATATTGTTTACGTTCATCAACCTTATATGAAAATTGAAAACCCCTTCAAGCGTAGCCCCCATCAAAAACATCAATTTTAATATTGCAGAGTCACATTATATATACAAAAGTGACAAATTGTTTATTTTTCGGAATATACAGAATTAGTTTTTTTTTTCAAAAAGAAAATTAAAACAAAAATTGTGAATTAATAGTTACATGGGCTAAAGATCCAAAGGGTTGTGTGTGTGTTTATATATGAGTGGGTGTCTGAGATGCATAAAAAAAAAATAAGAATGCTACATAATATATTTTCTGTGTGTTATATAAAGTTTGTCTTGTATATAGATATAGATCCGACTTTAAAATTGCATTTATAAACAGGCCAAAATGACAAAACATAATTTTCTTTAATCACTCAACCGCTTTCGAAATATAATTTATGTATAAATTTTCTAAGTGCCTATATCTTAAGTAAAAGAGATTCATTAGTAATGTGCATATATATAAATAGGCATACACCCCGATTCCTGTTGTCGTTTCCAGCAAGACTTATTCAAATAGATCCTATTGAAGAAGTTACAGAATTACTACCAACGTCATACGCGACTGACGACAACGGGAATGGGGGTGTGATAATTTCACTTAAAAGAAACTTCAATTATTGCTTCACTTTGACTATAAACTAAGTTACACCAGGTCTTCACATGTCCATTACTCATTAGACATGGATACATGTAGTATGGTTGCAATCATGCAAAACCGAGAGAAGACAATCAACCATGTTTACACTGGAAACTAGCAATGAACGACACACTACACGTATGTGTCCTTTGTATCACATATCGTGTACTGGGTTATGGCACGGGCCAGGTTACCAGATATGAATGAAAGTGCACTTGCAGCACTAGGAAAGCGAGCAGATGGTCGCGAACGTCTAAGTAGGTCAGTGTGTGAACGAAATCCAATATGATCGGGAATAGCATGTGGGGTCGGAAACATCAGCATCGTGCTGTGTTTACTTGTGGGAATTGTGTGTGATAACAACAAAGGTGATAAGTGTGGAGTTCTACACAATAGGATGTCAGCGAACTTAAAACTTCAAAGTTGGGTACGTAGGACTCCATTTATACTTTTACCACACCTATTCGTGGTGTTTATCATTGATGTGAAGCGAAAGGTAGCTCCATAATAAACAGAATGCGTATGAACATGGCCAGACTAACAATGGTGAGTAGAGGTCACTGGCCCTTTGGAGAACACGCAAAGAAAATAAACTGGAGATCCGTTTCCAGTTCTGGCTAAACCATTCTTCAACAACCTACAAGAACTTCCTATCGTCCAACTAATCGAAACATAACGTTTCCTTTATCTTGCTTGATAAAAAAAAAACAAATATTTGCTGCGGCAGCTCGTAGAGAGCCAAGACCTAGCTTCTCGCAACCATTCATACCGTGCGCGTTATATTTTTCGTACGAAGTTTTGGCATTGCCTGCCGAAAGGTGGTTCCGCAAAAAACGCTGGGCTTAGAACCTGTGTCAGCTCGCTTAGCAGTAAATCACACCAACCACTGATCCACACAGACCACATATATAATCAGATAACTCGTGGTATCAAAACTCAGTTCCAATGCGGAATCACCATACCGAACCGACCAACCAATTTAGACACGGATTCCTTGGAAGACTGATCCGGACTTTGACCAAAGCTTTTGGATTTGTTCGAAACACATGCTAACAAAGAGAAAAACAAATTTGCCAATGAAATAGAAGTGAGTTTCGAACAAGAGAAGTGATCATCCAACCCAGTACTTAAAACCCGATCACCGATTGTTAAACGAAGCTGGTGTGCAAAATTGCGAGGCGATATCCGAAATTTAGTACTAAAAATTCTATGAATTGGAAATTATATCAACAACAATTAGAAAATCGATTAAAGCTGTTAAAAAGTAAGTACCTGTACTCGGCATTACATTTCTGTCTACCATCATCTTCCTCTACTGAACATAATGTACACGCAGACCTGCCATAAGCGATGACGACTCGTGAAGACTCGGTGTAATGGTTAACCAAAAACTTTAAAATGCTTACAAACATAACTGTGATGTGTAAAAAAAAAATAAAAATAAAGAGGCATTTTTAAAATTACTAACTCTTGCCTTTTTGTCTTTCGTTTTAAGTATCAAAAATTGTCTTCTCCTATCTTTACAATTCCGTGTAGCAAAATATAAATTTCATTCGATTATATATTTCCTAGTGTTATACAAAAATAATACAATTTCCTAAGTATACAGTTTATAGTTGTCACTACTAGTAGAGTTGATGTTTATATAAAAAATATATACGTATATGAATGTATGTAAAACGCATACTAAGTCGTGTAAAAAAAATTAAGTCCTTTTGTTTTGTGGAATGTAACTTTGCTTATGTACATCAATGTATGAGTAGTTTTTCTGCCCAGACGTTGGGCCGTACTTTAAGATATGTGAATCCATTTATTGTAAGATGTAATCTTTATGGCTACGTAGAGATTTGAGTTGTTTCTTTAGTTTTGTGATTAGATCCGAAGGTTGAACGAGAATGGAGATGTCTCGGCCAACACAGTTTAGACGATCACGTATTTCATTTTCTTTGAAGAATAAATTCAATGGTCTGCCATTGATTTCCGTTAGCACCCAAAATGTGAGAGTTGTACCATCACATGATTGTGCCTGAAATTGCAAAATGTTAATTGTTTTTGATTTGTTGGTTGTGGGACTTTTACTAACTACCTTCGGTGGGAGACCATGGCGAGCTGCTAGACTATTGGGTACAACATCCACAATTGTAGAGGTATTGCCATCGCGTATCAGACCTAAACATTGGCCTTCACGTTCTCTCCGTATTGCATAACCTCGGCCAAATGGCACTCTTCTAATAAGAACTTCAAGCTGTAGAGAAAAGATGTCCGATTAGGCACTATGCTTATATGACATACATGACTATAGCGGGTACTTACAAAGAGAGTATTTGTATTACGAATCACTTTATTTGCTTCAGTTGCTGAGCTGATTGTAATCCCCGCAATTGATATAAGTTGATCGCCGATATGAAGAGCGTTGTATAGCACCGGATGCTCTTTTTGTTTCCAGCCAGCGACCCTGAAAGTTAAAATTTCAAAACAATTTTAGGAATAATCCTCGCTATGAAAAAAAAAATAAAAAGCCAACACGGTGTCCCAGCTGGACGAGTTTTACGATCGCATCTTCAAACGTCTTATAAGGAATAAGGTACGGAGAAATAAAGTAAACCTAGTCACGAATATACAGGAATTCGTATGTTTTTAGCAAGCACTTGGATTACCCCTCCCAGTTTAGAATAAGTCGGATTCTATTGGTTTGCATCAATCCTTAACCAAGTTTGGGTGAACAGAAGCATATCCAACCGATGTAGTTCAAAATGTTAACCCTCCCAGCTACATTATCCATATCAGATATTTATAAATAAATTTCCTTACCACACTGCTCCGAATGCGTCAACCCACGCAATAGATCCAATACAATCCTTCCGTCGCAGCTGCAATCTAAGCCCACCGGGATGCATTATTTCTCGACGCAACTGAAGCACCTGTTGCTCACGCAGTGTCATTCGTTTGGAAGACTGGGCATTTAGAGCGTTCTCGTGTGCCAATCGAAATGGCTGTGGCGGCTGTTGCATACGAGTAGACGCACGTGGTTCATTGTTATTCGTTCGCGGACGAGGCGATGGAGCATCTGATGTCGAAGAACTGCGCCTTCGTTGCTCGAGAGATTCAGAACGTGTCCGCTCAACTACACTATGCGGCTCACCGTTATTGTTCGACAATTGATTGCCTTTGGGATGTGATGGTTTATTCATATCCTTACGACTAGGTCGTGCAGTTATCACAGCTTCTGTTAGTCCCCGTGTTAGGAACGGTCGATTGGCCAACAATGATGGTGGGCAATTTTCTCGCCCATCTTGAAGCAGCCGTTTTCTATGCATCGCCGGACTTGGTTTTCCATTACGACCAACATGAATCGGAGACGCAGTCGACGTAGACGGTAATTGTGTATGACACTCAGTTGTGTTGGTAGGTGGTGTTTGGGTTGCGATACTCGTTCGACTATTATCAGCAGTTGTTGTCGACTTCTTCTTCAGTCCAGCTGAATTTGATGTGGAAGAGACCGCCAGTGAAGACTGAGGATTTATTGGTTGACTAGTCGCATTCTTTATTCGTGCCATTTTCGGCGAATAAGGAGCTGCCGTTTCACTTGAATTGTGAAGTTCATGTAGAGCTTGTGCATGTGGTGTTGCTATGGGAATGCTAGAGGTAAGAAATACTTTCTCATAGTGAGTTGCCTTCTGTTGAACATCGTTATTGACTGCGATATTCGTCACGCCCGAAGTATTTGTACTGAGAATGATTTTCTTCGATAACTTCGGAGTGAGAGACGAAGAGCTTGGACAAACAGAGCCGTATGTATTAGCTGCACTACTTCCCCCTGTCACATGTACGGTCGTTATTTTATGATTTTCTAAATGTACAGCAGGTGCTGTGATTTTCTTTGCCTTTGCTGGCGATGAATATTGATTAGCTACTGCTGTAGCATGCACAGGAATTGTACTGAGATTGGACGGAATTATTTGCACATTGCTTTTGTATTCCTCAGTATGATTGTTCTGCGGATCGGGGAATTTAAATATTTCAGGTCCTTTGTTGGAAGATGGCAACGGATTTGATACTTGAATAATCGTAATATTTGTCGAAGAAGATTCGGAAGTATTTACTTCCGACGGATGATCATCGAGGTCTTTTTGAACATCGAATTCGGTGATATTGTTGTTGATCGTAGTAATTTCTGGTGTGGTTTCTGTTATAGAGAGCGTGCGTGATGTTTGTGGTCTGAAAATAGAAAGGAAATTACTTAACAAAAGTTTTATCTATGGTGTCTGGTTGAAATTGACATGGAAACACAAACGGAAGAAGGGCAATTCATGAATCTATGCATAGACAATAAGGCCGTCGTACATTTTAGCATGCAGTTATGCGCCAATCGAAGAGAAAAATGACATTCCTAAAGGTTTGACCTTTCAAACTCAACAATGAGACTTATGAGTCTACAGATCGATACCAGCCAACATTGACTCGGTGTTAAACAGGGTTTTAGCCGGGGATCCAGATTCTGAAATGATGCCGTACCTTAGAAGGAGACCTACTTTCCCCAGTAACGAGTTCAGAAATTGTGGACGATCCTAGGACAAAACACACACACACACAGATACCAGCACTATAGGCCCATGAAAGCGATTGTGTGTTCTAGCTAATGCACACCTAGTCTTACATTACACTGATTATGGTACTTATACCAGCTTGCCATAACCAGTCACCATTTTTCAGTGTTTAGCCTCCAGAAGCTCCAAGTAAATTAGAATTTGCTGACCGCAACCAGCGCAGAGTAGAGAGACATAGCACCTCTCCGTACTGCATCAAATAGTACAATAATTTCAATTTGTGTCATATCAACAGCCAGATACTCTTATCTCAATGCAAGAACGATTGGAGCATTTAGCTCACTTTGGTGGAAGGCAATGAATACAAGGGTGCAAAAAATGTGTTTGCAAGCAGTGAAACAGCAGACTCAGCAGTAAAGCGGGATGAGCTTGAGCCCTAGTATCGCATAAAGAAAAAAGAAGTCCAATGTAGTGTAAGACAAGACAAGCATAACTGAACTGAACTCGAAGGAAGTGGCAGGTGACCAAAGTTAACGATCATTAAGCTCCCTAAGAAAGGTAATGTAATGGAGTGCAAAAACTGGAGAGGAATTCCTGTTCCTCCTGCTGTCAATAAAATAGAAACTCAGTTCTGCAGCGCATCTAAGAACAACTTGATCCAACTCTCGATCTCAAACAAGCATGATGTCACTAAGAACTATCCTGCGTTGATCACATAAACACACTGAAAATCATTATGGAACAATTCGTCGACTATACATCCTCGCTCGACTTAGAGCAGACTTACAAAAGCGTAAAGCGGAACTTAATCTGTGCACAGTGGTAAGGTGCCAGCATTTCAATGTCCGAAGCGGTGTCTTCTGGTAGTGAAATAGGATGGACAATGGCATCTTACCTCAAATATCTGGACTAAGCTGAAGATGAAGATGCCTGTAGGGGTCACAATACGAATTTGTTTTTTACTCAAAACACTGTATTGAATGTTTACGCTTCACCGACACTTTTATACATTTTTCCTCATTTGTCAAATGTGTACATAGGTCTTCCGTATTTATATTTCTACAAAACAAAATAAAACATATTTTCTAAGAATTTTTCTTCCAAAACATGGATAGCAGTTACGAACTCGATTCAGAAATACTAGACAATCTTTACAAACATCAGCTGCAAGAGCTGCGTGAATTTACCCTTAAACTCGACGACACTCAGGATATAAATCTTTGCCGCAAGTGGTTGCAAGTGTTCAATAAAACTTCGGATGAGGAAAAAATCTCTAGAAATTGCCTTTGTGCTCTTATGTGTCAACAGCTGAAAAAAGATGGCTGCTTAATGATGCCGTTTACAGATCTGTCCAATTGCAATCGGGATCTGGTTCAGGTACTAGCATCTTTAGATCGAAGCTTTTCTAATGAAAGCAACTATGTGCTGTCGAGAGGAACCGAATCAATTAGTGAGAAGAATTTTAATTTTCAAGAGACCGAAATCGTTCAAATTAAGCAGGAACTGCAACAAATGCAACAAGAAAGAGATGAAAAGGAAACAAAAATTCGCGAGCTCACTAGGATTATTGAGAGGTGCAACAAATGTGAAATGGAAAATGATATTCTTACGAATATTTCCAATCTCGTGGACAGTTTAAAGGAAGAAAGAAGTCTCGATAACTTTTGGATTTTCAGAAAACTCTTCGCAGAGGAGGATAACATGGAATTGTACAACAAACTAACCGAGTTGGACAGAGCTTTTCATCTTATTTTGCAAGAAAACACGAAAAGCCAATTGTTGGCCACACAGAAACAGCTCTCAAAAATCATTAAATCGAAAGAGAAGCTTTTGAAAAAATGCGAACAAGAGATAAACATACAAAAGTGGCAACAAAAGATGAGGGTGAAGGTTGTCAAGCTGCAATTTTGTTCGATTTTAAGTCGAATATTCCTCAAGAGTCGACAGAACACTCACAATCAAATGTTTGCATTATTCAATGAACTAGAAGCCAAATACAAGAATATCCTTTTAAAATTCACCGGTTAGCTCGGTGCTTACCTCAGGAGTTGGCGTCCGTTCGAGTGCGGAATTGGTGAAAGGGACTCACGATCTGTAAATAGAAATTTCATTAGAGATCAAATATATTTTTAATTTTACTCCAACTGACCTTGCTCTTTGTCTATTGACGAACTAATATCCAGGCGAACACTAAGTGCATCTGAAAATGCACTCTGTAAGTCAGCAATCGTTGAACTGGAACGGTTTGCAGATTCGTTGAAGCTATTCCTAGCTTCGAGGGCATCATGCTTCACTTTGCTATGCGGTATTAACTTTGGTCGAGCCAAACACATAACAAATTCTTCACTCACATCGGATATGTCATCTTCATCGTCATCGGCACTTATGCTTCCACTATGATTGCCTGTATTAAGTTGCTCACTGTAGTTGCTTATGGGATCCGAAAGCATATTCAATAAGTTTTGAGTCAGAGTGTTCGACATTGATGTTAGACAAGCTGATGTGGATGGTAATGGCACAGTTACATTGCTGGTAGAAGCCGTTGATATTATATTCGAGTTTCTACAAATTTCCTGTGAACCAGCAGCTGTAGTAGTAGATGTTGAAGGAACTCCACTCGACGATAACAGACCACCGCCACTGACAATTGTCGTAGATGTTGATGAAGAAGACGAAGAGGATGATATTGATGGCACAACACGCTCAACACCTGGAACAATAGCTGCTGGTACTGGTGGTGTAGCTGGTAGTGGTGATGTGGGATCTCTGGTTGGTAATAGTGGTGGCCGAACTTCGGGTAACTTTGTATAGAGATTTTCCCGTGGTGAAATTATTTTCATTTCACGTAATTTTGAACGTAACGTCTCAACCCATTCTTGCATTACTTCCCTGGGAAATACAAAGAAATTTATTAATCGTTAATGATGCTCCCAGTTTATTGTGTTAACGTTGAAGTGCTGAAAAAGCTTGAATCGTATTGATGTAGTAAGTACTACATCATTCTAATCAAATGAAGACTGATACCGATCTATACACTGAGCTACTCTGTTATATTCGTTGTGAAATATGATGTGTACTTTCCTGCAAGACATTAACAATAATTGATTGGTTGGGTTGGTGATAATGCAGTTAGGGAGCATAGACCTAATTAGTGCAAATGGTTTTGTTTTGGTCATATGGCCTCGAGATAAAAACTTGAAAGCTGCTAGATTAAGGAAACGTGATATTTCGATGAGCTTAACGCTGACCAGTTCTTCTAGGTTGTTGAAGAATGCTATGAATACCGCAAGTGTTCGATTCTAGCCAAAGCTGGACAACTGCAGATAAAATGTACGAGAATTATTAATTCGTTTAAAGCGGATGGAGAGTTTTCTCATGACAAACAATTTTTTCGGAGGCTTCACGTTGCCAACGTGTGACGTGAAAAACCTAATGTTTATTGCTGCGATTTTGTCCGGTCAGTAGGAGACGGCGATGAAAAACTTCAGTACACGAAGTTGCTGGTGCTGTTAAAATGCGCTTTATTTCATGCAAGTAGAAGGGGATCTTAAACATTTCTTCGAAATTCCTTTTTGAACTCTTTCCGCGTCTACGCTAGCATTTGCCTGACGGTTTAATAGCTAATCGTACCGGTGGTAACCTGTTTCATTTCTTCTTGTGAATAGTAGTTTTGATGCACTTGCCACAGCTATTAGGCAATCATTTGATTTGATTTAATATAAATAATTTGCAACTGTCGTAGGTACTATACAGATTTAATTTCACAACAAAATTATGTCCCAAATATGGAGGAATACAAAAGCGGGTAAGCGTGTCTTTTGGTGCTTTGAAATGCGCCTACGTTCGCACAAATTCTTGACTTAAAAGGGCATCGATGACCAATTCATCCAATTTGCCAGTTCAACCTTGATCCCGTTAATTGGCTAACAATGCAGCAAACAAATTTGTCTTTACCTGCTCTTTGGCAATTAGCACATTCCTCTATGTTGACTACATTTTACATACCAGTACATATTTCACAAAGCAAAACAACCATTCACATTGTAAAGAAACCAATGAACACAAACTAATCCATCACCGCGTTACCAAACAACATTGCCTTTGTTTTATCTATTGACTTACATCAGTTTCATAAGCCCCCAGCCAACTTACCATGACATTGCGTGAAAACGCACAACTTCGTTACTCAGTGTGACAACGAATTCAAATTCATGTGAGTTTGGTATAAGCGCGTGCGAAATATGCTGTGTTTCTTGCATTGAGACCACCCACTCAGGATTGTGTGATGGTGCAAGTCTTGGTTCTGCATAGCCCTCCAACAGAGCTTCCGTATCGTCATGCACGCAAAATACCACCCAGCTTCGATCTGATTTCTGAAAAATAAGAAACAATTATTAAAATGATTTCCTATAAACAATTTAATTGCAGAGGAAATGGAATTTCTTTGTTGGAAGAGGGGATAGATTGGTTTTACCTTGGGACCGATTGTAATTTTTTTACCATCGGTGGTTAGACGTTTTAGCCAACTATTCTTATGGATTTCTCGAAACAGTGCACCACGGGATGAGCTCATTTTAATGTTGCACTGCTATGGAATTTTTTGCCTTTTTTTTTTCTTTACCATTTGGATGTGAATGCAAAGAAATTTGCAATTAACGCGGTAACGAAGCAAAACACATTTGATGGAAACTGGGAATTTTTCCAACTTCTACTGTGAAATGTCACTTTTGACAGATACCAAAGCGGAAGAAGTCTTGCATACGTTTTAGAATGCACATTTAATTGGATTTGAATCGTTATTCTTGGCTAAGATAATCACAACTGGTTTTAAAACTTAACTGAGAAAGGTAAAACTTAACTTTACACGTGCTTTGACGGTAAATTTAACTATTTTATTGCACGATATATGTGGAGAAATGAACAAAATCACTATGCACACAAAAATAACAAATTAATTGCACTGCGCCATGTTTGCATTTCCAAATATTTCCATCTGACATTCCAAGTTCCAATTGTAAAATTTACCATCCACATGCTGAGGGGATTGTTACATTGACGGACAGTTGGAAAAATTAACAAACGGCTAAAATTCAAAAAGTGTGTGAATGGCGTAAGCAGCTTTGGGACACAAATAACTTTTAACATGGATATGTATTTGCTTGAAATAAACTGGGCAATTGGAAATTCTTCTGAGTAGATGATGAAGCCTGCACATGCATCATCCTCGCAAACAGGACCAAATATTTGACTTAGAGTATTTCTTTCGAAGGATCCCAAATCTGCTCTGCTGTCTTACTTATCGTCCAGCATTCAACTCCATAAAGCAAGATCAGGGTTTTGTAGAGCATGATTTTGGACCTTCAAGTTAGCAGTTTGGAACCTAGTTGTTTGGACAAACCCAAGTAATAGCGGTTGCCTAAGGTTATCCTTCGTCGAATCTTCACTAGGGTGTCATTTGTGGAGTTTATATTTGTCCCGGGGTAAGTAAACTCCTTCACTACCTTAAAATTATAACTGTCGATTGTTTAATTCTGTCCTAGACGGTGTTCGACGGATCGGTTATTGGTAGACAGCATATACTTTGTTTCATCCTCATTCATCATGAGACCAACTCGTTTGGCTTGCCGCAAAATCCTCAATAATGGCACACTGGGAACGTGCGCTGATTGTCGAAATCGTCTGCGTACCCCAGCAGCTGGATGGATTTGTAAAATATTGTGCCTTCTTTGTTAACGCCGGCCTCTCGCATTATCTGCACCAGCATAAGATTAAAGAAATCACAGGACAGCGGATCTCCTTGCCGAAATCAGGTGTATGTTTGGAATAATTCGGTTGTTTTGTTTTCAAGCTGCACGGTGCATTGCGAGTTCTCTAGCATGGCGCAACCAACCGGATCAGTTTTCTCGGGGTCCCGATTTAAAGTCGATGAAGATATGGTAAGTATCGACTTGGAACTCGTTGGTCTTTTTCAGGATTTGCCAGTGTGAAAATTTGGTCAATCGTCAATTTGCCGGACCGGAAGCCGCACTAGTAGGCGCTGATCAGTGTGGTGCGCAACAGCTTTAGTCGTTCACACAGTAAGCTGGATAGGATCTTATATATTAAGCAGGGATATGGTACGGTAGTTCTTACAAGACATAGGATCGCCTTTTTTGAAGATAGAACTGGGGTCGAATTACGGCATCCGTGATCGAGTAACTCGTCACGAAAAAACGAGCATAATTACGTCGGAATGATCGTTTATGCGTAATAATGTTCATTTTTTCGTGACGAGTTACTCGATCACGGATGCCGTAATTCGACCCCTGGGCCCCTACTATGTATTGCGTTTCTAAAGTTTGGATCGTTTGAAAGCGGACATTTTGTATGGATTTTATGAAATTCAAATTGCTTTCAAACGATCCGAACTTTAGAATCGCAATCCTGAGTAGGGGCCCTGATAGTCCAGTCGTTGGTCATGCTGTTGTCCTCCCATTCTTTGCAGATGATCTAATAGATGCTCCTTACCAAAACATCGCCACTATTTTTAAAAAATGCTCGCGGCAATCAGTCTGAGCCCGCGCCTTTTTATAAGCCGACTTCGTCTAGGCTGGGTAGGAGAACTACTTCATCGACTGAAGCTGAGTTTTCTCTACCACTCTGCAACTGTTGGAAATGCTGCTTAAATAAATCCACAATTCACAGCGGGTCGGTGACAAGATTACCCTCACTGTTTCGAAGGGCCCGAGTTCCTGGTCTGTAGCCTGCAGACAGGCGTTTAACTAAAATTAGTTAACAATAAAATGAAATACAATTTGTTGTCTTTTTTTTTAGCCTATAATACTTTTTTTGTATTTTTTTTATATTTTTTTTATAATATATTTTTATCACACATATTTTTTTGTTGCTGTTTACAGGATTGCATATCACTACTTCCTTTCTTAAAAAATAAAAAAAAATAATAATAATAATTAAGTTCAACAAATATGATTTAACGTCAAAAATTGTATAAAGAAAAGTAGTAATATTGAATTGCTCAGTATCGTCATGATTTTTCGCAGTAAATCTCTTAAGTTAGCACAGCTCTTCTGTGCTATTTTATATTGTATAACTGTTCTAAACTAGATTCAAATTTAATAAAAGTAGTAATATGCTACTCAAAAAGTATATGTACTTCTTTTAAGTCTAGACTCGTTTTGTAATTTTGTCTTGTTTTTTCTTCTTTACAATTAAAAATGATAAATTACGTTTTCTTATTTTTTTTTTTTTTTTGTTTTTAAATAAATATCACATTTAAGTTTATAAATAAAAAATTAAAAAAAAACAAAAAATCTTCAAGAAGCTCATAGTAAATAAACAGAGATATGGCTCGGCCCCGGCTTTATTCTGAAATGCTTTAGCCAATTTGGTTTGGTGTTGTTGGTACTTTCTTTCGTGTTAAACAGCATTTTTTTCGTAAATTGAAAGTTTTATGATTTTTTTTTGTCGTTTTGATCGTTTTTTGTATTTTTTTTTTTTGTTTTGAACTTTTTTTAAGGATTTTTTTCTTTTCTGGTTCTCTCTTCCTCACGCGCAAGTGCATAACCCAGAGGAGAGAGAGAGAGTGAGAGATAATTTTCTCGATTTTTTTTTTTCGTTTTTTGAATATTTATATTTTTTTTATTTTTAAATTACAATGAAAATTAATGCAAATTGTGTTGTTGGTAAATACAAGCATGTGTCTTTAGAAATTTCGATTCAGTATAACAAATACTTTTATATAAATAACAATTAAGAACACACACAAATAAGAGAACGGAGTTAACTAAACGAGAGTGTGTTAGGAAGTTTTGGTAAATTCAAAATGATGAAAATAAAAGGGAATTATACAATTAATAATGGCGCGTTTAGTAATTGAATCACAAACTGTGAATTAACGAAAGTAACAAGTACATACACAGACGTATTATTATTTTTGTTTTGTTTTTGTTGAGTTGGAAATTTACATTACATTACAGTACAGTTGGTCAGGTGTACTAAAATATTGTATTAATATTCATAGTTAGTCTGTGTTAGTTGGTCTCTAACCGCCGTTCTGAGAAATCTGTCTCACACACATTCAAATTCTTGTAATTTAAGATTAGTAATATGTATTTTGTTTTTTTTTGGGTTTTTCTTTTTAAAAAATATTTTAATTTTTTATTCGATTTGGGGATAAACTGATTGTTTAGGGCGGGCTTGCTCTAGGGACCAGTAGCTTGAGGATCAATTTACGATATAACTAGATCTATGACGTAGTCTTGCATTGGAATGAATTCATCGGCCAGGGGATTGAGTGATGAGTTTTCTACATTGCGGTCGGAGACAGCAAGAGAAGACAGTGCCTTATCTAATTGTTCTGCTCTGTAAAATGAGAGAATACAACAAAATTAGTACAAATAAACGATGTTATTGATGGACTAACTTTTCTTTTTGCCATTCATTGATTTCAGCTTCGAGTTCATCGATAAACATTGCTTCTAAGCATTGTTGCATGATTTCTTCTTCTTCAAGCCGTTGTAATTCCTGCGAACAAAACATATGTTATAATTTGTTAAAAGAGAAGTTTGTGCATTTTATTTACATCTTTATCGAATTCTTCTTCGTTCTCCATCCACATGTATTCAGAGAAATCAGTCTCTTCTTCTCCATCTGAGAAGGAATCGTAGTCGTCTTCCACAGCATCGAACTGCTCAGACCAGTCGATAGTTGGACTTTTCATAATCATTTTTTAAGTTCTAAAATAAAATAAATGATAAGGGTTAATTAAACTTGCAGAGAATAGTGAATAGTAAATTACTGCCTGTCTTGGTACTACATGTATCCATGAAACCCAGACAAACTTGCCTTGTAGGCACGCAAACACTATGTGACTATGATACCCTTGCGGGTAAGTTTGGTACCCCATTTAACACTCACTACGCAGTTGGAAGCATATTAGCGAGCACTTCCCTACCTAGAGCAAGGCAACGTGTACGACATAAAACCTACTGACAACCTTAACGAACGCTTACGAAAAAAAAAATTTACATTCTGCTCCTTTTACTACCCAGACATATCCATCTAAACCCTCAGTTCACGATAGTCATGGTAACAAAAAGGGGCAATCTAGCCCTGACTCTCAATGAATGCCCTTCCATTGATAGGTATCACACTAAGCCGAGCTGAAAGATCGTACATGGTGACTTCAATGCTTAAATCAGTGGGAAGAACCTCTTTATCAGATAAGTCTAACAGCATAGTGTCCCCCATACATTACATAACGGTTACCGACTCATTAGCTTCCGGTAACACGTAATACAGTGTTAAGTAGCACTAGGTTTGCTCACAAAAAGAAACACACAGCAACATGGCCTTCTCCATGTGATCGAACCACAAACTTAGAGATCGATGTGATGTTCTTTAAAACACTGATCCTGCCAATTATGCTGAAAATAATATGCTTTATCGGATATTCGGTCCTATTAGCGATTGCTATGACTGGCTCCTATTGTGAGTGTCGATTTCTGATCGATGAACGACATCTATCGATCATCGATCGTCGATTGTAGATTTTGGTATTGTGTATTTTGATTGTGAACGACATTTGTCGATTTGACAGTCGCTTGTTGTTGATCAGAAATTTCTGGTCGATGGTTTGTTTTCGAAAAAAGTGGAAGAGTTTTGTGCGTATGAAATGTAAGTAATTTTAGTAAAAATAAAATATTTATATTAAGGAAAATAAAAATATATGAATTAAAATTCTATCGATTGAGTTACACAATGCCATAGCTCAAATCAATCGACGCAATCGACAATTGTCGTGGCGATTGCTGATCGACACTCACAATAAGGGCCACTGTCCTCAACTTCGCAGGAACTGATTACATCACAATAGATAAGTTGATCGAGAAAGGGATTTGCTATTGCATTGCCATCTTATTCTGAAGTTATTCTACGTTTAAACACAGTGCTAATGTCCCTAACTCCTTCAAAGTTATATAAATCTAGGGTGACGTTTTGTCCGAGACATCGATGTTTTTTTGTTTGTTCACAGCATGAACGTTGTTTTGCCCTCATTGACCATTGAACCTTCGCCGATTTTATCTAAATAATTACGCTAACTACCTAAGCAAAGAGCGGTTGTTGAAAAGTAATGTCACAAAACGTCTAAGTGAGCAGATATTGTTGTTTGTCGCCCTTGATGATCTTTTCTCTTGACAAGAGGTAAAGAATTTAATTTCAATTACGTAAAATCTTATCACAAAATTGGAGTGTGGCTGAAATAAGCGCCACTTATGACCTTAAAAGGTCAACATACGGAGAATAATTGTAAAATCAACACGTAACAAATAAACTTTCATAGCTACAAACACGTTTAAACTCACGTACGAGACATTGCACGCTAGCTTATCTATGTAAATTGTACTCGAAACTGACAGCAGTGTTTGGGTAGCGAAGAGATAACTTGCGTACTGAGGTTTAATCAAAGAGAGTTCAGGGAAAATTCATTACAAAGTAAGACGAAACACACCAAAATGGTGAGAAAAACAGATATAAATCAGACGTTGCCACGGTTTGCAGTGAGATTAGAAGGGAAATGTTGGTACAGCTTGGTTTGGATAGACAATCCTTAGCAGTAATCTTTATAAGTAAGACCTCAACTTCAACACATCCACAACAGAAGTACAATAGTTTGTGTCACTCTCGTGGCAATAGGAAACAGCTTCCGCTTAGAACTTCTGTATGAACGCTGAGTGGTGGACGATTAGTTCAAAAACGGAGGAAGTACTTACCTTTTTCGAAAAAAAGAGTCAGATTCCATGTGGGTGAACAAATGAAGGAAAGAATTAACAGCGCAATCTATGGGCTATATTTGTATAAATTTGTGGATATAGTCCGAAAAAAAAACTCGACTCGAAGCTTACTTGAAAGCGGAATGCAGAAGAAATAATGAAAAAATCACAAGATGTATTCTGCTATTATCGGACCCATTGATAGATCATATCTTTGTGGAATACAATAGATAACCATTCGAAAAATCTAGGTGAATTCCCACCAAACTGAGTCCAAAAGAGCCAAGACAAGGTTACTACTATACATTGGCTAGGCTACATCGTGCAAATGGATTACTATGCTTCAACCGAGAACCAAGCAAATCTTTGAATCCCGGCCTCTAGGTTCGAAATGACAAAGAAAAATCGAAACCATCGAAGGCTTGATTAAGAAATTAATTGGGTAGCATGACATTTCAATTAGGTTTATCACAGCAAAAAAACACAAAACACTTTGAAACATTTGGAACAGATTACGTAAGCCTACAATATTTACAAACATCGCAATTTATAAATCTTTCGATTTATGGTAAACAAATAAAAAAATCAACCAAATCAACAATTTAAAAACGCCATATCTAGTCAACGTTTTTATCATTAAGTCGATAAAATGTGTTCCCTATCATTGAACTTCCTGTTCACTTGCGGCAAGGGCACTTGAGTATGTATATTGAGTTCATTAACTCTAAAATAATATGTTAGAACAAAACTCTCGATGCAAGGTGAACGATTTTATTATTACGTTCCACCGCTAGTTTCTGATTAAAAATTTATTTTAAGAACAATTTAAGGTGTATGTAAAGCAACATAGTGTTAATCAGTGTCTGCGGTACTTATAGCGGAGCAGTATATGATGCCAGTTATTGTTGAAGTGACCATGAGAGTCTTTAGGTAGGTATTACAATAATTCATTACGTGCATTGACTTCAAAGCTTTTTTTAACAGAAAAAAAACCTTGATGGGTTCGGTTTGTTTGTAAATATATATATTTATCCGATTGTTTGAGGTAACAAACTGAAAATGAAATTCTGAAGGGTGGTGTCCTTGAGTATTTTCGAAATAGGAAGCCGTATGTAATGTGCATCAATCGTTCAAGTCATCGAATTATGTATATTTTTTTTTTAAACAAATGAACCATATGTTGGAATTCTTCCAACTTGCTGTTGCGGAAAACAGAATAGTCAACTTTCTTTCCGGTTTTCTTTTTTTCTTAAATTGGAAATTTTCATAACAAATGTGCAAACCCACAGTCCCAGGAAGAGAAAAAAAAAATGTTCTAGGTCAAGCACATAAATGGGAGAAAAAAAAAAACTGTTTTGTGGTTATTCATTGCCAATGTTATGCAAATCATCACAGAATTTCTCGTCTCGAAATAAGGAAACTTTTATTTGCGCATCAGAAAAAAAGTTTTTTATGTACATAAGTATGTACAAAAAAAAACCAGCAAAATGGAGTATAGTAACAAAAAAAAAAAAAAAAATAGAAAATGTATATGTACTAGTCTCACCTTTATAAATAAATTGTTCAAATTATATCGTGAAAATAATAATTCTTATTTGATGGTCTCTCCCGCTTTATGTTGTGTATAGCGCTTCTCCCAAAAATATTAATTATTTAATTGATGTACACAGAGAATTTGAATCACAACGCAATTTTGATTAAACAAATTATTTCGAGTCCGCGTTTTCCCGAAAAATGGGAACAAATTGATGACAAAATGTCGTCGAAAGCAAAGATTGAAGAATCAACGATGAGAGAGAATTTTTTTATTTTTTTTTTTTTTACTTTTTTGTTGTTTCTTGCTTTTATTTTTTCTTCGCTTTGTGCTCGGGTCACACCGGATAAGATGGGAGTACGAAAATGTATTTGGATTAAATTCGAAAATGGAAAGTTATTTATTTATAAAACAATTTCCAATTTGTTCCAATCGGATGATGGTGCAAGCAGGACAGATGGTAGTGGAATGATGATTTGTTCGTGTTTTGTTATTGTTTGTGTGCATGTGGATTTTGGACGAGAAATTTTTTAAATTCCAATTGGAAGTAGTATTTCCAATTGGAAGGTGTAATTGAGAGGTTAGATTTTACTTAAATTTAATGTTAATGGTGGTGACAGTTGTCATATGAAAAGCACAGGGTGCGTCTTGCCTTTGAACATTTCACATGGGGATTCGTTATAACCAAATGTCAGATAATTTTATTAAAGAAAGTGTAGTATAAGGACAAATATGTCTTGACAAAGCTTTTGTTTAAATGTTTAATAAATCTTCTAAATGAGCGGTGATATTAGCATTTAAGCTCAAAGCAGAGGTCCTAGCAGTGACAAAAACTGCCCAATTGGTGTCAATGCTAACAATATCACGAAAGGATATCACAATTTACATAAACGCACATCATGCGGCCATTAAAGCAACAGCTGCTACGCAGATAACCTCAAAGCGGGTAAAGTTTTGTCGCAAAGATCTTAAGGTTCTTGGCACGCAGCAGAATGTTAAACTCTGTTGGGTCTCTGGTCACAGCGAAATACGAGGCAATGAAAGAGCGGATGAATTGGCCAGAAACGGTTCAGCCCTAGACTGAGAACAAACAGATGGTATGGTTTAACCTCCACTCTGTAATCTAAAGGCCAAAATTGAACAAAAATCAGACTTTGCTTACCTAGACTTGCCTATTAACTCTGATAAGACACCAGCGCTGAGATCAAACCCAGAATTACATTATCTATTGGGTTTTTGGACACAAAGGCAGCGAATTCGCCGACAAGCTTACCAGACAAGGATCCTATTTGGCATTTATTTGCCTATTTCCCTTTTGTAGGTTATTTACCAGCCATATAAGGTTGGACTTCAACTCATTAAATCCCCAAGAGAGAAACTGAACAATGGGACAATCTGAAAAGTTCGTCAATTAAACAGCATAAGTCCCTTGGACATGTGCCGAATTTGTATAGAAGACCAAGAAACTGCTGAGCATATGTTGTACGAATTGCATGGCGAATTGCTGTGGCGAATTGAATTAAATGTGCTGGTGAGGTTTTGATGAACGCTCATGTCGTCGGTCGAGATGAGATATTACGAAAGGTGTTATTTGTGCAGGACTTATGTAAATGCAAATGTAAACTAGAAGTTGTGCACTCAGATTTGTGTGGACCGATGCCATCACAATTGATTGGCGGCGCGAAATAGATTTTGTTTATCGACGATTGTTCTCGGATAGTGTTTGTGTATATGATGCACGGCAAATCTCAGGCGTTGTCGTAGTTTATTGAATTTCGCAACATGGTCGAGAAGCAAAACGGTGTGGATTTTGCCAACCGACAATGGACGCGAATATTGCAATACAAAATTTGATGCATACTTAAACGAGGCTGGAATTGTGCATCGAAAAACTGCTCCGTATACGTGGGAGCAGAATGGCGTTGCTGAGCGGATCGGAAGATCGTCGAGACAACAAGATGCATACTGTTCGATGCAAATTTGTCAAAATGATTTTTTTAGCGCAAACGGTTGCGACAGCCGCTTAAATCGTCAATCGGCTATCCTGTAAAATCAACGATGAACGATCACCCCTGGAATTGTGGTCAAACCAAGTGCCAGATTTGTCGTTAATGAAATTGTTCGGATGCATGACGATGATGTATGTATCGAAGGAAAACTCAGAAAATTGGACGCAAAATCATCAAAATGTATTTTCGTTGGGTACAATTCGTCACTAAAGACATACAGGCTGTTCGATATAGCTGCTCGGAGGATATTGATCAGCAGAGACGTTATCTTCTTCAAGAACAAACGCAACGGAGAGGCAATAAACAAACAAATTGCAGCGACTTGTAAATTAAGCGGCGACGGCGATTAAATCTGGTGCCTAAACAGCCAGTAGCGGTGCGACCACAAATTTGCTGTCAAAGGCGCGTGCAAATATAGCAACATATGTGCCACCCGGTCCAGAAACGGTGGATGATTGGGGCGTCATGATTTAGGGCAGTGCAAATCGGCAATGCAAAGAGAGTTTGACTTATGCGCCGAAATTGTGCGAGTCGCCGGAGGAAAAACAACCGATTGACTGAAAATGGGTGTTTTAAAGTCAAGCGAAGCACCACAATGAATGCAGACACTCACAAGCCCAGAGTCGTTGTCCGTCAGGAAACTTTTTCAACAGTCGTCAAATACTCGTCAGTTTCATTCCTGATAAGTGGCTTATATCCTCATGTTTAGTGACAAGCTTAAATTGGAGAATCGAGTGGTGGCGCAAGGGAAGGATCACTTCAAAATGAAGGACTTGTTCGATGCATCACCAACTTGCGAGGTAAATTTTATCGAAAACGATCAGCGAAGCTACATTACAAAAGTTCTCACGGTTCAACATGCGAAATTGCAATCCACTCTGGACTCCATTAGACGTAAACCAAAATCTATCGAAGGAAATGGAGCCAAAAACACAAGAAAAGTGGAAGTGAAATGAAACACGTGCCATACCAAGAAGCGATAGGGATTCGGGAGTCTCATGTATCCAGCACAACTGACACGTCCGTGCATATGCGTTGCGTTGTCCTTACTGAGCCGTTTCAAACACAATCCTGGTCGACCACATCGGGCTCTTCGCAGATACGATAGCAACAACGAACTCATTAGCTTTTGTGATGCAGACCTCGCCTGAGACGTCGATTCATGCAGATCAACATTTGGATTCCCGTTTATGTTACCAGGTTGCATGGGGCTCGAGAGGGTAGAAAACAGTTGCCATCACGTCACTCATAACAACCATGTAAGAAGCATTTTGGTTTAAACGATTCGAACTTGAAATATTCAACAACGCACAGAAGCAAATTGTTATCTACTATGACAACAAAAGTGTGTTGTATTTGGCTAACAACAATTCACGAAATGACCTTGATATAGACGTAAACTTACATGCCTATAGATTCAAACTTGTTGCCACAAGCTCTGTTTATCTCAAAAGCATTAAAGAACACCAGGTTACATACAGGGACGCACTTGGGTACTCAGATGTGTTAAGATTCATACCTTGTCTTAAACCATGTAAAGGAATATTGTAAATAAAACTCTTTAAAGCTATTTAAGTTCCGATAAATATAACAAAATTTTTAACTTAGAAGCTAAGAGTAACAAATCAAGCTCCAGTGCTCTCAGTTTTAGGGGTTTTGCTAACAAAGTCTCCCCATTCTTGTTTTTCAGAGCTTCCAAAAGAACCATAGACAACAATAGCAATTACATATGATGCCGCCATCGAATAATACAGATAGTTCCATTCAGCCTTAGTTCCCTAGAATAGACAAGAGAAAATTATTTTTAAACTTTAATAAGCTAAGCTGTCAGCGTACCTCTGCAACAACATTCGATAACGCGAGCGGGATAAGTATACCACTTAAAGTTGACGCCGAATTCGATATTCCAGTCACAAGTCCTGCAAAGGCAGGAGCCATATCTAAACAACTTATCCAATAGGCTCCCGTGAATGATACATCAATTGTAGCTCCAATCAAAAAGATTAAGACTACAATAATCATTCGATGGGCGCATGTGAGTTCAGTAATGGCTAACAGCGACAATACAGTAAGGACATTTCCTAATCAAAAGAAGATACGTTTCAATTTAGTTAGCTATTCGATTGCTGGAAATATGTCTATACCTGTACAGTAAACAATCCTTCGGAATGTGGTCAGACTTAGTTTGGACATTTTGTAAAGTCTTGCAATGGTGAACATCACGATCAATCTGGACGTGAGCGATCCGACGTGTATTGCCGAGGAATAAAATCCATTCTATAATAATTTGAAACCATTTAGAAAGTAGCCATAAGGATATCGAGATTTCACTCTTACTTCCTTCAAGTTAAAGTGCATAGTATCCCTGAGATATGTTGGTAAAATCAAGTTCAGCACAATGAGTCCGTAACTGTGACAAATGTGGGTCACCATGAAGGTGATGATGGGGCATGACGTGAACATTTTCTTCCATGGAATGTCCGGAACCTACGAAAAGAATGTTCAAACTCTGCAACTGGTATAATGACTGGATCTCATACCATCTTTTTGTCGTCCTTTCCGTCTTTTAAGTAAGATAACTCCTTCTCCGATATCCATGGATGTGCCTCGAGTGTATTGTAGACTAGCAATAAACACATAAGACCTACAGAGAGTCCTATTCCACCTGAGAGAAAGAATTAATTGGACGGGAACACATTCAACAAGTTATCAACTTACCAATGACGTAGAACACATTCGGCCAACCAGTTCGGCATAGAAAACTACTGACGGGAAAGACGGATAAAGATCCAATTGCATAGCCACCGTAGGCGAAGGACATAAGTGCTGCTCTCTCATTAGGATGTGCCCACACGGTGTATAATTGATAAAATGCTGGAACAACAAAACCCTGGAATAGAGTGTGTGAGTCTTAGAAGTGATTGACAATGTTTCTACAGATTTTCAGCATCGACTGCGTTTACATCGACTGGGTATTCCCATCTTATCCTCTTTTTAGCCGAAGCTGACGAGACATTCTAATCATTTTTTTGGAAAGCCGATCCTGTGCGAATTGATTTTTTCAGCGTCAAACAGGAGTTTCTAAAGACCTCTTGCTATCTTGTGCTGTCACTGGTCTTCTACGCTCTGACAGGAGCTTGCGATTGCATTTTTCGACGTCAAACATTCTCACAGTGATGCTTCTGGACATCGAATCAGGGAGTATTTCTATCTCCAATGACCCGATGATATCGGAGGATGGAGCCTTTATGCCACTACCCACTTTAATTTTTAGTCTTATCGAGTACCGACTGTGGTCTCTAAAGTTCAAGTAACGCTAACGTAAACAATTTTTTCGCAACGACGACTCGCAACCTATTCAAAAGTCAGGTGGTAGGTTGACCGGAATTATTTCCAACGTGAAGAATTGTTAGGAATCTGGCATCTTCACCCTTTTCCGACCTCAGAAGGTCGTTAAGCAAAGAGAAAAATAAAAAAATTAAATTATAAAATGAGTTCGCTTCGAGTCCAACGTCTTTTCGAGGACCTCGTAGAGGCCTTTGTAAGCCCCTTCTATTCCATAGCACTTCCCAGGAAAACAACTTTTTTTCCCCAAAAATGGGAAGTTTCGACTGAAAAAATCTGGCAACACTGGCGATATGTTCTCGTAGAGCAAATAGGCACCAACGATTCGGCCATAAGCGTTTCAAAATCCAAATCAGAAGCTACAGCTTGCTGCGCGAATAAGTAGAAAGAAACTTCAACGAACTTAATGTACGCAACTGAAGCTACCTTCAGTAGCAAACGATCGAGTTGGTTGGAGATACTTATTGGTTGGCCCAGGTGCACGCGGACTGTAGCTCCATCAAGTTCGAGACGACAAGCAAGACCGAAACTTAATGTGAAAGAAGATTATGGAAAGCTGCAGTGTGGACGCGCTAGGCCTACACAACTTTAACGAGTTACCCGATCACGAATACAACTAAAATAATAACTTACCGCTAGAAACCCTTGTGCCGATCTAGCAAGCACAGCCAACCAATAATGCGTACGTGCCATCGCTGGTATTAACATAAATATAATGGCCTGCCCGATTATTCCGGCCAAGAGGAAGAATTTTCCACCAAATTTATCGGCCAATCGACCAGCTGCCGGTTGCACAATCATAAATCCATAGAAGTAGCTGCTTAAGAGTACCCACTCCCGGTGCTTTGACCAAGTAAACTCTCCAGTCTACAACCAATGTTAAATTTTAAATGAAAGTTCCATAACGTTCAATCATTCAAACTCACTGGGATGTCCACTACTGTTGGGCTCTCATCAGCTAGATCGAAGGAACAAGTTGCATCCGATCGCAAGGATTTGTAAGCACTAGTCTGATTCTGAAATTGAAAATAATTTATAAAAGTTTTTTGTTGAAAGAAACCTACCCCTTGTCGTATTTCTTACTTCGCTGGGCTTGATCATACACAAGATGGCAAAATTTAAAGCATTACTCATACAAAGTTGTACCACTATGGCAAGGAAGGCACATAACGTATAAACAAGACGCCACGAAGGCCACAACGGTGATGTCGGCGTTTCCATAAATGTAATATGAGACTGATTCACCCGACTGAACAGAAATGATGGCTTAGTTTCAATAAGCAACTTTCACACATATTAAGCATGTCTCAAGTCTCTCTAGACGATAAGGCTTTATTTTTTATTTCCACATTACCTTAAGTATTAAATTTTTCAATTTTTCTAGATTTTATTAGCAATGGAATTCACGGGGTAGACGAGTGAAGTTATGCACACTATTACTTCATTTTGACACGTTCCAGCGTAAATGGCATTTAGATACGTCAGTTCAAGACTTTGTTGCAGCTTGTTCTGCTGCTTAAAACTTTGTGCTTATCACATGAAAGTGGCTTGAAGCGAATGTGCTGACTGCAGTTAATATAGGGCCATCCAATAAGAGTAGTCATTTGAAATAAATAGAAAACCGCAATATTTTTATGAAAAGTGGTGACAAACTCTGAGGTTAGTAATGGAATACAATATCTGCCAAATGTCTGCCTCGGCTCTGCCTACAAATAGTCTGTCCCCAAAGGAAAAAGTCTAATGGTGTTAAATTGCATGATCTCTGCAGCAAATTGACGTCTCCATTTCGAGAAATCACACGTCCTGGAACTTTGTCACGCAATAGACCCATTGTGTGGTATGTGGCGCCATCCTGCTGAAAATAAACGTCGTCAACGTCCATAGCATCAATTTCAGGCAAAAAAAAGTCAGTCAACATCGTTCGGAAACGCGAACGGTCGCACCAGCATCGTTTTCGAAAAATATGGCCCAGTAACACCGCCAGCCCAAAAACAACCCCAAACTGTCACTCCTTGTGGATGGAATGGTTGTTCCACTTTAGGTTTGGGTTTTCGGAGCCCCAGATGCGATAGTTTTGTTTGCTTCCGTACAAAATTATGATCTTGTTCATTCATTTCCAGCACCCAATCAGCGAAAGTACGGCGCTGTGCGTGATCTGCTGGCTTCAATTCTTGTGTCAACTGGACCTTATAAGCATGTAGGCCAAGATCCTTATGCGAAATACGATGCAAAGTGGTTGCGGATAGGCTCAGTTCCTGCGATCGTCTTGAAATGAACACACCTGGGTTTTCAGTGCCACTCTCAGCTACGGCGACGATATTTTCAGCTGACATTGCCCGGACAAATACAAGTTGGAGTCTTCACATCACTAACCTCTCCGAGAAGTTCAAATTTATCAATTAAAGTCACTACTCTTAACCTGCAAGAGTATAATCTGTCATGAAAGCTTCTCAATTCGCCGTTCGGAGTCGGCATTAAAACTGTAGGTCAACATAAATGGTTGTGAGAAGTTAGGCCTTGGCTCTCTATGAGCTGCTGTGCCAAATACACATACAATTCACTACCATAGGGAAGGCTGCGAAACTAGCTGCAAATGGTTTCGATGTAAATGATGCTTGGCCTTCGAAGTGGAATAACAGCCTCACAACTGCACTGGTTTCAATCGACAACCCTAAGATATCTCTCCCCGGATTTAGCTTGCCTGGTAAGATGCGGATTTTTTTGTTCAGTTCATCATGTAGATGCATCTCATAACTGGAAATTGCAAGAAGGGGTCTTGCCTTACTCATTGACCTAGCTCAAGACCCGTCTCTAAGTTTCTGTCTGAAACACGCCGCGCATTGCTTCCAGTTCTTCAGAACAAATCTTCTGAAATCCGCGATCGTTTGGTCTTTATAATTAATGCGTAGTCTCTCTTTTCAACTCGAACCTGGGGGCTGAGATTTAAGGATCATTTTGACTGGAGCATTGCAGGCGATGTGTTTTGGCTCTTTGGACTATATTCACATCTCAATGCAGCTTATAGATCTCGCGGTGCTGAGATTTGCAACGATGATACCATTGGTAACCAAGGCTTAAATGAGCAATCGGTTAATATTTTATCAACTTTAAGTTTGTTTGGGATAGGGGCCACCTAAGAAGATTTAGAAAACGTTTTTCCATCGTTATGGAATGCTACAAGTCGGAAAAAAAATGTTGAATGCTTTGTTGTTGAACAAATAAGGCGGCTAGACTTGACTTGGTGGGGCAACGAAGGCACAAACTGCTAAAAAAATAGTTGCCCAAATTGGAGGCAACTTGTATGCCACCTAGTCTCGTCTCATATTCCATCGGTTTGGTAGAAAAGGCTTTGAAATATTATGCAATAGAGCTCACCATCGTGGCGCAAGGTGGTGAAAGTGTATATGTACAACGTGGTTGATGACCTTAAACCCAATAGACACAGAAGCTAAGAAAGTCAGTTGCACCTCATTTAAGGCTTTATAGTAAGTGTGAAAGATTTTCCCACGGCTTTAATGCATAGTACTTCTCTTGATGTATTAATTTTAAGGCTCCCGCTCCAGATATCTTAGCATAGTGTAACAAATGCTTCATAGAAGCCCCACCAAGCTAAGGATTTAGAAAAAAAACCAAAAGGAATCGTCAAAATATATTTGTTCACATATGTTTACAAACTTGCATATCCTTCAACTTCAAAGGCTAATCACCAAGTCCCCAAGCATATGGTCAAAACAAACAAAAGGCTGTCATCCCTTCAGGCAATGCATCATGCTGAGTGGCGAATTGGGAATACCTGTAGCTCATGATTATTGCAACATGTTTTGTTGTGAGTGCTGGTCAGCGCACTTATTTTTTCTGTTTCCTCATAAAGGATTCATGAGGCTTCAGGCTATTTTTAGAAACGCCATTAAATCAACTGTAAAGGTGTGAGTCACACATCACACACTGACCACTGGAGACTGACAAAAGGGAAAGTTTCAACATTTGTCCTGTGTAAACCGAGAAATCGAATTGAGGGAAATAATGCAGGTGCTAATAAAACTATTAGAGGGTCGTGGCACGATGTCTGTCCAACTGCAGTATGTTCACTATCCAGTCATTAGAGGAGGTAAGTCGCCTTAAAGTCGTGATGGTTTTTCTTTAAAAAAAAGTCCGCGAATTACCTGTCCATTTCGTAGGGAAATTTCCCTTAACTGTGGAAGAAAACATACATTATCTTCATCCACAAAAACGGTAGTAAGAACGGAATATACAACTATCGCCCCATCGCCAAACTCTCCAGCATACCCGAGCTCTTTGAAAGGGACAGATGAATTACCAATAATCTAACTGAATTCATATCAAGAACCCTGCGCGCTTTGGAGGATGCCAAAGAAGTTGAAGTTGTAACCACCGATTTTAGCAAAGCCTTCGATAAAATCTGTCACAGAATAGTCTTCCTAAAACTTAAGACTCTTGCTTCTCATGGAACAAGCCTTATTTGGAAGATCGTCAATGCAAAGTCTAGTCCTATTAAAGCTACTTCAGGAGTCCTCCTTGGACCAATGATGCCGATTATATTATCAAAAGACTCCTTTACACCTGTCAACGCAGATGACCTGAAAAGTCTACAAGCAGATTTCATCCACTGCCAACTTTCGTCCACTTCAAGATGACAAGATGATGTGGCAAAAAAAATGTCCTAGCGATCAATGTGAACCAATGTCAAGCTATCACATACTCTCGTAAGCATCTTCTACAACCTCCTAGAGCTTAGGTAGGTAGGTAGGTAGAGATGGAGGTTCAACAGAACCCAAATTAGCACTAGGATATGCCTTATTTGTTACTACGTCTTGTGTGATCTGGTTGATGATGTGTGTTGTTGAAGATGTGAGACAGTCGGGGCCTAGATCCAGCCTGTGGAGTTTAGAGAACGAATTGTATCTCGTATCCCTTTACCCGTGCTGTCGTTAAGGTCGTCGAAGAATGGTTGGTTTATTGCACACAATCTGTCTCTTGCTAGTGGCGGACATTTGCCAAGAAAATGGGAGACATTTTATTTCTCATTTTCGTTCCAATTCCTCATGATTATCGCCGTTATTCTGACGATATCTGGACGGGTTCTGTTTAGTAGGTCTATGGTTCTAATCTTATCGTAGGTCAGCCATTTCTTCCTTGATATGGCGCCGTTAGTGCGTGGATTTGTCCTTTAAGCGGTGGACGCTTGCCGAGATTGCGCCATGTAGAGCTGAGCCTTTCCTACCCAGTTCCTCTGCACTCTCATTTCCTTTTATCTCACTGTGCCCTACGTTCGCTCAAGTGTGAAAGCTCATTCCGACATTACTGCACCAGTTTGGAGGATATGGTAGCCAAGACAATAGCTTTGATAGCGGCTTGCCTATCTATGAGGATAGAAATGTTTTGTTTGTGCGTTGTGTCACGCCCGAGTTGCGTGCAAGTCTCTCGGATTGCCAGTAGTTCCGCCTGGAAGACGCTGGCAAAATCCAGCAAGCGAGTAGACACCACCCCCCACACCACAGTTCATCTTTGATCCGTCGGTGAAGATACCCGTGTGGAAGTCCTTTACTACTTCGTGTTTTCTTCCACTGAGCTCTGATGGGTCCCAGACTTTTCCCCTTGTTACCTCTGTCTACGTCAGGGAATTCAGCCCTCTGCCAACTCTGCCTTCGGCTTTGTGAAGCGGTGGTCTAGGAAATTTTCGAACCCATATGTATGTCACGAAATCCCTTTACGCCACCATCATCGTAAGGCGTCTGCTTGAATATGCTAGCCTAGTATGGTCCCCTTTTTACGAAACTCATACAAGGCGAATAGAAGCCATCCGGCACAAGGTTCATCCATTTTGCCTACGCGGTCTTCCTTGGGAAGACAACTACAACCTACCGCCCTAAATGGATCGTTTGAAATTGATCAATCTACGGTCTCTTTAAAAAAAACAACGTCCTGACGCTGCTTATATCCTCTTTATTCATCTACTATTACCCGGTAACATCGACTGCCCTGCGCTCCTTCAAATGATATCCCTTAACACCAATCCACGCAACCTCAGGTCTGTTCCAGTGTTCCCCTCTTGTGTGCGGCTGCACAAGGCCTAACATCATAAATTTTCACTACATCACTGCGCAATGCACTTTACAGCCCCCCTACATCCTTTTGACTCAACCGCCACCCTCATTAACATTCTTCTTTACTCTTTAAGTTTATAACTGCTAGTTTTAAGCCCGAATAAAAGCGCTCTAAGCACCTTTCTTGTTATGTTGTTAGATTTAAGTACTTCGTTTGTAATAAGCTAAATAAATAAAAAATTAACACGTATCCATCAACAGAGCGTGTCCGTAAAATGAACAACAAAAGCTTGTTTTTTTTTTCTCTCTCTCTGTTTTTGTATCGCGTGTTTTTGGTGACTAGTTGCTGCCAACACTGCCACCCTATTCGTAAAGAATAGAGACTAGAGACTTGATAGAGTGCCGTCTGTCCAGCTACTTATTGCGTACTTTCAACTATTAATCGTAGAGTCTTTTGGAAAGGGCAATCCACTTGTATTTAGTTTGGATGAAATGATTTTACGCTGTGTCGAGGTAATTCAGGATACGTGCACCGGAAGAAAGAACTTTTAAGGACTCAGTTTATTTGTTTGCCCGAATGCTATTTCCATTCACGGAGTTTACTTGTACGTACTCGCACATCAATAAACAATTAAATGTTATTCAGTTGGAGAAGTGGATATAAATATTTTTTAGACTACATACGTCACACTAAATAAATTCGTCTTGGTTGACCCTGAAGTAGTTATTGTTCTTAAAAAAGAAGTATCTACACCCATGATCGATGCTGTAAACAAAGATGAAGGCTGTTCGCCAGCTCTGTGAGCAAAAGAGACGAGAAAAACTCTTGCTTCTCAAAAATAAAAGAGGAAAGAGCTCGAGAACTGCTCGATCGAAGATATGAAGACACATTTTACGAAAAAGTTAGAAGAGACGTATCTATAGAAACCTGTAGAGATGAAGAAGAAAACTTTAAAGTCTCACAATCGGTGCTGAGAATATGTAAAAACTACTTCTACAGAATGTTTAAAGGCTTAGAACGACGTATGCCATGACAACCAAAACTTTCTTTCAACTGATCAAAGTGAGGGTAGCAGGCTAAAACCGTGCAAGGATGCTGGACCTGACAGCTATCTAAAACAGCAGCATACACCAACTCATCAATGTTCAATGAAATCTCATCATCGTTTGCCCAATCTACAGGGAATGAGAGGCATCAATCTCCTGCTCCTCAGCATGGCTTCCAAGATTTTATTTGCCATGTTGTGTGAAGCAACTTGATTGGCTCATACCAGTGTAGTTTCAGGCCAAAAGATTCTGCAATCGACTAGGTCGGCAAAAACCTTACCAAGACCTTCAACACCAACGCTCCAGCCCGCAGAGTGTCCAAATCAAACCCAAAGAGGCAATATAGGAGCGAAAGGCATATTGACAAGGTTTACAGAGTTCGTGTTCAATCTTCTATTCTGTGGAATGTAATTGTGGATTCCTTCTGGACAAATTCGGTAAAATAGGACTCCATCCCTCTCCTGCAGAAATCTAGACAAGCCAACGAGTTTTTTTCTACTTTCGTTAGCCGCTTCAATGATGAAAAACTCAGAGATCACCACAAGGATTCGACCTATCCACTGAGGTACTTCGCAAACACGTACTGGCTCGGAAGACTGGCAGTAAGCTTTCTGCTAAAAATTCGCTAGAATCCCTCTGATTTGATATAGAAGTCTGAGCGCATTCGTTTGGTTAGTCTACTTCTTGGAGAACCATGCCAACTTCGGTTATGTCGACTGGAGACCCAACAATCAATGAAAGCCTTCTGCGAGGACGTTCGTATGCTCTTGCGAATTTTTTCATCCGACTTCGCATTTCATTTCATTTTCGTCATAACCTGGGACACAAAAAAGATTCAGTGAGTTCAGCCTTTCGACTAAATTGAGGAAGGTTATGCTTTCTCCATATATTTTGGAAGATTGAACAAGGTCTGAAGCCATGCCAGTGTCAGACTCCTTTTCAGTTTCGAAGCCGTCCATAAGAATACGACTACATTGCATTCCAAGTTTAAATTAGCACGCATTTTCAGGTTGTCCTAGGGTCGCCAAAACTCCAGTCCACCACTTCTTTTTCAATGACAATACACCCAAAATAGAGACAGGCTTATTGAGAAAAGCTCCAAACAAGCATCTGTTACGTGTACATATCTACATAAAAGTTGATTCGACCAAACAGCCAACGACTACGATAGGAAGGGTCGTATTCGAATCATTGCCGTGTGGATTCAAATCCCCACTTCGGACCGAAAGAAGACTAACAGTGCTTTGAAAGTCTTCAGCTCGAGGTGTTTCTAGGATCACTATTAAATTCTTAGTTTGTTTGGAAAGTTAGAGAGAGCGACGACTCTTGTTGCCCAAGTAACTTAATCTAACCTTACGTCCGGCTGTAGTTACTAGAAAAAGAGGAATCTTGAACTATCACTTTAAATTAAATACATATTACCCCGGTGAACCGAAAAAGGAACTTAAAAAGAATCCATAGGATATCTCTGACTGATATAAATCGTGAAGGAGACACGAGAAAGGTGCTAATGGTTTACAGCCGCGCTTCAGCAAAGTTTTGAGCTAAAACTTTCATTAAAAAACAATTTGAGGTTTCGTACTCATAAGTTCTTCTTCACTTTTTTCAGTACAAACGATCATCAATTCCCAAGTCCCTCTGGCCTCAATCTACAAACAACTAAATCCCCGAAGAGCCTTATTTATGTCCTTACAAAGTATTAAGCTATTTAAGGCACGTCTCCATGAAAGGGAAAACATGTACAATGCATGAAGGCACACATGTTTTCACACAAACATTGTCTACTAACTCTTACTCTCACTTTGGTAGTGAACACTTGCCTTGAGATTTAATCCATTTGGAAAGGGTTCGATGGCATGAAGTAGGTGTGCATATATGGGCAACTGCCACTTAGTAAACAGTCTTTTTAGTTCTAAACAGTAAAGACTCTTTACAAACAGATAGTAGTAGATGATAAGTCGCTTATTTCTTACGTTACAACCCAGGATTTAGGCAGTAATCTACTGCCTACTGCCTAGGCATAAATAAGACAATTGAAGACCCTTGATCAAAGTTTTTTTTAATAGTCACAAGCTCATTAAGTAAATAAGTCTCTTTCATCCTTCAGAATCAAATAACTTAAATCGAACAAAAGTTCAATGAATCATGTTACTTTAATGACCATTGGAAGAATTCAATGCAATCAACATAGATACGTACATACATACTAATTCTATGTACAAAAAGACGAAAATATATACTCAAAAAAGGAGAAAAGAAACACTACATAATGAAAATATAATTATATAGAGAAAAAGTTTATTTTTCAAACAACGCGGCACCGGCGACCACCTGCATTCCCTGTTATTCCCTCATCCTTAAAATAATTAAACACTACTCGTAAACCCCCTTACAAAAGATTCAAACAAAAATGAGTTCAATAATGATGTTTTCTTCGGTTCTCTCTCTCTCTCTCTCTCTCTCTGTCTTCCCCAATTGGATGTCATAGTTTACTACCCCTTAAAAAGGAAACAACAAGTTAGTAACCTATTTCTTAAATATCGAGTTGCAGTGAACTAAAATGTGGGAAGCTATGGATTGAAGGCATTTTATAGTCAAAGAAAATATAAGAGGGACTACATTCGACTGGTGTGTTGTGTGATGTACCCTATTTTATAAGTAGATTTAGGTTAGATATAGTGGTGTAGCCTGTGTGGTGCCGGTATCTATGGCCCTAATCACAAAGTCTCAAAGGCACTTGGAATGTGTCCCAACGTTTTTCAGGCGGAACTACATGCCATCGATACCTGCGCCACCGTCATTCTCGATTCCGGTATAATTGGGGTAGTCATCAATATATTCACCGACAGTCAAGCAGCGCTCGAAGCACTGAGTTCCCACTACTGTTACTCAAAGGCCGTTCGAGGCGGCTTCAATACTCTCCAGGACCTATCAAAGCGAAATAAAGTCAAGCTCTGGTGGGTACCAGGACACACAGGCATTGAAGGCAACGAAATTGTAGATCAACTTGCCAGGAAAGGCTCTTCAGAAAGGTACGTAGATGCGGAACACTTCTGCGGCATCCCTACTTCCGCATTCAGAATGAGGCTGGTCAGCTAGGAAAAACAAAACTTAAAGCTTAAAGGACCATCCGACCCCTGAACAAATCCACAAAAAATATTCTCAATCACAAAAGGGAAGATATCAAAAGACTTGCCGGCTTTCTCACCGGTCACTGTAGCCTCGGGTATCACTTACATAAACTAAATATAATTCAGAAATCTGAATGCAGACTCTGCTTAAAGGAAGACGAATTAGCGGAACACGTACTGTGTGAATGCGTGGCTGTCTGCAGAGTCAGGAAACGCTTTCTCCACAAAGAATTCCTAACACCGGAATTCCTAACTGCGAATATCCTCAACTTCATTAGGAAATTAGAGGACCTCCTTGTCTAACTGGCTCCAGGCACAATAGATCTTTAAGGTCGCAGTGCCATATGCGTAATGTCGCAGAGCCAAACTAATAATTAATAGTAGTGGTAGCATATTTTGAAGTGATATCGACAGGACTATAGATCAGGACTCAGGAACCTTGCCTGTATCCATGTCACTATGGCTATCATTGTCGGTGCAGATGCCTTCCTGTTCCGGACTGTATACCGAACCATATAGACCCACAGACAAATCTCCTGAATTTGTAAATATCGACCTTTGCTAGGTCATCGAGGTCTTTAAAGAAATACTCCGTCTGCCATCTCAGCCTTGATAGGATGGGGCAAGTGCAAAGAAAAGGTGATTAGTTCTTTCTTTCTCTTCCCCGTCTCTACAACAAGGGACACCTATTTTAACGACACGTCTGCCTATCTAGAGTGATGCACCATGAGGGCTCCTACTATAATCCACATGCATTTCCTATTTATGGATACAAGACTTTCCATTCTCTTCAGATCGAGGTTAGGCCAGAACTGTCTCGACGAAAGACATGTGTTGGTATTATTTCACCTCTTATAAGCGATACTTCTGGTTTCATTAACAAGGCGAGTAGCAGGGACTCACTTGAGGTGGTCTGTTCTGTTAAAAATATACTTAAGAGACTACAACCTCATTGCTAGAGAACTCTAAACATCTACTTACAGCGGAAGCAAGCCTCTAAGAAGAGGCGATGGCGTTTGAGCCGAAAGTAGCCAGGAAGTATTGGAAATCCTAGTGGAAACCACAGGTGAGCACTATTTTTTCTCTAAAACTTCTAGCTGATTGTTGTTGTAAGTAAAAACTCTGCAAGAAAGAAAAACCTTTAAAAACTTTTGAATGTATGCATTTCAACAACCTGAAAATGTAGCATGTATTCTACAACTAGTCTCATGATTCTCTGATTTACAGCTGAGGGAATGCCATCGTTCACAGCAAAAATTCTAAAGAACACCCAAAGGATTTTCTTGAATCAAGAAGGCAAACAAAATCTGTGAGAGCTGCCTTGGAATCTGAAAGCCAGCTGATGGTGACTTTGCTGTGGACACAAATAACAAAGAGTCTCAGAGTTGAAGACTATAAAGCGTGTCTTCTCTCTCACTTGGTTTGCTGGAGGATGATAATCACTGGAACACTGACTTGGTGGAAACTGCTCTGTCGAAATCTCGTATCAAATTGCGGAAGCTTTTTACAAAGGACACACGCTTCCCTCAAGCTACTACATAACTTCATCAATGCAGGAACTTCCATGTTCAACACCTCTGTAAAAGGAGCACAATGGCATGCAAGGAAGCATGAGCAGACGTTGGCTGCAACTATAGACTGATCGAAGGAGCCATCACATTGCCAGCTGGACACTTCTATCAGAAAACCATGTAAGTGCCAAGTCCCCCGCTTCTTTGAACTTTTCCTAAAAATAGGAGACTGAGTCAGAGTGTATCCTGATTCTAAAGGAAACGTGATTATTCGATATTTTGTTTATTGTTTTCTGTAGGGAGAGGTGAAGAATGCATCACACACTGAGTGTCGTAGTTATTATCTTCGCCATATTCCCACTCCCCGTCCTTTCAGTAATGTCACTTATCTGAGTTCCATCGTTGTTGTCACTGCTGCTTGATGAGCTCAGCTTCTGAGGTTTAAATTCGGCTTCTGGATGAACTTCCTCTTTGTCGCTGGTAGATCGAAAGGGGTCACGACCGAAACTACGAGAAATGGCTGGTTCCGAAACTGTTCAATAGGAGATTGCTACTCGAGGAGCTCCGCATTTCTGTACTGTGGCCATTTGCTTCCCCTACTTTTCTCAGTTGCTGCATGGACAAAATGTGGAGAGAGTAATAGGTTAAGGAGCTCCAACCTCCAGTCAGCGAAGAACTATTCCCCTTTCCTTAAGGTATCCCACATCATACCGAGGAACACTTTGGATCCTTTAAGATCCGAGTGAGGATGTACATAAGTGCAGCCACGGCTACAACCTTACCTAATCCCCCTACCAGTATAGAAGAGTTTTTCTACAGCTATCGAAAAACTGAAGAACAACAAGACTGCCGGATCTGATGGCTCATAAGTAGAGCTTTTCAAATACGAAAGTGTTTTGGTAAGATGCATGCACCATATCATCAACCAAGTATGGGTGGATGAAAGTTGGACTGATGACTGGAATATCAGCCGCATTTACCCTATCTAAGTCTTGGATCAACTACCGACGCATGTCCCTGCTAAATGTCGCATATAAGATCTCATCAAACTTCTGCAGCAGTGTGTCTTCCGGCAAATCCTGGAAAAGACAGCAAACAATCTTGTAGCGAAATAGCACCAGTAAGGAATTGCTGTACCAGGACTTTCGTTTACAAAAGAAACCACGATTTTAGCGGTTAAACTGGAAAGAACAAAACTGGATCGATCCAAAGGCCAATTTATCTCTTGCGGTATGGTAAACGGAAACAACCTTAGGAATACTCTAAATTAACCCCCCCATTTATGCAAATTACCGTTTAAGTAATCTCACACCCCATTCTTTGTTACAAATCGCAGATTAAACGACATACACCCTATAAAAGAGGATAGGAAAAATACAAAAGAAAAAAACAACTGGAAACCGATACACCACGACGAACAATACTATAGTAAAGTACCACGTCCTTATTTGGTAGTCATCCGGTTGCGCCTTTGAAACTACCCCCCGCCGCCATATGTGTAGCCTAACGGTAGTCGCACACTACCAGCAGAGTAGACACAAAAAAAGTAAAAAAAAAAATAGAAAATACGAGCAACTATTAAGCATACGAACGCGATTTTTCAACCTGAAATCCTTAGACACGCTTATCCTTCCCCATCAGTGGACACACGTTACTACTATCAGTGGGTGGTTTGGAAAAAAAAAAAAACAGATAGAGACTTTAGTCCTACCATCGTTGCACTTGTGTGTGCGTGCGAGAGCAACAAAACTAAGGAGGACGGTCAAAGCAATGTTGGACAGGCTGTGCAGCAACAACAACACGAATAAAATTTTCACCTGACCCATTTTCGGCATTCGTTCGTGCCGCTCTATACATTCATATTTATACACACGGTATATGTTCATTATTTCCATCGTTTTTTTTTTTTTTTCTATTTTTTTTTTATTACTCCATTCGTGTTGCGGCTGTCTTCTTCTTGTTGTGTTGTCGCGCAAGGTGGTCGCTCTATTGTTGTCCAATAAACCAATTGTTACAAAAATGTAGAGAAATAGTTAGTAGTAGTCGGTTTGTATGTCCTATCCGGAAAGGAGTCGTCCATTTCATGCTGCGTTCGTTGTCGTCCTGTTAACTGAAAAAATTGTTTTCTTCTTTTTCCTCACACTAGTGCTGCACTCTTGTGTCGTTTTTTTTTTTTTTTTATTGTGTTGCAGTCTAAGGTCGTGGCCGGTTTTACAATTGAAGACGTTGCACTCAATAATTTCGCGATTTAAAATTCAAATTATAAATTGTTGTGTGTGTTAGCCAAGGTGTTTGTGTTATTTTGATGAAATATAACTGAAATTAGAACGCGCTGTTGATTGTAAATTGTTATCCTGTGGATATACCCAAAAGAAGCAACAAGGTGATTATTTTACGAAAAGTGAAAAATTATTAAACACAAAAAAGAAAAAAAGGGATAAAGTGAAGAAAAAAAAAACGAACAAATTAAATGATAAATTAAGGATAACACAAGCCATCGATATCGTGCTAGAAATCACCTTTGGATAGGATTCCCGAAGGTAAAGGACTAATTGATGGGGTTTTCCATTTTGTTTTCCAAGATTTTGTGGTTTCGTGAACATTTTCGAAGTCGAATAAGTGGGTTTCTTTCGCAATTCGGTTTTTTTTTTGTTTGGTTTGTCCTTTTGTTTGTTTTCTAACACTGGCTTCGAAAAATATTTTTATTTTTTCGAAAACGATTCAAAATTGACGTTTTTGAACGGATTGTGGTATACATTTTGAGAGTATTTATGTAAAAGCAAGTGTTTCTCAATTCCCATGTTGAAAACGTAAAAAAAAATGTGAAAACATTTCAAAAGTTTAAAAATAGAACGCATCCGCATCATGCGAAATCTTAAGCCTGAGTAGCTGCCTTCTCTTTTGTTCCTCTTTTAAAAAACTGACCTCAATTTTTGTTAAGCAAAGGCTGAAACCCTCCATAGTTAAATGAAAAATGATAAAATGATCTAAGTTGTTTTATTATCCTGATCAGATCTAGATCAGATCACGGGAATAATAAAACGAAGCTAATGCTCCATTTGACACTTTCTGCAGAACGAATTGGATCGTTACGTATGACAAAACGTCGCCATGGGTTAATGGTTTGTGGGTTGGAGTAATCAGTGATAGGACACAAGTTCGAGCTTCAGCAAAAGTTTGCCGCGGCACCACCCATTGGCAAAGAGAAACCTCCAAGAGTACAATCTGTTATGAAAAACCTTCTCAATCTGCCATTCGGAGCCGGCAATAAAATTTAAGGTCCCCTTCATTCGTGTGAAAAATAAAACAAGCGCAGCATGGATTTTTGCAAGAAGCTAGACCGCCAAAGCTTGACTTTCTATAAGCTGTCGCGCTAAAATTTGTTTTCCATTTTTGTTTTTGTTTTTTTCTTTGGTCATCTACAGAAAAGAGGTTTCACAGAATGATCCTAGACTTATCGTCCAGTCAGACATACTTGTTATGGGATTCTTGCACTAGTTCGATAGCAGCTCAGTAGTAGTCTTATTATACCTCTCTCGGATTGCAAATAACGCCGGCTGGCAATCATTATAGAAAAGCTCGGTAGTCGGTTTGAAGTAAACATGTTCAATGATTCCCATCGATGCCGATTATTTTAGATAGCCAGCGAGTAGGTTGTGCAGGCTGTGAGGATTCTAATCACTAATCCAAGCACAATCTTTTGAATGTTTGCATTTCTCTTGTTTCCGGGGTTAAAAAACTGCATGATCGACGACAATTGCTTGGTTTAGTTCCGCCATTTTCTTACTAGTTCGCCTTAAGCTTAAGGCTTTAATTTCAGTGCGACACATCATAACTTATTTACCAACTTCTGATGGCTCTAGAGCCCGGGTCTTCAACCAACAAGCGTCTCCAGTCAGTCGATTATTAGCTAGCTGCTTTTAGTTTCGCAGACCAAGTTGTTTGAGATAATTTCCATAGTCTTCCTCCACTGCGCTGTGAATTTAAAGACTCTCCACGTCAGACCGCTGGCTGGCGGACTCTTTTAACTACGTTGATCTCGTTGAACAGCTTCTATAGTTCGTTTTTCTATCTCCACCTCCACTCACCGTCCGTGCAGACGGGACTACATATATAGATTAGCGTGACAAGCAATGATGCAACCACTACACCATAGCCACTCCGTGGGGAGTTTCTCTCAGAATTGGTGTCATTGTCTGAGCTTTTAGTGGAGTCTAGGTAGGTTAACTACCCTCTATAGAGAGTGACGTCCTGTCCGAGACGTCGATGTTGAGTGTCCTTCTGTTTTGACAGCATATACTTTATTTTGCCCTCATTGACCGTTAAACCCATCTTGATCACTTTGGTCTCAATATTCTACTGACATCACGCTGCATTGTTCAATATGCCAGATAAGATTTTGCAGGCAGTGTTGAGGAGACTTACACCTCTAGAGTTGGCGCAGTTTATCGGGTTGTAGTCTACCCTGACCAAGACCGAACAAGATAAAGCCAACCGCATAAACAAGTATAAAGCAGCATTTGGTACGTTGCTATTAGCTTAAAGACCAAGCTACGGCTATTCAAATCCGTTGGCCACTATCAAACTTCAAGCTTTCTTGTATCAATTTCTTCGTCTTTGTGAGAACGGGTTAGGATCCCACAAAAATCACAATTCAAAGATGGAAATGACAGTGGATCGGAGGCATACATACTTTTCAAAAAGGCGGCTTGACAAGCGGTGCAATTGAATTTGTTGGCCAAGACATAGATGGCGAAAGACAGTCGACGAGCAGTCACGACAGCTAGGATAGTACACTGAATCTACGATTGATTTATTCACAGATGGATCTAAAACAACGTATGGTATGAAAGGAGAAGTCGCCTCTAGTGCACCTGGTATAAAGATAACAAAATAACTGCCGGAGTACAACAGTCCGAGTTGACTTTCAATTAACGTTGTAAAGAGTCGCGCTATTGAACAATTTACATATATAGATAGTCAGGCAGCGATAAAAGCCTTGGGATCACCGACAATATGACAATCCAAGTTGGTAAAGCAATGCAGCAGGTCCCTAAATGAGATCGCTGACAGATGCGACGCCTACCTGTGTTAAGTTCGAAGACACAAGGACGTTCCGGGAAACTGCTGAGAGGACGAGCAGGTCAGAACTGTTCTGAAAATAGAGAAGAACCGGAGGAGAACTCGCCTTGAGACTAACGCCAGAAGAATAGCTAATAACAGGGACCGGACAGTTCTGCCCTAACCTAGATCTGAAGGGAAAAGAAGGGTTTCTGTCTTACTTACTTACTTTAGGTGGAGCTACAGTCCGGGGTGGACCTGGGCCGCTAAGTTGGTTGAGGTTGAGGGCTTCTGTCTGTATATAGGAAATCCATAAGAACTGTAGTAGGAACCTTCACAGGCCATTGTTTGATAGAGAGGCACGCCTAAATTTGATGTACCCTCCAATGATTTCTGCAGACCTTCTATAGAGAAGAGGAAGAGGAAGAAAGGGTTAATCATCTTTTTTTGCACCTATCAAGGCTAAGAAGGTTAACCCTGGGAGAGTTTTTCTATGAAGCCCTCAACGACCGATATTTACAATATAAAAAGCTTTGTAGGTAGGTTGAAGAAGTGGTTGCATCTTGTGATGCCACCTTCACTCGAGTCTCTACGGATCCTTAGTGTTCCCTAGAGCTTTGTACGTGGGTCTAAATGGTTCTGTGGAACTGGAAATGGTCTGAAAAAAGTAAGGAAATCGAATATGCAAGGTTCCTGGTGCTAGTCATCCGGTGTCCTACGTGACGATATCACAATTGACCTACATTCTGATCTAAGTGTGCTCCTGCTTAAGCGGGGGCAGCTACCTAACCAGAAACTGAAAGCGATGGCGCGTAGGCGTTGTACCGAAGGCCCTAAGGACCGTTGATGTAGTTTTCGAATTACAGCGTATTTCCTATGACAAATAATTTTCATTTATTTTCTTTTTTTTCACATTAATTATTGAAAACTTTTGTTTGTGTGTTTCTTTTGGTAGAAATGATAGAACGCGCTCCTAGAGAAATCTACAGGTAAAGCACAAAAGGGAGATAAAACACATGGGAAATAGGGACACAACGAAAAGGAAATTATATAAATGTAAAAGAAAAAAGAACTCAATCCAATTGAGTTGTAAATACGAGTATAGTTACAACAAAATATTGATTAGACTATTATTGAGGTTATAATTTATTTAGTTGATATAGTACATACCAACGCGCATATGGTAATTGAGAGTGTGTACATTTGATGAAGTACAAGTGAGTGAACTTGTCGCGTCGTATTTCATACTTTCACTTAGTATTTTCTTTTTGTATATGTGTGTGTATAATAAAATAAAAGAAAACTATGAGTCCAAGGACATTTTCTTCAAGTATATGAACATGAATTTTAATTTTGTTTACATAATTAATGTGTAGTAGTTGTGAGCGCAGTTAAGGCGCGGGCTATTCCTTAAAAAAAAAGACTGAATATCCTGATGGACAGATAGATTGTTGTTTAATTGAAAATGCATGCTGCAAGTATTTGTAAAGGGGTTAGGGTTGTTTGTTAGGCTATAAAAGCCACTTAAGGACACAGGCGATAGTTTGAGGCTTTTCGTTTTTTTAATTGTGTTTTGTTTACGTATGTCGACTTTAAGACCGACCTTTATGTTAGGCCATTGCCATGACCTTTAAATTGTCGATTAAACGAAACTCAAAGTCTCTATTAAGTTGGATTTTAATGCATCAGGTTAAGGACATTCCTAATTTCCTTAAAAATAAGTCAGAGAGTGCAAAGAAAGAAGACAGAACGATGTTTCCATAATGCAAAGTTCTAAGTGTCGGGTGTCTTGGCTTAATTAGTTGGAATACAACGCCTAATAAAACAAGCCAAGGTTAGGTTGGGCGGCTGTTCCCACTGAGCACTTAGCCAGAATGAAGGCCCATTGCGGTACCGCATGAAGAAAACGGAAAATCAGCCTCAGAAACCTCATATGTGGAATTTCCTATAGGAAAAAGCAGTACTCGTATAGCTCTGGGTAACCGTATTCGGGTAAACCCTAACCTGTGCCGCACTAAGTGCGTAACCAATTAGATCGACATGCAAAACTCTTAATTCTAAAGATGTCGAGCCTGGTTAGGTCGTTGAGGTCATTGATGAAGTACTCTCCTAGTGTTTTTTTCCTCAGCGTTGATAGAGCAGGGCATTTGCAAAGAAGGTGTGTAGTCGTTTCTTCTTCCTCCTCGTTTCTGCAGCTTTCACACACCGCTCTTGTAGGGCGCAGTGACAACAGTGAACGCATCCGATGCGGTTTTATTCACTGTTTCCGAGTCCGTGTCAGTTAGATCGATGGAGCTGTCCGTCTGAAAGGCATCAATACTGATCCTATAGAGTTGTTTCTCCACCGTCTTCGTTTTGTCCGTATTGTCACTTCCCTTGTCTGTCAGTTCCAGTTGAGGACTAGCCTCGAAATAGTCTTTTATGTTAGATTTTTTAATTAGAATTCATGTTAGGTCCCACGAGTAAGTCGGTAAGAAGTATGTCCATCACAGCATAGCCGGTTTTACTATGAGAAGGCGTTTATATGACAAGCCCTGCCTAGGCACTTTAAGGAGCTCGTTAGCGACTGATTTAAACTTCAGCCTCGCATCCCTGGGCACGGTTTACTATAAGCTCACACCACCACAAGAATCAGGTTGACTTCCCTTTAGCTTCTTACCCTCCACCGGAGACCCTACAGCTTGGGAGGTCCTGCTGCAATCGCCCTCTGACATCATAAGGTCGTACTGAACGTCTTCGCCACGGCAAGGTAAGTAGTCGAAGAAGACGATAATACAAGCCAACTAAAAAATACATAAATACACACAGAATTGGCGCGACAGCCAGGGCCCAGCTTCTCGCAATCATTCATGGGACCTACAGTTTACCGCCGACTCCGAACGACGAATTGAGAAACTTTTACATGACAAATTATACTCTTGAAGGTTTCTCAAGCCTACGAAGAGGTGGTGCCGCGAAAAAACATTTGGTGGTTTTGAGGCCCGAACATGTATCCTCTCGCTCAGACGTCTAACGCGCTTACCACTAAGCCACAGCGACCACCAATTAAAGAATAAAAACAATAAAGATGAGACTTGCTTGAGTCTTGAGCCTAGTGTACTAAGCTCTACTCAGTTTATTTGGATCGGTTGTTGGGGTCAGCCATACTGGCAATGTTCTTATCATTTAGATCAGTGAAGAGGTATTCGCTAAGAACGACCATTTTGAGAAAGTGTACTTTATCGTCTTCCTCCTCCTCTGCCGCTCCTCCAGACTATACGGATTCTATTAACTTGTGGACCCTTCTGTAAGTGGTGTATATTTATACAGCGCCATCAATACCCTCGACCACTAAACCCGACCACTTAAAGACTTTTTTGCACGAGTTGAGATTTCTTACCACGAGTCGTAGAAGTAAGACCAGAACCGTTCTTAATTCTTTGGCCTCATAAATTTGTTCCTGAAACAGTCCTGTTTAGAGTGTATTGAAGTATGTCTGAAAGTGTCTGATCCACGATATCATCTGCTAAACCATGCCACACCTTAGACTAACGCTATATGAGCAGCATCATAAGCATATTCATAAACCTTGAGGGCTAGTCTTTTAATCCAATGACATAACCAGGAACCATTATACCAGTTATGTGTCCAACATCTTTTACGTTCTCGACAAAGTGACCTGGAAGGTTTATCTCTACCATGGGACATAGTGTAGACATCTAGAGTTTTAGAAGATGACCCGTCCTTCTTTGGAGGAAATGCATTGGTCGAGACAAACTCCGATTGAGGTCCTGGAATGCTGTGTCTTTTGATCAAAAGTGTCAAAGCCGCGATGTCGTTTTCTTTCATCGGTAGCATTCATTACGTGTGGTTGAGGAATGGATTTAGAATAGTTTCTAATGTATTGGTAATGAAAGTACAAAGTTCCTCCGCGATTATAAGGGCTCTTCGTCCAGCTGGTACTCTGTTAGAACTATGAATTTAGCTGTAGCTACATCGACTTAGCCGGAAGAGTGAAGATCAAACAACTGAGGTGACTCGGTCATGTAGAGCGGATGGACACCAATGTTCTGGCCTGAAGGATCTTCGAATGTAACCCGGAAGGACAACGAAGTAGAGGAAGACCTCGCCTAAGGTGGCGCGCACAAGTAGAAGGGGACCTCAATCAACTTGGAATACGAAACTGGAGGCGGTTAGCTAAGGACCGAACTAACTGGAGAGGCTTGTTGATTGAGGCCCAGATTCACCCCGAACAGTAGCGCCACCTTAAGTAGGAAGTAAGTAAGAAAGCTGGTGAGCTCAGATATCATTCTAATGGCTAGTTCATCAATTTACATTACGAGGAACAAGTGCGAAATGTATGCGTGTGTAGTGGTGATCAGACTGTGCCTGCGCTTCAAACCTTGCCCAACACATTAACCGCTTTCAAAATTACTTCTGAATTCAATTGGAAGACTGAATCCATTGAGTCTGGAGCTCATAATACGATTGGGGAAAGTGAAATTTCTGATAAATGTGCTACGAAAGGTTCACGGAATGATTTTTCAGAATCTGATCATATATTGACGGACTCTGGAGGAAGAGATTCAACGACGAATTATACGATAAACAGCGACATCGAACTGTTCAAAAAACTACGCATTGATAGTTTAAGAGGGCTTAGACATTTAGAGAGAATGGAAACCAACGCTCCGGCTCGAAAAGTCTTCGAATTCAACACGGAGGGATAACGCAGTAGAGGAAGACCTCGCCTTAGATGGCGCGCACAAGTAGAAGGGGACCTCAATCAACTTGGAGTACGTAACTGGAGGCGGTTAGCTAAGAACCGGACTAACTGGAGAGGTTTGTTGGTTGAGTCCCAGGTTCACCCCGAACTGTAGCACCACCTAAGTAAGTAAGTAGGATCATATATTAGGTCTGCCTGCATGCTGGATTGAGATTTTCAACGACTGTTGGCTTTCTAGCGAACACAAGAACAAATGACCACCAAAAGAATGCTTCCTGTCGGCCTTAAAATATATTTGGAGTTCTTGTTGTCTGTGGGGTTTGAATCAACTGTTTTTAAGTGTTTTTGTCTTTTAAAAGACAAAACCTTTCAGTTTATTAGAGTCTTCTGAGGATTTGCAACAAATTATATTGTAATTTACCGGATTACCGTCATTGACAACTATGTACACATATCGTGTGTCATTTATTATCCACTCTAGTTTTAAAACAATGTCAATACTTTCAATCTAAGTGATTATACACTTTGATTATCAGGAAAACCACTAAAACAGGTGGCCATGCAGGTGGTGCTGTTCAACAAGGTTTTTATCGATAAAGAGCTGCACATTCACCTCTTTTTTTTCCCTCGATATGAATAAAATTCCGCCAATATCAATTGATAAGATATTTCTTACGATTAACTCGAAATGAGTGTTAAATCCAAAAAACGATTCTTCTAAACGACTAGTAGCTAGATTAGTCTACCTTTAGATTTCAGACGGCTTGCAATACAACGATGAAGCGGCATTTTGTAATAGCGGTCGTTTTTTTCTGTGTGCTAAAAGGTATATTTCCAAAAGTTGTGAATTGAAAAAATAAGAATTTTAAATTTTACATATTTTGACAAGTGTTTTTGAAAGACCTGGTGGACATACAAATGAAGTTTTTACCTTTCAGAAGAACTCTTGCATTTTATAGTGAAGTTTTTGATATTCGAACGAGAAATCCTGGTTAAAATGTTGTACTATGTGTAGATACGGATTCGGGTTACTAAAATATTCGATTGTAAACTTTGACTCAAGGTTTCCCTTGTGCGCCCTTTGTGGACATTGTTGTGGATTCTAATGAAACGTTTACAAAATTATTATCGAATTTGAATTTTAGGTAGATTTTTTTTATATGTACTTAACAAAATACTTTCATTGAAAGAAATCTCTTTGTAAGCTTCCATTGAATCCCCCTGAGTATCTCTTACAATTTGGTGAGCCTACATCTAGACTAGACGGATAAGAAAATTGCCAAATCCCAGGAGCACTCAGGCTCGTTTCGGTCCATTGTACTTCCAACAGAAACCCCTTCTTAGTGTAGTGGTTGGAGAAACTTAGATTTTGTTCGGTTCTCTTTTTATTTTCGGTGGCTGTTGCTGTTCCCTGACGAGGCTCGAACCTGTAAAGGTCGTGTCACAAGCCAGCGAATACCCATTACACCAAAGCTGGGTTTGTCACTACTCTTAAGTGATACCAACCCCCTAACAAGTGTTTCCACCAGCAATCGTTTCCTCTCCTTGCGCAACGGCTTTCCGAAGTTCGATTTCAAAACGGATATAAAAGGGCTCTTGGTTCAAGGAATCCCTCCGTCTTTCTTACCATCTCCAATCCATTTAAACTCTTTTTTACGTGCGTCCAAACCAAAGCAGTAAAGCTTTTGAGCCCATTGGTTGTGTCGAACAATGCCACTTCAAATAGAAGAGCACTTTAACTATTTCACTACTGCTGTTGGCAAAACTGGCATTTTATCCAGTGATTGACAAGCCTTTAGCATATTCAAATAGAGCAGGACACTTGCGAGATTCCTTACCGGCCACTGCTAATCACTGCCACTGTAATCACTGTATGATTACGCTGCTCTAGGTAAAGCTAGGTTGCTTATCTTTTATAATGACGATCGGACCCCTGGTTTAAAACTGGCTTTTGTGGTACATCTTTTAGGTAACAGTGTCATCGCTTGCTTCCTGCTTTAGCAACAGCGTGCTCCTGTTGACCTTAACACCAACGTGGACCAACACTAATTATATGCCTCAGTAGTCCTCACGACTCACGGTCCACAAATTTCGATGACGTGGTTCATAGTTTGCTAGGTCGTTGCAGATGTGTATCTCTGTTTTTCTAGCTTTGCTGAGGTTTGAACTTGTGTCCTCTAGAGCTTCTATACAGGATGATTGTGGTGGTGGAAGTGGAAGTGGTGGTTCATAAGAGCCCAAATGGCACTGTCGCATTCCATTACGAACTTTAATGGAGCAATGCTAATCCTCCACCGTCTTCCTACACAATCAGAAAAGTTTAGAAAGGATACCAAAACTTGACTTAGTTGTCTTAAGCTCGTCTCTATAAGCAAGCACTTAAAATCGATAAAAAGGTTGTGGGTATCTATTTTAAACTCCAGGGCTCTCTCCAAGATCGGGCTTACCTGGCCTAAAACTACACTTATTTAGGTTGACAGAGGACAATAAAGCAAACAAGATCTTGCAAACAATGTAAAGGAGACTTCCGCCTCTACAGTTGGCGCAGTTTAGACGGCAGTTTAGTGTTGAGGTTCCATTCATCAAGCATGATTTCGTCTAACGGATGAGTTTGTCCTTACCAAGTCATTTCCGGTTGCTGTGAACCCCTACATAGCCCGTCAAGTTTAGCTGTTGTACTTAAGTTTAGATAAGCTGTCTTTACTTCGTCTAAATAATTGGAATTGTTAGCTCACATCGTCTAGGTGGAATGGTTCATTCTGCTTGTCAGGGAAATTTTGAATTATGCAGTCTGGTGCTTTCATATTCTCAGGGCCGACCGCGACTCTATTACTATCTTCCTTTGTTTGCCTTTGCAGACTTTGCTTTCGCCACCTTTCTTCTACTTGTAGTGTGTTCATCACTTCTCTTCTGACCGTTGAGTTCGCGATCAGCTCTGGGTTTTCTATACAGCGCCGCTCCGTATGCCTCCTGCATGGATCTAGGCACCAACTGATCCACTTCCTCAACAACACACATCCCCAACCAGGTCACACGAGTCGTTGTAACAAAAATGCACATCTTGTGCTACTTGGATTCATGCTGAACCACCACCTCCACCTACCTACCTCCTGCCTCCTGCAAAAGCTCTTGTAAAGCCTCGTCTGACGCTTATACCTCATCTGTGGTGCGATCTTCGAGCTCTTTAGTTAGATTTAAGTTGCTGTGTTGTGATGAGGACTCGATCGATCAAGGTGAAAAATCCACTCGGAGATAGTAGACACCTCTATGTGACTCTCGTTTTGATACCAAGCTGTTCGAAATAGTTTTCATTATTTTAGGACTCCAAATTCAAACTTAAGTATCTATTTCATCAAATATAACAATAAGCAACTGTTCCGCGTGCTTTTGACATTAACATTTACAGAATATGCCTGACTAATGGATTAGTCTTATGTCCCAATCATTCCTTTTCCAAGTATAAGAGTGAATTACAATTCCTGTTCAAAGGTTAATCTCGTATGATGTTTTTATCTTCAAGATAAGTAACCACAGGCCAAGTTTGTGACCCCAGAAAAAAAGCCAATCGACCTTGCTTGACTCCCATAAAATGAAAAAGTAATAAATCGTTACCAAGCCAAAATAGTTATTTCCATAGCAGATGTTCCAAACCACTTAAGAATACTTTGTATTGTTTTCACTAGGCTTCGAGTCGTAAAGCTCGCTCGTTGAATAATAAAAATTTATAATCTTATCGGTGCCAGGTGTTTGGGAATGAGTTAAGCTCTTATCACTAGCCTGATTGTACAGCATTGGATTAGCTACCGATTAGGGCTGTTAGAATCGGGTTGAGTTTCATACGATGCGAAATATATTTGAGTGAGATCAGAAAATCGGCATGGCAACGGGCCTAGAAGTGATGTACCTAAGGCACCGCACAGTGGAGTATTTGACCATGAAAGCATGATTTATGTCCACAGTGCCGCGCCTCACTCGAATCTTAATGGATCCTTTGTAGAAAGTGAAAAGGAGTTTGTTATCTAATGGACGCCTACCTAAGCCTCCCTGACTCCAGTGTGACTTTCCATAGCACACGGTTGACAGTTGACCCCGGGTTGCTAAAGAAAAGTGCTCCCAGGTTTGTTTTCCTATTTCTACTGAGGCTTTGACGCTCTTTGCTGTAATTCCTTAAGTGCAGAGGGCGAGTAGTATGAGTGAAAGTATCGTTCCGAGGGCTGATGTCGGTGTAGTTCTTATGGCACCCGCTGCTTGTGTTGATGCATACTGGTCGCTGGATATTTGTAAGTGACTTTAGGTTCGCGGCTTTTTTCGCCACAGATCTTGATGACAGATCAGAAGGGTTAAGTATTTCTTGCACCATTTAAGGAAACGAAGGTCATCGTTCATGGATAATGGTGTTGCTGTTCCTCTTCCACGCATTCGAAGAGCAGGAATTTGAATTAGAGTATCGCACCTCCATCGAAATATCACTCTCACCAATCAACTGAAACATCTTATAGGCCACATAGCTATGTCATGCTCCAATGTGCTCTTTGTAGATTAGTGGTTACTTCGTTAGACGGTAAATAACCCAACACTCCTCGGGAAGGAACGATAAATTTCCGAGAGTATAATTTGTCTTGAGGAACTGTAGATACATACTTACCTTTCTAACTTTCGAACCCAGGTGGCGCTGGTCCATTCGTTCTGCATATCATAGTCATTTCGAATGTCCAATAAGCAATTTTGCGACTAAATCGATGTTACGGTACCACTCGCACACTTCGTCGTTGAGTCCCATCTTCCAAAGCCCATCAACGCAAACAGGACTGAATATCTTGGGGAGAATTCAAGCCCCCTATGATAAAACCCATGCTTCTGCGCCATAGGAAAGAACTCTTATGATTCAAGACTTGTAAGGAGTCTCCTAAGTTGTTCAGAGTTGGGTCTTACTACTCGGTTGCCTTCTCAGCTTAAAGAAACAGCGAGTGGCAAAAGTTATTCTTCATTTGATTTAAGATGAGATGTTGTCAGAAGTGATAGCTGAGCGAAGATAGTTGTACCCTGCGACATTTTGTCCAATTCGTCGATGTTGGTTGTCTCTTCCTGTTGACACCAAATAGTTGGTTTTGCCCTCTTTCATCACCATTTTGACCACTTTTTGCCTAAATACACGAGAACAATGTCAATATCGTCGGCGTATGCAAGTTATCGTACAGACTTTTGAAAGATGGTGTCCATGGGTCTGTGCTTATAAGTTTCGCACTATCTATTCAAGCGCGTCACGTTGTCTAAAACCTTTTTTGGCACCAAAGGTCACCTTGATGTAGCAGCGACCATTCTCCATTGTCATCATGCACAAACGGACGAGTTTTGCAGTTTTGGCTACACGAAGAGTTTCGAGAATCTGGGTTTTTGAAATCCATGTCCATAGGCTGTTCCTAGTTGAAAGTGACGTACTCCTATTTCCAATCAGCATCACCATTATATGGAAAAATTCGAACTCTCTTTGTGGAGTTTAAGATTGTTCTCTCGAACTCGTTAATAGCCAAGATTTCCGCCTGAATTGTTGTGAAGTACTTGCCAAGGATTACTCGACCATAAGAGTGCGATCTGCTAAAGCCAACCATTCCTCGCCAACACTTCAACAACATTATTTTAGAACGTCATGCTGAGGAAGACTATGTCTAAAGTCCAGGTTTATCCCCATTTCCAAGGCTTGAATAGTTTCCGGTACGCGGTACGGTTTGAAGTAAATTCGTCAAAATAGTCATTTAGCCTTCAACCAGTTGACAAACAGTTAGATACGCCGCCGACAGACAATGTTGAACCCTTTCACGAAACCAGTACACATCAACGCAGTCTATATAGGTGCAAGTAATCCTAGAAAAAAACAAATTGTGCGCACATTTTGACCCAAATACGACGTACTATCGAAAGGACCTTCAAAACATGAAACCTGTGGCTATTTTTATCTCTGCCACCCAAAAACTGTTTAAAAACTAAACACCCCTACCCATCCACTGGCCTTTTGGCCTTTCACAGAGAATAATTCCATTCAATGGTGTCCGTTCGGTTCGATACAGCCACTAGCATGCAAGACAATTATCCTTTCATGGAGCGGACCACCACCACCACCATCACCGGACAGCGTATCTAATAAGCAAATCGTCACGTTTAATATTTTTTGAAATAAACATTTTAATTATCAGGAAATGGCTGCCTGCTGCCATTGCTCGTCGTGGTTGCATGAGGGACCGACAGACAACCGGGCCAATACCAATTAGACCGATTGATTACGAATTGGCGCAATTAAACCCTCGTACCCCCTTGCAAGCAGGGGTCTGTTTGGTTTTATTTTAAAATGGTTTCATAAAAAATTTCCCACGTCCTGCGTTAATCACACTCAATGGGAGGGGGGTTGAGTTGTTGCGTTGAAGTTCTGGGCCAGAGAAGACCGCCTCGATGCGTTGGTCACTTTTCAAATTGACATGGTTGGTGTTAAAAATAATTCAATCAATACAAGCTTATGCCCGGAGACCTAATTACCGGTTGTATCCTACCTACCTGATGGATGAATGTCGATTATGTGCGTGGATGAGTATAAGGAAAAAGTGGGACAGAGGATTACAGAACCCTGGAAGTCATTGATTTTGATTGATTTGTTAATTGCAGGGAATACGTGACACAATGGGTGGAGCTTTTCGAGTGTACTTCTTCATTTCTGGTTACACATACTCGGCAGTTTATTGGGTTATGATTCATGGCACGTCTGACTTTGTGCTCTTAAAATGATTGCTTCCATATACCTTATCAGTTTGTCAAAGGTTTCTAGCTGAAAAGTCCGACGCACTTCGACGACGATCTTTATAGATTTTCAAATCGTCAATTACTTTTAAGAAAAGTTCTAAAAACGACTTATATGTCCGTTGAAAGGAGCCTTCTGCTGGAGGCTCATATTTCTGGTAACCAAATTCTGACCAGTCTCGATCGTAGAGTTTGCTCTGTCAAACAACTAGGAGCAGCTGGCATATTGGTAACAGACAAAGCTCTTAAATGCGTGTTTTTACGACCTCAAGTCGCTCCGCTGAATCCTAAGAAAATGTTCACTGCAAACTAGGTTCTCCGTTAGATCCCTATCCCTATCCCTATCCAGCCTGGAGGACAATCAGAGTGTCAAAAAATACTTGCTGTCCAAGAATCTTCTAGCCATTTGTCCGACATCATTCTTGAATTGAAACGTCAAAGAGCTCTTTGGAACTCGTAACGCTGTGCTCTTAGGCCTTGTTGATAGAAATTAGAACCCGGTTGTCAGAAAATCTGAGCTAGACTGAAAGGCGTAAATACTGTGAATCAAAACAAGACTGACGAACAAGACTTAAGTTGTTGTGGATCGTAGACAATGATGGCAGAGGTAAGCAAAGACTACCAGTTATCCGATGTTCTATAAACTCTGTCAATCAACTTTAAGTTCTAATGTCCATCACATAGCGACTGTCAACTCTAAAGATGATAAATGATTCTAAACGCGGGTTTTAGGAATGAATGTCCAGTTAACTCTCCCAAAACTAAGGTTGTTCTCTTAAAAAAAATGTGAAATTTGATTGAACTAACCTTCGGCAGATTTTGGGCTAATGCCTGATCTAAAAGATCTACAAAGATACCATAGGAAACGCTGTCAAGAAAAAAGAAGCTTGCTTTGAGTTACACTTCAGTTTGACAATCTATTGTCAATCTCTTTGATCTAAGCAACTTTTTAAAGAACATCAAGTTCCATTACGATACAATCAATTAAATTGTGTGTCCTTTTTTTATATTTCCAGCATCAGAGAGTCTTATTTGGCCATGTGACTCGAATGATGATTGTACAGCGGAAGTGTCTATATGCTCAAAACTTGGAAAATGCGAATGTGAATTTGATAATGTCTTCTCGTCGGATTACAAAAAATGTCTGAAGACGTCACTGTATGGTGACCAATGCGAAGAGACTGGTCAATGCAATCTTATGCCATCTGGAGCTAATTGTAATACGGGGGTCTGCGAATGTAATGATGGTTATACATATGTACGAGGACGTTGTAGACCATTAAATGGTCTAGGACAAATCTGTGAAACGGTAAGTACATTGAAATTGACTATTTAACACGTCTTATTTGTAGCCACCGAAGCCTTCCTAGGAATAGCTTAATAAGGATTCTGTCACCCTTTACACTTTTATAGAGTCACATAACTTTTGGAGTCGATATTTGCGCGGCATTGTCATTCGAAAACCCCATGTACTCCAACTTTAGTTCGTCCAAAATGGGTACCAAAAAATCAAGAAGTGCTCGTGTTGACGAAGACATATTTGTCCAATCAACTCTACTTACATGTGTGACTCGTTGCTCGATCGATCTCATGTTGGTCCAATCTATTCAGAAACAGGCCGCCGAGCTTCTAGTTCTTTGTGCAATCAGTTGTCAGAAGCCTCTTACGGTTCAAAAGAAGCTTCAATTTGTTCAACATTCTTTCCAAAGTCCAGTGGTATCACAGTGGACCTATCATTGGTCTCAGTTACTGAGTTTAGTTGGCAGGGATTTCAAGCTTATCTAACTTTCACTTGATGTGGAGCGTAAGTTTCTAGCCAATTTAAGAAAAATTTCCCTTTGTAGCCTAGTAAATCAGTTTCGACTACCGTCCTTGGTCAAAATACTACAGATCGCTGAGTACACTTCATTGGTGCTCAGACCACAGGAAGTACTGTGAAAGCCCGCTTGCTACGCAAGATGACTTCTAGATATTTAACAGCAGTCAGTGGCTTAGTGCAGGATCATACCACTCAACTTGAGGAGCATTAGACCATCAAGATTTCTTGTATGAGTAGACAACAATAGAACACAATCTTTGTCGGCATACGCTTGGATATCTAGTTCCAAATTATGCACCTCAGCAAGCAGTGAATCGACCACAAAGCACCACAGTAAAGACGAAAGAACTTCAACTTGGGCTCAGCCTCTCTTAGCAACCCTCGAGACAGATCTATACATCGAATTAAAGGAAACAAAGGCATCCTCTTATGTCAAGAAACACTTCAAGAGTGTAGTTCCGTCCTCTGGCCTGTTCTCGATCTTCTCTTCAATTTGCATTATATATGTGATTGGGAGAGTTGTTTACAGCCCTTGCTACTGCGGCCTCTTCTCAGAATCCTAATGTGCCCGCCCTTATAGGTTCTTTATGCGTTTTGTTTTTACTTCAGAGGATGTCAGGAAGTTAAAAAACTTCTCTGGGTAGGTGGCTACAATTTGTTTCTTTGGGGTACCATCACCAACAAGGATTCTCTTCTTGAGTTGAAAGAAGGCCCGACATTGTGTTGGAATGTGTCCTCACTCTCAAGGCAGTGTCTACAGTTTGAATATGCGGCAGTGTCCGCTGTAAATTCCATTTAGAACTCCAAGGTTGTTCCTATAGCGATTCACAATGAAACTGGATTTTTTTTTGTGATGAAATCAGGAATAGCATCTTTCTTTGTTTCTCTGGATTCTTGAAGGCAAAGACCATTTGTATGTCTTTTGTAGAGTTATTGGCTTGTCCTTAGGTCAAATGAATGTTGTCTTGTACACAAGGCCGTGATGGATAGAATCACAGCATCTGCCACTCTTATAGGCCATATCCAAGTGATTTATAGTCACCAAAGGGCAAAGGCTCTAGTAGTTTTAAAGCCAAAAGTTAAAGTCAAGACTCCTAAGTAGTGACGACTCCAGCTGCTTACCTGTGTTCTTTTGATAAAATATTTGATGGCGTTCGCTCAGTGATATGACACATTCTCACTAAGTACGCTGGTATAAGCCTAAGAGTTCACAAAATCCACAAAAAGATGTTTAGCGTAACAAACCGCGCCATAGTACTGAAGACAGATCCAACCGATCAACCGATCAGTTGAGGCCCACGATCTCGATTATCGTGATGTGATAACGAATGACATTCAAGATAATTGCTTTTCGTGGTCATCTTCGAAAAAGGACGGTCCACTCAATCCACCTGGCTGGTCGAGAATGCATCGATCTCTTATGAATCACTCGAGGCAATGTGAGCAATTTTACTTCTTCATGAAAGCCACCTGGTTGCAAATAGTGGCTTCCTCCATCAACTAAGTATGGCATTGCAGGTCCTTTCTAAGAATTTGCTGCAGAGTGCTTCTCGAAACGTTAAATTCTTATGAACGATTCTCAAATGATGTTCCTAGACTTTCAGTGATAATTTCACTCACTGTAGCAATATTCCTTGTTGACCGGACAGGACTTTGATCCATAACCTGGCTAGGCTAGACTTTCAGTAAGGCCATGGCGAACACCTTCTGTAGACTTTATGTCAACGTGGAAGCACAACTTATACACAGAACAATGTCCACAAATACATTTCACAAGGATTAATAACATCTTTATTTACATTCAATCTTGTTTATCCTTCCAGGACCTAGACTGTTTCTTTGGATATGACCGTCAATCAGTTGCGTGTAAAAATAAAATCTGTGAATGCGCCGATGGATATTATAATAGATATGGAAATATATGCCGCCGTAAATCAATGGGTAACGTCTGGTCACATCCTTTTTGCCTCATGAAATCATCCATCTGTTGTCATTTTTTTTTTCTTTAAGCGATTAATGATGCATGCGTTGTTAATACCGATTGTGATGAGCTTGGCAGCGATGTCAATTGCGTGAATCTAGTTTGTGCATCGACTAACACGAACGGTGATTATAGCCGCAACCAGAGGGAGATTGCCGTTCAAACTAGTTTAGAAACCTTTGAATTGAAACCACTAAGTACCTTAAGAAGAGAATTTTCCATTGATAAGCCTGCATCATCAACTGGAACTGGAAAAATCACCCGCGATGAAGAGGATAAGACACTGTCCACTCTATCGAACACCGATGACGATGGGGAAGACAAGAAATGTAAGCACAAACCTGTAAGACGCATCTGAATCAAAATTAATCTCAAAACCATTTGTAGATGGCAGCAGTTGTACTGACATTGGTAGATCGTGTCAAGGCCTCGCTCACTCAACTTGTGTGGATAACATTTGTTATTGCAAACAAGGATACTATGCCAAAGGTGGAAAGTGTTACGCGGGTAAGCATAACAATTTTTGGCCAAAAACGTAGAAAAACACTGATGAGCTTGTGTATCTTTTCTAGAACTGGGCGAGATAGCTGAAAGTGCCGATGAGTGTGAATTCGAATTCGACGAAGCAAACAAGACATGTCTTTGCCAAAAGAACTACTTCTATGAGCGTAACCTCCGTTCATGCAGAAAACGTAAGTTGTTGTGTCCAAAATGTCGTTATGCGATAAACTCACGTGCTCTCCATTGACAGCCATCCAATATCACTTATCGTGCACGTCAAACAGTCAGTGCAGTCCATTCGGTGCCGTCTTTTGCCATGCTACCATTCCAAGACGGTGCACTTGTGAAGAATATGCCGAATATGACGAACCGAGCCAGATGTGTGTATATAAACAGGGTCTGGGGGCACAGTGTGACACGAATGATGGTTGTCCTGTTGAAAACTCTATCTGTTCTCTCGAGCGTTTCTGCAAATGCAAGGAGCACTACATCGAAGATCAAGGCGCCTGTGTTAAAGGTTCAAAAGTCTTCATTATCAAACTGAACGTATACGAAACTAATCTCCTTTCGAAATTTTAAGGCATTGGAGCCGAATGCGCTGAGGAATCAGAATGCTTTCCAGACAATGCCACCTGTGAATCAACTGAAAACTCCAAGGCTTGCCAATGCCGCAAGGGTTATGTGCACTTTCAGGATGAATGTTTAAAGGAAGGTAAGGCTATCCATTCAAATCTATGAATTCGATGTTTCCAACTGAAGAGGAACCAATTTTATTGATAGCTGTCGAACCGGAAGATGAATGTGTTGAGACGGAGCAATGTAAGCCACTTCTTGCCAATTGTGTTGATAAAAAATGCGTCTGCACCGAGAATAAACACTTTAGCGGTGGCAAGTGTGTCGATCAGAAGGGTATGTATCCAAAATACGATTTGAAAGATGTAAAGCCTTATCAATTTGGTAAATCCTTTCAGGTCTTGGTGAATCTTGTACGAAAGCTGGCGAGTGTTACGTGGAGAAAGATCCCGAGAATGTTGAATGTCGAAATTCTGTGTGTCAGTGCAAATTGGGATATCAAGCGTCATCAGAGCACAAGTCGTGCATACAAGTGGTACCTAAAAAAAGTGAGTATATGTTCTAAGGATTATCAGCAGGGGGTAGCAAATTCAAGGCTATTCTTTGAAAGGAAACGCTTGCTTTAATATACCTTTCCGTCCAAGTTTAGATCTTCTTGGACTAAAATATAAAGATAAGCTTTTTGTTCTTCATGCGCTCTTTGGCTACTCTTCTACTTTTTCAGTAACCATGTCGCATCTAACGTGCCCCGTGACCGATTATTATGTAGCCAAGCCTACTACTTACAGATTTCTCTGTAGTTGTCCACTTTCGTCTCCCTTATCTCTTTGTTATACATGGTTGAAGCTACAGTGTACCTTTGCCAGATTCCACTCCACTTGATCTTGTTACAGACCTTATGCCGCCAAGCTGTTTTAAAATCTTCTCTCCTGTTTCACAGATCGTGGATGATTCATAACTGGGGTTCCAGCCTTCTTAGTGAAATCCAAAGAAATGTGCCATGATGTCAAGGGTTGGACACAGAGATGGTTTTAGCTTGAGTTAAAGTCCTATACTCTGAGTTTCGAAAGCCATCTTAGTGGCCACAGATTCAGCTTTAGAGCAACCTTGCATCTTTGTGGAGTTCTGCTTCTTTCGTCCATCATCCAACGAAGACTTAATTGAGCATCTCCGGCGTTTACTCGCTCGTCGACGAAGATCGACATGATCTATTCTTTGCTCCTGTCACGGCAGCTAGTCTGGCCTTATCAAATCTTTTAGTAAAGGCGACGGTTATGATGTGGATTTTCGGGATTTCACTCCCTAAGCAGGCCATTACTTCTATCACTAGTGGTTTGTCATGATGCTAGTATCATCTCGGCTTTCTCTCAGCGGGTTATCCAACTCTCCTGGTTTGTTACGAGGTCTTCTCTGTTACTTCCAAATCACTACTTTGGTTCCAGTTGGATAAGATATGACAAAAGGTTTGCTCTTCTTATTCCTTTTCTCATAATCTTTCGTTAGGTTCGACGACAATTTGGGGGTGTTCTTCTACAGCTAGTGCGTAGCCTATAGCTTGGATGTTCCTTTTTAGTCGATTTCCCAAATTTTGTGGTATCCCAAGTATCATTTACATAGTTTGGTTCGGAAATAGAGAATAAACTCTCCCTACAAACTATTTAGTGGGTCCAGTCTCGCCATGTCAAATCTTGGGAATATAGCCCTTGAGCGTTCCAAGCACAATGAGTATTTAATCTCACTTACTGCGCAGAGGCTTGGGTAGTGACAGAGGAAGTGGGTTGTGTCCTCATAAACTTTCTCGTCACAACCCCTTCTTTCGTAATTCGAAGCTTTTTCATATGGTACCCGCAGCAGAGTATTTTTCTACAAGTCTGTCTCTCCTAGCTTCATCGAACATAGTTCATAGTGATAACTTTCTTATAATGGCCCAAGTGTCTAAAGAGCTCCACTCGTAGTTTGTCACTTTTGGAGCTTTATGCCCTGCTTAAGTGTTCTTCGAAAGGTCAGCTTATTCCAAACTATATAGCGAACCTTTTCTTGCCAAGTCGGCAGCATTCTCATTCCATAATATGCCCTCATGCCCAGAAACCCTTGTGCTGTGTTCCAAAAACCTTGAGCTTTCTCTCGACACCTATTCACAAGCTTCGATGTTATTTTTGTAACTTGGCTGTAAATGATGGTATTGCCCATCATTACAGTCTCACTGGCAGCTACTGTCACTGTTAGGACCTCCACTAACAAAGCACTGATGTAATTCAGAAGATCTGCGCCAATGTCTAGCGGAAGCAGGTTGTAGTTAGCCTCGAGTCCCACTCTAAGTGTTGTCCTCATTGCACCATGCCAATGCACGGTTTGTGGTTTCATGATGGCCATTAGTTTGGTAGTTTTGCTGACGCCTTGCCACCAAACAAGGCTGCTTTAAACTAGTACAGGTCTTGCTATATCCGGGTCCTTTCACAGAATGATTTAAGACTTAGGTCCGCAGCACGAATGGAAGGCTATGGTGGCTTTTATGATTCTTTCGTTAATGTTCGGCCTTAAGTTTTTTATCGAACTCAAGTCTCACATATTTGGCATTTTCACAGATCCTGAGAGGGATATCCTCAACAGAAGGGTGGTATTTTCTTTGGTAAGATGTACCAGCTCAGTTTTCTGAGGTTTGACCGCTAGTCCACATTTCCTCGCCCAAGTATTTCAGGTATTTAGCGACTCTCAAAGGGGTGGAAACAATATGCCTTGTGGAACTCCTTCGATTAGTGCTTGGTTCATGAAAAGAAAACCCTAAACATAGCAGTCCCGGCGCTTTTTCGTCTTAAGATCTTGTTCATGCATCATCACCCGTGGTTATCCGCGGTACTATCTTGACGAGGTGCCTATAGATCTTCGCTCGGTTGTGTAGCTCTGCTAATTTAAAGCTTTGTCATAACCCTTTCCGCCCTATTCCATGGATTTCCATTTACTTGATCACAGAGTTCAAAGAATGAGCCTGTGAACAAGATTCCTGTTACTTTCTTTGTGGTAAGTTCCTAAATCATTAAAGGTTTCCACTGATCTGGACCGCAAATGGTTTCCAATCTTTGTCCTTTCTACACCTTTAAGACAATTCTTCAGAAGACATCCAAAAAATGTTTATTTTGTTTTAACTTTACATCCTTCGACTTTATTAACAATTTGAACTTTTATTTTATAGATTCTTCCGGAAGGCCAAGTGCTCTTAAAATAATAACGTTCATGCTGATAGGATCAGCATTTCTGATAACTAGTGCAGCACTAAAACAAGCTTACTATTAGATTATTGTAAATTAATGGCAAAGGATGTATGTAGTTATTTAAAAATTTATTTTACTTTTTATGTATATTTAATTCTTTTCAAATTCTATTGTATAAATAGAAAAAGAAAAACAAAACAAAAAAAAAACCATTTAAATAGTTATTTCACACAAATAAAACAAAAAAAACAACAAAAATAGTGAATACAATTCTAAGCAAGCAATACTTTATAGTTATAGGAATAGTTATTATAGCAACTATGTAAGTTTAATTGTTAAGTTCTCATTTAGTTATAAGAAAAAAGAAAAAAAAAAACAACATTCTTTCATTTTAAACAAACAAAATTAATAAAATTGAAAACTTATTTAATTTTGACCACAAGAAGTCGGTTTTAATAAATGACCACACAGAAGCAAAAGAAAGCCAATCCAAGACTTGTTAGGTATTAAGGCCGGCGAAGAGAAGTTCCTCAGCGCCACACCCAGGTCTCTGACACCCATTGTGCTACCCATAGGGGAAAATCGTACCCTTAAACGCTACCCGCATAAAAAGTGTACTAGTAACTACTTACTGCATCAGTGATACAAACCATGATGTTCAGGTCGTTCACCAGTTTGCCAGATAGTTCATCGAGATCCCGGAAGAAATGTCGCCCGAAGAATTTGTGTCTTAGACGGTAAAGGCAGGGGCAGTGGCAGAGTAAGTGGGTTGAATCGTCATGGACTTCCTCGTCTCCGCAGCTTCTACATAGGTCTTCTTTCATAACACGGTGTTTCTTTATGTGGTACCGCAGAGTGTTATGACCCGTAATCACACCTACAAGGGTGGAGAGGGATTTTCTATCTCTTTGTATAAATCTGGCGGTCCTAGCCTTATCAAATACAGGCCATAACTTCCTTGTGATGGCACAAGTGTCTAATGAGGACCATCTGTTATTTGCCTCTCTTTGAGATTTGTTCCCTGCTTCGAGCTTCAATGAGCAAGGCGGGATATTCACCGTGCGGTCGACTTGTTTTAGACTTACTGCCAAGCCCTTTTCCATTCCCTGGTATGCCCTCATGCCCAGGGACCCAGCAGAGCGTAACCTTGCACTGACTAACTTCACGAGGTCTCCATCAGTAGTGAATCTCTGCCTGAGACATTGCAGCCTTCTACGCTCTTCGATGCAGGGGCAAGCTGTTTCCAGTAGGTACCAAGTGCTCTAGCAACCGCGGTAGCTTGATCCTTTACACGGAGGTCCGGTCTTCCTTGTCGCCTCAAACCTGGGTTTTGTGATTCGTACATTCTTTTGGCTTTTTAGACTATGTCTACATAGAGTTCGCAGTTAAATTGTCCACTTCATTCGCCCTCTTCCCTGACAAACTCACCAGGGAGAGTAAAACTCTACCAATTCTACCGGAAAAGGGGTTTTTAAGCATGCTTCTCGCCCCCTGAAAATTACTACTTAAGACAAACACCAATAGCAGATGGACAAACACCAGTAGCACCTGCCTCATCACCAAACAGATTTGGATAAAGCTGAATCACAAATGTTCTCACTGTCTCATCAGAAAGAAAAGACTGCTTATAAGTACCACAGTAGCAAGCATACCAATAGCCTGGGCCTCCACTATAACGACTTTTGCAGAAGCTGCATTGACGAGGAGGAGAAGAAGACAATTTTCCACCTTCTCTGCACTTGTCCGGCCCTCTCAACCCGAAGAAGAACATACTTAGGAGCCAGCTTCTTTCACAGCCTAAACAAATTGGCTGACATCAGCATAGACAGCTCCGGCATGGCAAGCTCCGGCTGGTTCTGTGGGTAGTGTTTATAGTTGAAGTACAGATCGATGTGGTAACACAAAGGACCTTATCTGGTCTAAGTGAGGTGGCAATTAACAGCCTGCCACTCCAAATCTAACACAAGTTCGAAAGAGTTCAGAAGAGCATTCAGCGATCGCACTGTAGAGCTCAAGGCGCATATGATAGTCTTCATCGTCTTGAGCTCTGAAGTCGATGAGAAGGTGGTGAGTCTCAGCTTGAAATATGTAAGTTCTTTCCAGGATATGCCTTAGTGTCAAAATTTGATCTATGGTCGATCTGCCGGTCCAGAAGTCACCAGCGTGGCTGCCAATTATTGTGCTGTCAAAACATCACCTTCGTTTTCGAAAAGCCTTGTTGGGAAGCCATCAGATCCGACTAGTTTTTGATAGTAGGTTAGGTTAGGTAGATAGGTGTCCCACTTAGGCTGTTTTTAATATTTACGGCCGAGAGGAGGGAAATCACTTCTTCGTCAACTGAATATGGGCACTCTTCTGTTCCTACAGCACGACTCTTTGATTTCCTTGATCTAGGAGACTGTGTATGCCCCCATCGTCCTGCACAGGACTTTCTTCTCCTCTCTTTCCCTGGCTCCATACTATTCTCGCACTGCAGCGCCTTATAGAGAGCTTCTTATGTCACCTCTTCTCGATATTTGCAATTGTCCTCATACCACGGGCATCTTTACGGGGACGGCTAAGATTCTTAGGTGGATTCGGCCGGATACTGGGTCCACTGTTTCTCACTCAGTGCTAAGGCGTCCAACGTCAAGTTTTTTAGTCTCTGGACCATTTACAGCTTCTTCTCGTTAGACAGACGAGCTCTGAATTTAGCTGCGAATGTGTGGATTCTGACACGGAATCCTCACAATCAGATCTGTGAGAACAAGCTATAACTGGTAGTTTGTAATTTTGTACAATACAAGTCATCCGGACAAGATGAACCTGCTTCACAACATAGAAGGACGTCCCAGACTGTAAAGCACATTCTATGGGGTATCCTCAGAGGCTGTCTAGCTCCCGATACAACACCCAGTACTGGGGGATTGAGGTGAAAGCATTTTTATACCTAAAGTGGGTAAGATCTTAAGCACAGTTCCCAAGACTCTCAAATAGTTTAAACTGATCTAGTGGACAATACATTTTAACCTATTGAATGCATTTTAGCAACTTAACAATGGGCTGTCCCATCCCTATGGGATATTTCTGGTGGGATTCTCACACTCTTTTCCTTTTATCTTCTCAGTACTAAGACGTCAAGTATAATGACTACCCAGACTCCATTCAGAGAAAGCTCCGAGATCAAACGCAGATGCCAATCGCTGTTTCTTTTGGCAAAGTATGCAATTGGGTAGCCAAGCCTTCCCTCGAACAACAACAATTAATTTATACAAAATCCTGACCATCCCACTCCTGCTCTATGAAGCAGAAGTATGATCGTCTTCAGTTATTTCGACAGAAAAAGGCTTTAGGTGATATTTGATCCGAACTGCATAGAACGAGGATGGAGCAGGAGAAACCATAACATCGACCGATTCAGAACAGTCCAAATATTGTACAAGAACTAGGATGGCGGCGACATATAGGGCAGATACACACCAACACTCCGCCCCAGAGAGTCTTCCCAAAGGGACAACAGAATAAAGGAAGACTTGGCCTCATATGGTCCGCGAAAATGGTAAATGTATTTGAATTTGAAGCAGCTAGCTTATGATCTAGCTGACACTTGTTGAATGAAGCCTAGGTCACCCAAAACTGAAGAGCCATCATATATAAGTAAGTAAGAAAGGAAAGCTTTGTCTGTCTTCGTCTTCATTTGAGATTACGAGGTTTGGAATGACTAGTCCATCTAGTAGGGTTCGAATGTTCATCCGGTTGGCACGCATCCACGAAACCTAAAAACTTAATGCAATCTCTATTCCACATTCCATAGCCTGACTCATGGAACAGAATTCCTAATAAGATCCTGCGAGTGTTTTAAAGAACATTTCCGTTTGTCGTTAAAAACTATGGTGTGGTGATAAAATCCAACTCCCGTTGTTAAGTGTTGTAGCAACAAACTGCCATTGAATTCCTTTTTTTTTTTTTTAAACCACAACCCCCTACTAATGAAGGATTACAAAACAGATTATAGGATTGTAACCTTTGAATTGGCAACTGTGTGGATAGTAGTTAACTTGACCGGTTTATTAGATGCGATCACGCAAGGATAAGCAAACTGATTTCAACGCACGCAAAGGACAACAAAACAAAAACAAAAATATATCACGAATAATTATAATTTAACAAAATATAATCCACAATCCGCAAAATTTTATTATTAGTACAAGTCGCCGGAATGAATATGCTAATCAGGTGCCTGAATTCGCCGAGTCCTCTGAAGTGTTACTGGCCTCGTCACTGCTGTCGCTCCTGCGGCTGCCGTCTCGTGATGAAGAGCGATTATTTTTCAATTTCAGAAATTTCATACCCATGGCATAGATTTTCTCGTTGGCATCCTTAAGGGCATGGGTAAGTGCGTAGTTCTGTTGAAGGGTCTTTTCCTACAAATATTTGGATGGACACGTGGAATGGATCAAAATGCTAAGGCTACACACACCCTAAAACACTTACCACTACACCAGACCGGTCGCGTAGAAGAATTTTAATTTCATGCATTTCTCGCAGCAGTACACCACGTTCCAGAGCTTGGTTATTCCTGTCTGTCACCTGCTGCAACCGGAGATCCTCGTTCATCTTTTTCAATTCGAATACTTCTGTCATAAGATAATTTTGCTTCTCTATCATTATTTTGATGAGAATATCCATGTTTTCGGCTGAAATTTTGGCCTTGGATAGGTTTCCCCTTAGTGATAGTATTTCCGCTTTGCACACCGCCAATTCTGATGCGGTAACTTCTCCCGTTGATGCCTCCGTTGAAAGAGTCCTTATATTAAAGAAAAATGCATTTGAAATATTTAGTTAGTTGTACTACGGGTTAATTGGTTTTGAATTAGTTGGCTTACCCTTCTTCGGTGGCGTCGTCGTTGTCTGTGACATTCAATGAATCCTCGACACGCAATCCTAGCTCAGTTGCAAAATATTGGCATAGGCATGGCATGTTATCCCTCACAACATGTTTGCCTTGTGCGTCCCTTTTTGCAAATGACTTTTGTGAGAATTTTGATATTTGCTTACGTCCTTGCTTGGGAATTCCTTGAACTTTTCAGTTTTTTTTTTTGTATTTTTATTTTATTTTTGTTGATTTTAATTGAAATGAAGTGTAGAGAGGGACGACCTTCGTAAAGGTGCAGACACTTGGTACGTGATTGGAAGTTTAATTAAACAAAATGGACAAGGATTGACCTTTACTTGGTGAAAGGTCTTATATGAATCAGCATGGAATCCTGCTAATGAGGTGGCAAAGAAGTAAAGTGACAGGTGACGCAGAAATCTATTGGGTTTCTGTGCCGAGTGATAAGTCTTTCTCACAGAAAAAGCATGACGGGCACTGATCAGTTTCAATAAGGAATACACATTTCAATGCTCCGTTTGACTTTATGAGTTACTTCCACGTAATGACTGACTTTTTTCACTGATATAACACACCTTTCTTCAAGAAGAAGTGAGTCTAGTATATCTGTGAATTATTGACCCCCTTGTACGTGGCTATCACCCTTTTCACCTCTCCAAAGTCACCATCTTTCCTTCTTATTTGCTTCTTGTTTCCTCCGAATTTGGAGCTAATCAGATGAATAGCTTTCCGCAAAATGCGGTTCTATCATTCGTTGAGTCCAGAGTTTCCACACGGACAAGTCTATTTTTATAAATTCGATCTCTGGAGACAATAGCTTCTGAAATCCACTTTCCTCTGAATGGCTTTGAAAAATTGATCAGAAATCCCTCCACGATTATTTTATTGTCGCTTTTGAGCTTCCTTAAGTTATTTGAGGAGAACAGTCCTTTGGTAATCCGTCTGCATAGAAGGTAACTGAAGGAAAAAATCATAAGGACTGTTGTATGGACTGTTCAGCGACATCTACCTGATCAGAAAAGTCCAAATGCAATGACAAAGATTACTTGAAAATGTAGAGAGGATGCACACCTGTACTGGGACACAGATCATCTTTAAATCAAGTCCGAAGAGTTGACATATTTGTGGATGCCCTCGACTTAGCTAGAAAGAGACCCCAACCAATTTGGCGTGCGAAACTAGAAGCCATTGAGAGCTAGGTCTACTCTTTACCGTAGCACCATCATAAATACATAATTAAGACCTTTCTTTAGCTTCCTTCACTACCAGTTACATAAATATGATTCTACATGCTCTTTTTGCTCGGGTATGCACCAAAGGTACGTCATTCGCCTTGACGTGTCTGTTATCGCCTTCAAAGCCATAAGGACCACTGAGCCGTCACTGTTCACTCTAATAATTGCTTCTGCTGCTTTCTTTGATCATTTTCACAGCATATAATGGATGTGATCCCAGTTGGCGGTGGCTGAGTCATGTTGAGGGGATGGACACCAATGTTCTGACCCGGAAAATCTTCAAATCCACCCCAAGAGACAGTGCAGTAGAGGAAGACCGCGATTCAGGTCCAAATAGTGCACGCAAATGTTAGGGGATCTCAATCAAGTTGGCGTAAGAAACTGAAGACAGCTAGCTAAAGATCGAACTGGCACAGTCCAGACTGCATAGCTGGCTAAATTGCCTTGAAAGACTCTGTGCCATATTTGATCAAAGGCTTTTGAGATGTCTAAAGAAGATATAACCGCCAACTCTGCGAGCTGTACCAAGATGTGGGTGCAGTCCGGAAGGCAAAAATCCATCGACTGCACTGGCTCGGCCACATCGAGCGAATGGACGAGAATGCTCCAGTTGAGAGAATCTTTAAATCTCAGCCACCTGGTTCACGAAGAAAAGGAAGACCAAACCTCCGGTTTAAAGATCAGGCAATCGCGGACGCCAGAAACTTTGGTCTTGTAAGCTCGAAGCAGCGTGCCCCGGACCGAGAAGGATGAAAAGTGGCATTAGTTTAGGCTCAAATCCTCCAAGGGTCGCTGGCCTGATAAGTAAGTAAACTGTCTGGTTTTTCCGAAATTGTTTAGGTTGTCTGGAATCGGCGTTGTCTCTTTAATATATTGGTTGAAATTGCAGCTGATAAGAAACGGGATGGCTACACTTATATACACCCTCATTCGGAACTCCATGGATCCATTTTCTTCCCCGATTTCAAACAGTCTTTCTGGCTTATCAGTTTCGCTGGCCCATTTGAGTTATCGACATCGACAAGGACAATAATTACTTCGGGTGTCTGATTTTGGGATTAATGTTGGAATAATCAAGTCGATTAGTTCTCATTTGGTGAGCAGTAAAGACAGCAAAGAAGCTCCATTGACCACTCCCTCTGAAAAGCCTTGTTTGATCAAGCAAATTTACAGAAGCCATCTTTTAACAGAAACCGAGTTTGCGGTTCTTGACCGAGACAAAAGTTGGTTTATGAATTGACTTGAGCTAGGATTAAGAATAGAATGTGTGGTTTCTTCCCTTCCAGATTCTGGTGCATGCAGCTTACGTTCAGGTTGTTGAATGCTGAGATTTGCAAAATTCACTTTAGATCATGGACTTGTTGATTTCCACAATGAGTAAACTGATAGACCTCACCTCCAGCTTGGACACTGCATTTCCACTCGGTAATTCGAATAGGAAACGAGTTAATTTCTGAAGAGGTAAATGCATCAAGCAAGGTCAGGGGTGACCAAATTCTCCTAGTTTGTCGGACTCTTACCGACTAAACTCTCCCCATCTTCAGATGAACCAACAATGAAGCAGCTTCTTTCAGAGTGGTGACAATTTTCTTAGCCTCTGTGGGCTTTACTCTTTCTTCTATTGTCTTGACGGATTTATATCCTCTTCTTTTTCAGAGTAAGCACAGCACTAGCATATAAGAATCTTCGCTAGATCCACTCAGAACACGGCTTCAATATTAAGCATTCCATTCTCCATAAATTGAGAGTCAAAAAAATTCGATCAGAAACTACTTTGTGATAGTTGTCAAATCAATTGTGGATTGTGTTCAGAATTCGCTACTACAACTGCAGTTGAAAGCGTCTATTTTGACGATAATAGGAACTTGGAACACCAATCGTAACAAGCTCAGCTCTTACCAATGGTGAAGGTCAAAGGCATAACCATAAAGATGAAATGGGGATCATATCTCGGTCAACATGGTTTGTTCCACACAGCATTCAACTTCTCTGATTTTGCCAACGATTTGAATGCCTTCAAGGAGCTTCAATCTGGCCCATATAAAGGGTCTTTCATTAAGCGCTTCTTATCTTTAAATTTAAATAAAACAAAGTGTGTGTGAGATATCATCATTTTTTATTCGTTTCAAAGGCCTATGCCGATGCCATTATATATGAAATATAACATCGTTCAAATGTCCGCCGCGGCTTCTCTGGGTGGTGCGCACCCGAAATGTCTGGCGCATAATCAGGCTGAATTTTGACCGATGGTATGGGTTATGTTGGCTTTGAGGGCCGCTGTGGTTTGTGGCTTATTCGCATAGACCTGCGACTTCAGAAAACCTCACAAGAGAAAGTCTAACGGGAAATGACCATGCCCTCGAATCGCTCGTGCAGAATCTCCAATGTGGCGTGAGCTGTGTGGCACTTAGCGCCGTCCTGTTGAAACCACATGTCGTTGGTGTCCATATCATCCAATTCAGGCCAAAATAAGTTGGTTATCATCGACCTTTAGGCCTGGCCAACATCGTTCTCAAAGAAATAGACCGATGACACCAAACAGTGACTTTTTCAGGATGCATTGGACGCTCTTGGATCTCATGAGAATTGGTATCGTCCCAAATTGGATAATTTTGTTCGATGGGCCTCATTGCTGAAGATGATGTTTCGATGAAAATTAGGGTCAGTTTCCAACTGCTTCAGAGGCCATTCAGCGAACACACGTCGTTGTTTATGATCGTTTACCTTCAGCTCCTGGGTTAGTTGAATATTGTACTGGTGCAGGCCCAAGTCACGAAGCAAAATTCGCCAAATTGTGGTCTACGAAAGGCCGAGTTCTTGTGAGGGACGCGAAATCGACTGCCTCGGATTCTCCTGCACGCTCTCACGGACAGCGGCGATGTTTTCGGCAGATCTTGCGTTTTGTCGACGTATGGGTGTTGGTTGATCATTTACTGAACCAGCGGACTCAAATTTATCCACCACACTGCGAATAGTCCTCTCGGAAGGACGATTATGGCGACCGTAAAATGGGCGAAGCGTCCGGAACGTTCCCCGAACAGAACACACATTTTGATAAAACAATTTTATTATTTGCACGTATTGTTGAACGCTATATCCATCCACGGTAATATGGCCGCTATCAACTATCAAAGTTCGAAAGTCCCTATTGGAAGAACCTTTACAATGTCCAATCCGAAAAGATTAGTCGCGACGTTTAGCAGTCAACTATGAAAAGATCAACGCTGAAGACTATTAGCTGATCAAGAACTCGAGATCTAACTAATAGGGTTCCAATGTCGGCCAAAAAAAATGACTAAAGAGTTATGACCAGGGTCCTTTCAAGTTTCAAATGGTGTCAACTAAAAACACCGCAGTAATAAAAAAAGACTCTATCCAATGGACATTGTGGAAAAGCACTAAATTTTCGTAAATAAAAATCGAGACCTCTTTTTTCTTGGCGCCACAATACCTGTCTTCCCTCGGAGGAAACGGCTGGTTTATGGCTTATTATTTTTAGCAACACCTTTCTGAACAAATGTCAGACCAATATTACAAGGTTCACATACTCCCTTCTTGTATAAGGGTGTAATTTAGTGTGATTAAGTGAAACCCCTTTCCGTTGTATTTAATGTTACAATGAACTTATATCACCCCAAAGGAGACCTTTAGAACACTTTTTATTGCTCCAAACTAATCTCTACTACACATTCCATTTCGAGATAACACTTTACCCCCCGTTGGAGGTGACTTCTACTTAAATTGAAACTTTGAACTTTTGTTACAGAATTTCTATAGGTGTCCTACACACGCAATCAATTAAATCGTCACGAGTGTCGGGATTAGACCCTTAAGTGACGCAGTAGTGTCGTCATTATGTCGACAAGAGATTTGTTCTTCATTCAACTTTTAACGTTACGAACACACGTGTTGGTGAGTTCTACAAAATTGACCAATTTCCAGAATTATACAAGTCTAACCGAAAATCAAAACTACAATAGTGGAATATAATTAATTAAAACAAAAAGGTCCCAATAAACACAGGAATCAATCTTCACAAACTGTGAGCCTTCCCGTGTTACCTACCACAAAAGTCCCAAATGAATTGTGATCCTTGATTAATTCATGTTATTTTGTAGCGCTTATTCAGTCGTGGAGTTCTCACATCCTGTGGAGACGAATATTAATTACCAAGTTGGCAGGAAAATATATGACTTTTGGGCAAAAAGTTGGTCAATCGGGGCCTGGGTAATCGGTTATATCTTGTGAATTTGAATGAGTTTAATCATGGAAATTATTATTCAGGCTACTCACGGCTTCTGCATGCGAGTTTTGGTGAAACGAGCAAGAAAATTTAAGGTTCTGGGGCACTCGTTTTTATAGTCTTTGAGGGACAGAAGAAAATCACCTTTTATATCCTCTTTTTCCGTTAAGGAACTTTAAATTTATAAACAGGCGATTGAATCCGAAATAGACAAACGTTAGCTCTTGACACAGACGCTGAAGAGGACATATTCCACCTCCTATGCGAATGCCCAAGCCTTATCAGAAACAGAAACACAATCCTCGGAAAACATTTTTTCAGTGATCTGGGCGAACTGTCAAGCAAGCCACCGAGAACCATTCTACAATTCTTTCGGAACTCGGGTTGGTTCAGGGAGGCCAACTGAGAAAAATAATAATTCCATATTTTAGGTATCCCACACCACACCGGGACACACAAGATCCATTGAAATCCGAGTGAGGCTGTACATAAACGCAGCCACCCCTACAACCTAACCTAATCTTACCTAGCTCTCGCATCCCCATATTGAGTTACTGGCATTCGATTTCCAAGCCGTCCTTAAGGTTTTTACCATTTAACCGGCCATTCAAGTTGGATTTTGTGTCATCAAGATTCTTTGACTTGAAGTTGTGATCCGCATCATTACCTCATTTTCCAACATCAGCTTACACGTGTCAACGCTTCCACCGGAAAAGCTGAAGCCTGTTTCAAGAAGGACCAAGTGAACGAAGCTTTTCCGAAATATGACGTATCATCCGTGGACTGAAATGCCTAAACTTGTAAACTTCACCGGGCTAGTCAAAAACCATAGCCTCCCAGATACGAAGACAGACAGCAGTTTTCGACTGAAACACTTTTTCAGAAGCTCGTAATACGTTACAGTTTTTTTTTGGCTTAGAATCCCCACCATCAACAAAATCAATCACAGCCTAGATGAGCATGGCTTAATGTTGAATCTGGCAACTCTATTCTTGTAGATAAACTTCGGAGAAGAAGTTGCGAATCGTTAAAAAAAAAAAATTCCAGGGAAGAGTCTAGAGTATATTTACCACACCACTACGGGACCACTTTAAGCTACCAGCCACTATCTAGAAAAAGTCCATGATACGATACATTCAATCTAAAGACAAAACAACACCTCAGTCCAAAGCAAGGATATCGAAAGATCTGACCCAAAGGAAAGGAAGACTGTTCAACTTAGATTAACTTGGAATCACAGACGCGAATCATGTAAAGGAAGGACAAGTATGACAGTAGGACTGTCTATAGCATTACTAGTGAACGCAGCTCCAAACAATACCCAATCAAGGGCAAAGACGTAACCCTCGATGTAGCCAGCATTTTGCAACTGTGCTGAACCATTTAGACGACAGCTTGGTAATCTCAAACTTGAATGAGGCTTCCGATGGAATAAATTTCCGGATACGCACTGAACCTTCTTGCAATAGCGATGAGAGCCCTATGGATAGGCATTGAGCTGCTACAAGGCGGTGCCAAATAAATCGGCAGAACTCCAATATCCACTCATAAGAAACAACTGAACGCACTGCAGAGGAATGGATCCGTCATAAACCTGACAAAGGGGAAATCTGATGGAAGGTGGAAACTGGCGTGGCGAGCTAGAATAAGTCTGGATACGATCAGAGAACATTTACATTTCTCAAATTCGGCAGATTTATGTTCAGGATTCGCATGCTTACTTACTTACTTAAGGTGACGCTACAGTCTGGGGTGGACCTAGGCATCAACCACCAAGTTATTTAGCGAGCCCGATCTTAAAATTTTATTACTAGTAAGGCTCTGCAACAGACGCATATGGCACAGCGACCTAAAAGATCTATTGAGTCTGAAAAGATAGCTGCCTCCAGTTTTGCACGCTGTTGGTTGAGGTCTCCTTCCCCAGATGGGTCTGCTATTTCAGTCATATTTAAAAAAGCTTTGCTGGCAAGCCATCAGATCCGGCGTTCTTCATCTTTTTGATAACTATGCCAACCTCTTCTATACTGCGAGGGGCGATTACCTCTTTGTTGTTTGCAGGTGGACGTTCTTCTTGTCCTATCAATCTCTCAAAATTATGGCCAGGTGTTGCTCAAGGTTAGCTTAGGTAGGAGGGTTGACAGGGAAAGGAAATCCTTTCCCCGTCACACTTAAGTCAATGTAGACCCATTGTGATACCCTAGGGATTGCAGTCCGAAACTCTGAAAAATCTGTGTATGCCGAACGCAGACTTGTCGGATAGTTCTTCTAGATCCTGGAAGAAGTGTCTTCCTAGAATCTTAAATCCTGTTTTGCAGTGTGCTGGACAATGGCAGAGAAAGTGTGGGGTGTCCTTATCTACTTTTTCGTCACCGCATCCCCTGCATAGGTCATCCGTCTTCAGCATGTTATGCCCTGTGATAAAACCTATTAGGGAAGATAGAGATTTTTTATCCATTTTCAGGATTCTTTCGATTCTCTGTTCATTGTAGAATGGCCAGAGTTTCCTGGTTATAACACAGGAGCTAAGCGCATTCCATCTATAGTAAGCAGACCCTTCAATTTTGCTCCCAATTGAGGTTACAGGGTGAGATTTTAGCGTTGGTATCGGCTTGATCGGGGTCTAATTAAGAACCTTTCCTTGCCAGATCTTCAGCTGTCTCGTTTGCAAGCACCCCTTTGTGGCCAGGGACCCAGCAGAGTCTTACATTGTACTGTCTGCCTTGAACCCGCAGCTCTTCGCGACAGTGATTTACAAGCTTCGACTATAATTCTATGGCAGGAATCAATAAAAAAAAAGTAATATCATCAGCCTTGGACAGCCCTTGTCCAACACTACTTAGAAGACACTACTGTAGTCTGGGAGTCTGATCGATCCGGACAGTCTGAGAGGGCACCCACACCTGTATCCATTTTGGATGCTGCTCAAACGCATCCCTTCACTATTTCGAAGAGCCTGCCTGCATTCCGGCCTTAAAGCCAACTGCTGGATGTTATTCCTCTCGCGAGATACTTTGATTCTTTTGGGGTAGGAGACTGCATATCTTCTTCTTCCTTCGCAGGATTTTGTTCTTCTGCTCTGGTTTTGCACTTCAACGCCTTAAGATGTGGATCTTCTTTCAGTTCTTTCCGGTATTTGCAAAGATCATCTTACCACGGCAACAAATCCTGTCTAGCTCGTGCGCAATTCCTTCTTTTTTTTCAATACCCCCGGGCTTGGACAGTCTGACTTTGCTGCGTCTGGCTTAAAATTGTAAATCTTTAAAAACAGAAGGCTTTTCCAGAGGCAGCACTACAATTTACATTCATTTGACCTTCCCTCTGAGAGTCCGAAAGAAACCTATTGTTATTATAGGGAGGATGGTTCACCGCCCTTGGCGCTGCGGTTTCTAACAAATCCTATTGTGTCTTCCCTTATATTTTCCAGATGAATTGTTTCATTCCAGAAAATGTGAGGAAGTTAAGAAACTTCTCTGAGTGGATGCAGCAAACTGTTCCGTAGGGACAACTTCACCGCCGAGAATTCTCTTTCTAAGTTGCTCCTAGCTAGGTCCGAGATTACGATGCGGGTTTCTAGGACTAGTTTGAATTTGATGACAGGCGAGACGAGCGCTTTAAGAGCAGCTTGACTGTCTGAGAAGATAAATATGATTTTCTCCATGGTATGAGAGGACTGATTGGGTCACACACTGGTTAATGGCAAAGACCTCTGCTTGGGATATGGACGAGAATACACCAAGGCTGACTGAGAAGTTCGCACACAATGATTTTCCTGTTTCCTTGTTGGTTAAGGCCCAGGTCCACCCCGGACTGTAGCGCCACCTTAAGTAAATAAGTTCCTGCTTCCATTTTGGATCCGTCCGTATACCAAACACGGTCAGATGGTGATGTTTGGGGTTTGTGGTTCTCCCAGTCTTCCCTTGACAGGATAACTATTGAGAAGTTTATGTTGAAGCAGTACTCGAGTACCATGTCGACCTGGAGGTATGCTGAAGATCGTATCTGGCCTCAGTGTTTCAAGCAGGGATAAGTGCCCTCCTCTGTAGAACCTTGAGTCGAAATTGCTTGACTGAAAGAGTCGATGGATGCCTGATTTGGCTTCCATTCGTATGAGGTTTTGTAGTGGTGGTAAACCCAAGATGACATGTAGTACAGGAGTTAGAGTTGTGTGAAGGCTAGGCGTTGGACGCCTTCTACTCTTTTAACTGTTATAGTTTCATTAGTTTTTTTCCACCAGACCCATAAAACATCATCGGTCAGACGATCAGCTTTGGTTGTACTCCCCAGTTTTTCCCGCAAATTCGGCGGCAGGTCCAGCTCTGATGATTATTCTATTGATCTGTTGCTTCCAGAACCCCTACTCTGTATTGCGATTCTAACGTACGGATCGTTCAAAAGTGGACATTTTATATGGGCAATTTGAAACGCAATTCATAAAATCGATACAAAATTTCTGCTTACGAACGATTCGAACTTTGGAATCGCAATACAGAGTAGGGACTCAGGACATTTTGCTGTCCAGGATGATTCCCAGATATTTAGCTTCTTGAGAGGATGGTCTTGCCGAATAGTGAAGGGCGAGTGAGAAGTTTTAGCTTCTTCTTAAAAAAGGAACAATGACTGTCCTTTAAGGGTTTACAGAGGGACCTTGGCTTTGACACCATTTCTGAACTTCGGATAGTGCGTATTGTAGATCTTCCGAAACGGTGCTGTGACTGCGGGCCTCGGAGAGTCAGTTTCTTTTGTAATTAAGTTAAACTCTTGTATTCAGGAATGACTTTTAATGTTAAATAAGGTACAAATAAAGAGAAACTAGGTTAGGTTAGGTTAGGTGGAAGTGGCTGCCAGCTATTGCCAGCACACTTAGACCAGTGATAGGTCCATTGTGATACCACATGGATCTGAAGAGATCTCCATACCTACTCGTTAAACCCATTGGAGCTTTTATGAAGCGAAGGAGGTTTCTGATATCTGTATTTATCAGATCGCTTAAGTCGTTAAAGTAGAGTTCCCCTAAATGGAGTCTTCTTTTACGGGAGAGAGCTGGGCAGCTACAAAGATGGTGGGAAATAATTTCCTTCTTCTCTTTGTCCATGCAGCTGCTTCAAAAAATCGTTCAAATGTACGTCAAGCTTTGTTGCATGCTTGCCTATTAGACAGTGTCCCGTGATGACACCTATTACGGATCTGATAGGCGATCTGTTGAGAGAAATTAGATTCTTAGAGCGTTTCAGATCCAGCCGTGGCCAAATCCGCTTTGTCGCTAGACAGGTTATACCATTAGGTTAGGTTAGGTTGAAGTGGTTGCTAGCTATTGCCAGCAAAGATTATACCATTTGTCCACCTAGAATTTGTTTTCTCAATAGCATCCAGCTTAAGTTTAAGTTTACATGTAGCGATCGGTATACCCAGGGTATCTCTATCTGTGAGCAGGGGTATAGTTGTTCCATATCTGGCGAGCTCATCAGCCTTGCAGTTCCCTGAAATATCTCTATGCCCCGGCACCCAACTGCTCCGCCATCTCTAAGAGAGATGATCGGCAATCTAGAGCTACTAATGAGTTTGAAGAGACTGATTCCAGGGACCCGATCGCTGCCTGACTGTCTGAAAAGATACATATATCTGTGGAAGATATCACGTTTTTTTTAAGCCAAGATAAGATTTCTTTGATCGCCAGTATTTCCGCCTGAAACACTCTACAATGATTTGGAAGACGGAAAGAGAGGCTGAGATTAAGCCTATCGGAGAAAACACCACCACCTACACCTTCATTGGTTTTAGATCCGTCGGTGTAAAAATGGATCGATATATCCTGAAAAAATTACTCATTCTCCCAAAGTGACCTGGAGGGAATGGTAGCAAGGAAGTTTTTATTGAAATTTAGCTTGGGTGTGGTGTAGTCTATGTTTCCAGAGAAGATTTTTAATTTGTTCAAAATGGAGGCGTGGTCAAATTCTTTTGTAGACCACTGTGGAACTGATTTGAGGCGAACAGCCGAGTAAGCAGCCATTTGTCTGCCGAGAATGTCAAGGGGTGTCAGGTGAAACAAAATGTCCAGTGCTGCGGAGGTTGTCGTACGAAGAGCCCCGCTTTGCACAGACATGCTGATCGCTGGACCTTGCTTAGATGGTCTCGGCTTATAGCCTTATCCAAGACGATCCACCAGACAGCCACCGCGTACATGAATATCGGTCTTATGACCGAGATGTAGAGCCAATGAGTAATACGAGGTTGTAAATACCATTTGTTCTCTTTTTTGCAAGAGAAAAGTGCTATTAAAGCTTTCCTTACTCTTTCTTGGATTTTAGGTTTCCAGCTTAGTTTCTTATCCAAAATAAGACCCAGATATAAAGAGAAATAAAAGACTACAAAATTGGTTCTGCTCTGCCTCCAAGAAGGCCAAGGCCAGTCAAAAAAATAATGCCGGTCGTTAATTTAAAATAACAATCTGTGACATTTGACGTTTATGAGGCCACGTTTAAAGGTCGGTTTGTTTGTTGGGGACCTCAACCAACTTAGCGTGCGAAACTGGAGGCAGCTAGCCAAAGATCGAGCTGGCTGGAGACGCTTTTTGGTTGAGGCCCAGGTCCACCCCGGACCTTAAGTAAGAAAGTTGTTTAAGTGTTCACATGGCAGCAACGGGTGCTTTCAAAAAAACCTAACCCATAGCCTGTGAACTACTCTTCTCCATGATCCAATTATTTCAAAAAGAATTTCCTTATAAAACAAAAACACCATTAACTATGTTCTAAAAAATAAATTTTTTATTTTAATGAAATAATTTAAATTACAATACATTTTTGTTTTAATCATACAATTAGAAAAAAAGTAAATAAAAATATTTCCGTGCAACATTTTCGCTTTCTTTATTTATTTATTTTTGTGTGTAAATATATGTATATAATATTTAAAGTGAATTTCATTTTCTGTTTTACTACAATTTTAAGTGATTTTGAGTTAAAAATTTCCGGCTAAAGTATAACACAACATATAATAAATAACAAAATTACTAACGTTAACAATAAATTCATATTTGTTTATTGATTCGACATTTTAATTTTGTATCTACAATTCCACGCGATGAGCAAAATTATTTCAAATTAAATTTTTTTTTTTATTATAAATTTAAGCAAATTAATTTAAACCATATGGTTGCATATAAAAGAATACAAGAGGATTTATTATTATTTGTGTACCGAGGTTATGTTTAAAAAATTAAAAATATTCATACAATCGTAGACTCGAGTAAACACTAAGGCCTACTGCTACGGATCCCACCGATACTAGGACGTTGGAAATTGTCTGAAGGACGCCTGTAATTTTTAAGTTTTGAAATTATGCTTATTGAAATTGAATGGTAAAAATACTTACAACCACTGCATATGCTCTCCAAGACGTTCTCAACGAAACCGCTCTCATTGTCGCAGAGGCACAGTTTAACTTTTGATGACATGAACTTGGCAACGCCTATTGTTCGGTTGGCATTTTCCATAGCGCATACCATATTCGGTTCGCAGTCTCCGGTACTGCCGCATTTATGTCGCAAGCCTGTTAAATATAAGAAAATGCATAAAAATTTAGTGAATGGATATATGAGACCTTAAATCAATTGGCCTCCCCAAGAAATTAACGATTAAAAAGAGCAGGCAGATCGAAGAGAATATGTATTCCCAAGCCTTCATACATTCTTAAGACCCAGCTACAGTGATGCCATAACGTGCGGTTATGAATTGTTTATCCATAAAACTGGCAAAACGCCTTATTCTTTCCGAAGGTCTTCAATTAATAAGGTTCACATACTTGTTTAATGATAAAAAGTCTTCATAGTAAAAGTGTCAAGACAATGCCAAAAATGCGGTCGGATCAAGTAAAGAAAACGACCAAACGAAGAACTTTGGCAGCCCTAAATGTGCAAAAATATTGAAGATCGAGAAAAAAGTTGGATTCGTTGCGGTAAAGAAGGCCATATCGCATATGGATAAACGAAAGAGAACAGCTTCATCTTTTTTGTTATACGAAGATTCCACATGTCATATGAAGAAGCTGTAGAGAAGGCGATGATGAATTTCAATCACTGTGATGATGGCACTAGAACTCCTACTACATTAAGCGAGACTTATAAGAAAAGGGAGAAGCTGGCAGCACAGATAAGGATAGGGCTCAACTTGCAAAGGTATTGTGGAAGCGAAGGAAGATAAGATCCATATCTACTCGCAGAATATCAACTTTAACAACATGCTTGAGAAGCTAATTTGCGGTGCCAGAAGACGGAAGCCATTTTCATGCACAGACAGTAGAATGAGGATGGATAGGTTGAAGAGGCTGCTAGCTGTTGCCAGCACACTTAGATCAGTGAAAGGTCCATTGTGATACCACATGGATCTGGAGAGATCTCCTTTCCTTCTCGTTGAACCGATTGGAGCTTCTGATGAATCGAAGAAGGTTTCTGACATCTGTGTTTATCAAATCGTCTAAGTAGTCGCTAGAGTAGAATTTTCCTAAGTTGAGCCTTCTTTTGCGGGAGAGAGCTGGGAAACTACAAGAATGGTGGAGAATTGTTTACTCCTATTCGTCCATGCAGCTTCTACAAAAATCGTTCAAATGTACGCCAAGCCTTATTGCATGCTTGCCTATTAGATAGTATCCGTGATGACACCTATTACAAATCTGATGTGCGATCTGTTGAGAGAACTTCAATTCTTAGACCGTTTCAGATCCAGCTGTGGCCAAATCTGCTTTGTTGCTAGACACGTTATACCATTTGTCCAGTTAGAATTTGTTCTCTTGATAGCATCCGGTTGGAATTAAAGTTTGTATTTAGCGATCGGTATACCCAAAGTGGCTTTATCTGGAAGCATGGGTATAGTTGTTCCGTATCTGGCGAGTTCGTCTGCCTTACAGCCCCCTGGCACCCAACAAGGGTGTATATTGAATCTAGAGCTACTAATGAATTCAAAGAGAATGAATCCAAGGACCCGATTGCTGCTTGATTGTCTGAAAAGATATCGCAAATCACACCGAACTGTCCAGTTAGTAAGCTTATTTAATGCTCTTTGCAGGAGTTCTTTTAAGGTGTTAAGGTGCTTGCCTGAGACTGCTCAAGCAACGTCATCCGCATAAGCGATCACCGTGCATCCTTCAGCCTCAGAAGAGATGTTTCCTCACTAGATGCCTATTGCCTATGCTCTCCAAAATGTTCGATTTAGCAGAGAAGAAAGCTGGTATTGTTCATATCTTTTCTATAAGCAGCAGTCTAGCTCAGAGTACATCCCATCGAGAATAATTGACCGCTACACATATAAAGGACATCAAGCCATAATGTACTAAATATCTAGGATAAGGATTGCTACCACCGAAGAAGAAGTAGTTTTCAAAAAGTTTGCTGCAAGTTTGGTGAAGCCAGGGAACATCAAATAATCTTCTGATGGAACGAAGAAGTTAGAAAACTTTGGTAGAAGTATCAACGTTGGCTCGGATGTTATTCCACAGTGCTAGAGCAAAAGCAACGTTCCACAACACAAATAGATAGAAAAGCAGAACCTATTTACATATGTAATGATGCTGAGAAGAGTCCTTGAAGTATTGCTTACAAACTGATGATGGAACTCAGGCTACTGTTCCACTTCTGTTGCATTTTATTGTAAAACATCGTGGCAACAAAGACTTGACAAAGATGACATCCTGGTTCAAGCTATACAACAACCGTTTCTAGCTGAAGTGTGCTAAATCATCAGCAGAATAGGAGATTAGAAAGTTCCAGGCCCCAATGAAATTCCAAAATGGCAGCACTATTTGTGCATTTCATGTATAAACGAATCATTGTTCCCTGGATCGGCAAAAGTGATAAAAACTTGAATTTCTTCTCAAAGGCCTACCGCTCCGTTTTCATGTTGCAAGGTGCACTCAGATTACACAAGTTAAAAGGATGCTCAAACGGACGCAGCTCGGAGAAACTACACTGAAAATACCATACAAATACGAGTATGTACACAGGCAAAGTCTTAAGAAATTAAAAAAGAGAGCTGTCGGCTGATCTCGAGGGTGGAACCGGGACCGAAATCTCCATGAAGTCGGTTTCCACCTAAAACCACTGCAGATCAAATGCTTCCATGAATATCTACAAAATGTATAAAGATTCAAGCATGAAAGTGTGTCAAGCACTTGTGCCTATGTTTGGTTGAAGTGGCTGTTAAAGGTGAACTCGGCCAAGGGTCAATTAGCGTTAAATTTTTCCGACTTTAGTGACCATGCATTTTCAAAGAGTTTGTCACATGGTAAATGAAGCTTAACCACATGAGTTCCTACTGCTCTATGGGCCGTATAAGTGACGATTTGTATAATGTGCGGGTTCAGCTGAGAAAAGACGCAGCTAGTGTGCTCTGGCTTTGTTGAGCTTTTATTTCAAAGTCTAAAACGACTTTTCCTTCGACAACTTCAAGTGAAATGCAGACCCTTTTTGCAAGGTAGCTGACTAGTTCATCAACTTTCTCGTTCCCATGGCTCGGGTGAAACCGAAATCCTTAAGATTCAATGCTGGAAGAAGGAAGCCAACACCAAAAAACATCAACATCTACCGTCGCCGAAAGAGTTATACGAGGGAGTTTTGATGACCAGCAGCCTCCACGAAGCAAGAGACTGCTGCGAATTCAGAAAATGTCCAAGAAATTTCTTTCAGCTTATCTGTCTTTTGTTTTGGAACCTTATATCTTCGTGTAGAGAGTACAAAACTTGGGGGTATGAATGGGTTTAATGGATTCAACCAGTATTCAATCAGCATCACAATAGGCCCTGAGCCTAAGTGAGCCCCATTCGAGAAACCTATCTTACTAATGGATGCAACAGACTTTTTTGGACAAAATTCCTTCTGAAGAACTAAGATATTCTGTTCCATGACGCAGAGTCAAGGACTTGCTCAAAAGCGAATAAGAGGGTCTATGATTGGAGCATAAGGTACAGTGATGAATTGTACGGGCTCTAAATGTTCTCCGAAACTCCTCTAGAGGGACGACGAAGAAAAGGAATGCTTCACATTAAGCAGTGAAGGCAGCTAACTAAGGAAGTGAAGTCAGCCTGGTGAGGTCACCTTTGTAATGTCACATGTCATTATAGATCGTGCTGCAGTCACAAAAATTTTCTAAAACATGAACAATTTTAAAAATGTCCATAAGTACATGACTTTTTAAAATAAGAATCAAATTAAATTTCATGTTTCATGTCCTTGTTTCCTTAATGTGCATGTTAAATCACTTCTTGTTATTTTTTTAATGCAAAACTTTCGTGTCCACTGGTGGTTAATGAGATCCAACATAAGGGCCCTAAGTACCCGCCCAAAGCCAACAAATTCTTAACATTTTAAATTCCAAAAGTCATGTTTGGACTATTTTTCTTAAAAAATTTGAAGGCCTTCGAGACACGACTGTAAGAGAATTTCAAATCAATTTTTATGACTTAAAATATAAAAACTTAATTGTACAAGTTTCGAAAATTACATTTGAAAACTGTTATTAAAATTCCAACATGGTCGACATTTTTTTTTTTAAACAAATATTTTACTCATGTCCGTGTCCACCTTTTTTGGGAAAAGTGAGTCACAGCGAAGGCTAAACAAAGACCATTAAGCCTTGCACAACAGCAAGCAATTGCCAACTCAAGTGCAAATTAAACAAAAAAACACATCTCAACTTAGAAAAGAAACACAGTGTTTCTAAAAATTTAGGGTTTCGTTTCGTCCAAGGACTAGCTGAGTAGATGATACCAGCTCTAGTTCTTTTGGCCGCGATTGTAGAATTTATGTTGGAATTTCGTGACAGAGGTGCCAATTTGTGACATGCACAGCACAGGACTTGTCGCTCAAAGTATCGTATATGTTTACAAAAAATTAACTACAACTTATTCGTATAGAGTCCTGTGAGTGCACACGGAATATGTAAGTGCCAATGCAAATATTTAACGTTGTAAGCAATGCACACACAAACACAAGGAAGGAAACAAAATTCTCATGCTAATTAATTTTTTTTTTTTTTTTCTTAACAATTTTTTAGTTGTGTGTCGCTATTTAAAAATCCATGAAGCCAGCCTTTATAATGACTCAAACAGTGCACACATGTATGGCACTTTACTCAAGGAGTCCTAAAAGAAACAGAGCGACAGCAAGGAAAGGAAGGAAGGACTTCTGTTTTTTTGTGAAAACAAGTTGTGTTTGTTGCGAGTTTAAGTCAATATTGCTCTAGCACTTTAGTTCGCTTCTCTTGCTTGCTTTAGCCTTTATGTGTGTGTCCATGGATGTATGTGTTTTATATTTAATTGGTCATTATTAGGAGATTAGTATTTGGAGTTGATTCTTACCTTTTGGGACATTTGGACAAAGGCCATTCTGAGGTGCTGAATCATCGCCACAGAGGCAACGCAACTTGTAGTCATTCAAGTCCTTTACGCAACTGGATCTATCAATCGATATGCAATCGTCGTGGCTCGTACATTCTCGTCCTTTAACTGAAAAGAAGAAGAAAAAAAAATTAAGTGTTAGGTACGTGATCTTGAAAGAATATTGCAAAACTCATACACCAACACAAGAGGCACAATCTTTCAAAACTTCGTCCAATAACTCAAATACGTCGATGATATTGACATAATTGAAGGAAAGCAGCTTGATGTCAGTGGCGTTTTCGCGGCGAAGATAGGTCCAACGGTCAATGAGAGCAACACCAAGTATCCATGAACAACCAACACCGACGTCTCAGACAGGAACGTCACCCTCGAAAGATTTAAATTTGAGGTAGTTCAGAACTTTGTCTGCCTAAGCTCCGGTATCAATTCAGACAACGACACCAGCGCTGAGATCAAAGGAAAAATGACTCTTGCCAATCTTTGGTTCTTTGAGCTTAGAAGGCAATTGACTAGCAAAGCCTCGAACAACAAAAGTGACCCTTAATAATCCCCGTCTTGGCTTATGGCGCAGAGGCATGAACTTTATCAACAAATTCTTCGGCTGATTTTTAGTTTCGGTGAGTGTAGGAGGAGATACAACGTCAAACTGTACGAGGTTGTACAGCGACACCAACTTAACCAGAAGAGTGAAGGTCCAACGACTGAGGTAGCGGGGTCATATAGAACGGATGGACACCAATGCCCCGATCCGAAAAATCTTCGAGTCCACCTCCGATAAACAGAGCAGTAGCGGAAAACCACGACTCAGATGGTGTACGGCAACCGGAAGGAGACCTCAACCAACTTAGCGTGCGAAACTAAAGGCAGCTGACTTTAAATCTAGCTGGCTGGAGACGCTTGTTGGTTGAGGCCCAGGTCCACCCCGGACTGTAGTGTCACCTTAACAACAACAACAACAACGTGCACCATGAAAAGTGCCTCAGGGAATGGTGATTCCACTGCTGATCCAGGCAAACGAAATCTGCCTTCGGAATGTAGAATCAACGTTAATCCTAGTAAAGCAGAACTTATGCTATTTACCACCAAGTAGCAAATACTGGCCTCCAAACTTCCACGGTCTAGAACACGCAGTGTAAAACCATGTCCAGAGAGCAACGCGAGCTGTACACTTGTTGAGCAACGATCTCCAACCATCTCCAACGTGATGGTTGGACAAATTTTAGAACCTCGTCCAGTAGACTTGAATGCGTTGAACTCGAAAATTATATCTTGCGCACGTAGTGTACGCTGGGCATAAGGAAAGTATATGCCGCTTTCTATGCTTGCAGCGAAGCCTTTCGTAAAAGATAGGGACTCCAACCTAAGATGGTTTTTTGTACGAACAATGCCACAGTTCGCCCCATTCTTACCTCGTTTCGTGGCCTACCTTAAGCAAAGTCTACAACCTGTCAAAACTAAGCAGAGATCAAAGAACAGCGGGGATCGGAACCGCAAAAAACACTTAATGTGCTCCTCAACATCCTGTCCCTGGACCTACATATCAAATATGATGTTTCATGTAGACTTAGAGAAACTGGGATCCGATCGGCAAAGCCACATTGGCCATAATAACGTTTGTTTACTTGGTGAGGTAGTCTGCTCTCCGATAGGACACTCTAAGGATCAAATCCTTCTCTCAACCCTAGATAGAATAGCTATATCCAGACACATATGGTTCCCCTACATTAAAAAAAATTGGACGCAAGTCAACAGACTCTGTATATGAACGCAGTCCGTCATAGGTGGTAACAATATTTGGAACTCAGCAACTCCATAGACTTGAACATAGTACCTCTTGATACCTGCTTTGCGACGAAATACCTAGATTCATCGCATCTCCTCCCAAAATATCACTTCAAATGTGTAAGTCAATTCTGTAACGCAATTTTTCCATCCCTAAACCCATCCATTCAACTGTATGTAAGTGCGTGCTGCACGAAATTCAAGCATTTGGATGAAGCCTATAACGACACTAGCTCCCTTCACCTCCAATACTGAATCTTTAAGGTCAAACAAGTGCCATAAATCAAAGCTTACGAATTAGGTTAATCTTAAGATGTCTCTTGTTGATTTCTGTGCCAAATCTTTGTGCCTTTTTTCCATTGAAGCATAAAACATGTGTCCACATTCATTTCTCGTCAAGGCCATCGGCTGGCCCAATCTAATGGCTCCAGGAAATCAAAAACATTGAAACTAATTTGTTAGCATTTAAGACACACAATTTGTATCGCAAAAATTAATTGCCACCAATAAAGTGGCAGCACTATGCAACTTACAAGTATGTCCTGGGGGACCTGTGGTGAATTGTGTTGACTTTGCTAACTAGTAGTCAGCCACCTTGCCCGGTGAGGGATATGAATCTTGATTTAGCTTGGTCACGCGCTTTCACTTAAAATATTTCCACAGTTTCCACACTGATTTTCCATAAGTCTGCAAAGGAATTCACATCGAAGGACACACACCGAGAACCCATTCTATGGTCATCGTTTAGAGAGCATAATAAATCGGCTGTGTGTCCTTAAAGAATGGCCTTCCTTGGCCGGTTGAAATACCGGCTTATGGCCATTGGCCGACATATGCAGGACGTCAGTTAAAATTACGACGTGCTCCTATAAGGAGGTCTAACTGTTATTGGGGTAAAAGTGTTTTTTCTTCAACACAAAATTAACATACGAATATTTTTTAGGCTCAGGCGCCTTGGAAAAGTTTACTTTTCTAGGGTCAATGTGTATTGAAAAGCTTCGTGAGGAGGGCAGACATGTTATTCTAACAAGTTGATTGGATTGGGAATTATTAGCATAAACCGTCCACAAAGCCTAAGTAGGGCAATAGTGCGTAGTTTAAACATGTGCACGCTTAACGAGCGCCACTCACGAGGTCTAAGGACCTCACCAACTTATCCATCCGAGCTCTAACACTCTCATCGACTTTTCTAATTAACTTTTTGTCAATATACATGCATGTGTGTGTATTTATGAAAAAAAAATTTTAATTACTCTATCAGATAAGTCAAAAGAGGCTTTTAGGTGCCACGTAGGTGAAAAACTTTAACGGTCACATGTGTGCCACTACTTAGAATTCAACTCTTTTCGAGCTTGTTTGAGTGCAGGAGGGTGGAATGTTAACTAGGTGTGGTTAGAGAAGTGACTGATTGCATTCCATTTCAATTTGGTCGGTTGTCGCACGACAAACATTTCCGCACACTTGTCCAGAAGTCTTAAGAGTTATTGCACGAGCACCGAGAAACATTTCCATAGAATAGCGAAAAGTGGAGAAGTTATAATAGCTTGGCAATTGTTTTCGCATGTTTCGTAAGACTTGTAAATGGTTTCTGTCACAGCAATTGTTGCCACAATGAATCTTTGTACAAAAGTTTCAAGCTGAACAAATGATTTGGAAGAAGGACACGTGGGAATATTTTTAGACTTGACTTGGTTTCTTGGAAGATTCTTTGAAAACGGACGTCATCCTGCGGAATTCACAAGAATAAACACCAGCAACGGACTTAATGACAAATATGACTAAAGCCTACGGAACCTATCCGGAGTATAGCATTCAAATAGGAAGTTTTTGTATGACAACATATTCCATAAGCTCAAATGCCCAAGAGATCAATTAAGCTTGTTCCAACTTAAAGAAACTAGCGCCATCTATCGTTGAACTGCTGAATAGTAAACTTCAACGGTAGTGAATTTGAATAGGTTAAGTGATGTTAGAGTGGCTGTCTACTCTTGGATACAAACGGACTTAGATCAAAAGTGACCCGTTTGTTGAAAAAGGGCTGATCTGGTGTAAAGGAAACGAAGGAAGTCTCCTCCTCAACTTCGTCTCCTCAACTAAAGCTTTTGCAAAAATCCTTTAAAAAGTATCAAAACTTTTCACCGTGTGGAACAATCGGCTAGCGTCCTGTGAGGGACCTACCAATACCTACTGAATTGCGATTGCTTTAGCGGAATCAACCCATTAGATCGTTTTGGATCTAGCCTAGACTAGATCTTGTTTGAGATTCTTCCTGATTGGGTCATCATTCCGGCAAGATACTAACAGTAGTATTGTTTCTAGTCTCTGGGGTCTGGCCCCAGCATAAGTGAATGTTGAATTACTTTGCCATCTCCATGAGATACAAGCGGAAATGAATGACCTTCGGAATGGATGAGTACGATTCCAGGGACAGCTCGTGAAATGAACTTCCACCTCACACAATTCCTTACCAGTTACGGATGCTTCAACGCCTGTCTGAAAAAATAGAGAACCCAGCATGCCGGCCGGTATGGCGTCTCGATTCAAGACGACGCCAAGTACTCGTTCTTCAAATAGAACAGATGACTTACAGAAGGACGGAGACTTTTCTTTGTGTAGGGGTGATGGAATAAGCTACCACACTACCATCAAGCACAACCCTTTTCCTATCTTTTCTTCGTCTTTCCGAAGATGAGTAAGACCTTCAGTCATAAAAAGATCAGGTTACCAGCACACATCACAGCAGACCCAAAAATCTGCCATCTTATATGAGCAAAGGAAGTGTTCCGCAGTGTAGTCGCGCTCTCCACAAGCATCAAAGACAGTACTGTCGCTTAACCCTAACACATTGAGATGCAGTGTTTGGCAAAGACGTAGTGGATCGTTATAACGCCAATAAGACAGAAAGAATGCTGCAGGCTACTTGGAGACGTCGGAAAATATCCGTTTAGTCTGCCTGCAGCCTGAAGAGTCATACGACCTAGTGTTGTTATTGCTAAAATCCCAAACATCAATGGAACAGAAAATAAGGCCTTAAAGCCCGGTGTTTCCACTTAATAAACTCAAACTTCATTGAGTTCTGCTTCAATGCCCTTCACGACTTAACAAACGAAGTCAACCTCTGACGGGTACCGGCGCGTAAAAGCATTATTGTTAATAAAATTGAAGAACCTTGCCAGAAAAGATTTTTCGAAGGCTTAAAAAGGACACGAACCTTTCTGCAGAATTATGGATTTCACAAGCAAGCTGAGACAGCTCTCCTTCGCTCAAACACAAGTAAGAATAACACTCTTAAATACAACACGAAAGCTATCAAGATACTTGTGAGTTTCCTTTCCGGCCACAGATCAAAAAAGGCTTTCACAGGGGATATTCTCGCTCTAAGGAAGGAATCGAACATCTCACGGTTTAGGACTGCCTCTTGTGCTAAACAGATCTTTTAAATCGTACTGTCCCTTGCTTTTAAAAACGAATCCCACTTTAAGCACACATCGTGCCTATCCTGGGGCTAGTTCTGTACAAAATATCAACCAATCGTTCAGGTCTAACTGAACTCCACTAAGACGTAATATATTTCAAAAACGTCTACATGTCAGTTTTGATAATCTGTCAAAATTATAGATCTAGACCTCATGATTCAATGAAAATAAATGACAAGCATATGTATGTAACATTAGTGTAAGTTATGTCATTGGCGTTCTTGTCCCTTGGGATGAAACACAAAATTACATATCCATACACTCAGATTGATTGTCAGCTTAGATCCTAGACAATATAATTAAGTTGATATGGCCGTACTTTCCTTATTAACTCGTCGTTATAGACAAATCACACATCAATCAGTCAATTCGACTCATTCCAAAACAAATGTATCAAGATAAATTTATTTACAGACATGCCATTGCATATTTGTCAATTCTTGTCAATATATGTATGCACAACAATCTGAATGACATTCCTAATGGGGAATAACTCCATAGAGCACACTTGACACCCCATAAATAAATTAAGGTTGACTCACTAATTTTGTGGAATCAACGATTCTAAACAAGAAAATATGTTCCATGCATTCAAAATAACGACCCAATAATTAAATCCAAACTCGACGTTTGTCAATATGACAGCTAATTGATGTCGTTATTGACGAAATGATTATGAGCATTCATTATCCGATGCCGAACATTATTTGATTCTGAAGAAAATATAATAAAACCTCGTTATTAATAGATGTTCGAATATGAGAAGCGTCAAAGTAACTTCGCATAAATTTATACGAGCCTATTAGTGGAATGGTAAATTGGGTTTAAGGAAACCTTCGTTTACGATTTGAAGCAAAGTAGTTTGGCCTTTATAGGTTATTTACTAATGATGAACACGAACGTGTTCCCATTAAAGCAAGATTTCCTCTTTCCCACGCATTTTCCGTGAAAATCTAGCCACAAGTTTTAGTTGTTTTCACCTGTCAAAACAAAACTTTCGTTCAATTTCAAAACAAACATCAGCTTCCAATATTAGAAGGATACTGACGTATCTAGATGGAAAATAATTTTTTATGGGATTGTCTTACTTCTAGTAGAAAAAAGACACAAGTTCTGCTAAGAAAAACAGGAAATAAGCTCAGTGAGAACAGTTTGTACTGAGATTTGCTAATTTGACAGCTAAAATTGTGTATTTCTCGTGTAGGAAAACTTGGAGTTGCAATGAGTGAAAATCAGAGTGTCAATTTTAATCACTTAACTGAAGGGTGTGTTCAAAAATGTTGACGAAGCTGAATCCGTCCATCACTTGTTAGGCGAATGTTCAGGCCGCCGACACTTGGCTGAAAGATAAATTCAATATCACGCACAGATATTGTGACAGCCAAGCTCCGATCAGATCACTTCTATCCAACACAATGAAATCAAGGGCAGTGAAAGACTGCCGCGTGTCTCTGAACAAGATCGGTAACCAGTATAAGGTCACACTCTGTTAGATCCTGGGAACTGTGCTGATTCCGAATTAGCCAGACAAGGCTGTCTATGTATAGACAGTAGAAAGTTGGACCATGTCAATGCGTTTGTTAAACACTTGAAGCTCTCTCGAAACCAAATCAAAGATGGAAAGATCTTGACTATTTCAACAACACCAGGCAAATCTGGTCCTTGGACATCGAAAGCGCTAATTCGACTAAAAAAACGCCAGCTCTCGGAACTATTATAACCAACGTTCTTACAAGGTACTACATCCTAGGCAGACATGGGTATTGCATGCACCGATTTCTGCCGAAAGCTGCAGAGACGAGAAATATGAAGAATCTTTTGTGTCTTTCCTCTGTACTTATACGAATGCTTCTTTAATAATCTAAATGATGTGCACACCGCAAACACGGCTTAATGGCTTCAGAAGTAGACTGAGGTCCAATCTTAGCACTCTTACTAAGCCTACTTCTTTTGACCTAAGTGTACCTCTTTTCAGAGGATCACTTCAAACTAGCCAACTAACTTCCAAAAATATCAGCTTTTGGAAGTTGATTCTTTGACAAAGTTTGGGACGTTAGCAGTATCGAGTTAAGGAGCCTGCTAAAGTTTATATCTTTATCTCAGCGACTCTAGATCAACAGTCTTTCTTCACATGTAGTTATGAGCAATGGATACAACTGCTGGTCAACGTTAATCAATGATTAATGTACCAGGAAACCCATCAATTGACCAAGTTGCCTAAGAGTGCATTCAAATGGTAGATATGTTGTTACAATCTGACGGAACTGTCTTTAAATTGTTTATAACAACCATCCTATCTCTACGAATTATTATTTCACATCCACGCAGTGAACTTCTGTTGCCAAGAACTTCGACTGGAGATATGGATTCGACTTTTTTGGTTTTTATTTGGGTAAGCTAAGGAGAGAGGGCGATACTCTTTCTTGGACTAATGAAAGCGTTGGATGTCCGAACGTTCTGAGGAGACAACATTGACTCGGATCACTACCTAGTTACAGCCAAAGTATGCGATGCGGCTGCAACCGCGAAAGCCTTTTGCTAACCGAAATCACATTAGGCAGACTAAGTATGCCACCAGTAGCGTGCGTAGAAAACCAGTGGCATGTCCAAAAATAATCCACCTGAATTGCCCCCTTGAATCGATGGTTCGCTGGAGAGTACCGACAAAGAGAAGCATACAAGTCGAAAGACAGGCTTTATTATAACGAAAAGGACAGGAACAGCGACTTCTCAGAAAGAAAAGGAAGGAGCACGAGAAACTCGCAATCACAAGAATAGATTTGCTCATGCTCTTTTTTTTTTTTTTAGAAAAAGAAGACAATTTAAGTAGAAAACCCTTCTGTCAAACAGCTAAAGTGGCCCTGATCGCTCCAGTCCTGCTCTATGGCTGATGCATGGGTGCGAATGAGGATGCCATTTGCAATTGACGAGAAATAAAATGAATTGTAAAGCTTCTGACGGCACATAGACCTAGTCAAAAGAATTAGAATCGAATGATTAATCTATTTCTTCAGAGTCTTTCAAGCTGAGATTTGTACGGTTAAACGAGGGACACAGGGAGTTCTGCATTGAACCCACCAGCGATGGACCGTCCACCATTTGTGCAGACAATCAAGTAGCAGTTGAAACGCTAGACTCCCAATCTTATGAAATCGAAATGTGTTAATGAATACCTCATCACACTTGGATGCATGTTTTGCTCTGCTGTGTCCCCAGCTACGTTGGGGTGGAAGTGAACGAAAAAGCTGATGAAACAGCTCGGAAAGGGTTGTTGTGGAAAGTTAAGGTATCTTCAAACATAACTTCTGCAGACGCTTCTTGGATCGAAGAAGAAATATAGTCAGTATATAACATCTCCAAGCGCACTGTCCAGCTCTCCAAGAACGACGACTTTCACCGGTCGGTTTGGGCCCAAACTTTACTACCATTGCCAGATAGCAACGTCGCCTACTTACATACATGTTTTATCATTCAAATAGAGCTAAGAGTATTTACTAGTAACGTATAACAATCTCAAGTCGGAATATGATAATACTAGTTTCAACTGCTTAAAAAGTATTTCCAGCTCTTAATCATCATCTGGCAACAAAGATACGAATAGAAAAAGGAAGTTGCATGGGCAAGATTAACTTATGCACTTGATACGTGACAAAAATAAGCAAGAGCGCATTTTGCAATGGTTTCGCTGAATGCGTAGTTTTGATAAACTAGCTAGAACAATGCAGTTCCACAGCTTTATCTTCATTTTATTACACGGATGTTGATAGAGCATATCATGTGTGTTAGCTTTAAAATAAAGCGAGGTTCTGGTGAATGTACCCTTTGAAACAGGACTAAGGACTAACCAGGATTTCTAAGGTTTTCTGGTTCCAACGAAGTTTAAGGCTAATACGCATGCCAACCATAGACAAACCACCCCTTTCTTCAATATCAACACCGGTTATTTTAAGTTCAGCTTCGTTGGTATTGCTCTTTAGAAAAAGGAGGCTCCACTCGGTATTTCGCAAATTGTGTTCGACGGACTTCAACAAATTCGGGCCCTAACCATGGAATTATTAAAAAGTAAACGGAGTCAAGAGTTGTAGCATCCTCAAAAGAATGGATGACAAAAATTAGAAAAAGTATCGAGGAAATAAATAACCTGTATTGCACTCAATGCATTTTTGAGTTTATCAAGTTGCAACTCAGTATCTTAGAAGCCGCTTGACTGTCTGTGAGTATACACTTAAAGGTGCCTTTATTGCATGAGTCCTGGACTGGTTAATATTGGCGCATCTTTCAATGATGGCATAAAATACTAGGCAATTTTCCAAGTGATTTCGAAATGTTGTGGTTAGGCCCATGCACTTCGACACCGGTACCAGAAGATGCTTTCCAAATTATGCAACGAGCCGCCAGCGGCCCAAGTATCACGTTTTGCGATTTGAATCTCAAACGTTCTGTCGGAAACCACGTTAAGCATCTCATGTTCAGAACAAGGGAACTCAACGTCCATTATGATGCCTATAGAACTCCTTATGAGGGAGAATTCTACGCGTCGAACTATCTAGATCTATTAATGAATGAAAGGAGTTTACGTATGGGGTTTGGCTTAGGTCACTGTTATCATTGAAGTGATAGTGTAACCTAGAAGTCTTCTTCTGCTGTGATATAGCGCTGGACAGTGACAGAGGAGGTTTCTATATTTTCTGCAAAAATCATTGAAGGGAGCCTCCGGTCTCCTAGCCACTAGGCAGTGGCCTGTAATGACACCAGTGATGGTGTGAATTTCTGTTTTGTTGAGAGTAATAATCTCCCTTGACTTTTGGACATTTAATTCAGGCCACATAAGTCTGGTGGAATAGCACGTATGACCAGTTTTCCTCCTGGAGCTGGTAAGAACCGGACCTTGTCACAATCTGTTACGGCTAAATGTTTGCACAGAAAGTGGAAAAAAGATTCTTTTTCGCTGTTATCCTTGCAACTAAGGCAGAAGGTGTTGTGAAGGATGACTAGCTTTTCTGCGTGGTATCCCCTGCATAAGCGACTACGATCTTTGAAATATCTCATCTTGATCTTCTTTGTAGATCGTTTGTTTTTGTTTTAAAGTAATCGGATCAAGTCTTTCTTGATATGGCACAGCTTTATAGCCGAAACCACTCTTGGTTGGCCAACTTTGAAAAATAGTAATGAATACTCCTCTTAACAACTCCCAGCGGAATATTGACCCTTTCTACTAGTGAGCGATTAAGCCTTGACCCCCGCCTAGCCAGTACGTCAACTCTTTCTGTCGATTCTACTGTGTCCTGGGGCCTTAGTGAATAGTGAGTGAAATTGGGTAGAATGGCACACTTAGAGAAGGTCTTTTGTGATATCACATGGATCTGTGAATCAGACGGAGCTGACTATGAAGCGCTGGAGGCTGCTTATGCTGGCAAAAAGTAAGCTCCTAAGTAGGTTCTTCTTTTGAGTCAACTTAAAATAGATGTACTAACATATGCAGGTGGATTTTTTGTCAAAAGGTTTTAACACGAAAGCATTCTTTTTTTTCTTCAGGATTGAACTGAAACTGACCAACTGCTTCGTAATAGCCTCTTTTCATCACACTCTTCCTTAGGTTTGATGCTCTTCTTTCGGTAACACATCATAAGATCCATCATATTAAGGACAAACGAACTTTTAAAATAAAGGGAACCTTGGTATTCCCTAGTACACATTGGCACAGTTTAAAACAAGTGCTTAACTTGCTAGAGCAAGGCAAAGTGCATTTGATCTGGAGGAAACAGATTTTAGAAATGAAGCTGCTTCGAATAAGAGTCTCTGATATAATTTTACCCAACAGATAAAAGTTTGGGACGCACTTTTACTTAAGTAGATGTTCTTAAGTAAGACAACTTCATTCATAATAACGTCTCCAAAAAGGAGCCAAATTAGTGAAAGTTCCAATCAAATCAGTAGATTTCTTGACAAACTTTAAACCATTTCCTAAATCATTATTTACATAATCTATCATTCTTACCTATTGGTCCAGGTGTTGCTGGTGGTACATTTGAATTTGTCTTGCCAAAGGTTGTCAATGCCGTCGAACTAACTCCAAACATAATGATGAACACTCCAAAGAGCATCGTCAAACTCCCACACTGGGTATATCGTTTCAACGGTTGCATTTTGAATTAAGTCCACTTATCGTTTATCGAAAGTTTCAAGTCTTGTATTTATTTGTATATATTTTACAAAAACTTCTTATAACACAAATCACCACTCAAATTCGTCTTTTTACAACCAACGTATGTGGATAACCTTTCGCGAAAATATTTCCAAACCACAGTAAATGGTCTCATTAAACTTACAACAATAGCCGTGTGTTAAAAGAAAACACTAAAACAAAATATAAGGAAACCCAAATCAAGTGTAGTCCTTGCCCTTTGAATTCCTTTTGATTCGAAATAATATTTCCTGTAAAATTACAGTTATAAGGCACTTGATTTCTGTTTTTTTCACTTCAGAGATTTTGAAACCCGATAAAACTATATGATTTGCAAATTCGTAAGGTATTAGGCACCATTCAGCTTGTAACGGTGTGTTTCACATAAAAATTTCACTTAAGGCACGAACAGCAACAGAATGAAATATCTAAGAACAGTCTGTAGGGTAGGTATTTAGCGCACACAATGGAAAATTTAATCCAACCGGCTTGCTGAGAACCCTATGAACGATTGAAAGATTTTCCCCGAGCCCAAAGCTTAAGTTTGTTTTGAAGAAAACCCCTAGCGCACAACAACTCATGGTATTGGTTGTGTGTGTAGTCATAGTATTTGTGAGTCCTAACACCCCGTGCTGTGTGTGAAAGTGAAAGACTTTGCTTTCGCTTTTCTTCGCAGCTTGAGTATGGAAAAAAGGCCAAACAACTTCGGCTGTGGTTCCAAGCGCATGATTGCAAATTAACACTGATGATGACGACGACAAACGATACGAAGTTGAAGGCTCAGGGTTCTTTTTTTTTTTAGTTTTTCGGTTTCGTACACTGGGAGGGGTGGGACTGTATTGTAATTATACCTGGAATCAAGGTTGAACTAAGAGTGGCAGGTCCGAGAGGCTACCATCTGGAATGGGATTGAAGTCAAAATGCAATGACTTTGGTAATTGTTTTTCGTCGTTCCTACTAATGGAATTTACTTGATTTCGGAATTATGACTTCTAAACTAGGAACAGAGGACACTTTGCTAGAAATACACACGTGCGGTACTTGAACCTCCAAATGGAACCAATAAACTCATTTGGTAGTTAGTGTTGGCAGCCAACAGATTGGTAGACAATTCCACAAATCGAATCTGTTTACCACTCGAAAGTTCCTCAACGTATGCTTATCGAACATAATTTACTCATCAATAAGGACCATAAACTATAAGTGGATACAAGGAGGTTGAGGCTTATGGGATTATTGACTCATATACGGATGACAATATTGATAAAACAAATTTTAACATCCAGGCAATCTATGGCAAGTCTTTTTATCGTTTCTTTGTATAATTTCAGCACTAATTATGGAATGAATTTTATTTTTATTGTTTCTATTTTTATTTATTACTCGCTACAAGCTAATATAAATCAAGTCTGTAATTATGGTTTTTTTAAATTGGAAGCAAAACAAAACGTTTTCGGTTTTCGTTTTTTTGGGGAGGGAATAAAAACAGCGAGGTCAGTTCTTTGAATACACTAACTACCCCTTAGTCGTCTGCGGTTTACTGCAGTCACAACATTTTCAGATTAATAAACCCGCAAAAGGAGTTTTTTTTTTCTTTTTATTAATGCAGTGGTAAGAGTCGTTAAATATATAAATTAAAGTAAATTATTTGGACAACAAAATAAATGGCGAAATAGAAGCAGGTCCACTACAAAAAAAATAGGTCGTTCTATAACGACTTCTTCGTGATTTCAACTACGAATATGATGATTCGATGTGGAAAGGACTATTTGCCAAACAGTCCCACATCTTACAAATCATATCGTTAAACTAGATTTCAGACAAAAAAGATTAAAAGAGCTAACAAACTGGTAGAGTATGGCTCAACTCTTAGTGAATTATCTTCTCCAAATATGTAAGCTTGAGCATCTCCTTTCATTTCCCTGACCAGTGTTGCGTCTTCCAAAGAAGCTTAAATATCTTAATATGCCTCTCTCCAAAAAAACGTGATCGACATCACCAACCGTAGGTAGAAGGATGGTTTCACCTGCCTTATCACCAAATAAAAAAGGCTGCTTATTGGTGGATATTATAACGGAACACTTAACCATTAGTAGGCACATCAATAGACTGGACCTCTTCTACGATGATTTTTTTAAAAGCTCCCTGTAAATGTCCACTGTCCAGGTCGAAGAAGAACCTACTCAGGAGTGAGCTTCTTCCACAATCCCAACGAACTGGCTGACACCAACATAAGCAGCCTTCAGTGCTTAATGGTAAGCTCCGGCTGGTGCCAGGGGTAGTTTCAAGATCCATGTGGTATGACAAAGGACCTACTCTGGTCAAAGTATGGCTCTCACCAAACCTTCCCTAGTGAAGTCTTTACGGAACTTGTGCTCATTCCACTGGAAATGATTTAGTGTAGTTTTTCTGCATATAGTGGAAGATTTGGCCCACCTAAGCCCTGCAAAGGACAACCAAATTAATAAACAGGACACATACGGACAAAAACAAACTCACAGCGATCAGTATGGGTCACTGGGCCATTAGGAAAGCTTAGACTAGAAAGAAACTCTTGCACACTTCATCTGCGGCAGTCCAGCTGTGGCTAGAACCAAACTAAGCACGATTGACAAACCATTCTTCAACAATCTAGAAGAACTGACCAGGGCCAATCGAATTAGTACGTTTTGTTAATCTTGTAGGAAAAATCTCAAGACTTAGGCCCATCTATGGTTAGTCTTTACATACATACGTATAAAATCAGGAAGCTAGAAGTCGTGGTATCAAAACGGATCATTTAGCTCTTATTGGATCTATGCTCGCTAATTGCAGGACCACCACTCTAACCAATCAACTGTACAGAGACACATCAATTATCTATACAAGCCTCACTGGTCACACTGCTTCCACTTGTCAGGCAAAGGTTTCTGCCATTACTCATCACTTTGTCTTAATATCGAAGGGTCGATCTATCAAGTCGATTTGAAAGATCCTTTTGATTAGACCATTGTTGTCCATTCACTCGATGGAATCGAGCCATTGAAATCGACGTATCTTAGCTGTTTGGACCACATGTACTTCTCTCCTCCAACTGCCCTCCTAATACACGGGACCTAGATTCACTAGTTGTTGAATGTACTATAAGAAGTATCTCAGTCAGATGCTATCTGTAAACTTCAGATAATCCAGGCTATCTAAGGCTTTTTTTTCCTTGGCGATTTGCAACATTTGCTCTGTTGGACAGCCGAGCTCTGAATTTGGCTGCCACAATGAAAATATTTGCCCGTCCCAATAGTGGATGCGAACCTCATTTAGAAAACCACGTGGTTGATTTGGTTGGTGATTCTACCGTCTGGAGAAAGTCAGATTACTGCCTGGATTCTTAGACAAGGGAACCTAGTACTGTAATCGTATTACAGACTGTTGCAAAATTAAGTTGTCCATAGAAGCTGTGTTTTCCAAGCCGATTTTGGCGTTGAAGTCTTCGAGTATGACTTTTTTGTAAAAACGATGGAGAGCAATCGAAAGCTAAGTGTGAGACCATAACCCACTAAAACCACTTCTGTTTCTAAGCCCTAATTTGGCATCATATTCCGGACTAAGTCTGAAGGCTCTGGCAGCTATGAAATTCCTTCTTAGGAGTATGTACACCAAAAGACAGATGCTGTAGAAGATGGCTTTAATGTCTACAACACTTATTGACTTTAAATATCCATGACAGTAACCCACTTTGGGAATGCGAACTCTGCTATTGACCCATTAAAGTTTAACAGTCACTTTGTCTTTTCCAAGTCTCTGAGTCAGCTATAGGAATCATTAATAACCTAAACTCCGATTATGTTAAAGCAGCTCAAATAATGATACACTGTAGATGCCACCGTTGATCCCACGGATAAGTGGCTCCTCTGCAACACACTTAGATTTGTATTGACACCTCTGTTAAAAATTTCTTTGGTTTCCTTGCAAGATTTCAAGTCAGTAGGATGTCTGTAGGAACCTGTGAAGATTCAACATAGTGATTTTCTGTCTCTTTGTAGAAGTAAGCCGATTTTGGCGTTATCGTCCTTTGGCCAGAGTTCTTTTGTTGTAGCTTTCATCAGAAGAATGTGGCCTACTGTTTCCCTAAAGTTGCAAATGCGGATGCTTGATCAACTGGTCTGCTTGTTCGTGTTCTATTGCAGACCCTTTAAGTGCAAGTTCGTCAACTATTTCATCACCATTTTATTGTGCTCCGCAAAGACTTACATTGTGCTGCCAAGAGCCTTGAGCTCTTCGCAGTAAAGCTTGAAAAATTTGAATATAATTTCAGTATCAGATATTGCCTTTATCGCTGCCTTTATCGCACTACTATCAATAAATACGGTGTTATCATCTCGGAATTTTGTCATAATTTATACGATATTGACAGCCTCGGTCACTGCAAGGACTTCTGCCTGAACTAAAGAAGTGCGCATATCTAGAGTTTCAGAAAAAAGACCACCCTATGCCTATAAGATTTCATCTGTGAACCATCCACGTAGATTGAGAGGGATCTATATTTTGGTGGTTCTTTGGCTTTCCGAACGGTTTATGAAGGTTTTTTTCAATGCCAATTGCTAAAGATTAGTGATGATTTGATATTCTTTAAGCTTCTAGTAAATTGAGTTTCCTACAACCGAAGGACTCATTCCTCACTAATGAAAACCAAAGTCAACCAAACCAGGTCCTTCCATCATGCCCAAGACATCTTGAGCGTCTTTTCCATTGAAACCTCCCTCATTTTCATTCTAAATACACTTCATAGACTTTTACCATCAACTATACCTTCTACGTCGTCCTTCACAACCAGTCAAAGCTTTCGTTAAAATTTATCAATTGTTTAAGTTAAATTACCCGCTATAGTAAACAAATTTTAAAATGTCAAGCTCCATAACACTTCCATTATTTACAAATATAACTTTGGACACCCAAGCAAACGAAATCTTTAAATAGTAACTCACCTATCCACTCAAGAGTTTACATTCCATAACTTTCAATTTTATCACAATTGCATGCACGAACTCCACAGTCAAGGATACACTAGCACACAACAACGTGGCTTTCCAAGAAGCCATAACCTCAATCTAGTGTCTAATTTATCATTTGGAAAACTGGAACAAGTGCATTCTCGTATATCATTTGCATTTCGATTTCGTTACATTTTCAGGGGTGATTGCCAAATTGGAATTGAGGTCTTTAAAGGTTTTGAACACACTGAGGGTTCAATATAAGGCAGACCTTTCATGTGAGTTAAGCTGGTGAAGGAAAGAACTACCCCACATACCCTTAACAAGGATAAATTGAATGAACATGTTTCCAGTACCGAATTGAAGTTCACAATAAACACGCTTAAGATGTGATTAAAGCACGGTTATGACGAGATGTAAATCAAACTCCGACTGAGCCGGAAGGCACCTACTCTGGGAAGCCGAACAAGGTTTTCCTACAACTGAAAAATGTTGTAATCTTAAGCAAAATCGAGGTCATAGAGGAACTTAAAAATCGTGCTTGCGGATGAGAGGTTGGCTATTTCTGAGAAGAGGCATCCCCTACCGAAGTGTTTTAGCCTGCTTCGAGCTATTCTTAATCTTCCAAGCAGAGTTGGCACATGTCCATTAGACTAATACCCAGCTTGTTCAGATGGTAGTTAAGTAAGTAAAATACAGTGAGGAGGTCCAGTGTAGAGCTTAGCATAACGCTTGCTGAGTGCGAGCATTTATTAAAGTTGATAAGTTCCACTTTCAGAGCTTCTCTTAATGTTCCCATGAGATAAGATCCAACTAATTATGGCTGATGGATCAGCTACAAAAGGGAAGTGGCTACAAACCTTGATTAACCTCCTTATCTAGCGAGCAGATTGGCAATCTCGTTGGCTTCAATGTCTTTGTGGCTTAAACACCTAGTTGCTGAGGGGCATTTAAGCAGCTCCAGACAAGCCTTAAATCAAAGAAAGAGGGGAAGCATATACTGATTACTTGTGAGCTTATAAGCGGCTAAAGGCAAAATACCAGATAAAGGAAAAAGAGATTTTATAAAGATGAGCAGTTCTCAGAACTTGAAGAGATGAGTAGGCGGAACGAAGTTCGGGAAGTATATAAATAAATCTCGCCGACGATAGATTTCAGGCCCATGATACCGTTTTGTTAGGGCAAAAAAGGAACACTTTCACTGGCAACTATGTTTAGAACCATCATCTACTCCTGATTATGCACCACTCAATGTTTGTCCATTATTTTACCAGGTAGTAAACCCCATTTTATTCTGTGTAGGCGCATCAGTGATAAAGAACTTAGGTTGTCAATAGTTACTTACCAAACCATCACCGAAGATCCGCCATCCGACATAGGATGTGATACGCTGTGTCTATGATCTCTCACAATCGCCGCAGACAGTGGAATCGCTTAGATCTGTCAGTAAGTTGTCTGCAATCTTTTCTGCTAAGAGAACAGATGGATGCTTAGCTTTTCTCCATTCAAGAAAATCATACCGTAGCTGTAATTGCTTTCACTAAAGACTCGGTCAATTGAAGCCCTAACCAAAGACGCTGGCAATCGCAACGTGGGCTCAGGTCTTTGGAAATTCTTTTTCGTCAATGGAAGCCGGAAGCCATAACCGAGAATGCTGATAAATGCAACGTGAGCTCAGTTCCTGGTAAATCCTCTTCTGAACCAAGCTATTTGTTATAGTCAAAATCTGTAGGTCTCTGATTATTCCATTTTCCCTTCCTTCTCGAAAGATTCTAGTTGGCTCTCTTTGATTTTCTACGTGATTCTGGTGGGTCTCTACATAGGTGCCTTTGCACAGACGTGTGGTTAAGGTATTCAAATTGCTGGCTATGTTAATGATGGTAACGCCTATTTCTGATTAAAAAGGTTGTTTTCGATTAAAACTGAAAGCAGTCACCAACATTGATGATTAGTGACCCTCCTGCTCCATCGTTAATACATATATTGTAAATAGGCGCTACAACCCATCACATAGCTTACCGCCAACTCATTTAAACGATGGTTTTGGCTTTTCTTTATCAATTCCTTCCAAAGATTGATTTGTACGGATCTTAAATGATAATAAACGATAAATGCTGATGCAACTCCCTGATCCCTGAACATTGCAGCAAAGCTCGGCGTTTTAGTGTACATAAAACGCAACTAAATTGCGGGAACTTTGGGTCTGAACGTACATACATCTCCTAAGGGTCATGCAAATTCACAAAAACCGAGCATTCATGTCCCGCACTAGCAACCAGCATTGGTAAAGGTATTTTACTCTATGCTGGGACTAACACACCGGCAACGTCCTGTAGGCCAAGTCAATAGAAAACATTTTTTTTTTTTCATTTCCATTTTTACCCCCCGATTTTTGGTAAGAAAGTAATAAACTACATTTACAATGGTTTTGGACATGGACCCTGTTGTGTTATTGTTGCTGCTGGCAGCAACGTTGGCCTTACGACTTATCTGAGATACATATATCCGTTGGTTAAGTTATACACAAGTTGCCTGTTTCAAGAGGTCACGTAAGTACTGATGACGCCCTGACACGCAATCCATTACATCACTCATTTCCATCGGTTAGTGTGTGGCAAAGTTTTTGGAAGAGACCTCATCAGTCACCCCATTGCTGGGTTCTTGCCTCCAAGAGCTACCCTCGCGATTCAGTGTTTAATGATTCCCTCGAATGCATTATGATTTTGAATGAGTGTGAGTAGAGCTAGGTGTCGTTAGGAAATCCGTTCTGAAAAATGTCCTCTCTTATGATTTTCGCTGGTGGGGAAGGCGCAGTTTAACAGCGACACAATAATCAATCCTTGTGAGAGCTCGTTAATGGTAAAAAGTTTCAAGTCATTATAATCCAATTGGAAATGCAAGAATTAAAAAGGAATAAGTTATGGCCAGTTAGGTAGTTGTAGATTTTACAGTTGTTTTCAATGGGGATGGATGTATGGGCTCCGCTAGATTTACTTGATAAGGACTAATGCGATTTTAAGAAGCCGAAAGGAATTTGGTTGGCCCAGAAACCTATAAGCATCGTGATCTAAATTTTTGGAAAACCATTCGACTGGCCTTCGTGGTATACATATATGCTCAGTAGGATATAGAGTAACATGTTCTTAGATAAACGCCCCTCGATTTATTCCGACCTTATACTGCAATGCTTTTAAACATAATCCAAGCTTTTAAGTGAACATTCGTAACTTGACCGACTACCCGACTTTTCAGATATAAATTTCGAATTCTGACTCTTAGCTTCGCGTCATTAAAGAGGATCTCATGGCCAACATCAAATCTGACTATTTTGTTGTTGCAGCCAAATTTAGAGCTCCAACTGTCCAATGAAAAGAAGCTGTGAATCGCCAAGAAAAGGAAAATCGAGATTAGATGCCTTAGCGCGCCGCCTACCACATACACCAACAACCAGTGAATCAACTCTCACAGCCATTTCCAAAGAGATAGCCGAGACCACTTTCGACTACCAGGCGCCACCGAAAAGAGCCCGCAGTACGATGATGAATAGTGTGTACAGCCGCAGAAGGTGACAGAACCTGTACCTAAACAAGCAATGAGCAGTGAACCAGGAAAAAGCTTAGTACTGTGTAGAAAAAAGAAGGTCTTTGCCAATAAACTGGCAGTTGGTTTCAAACTCGACATGCAAGCTTTTCTAAATGGAGAGGGACACCTAGTTACCGACATACAGGAGATCGATGTGTTTAGACAGCATTTCCGGCCACTGCTTTATGGGCATCAGATAGAGAGCGTGATAGGCCAGAACGGTTGGTAAAACTTTGAAGAACAACAAAGCCACCGACTCTGGTGACATACCAATAAAGATTTTTAGATATTGAGGTAAGATGTCTTCTTATGTTGCATGAACCAAGTCATCAACCACGTATGGGGCGACAAAAGCATGTCCGGTAACTCCATTGCATGAGCTCTACATATGTATGTACGTATGTATATGCTCCGTGTTAAAATAAAGTCGATTGCTGCTAGAACTACTGAGGTACATACATATATGTATGCTAAAAGATTCATAAAGACAAAATATTGTGTGGAATGGTTACCTCTGGAATGGTACCCTTGTTGAGATTCGACGAAGAAAAAGCAAAGGACACTTGATTCTTATTGGCCTTCTTATATGGCACCAAGGACTAGACGATAAACAAGAAAGCAGAGCAAATACTATTGACGTGTGTGAGGCGGATAAATTCAGGATCTCAGAGACTCCGTATTGCGAAAATCTAAATCACGTCGACTACATTGATCGAATAGGCAACAGTGCTCGATGTGAGGAGATCTAGAACTAAATAATAAAATAAAAATACTATGTTGCTGGTTACGCAAAGCAAAACATTTGTATGCACCATTTGTCTCATAATTTCTTCTATAAAAACACACTTTCGAACGCTGCCCATTGAAATGCTAGCTGGCAATACCTATGTTTTGGCTTGTCAAAGTTCCAATCAGCTGCTTACTTTGACAAATGGATTAATGAAAACACCGGCCACACAGCACAAACCTATTTGTTGCACGCACATTCTAAAATAAATTCTATTTTTAAATCTAAGAAAACTAATTAGCCTCTCCATAGCATCATAGCACACAGTACTTTGTACATTCTAGCCACTTAATATTTCGTCATATTCTTTGTTTACGAACGAGTGTGTACTCTGCCGTACGTAGCCGCCTCGTGGTGATTATTGTTCTTCGATCGAGGTCATTGGCGCGCGCAATATTTAGAGCACATTCGTGGATCCACCACCACCATGCTCTCAAGTGATCTGAGTGAAAAATTATGCACTTTATTATTAGCATAAACAATAGGCAATCTGTTTACAGCACTCGGCTGGCTAGTTATGTCTTGACGAAAGAGCATTGAAAATATGCGCGAGAGGCGACTTCTCAATGTTATTTGTTTATCGCATTTATAGAAATATTACGAATTTTGTGTTTGTTAAAAATATCGCCCAACTGCATACTGAATGAAGTGCTGCAGCCACCAAAGGGACAATCGTCGTAGGCACACTGCCATTGGCAATCTCGTATTAGTTGCGATCTCCCATATCTCGAGTTCAAATCAAATGCAGAAGGAGCAGACGAACAGATGACAAACAAGCGAACAGTGTTCATAGTCGTCGCACTGGTCGCCCTAGTGGTGATAGTCGTTGCTGCTAACTTCTACTTCATGTACTATCTGAATGCGGAGGAAGGCAAGCTGAGCAGCATGCGTGCACTGGAAAATATGATTCGCAGCAAGATGCGCCACCTGAAACCGGTCTATTTGAATCGGAATCCGAGATTCTTCATGTATCGAAATAAACTTCTAAGGAACTATAAATCAGCACCATACGAAAATGCGAGCGTTCTTTGGGATATTGCCAATTGGGTGAGTAGGCGTCTCGACACGCAAGTGGCTCCAGTGTACCAATATTTATGTGTTGTGTTTTTTCACTTACAGTGGCCCCAGGAGAATGAAATTTATCCAATGTATGACTCGTCCATGGGACAGTTGTTGCAGTCACTTCGGCTCGAGCCCATTACGAAAGCACAGAACCTGCCCAGAGGCACACAATTAAAAATACTTCTTAAGTTGGCAAATCAACAGAAAATTATTTTTAAGCCACAATGGTACGAGCGAGATGTGGTCATCGATGGGCCAGTGTATGGTGGTAAAGATCGGCATACGGCCGAGGTATACGCCTTTTACCTGGGTGCAGTACTGAATTTTCGATGGACACCCATAGCAGTGGGACGGCACGTTAACCTAAAGGAGCTGTACGAGAAGGCCGATACCGAACTGAAAAATACGATGACAATTACGGGTACGTATGTAGATCTATTGTTTGTTTATAAGTGATACAGGCAGTTCAATGTTAGCCAGTGACAATGAAACGCATGCCAAGAAAGCGCCGATTTTTTTTTTGGCATGCGTATTAGGTAATTTGGATGGACATGCATGCATGCAAGCATGCAGCCATTAAAATTGAGTGGCAAATCAGAATTTTCATACGTTCACATGGTGAAAATGTTCAACTGTACGGAAGTCTGCTCATTATAAGTATGTTCTTGTTGTCTGACGAAACACATCCGTATTAATGAGATGACCCAGTTCAGCATTCATTTATTATGTACTTTGTTACTTATCGGACTACCAACCCTTGAAAGGAATGCAGCCTTTCATTCTTCGATTACGGGCACACTGATTCCAATTCTCCAGACCAAGCCCTCTGGCATTCGCAATTAATTGGTCCTTGCAAAGGACAAAAATACTCTTGAATGGAGCATTGTTGTCCATTCGATCGATATGGTCCGAGCCAATGTCGACATGTCTCGGCTTTATGAACACACAATCGCATCTTGATTTATGAAAAATAGTGGCATCTTGTGCACTAGGAGACAACATTCAACAATGCCCTGAAAAAACCTCCGTGACATAACATAACATTGTCAGCCAACAAGAAATCTTGTATTACCAAGCTGTACACAGTTCTGCCTAGGTCCTAGGCTCTATCCAGGTCTTCCATAAACTCATGAAGCAATTCCTTCTATACAAGCATCATTCATTTATTCACAGAAGGTGAAAATTCAACTCAGTACTGCGTCTATGGAAAGTGTCACTACTGCAACGAAGATGAAACGGTATGCGGCGACGAAAACCATTCTATCGAAGGTGTTCTTCTCTACCTAGTTCCTGGCTCGTTGGCCAAAAGACGATCACCATGGCAGAGAACATATAAAGACGGAGTTAAAGCACCATGGGAGGACGATATGAACTATTGCAAGTAAGTACAACTTTAGATCGCTTAATTCAACATTCCTCAAACTCTTGTTTTCCTACCAGACCACTCAAAAATAAACTCGAAACAACAAGACTTCTCGACTTAATTGACGTTGCTATATTCGATTATCTCATACAAAACGGCGATCGACATCATTACGAGACGCGTGAAGATCGCATCGTTCTTATTGACAATGGCAAGGCGTTTGGGAACCCAAATAAAGACTTTCTTGATATTTTAGCGCCGCTCTACCAATGTTGCATGTGAGTTTTGTTTTCAAATCGATATCCGCTCTCACTGCCCTTACTGAAAATTCATTGTTTTTTGTGTGTGTAGGCTACGCAAAACGACATGGGACCGCCTTCAAGTATTCTCTGGCGGTGTACTAACTGATATCATCGATCGCCTCAGCAAACCCGATCCTCTACATCCACTCATTACGGATAAACACAAACGGGCCGTAGAACGTCGACTATTAGTTGTATACGCTGTTGTAGAATACTGTATGGATATTTACGACGATAAAATGTTCAAGACATAAAATAAGACCCACAAAAAAATCAAAACAATTACAGCCAAAAGAAAATCATATTTATTTTACTTGTTAACTGTTTATGTTTAAGGAGACAAGGAGACTCGCTTGATAAGATTCGATCTTTGACCGGATCGCTCTTCATTAAAATTTAAAAGACAAATCACTTTCAATAATGTTGTTGTATATATTTAAGTTTTTTTTTTTTGTTTTTTGTTTTTTTTTTTTTTGTTGCAACAAAACAATCTAAGTATAAAGTATGAAAACAAAAATTCTCTTCGGTATTATTTTATGTACAATATACAAAAACAAAGTAAAAATCTTTATATTCATTCGTCTTTCTTTCCATCAAATTGTAGGGTTGTCAGCAAACGGTGCAAGACTGAAATCTCCAAATGAGTGAATACTCACTGGCAATAAAAAAAATTGAGTATTCGTCGGAGAAAGAGACTCACACTTGCGAATTGGGCTTTAAAACAAGCCATTTGCCACTAAATCATTACGACAGCATATAATAGAAAGTGCCATCTAACCGATAAAGTAACAAAAATTCATAAAAAAAAAGTTCGATTTGCTAACCAACAGTTGGTGTTCCCGTTTGAAAGAAAAATGAATGAAATTGGCCAAGTTGTTAAACAAAAAGGAAACTAGATAATAATAATAAAATATTATTCAGCGCGCTGGTTAACACACACATTCACTCGCAGTCTACACTCACACCAAAAATAAAATAATTTTATTTTTACTAAAATAATTGATTATTCACGCACACAATTCTTTCGCCTACAGTGGTGATTAAAGGATGCGTTAACACCCGGGTTACATACTTATTGTGTTTGAAGCTTTCTTGGGATTAATTTACTGACGTGATTTTGTTTTGTTTTGTTTATCCTAGTAGTAGTGTATCTATGGCCGAAACAAATGAAGGAGATGACTACGTAGGGTATACCAACACAACTAGGGCTAATATTATCTTATTTTTCACGTCGATAACGGTTATTGATATTGTCCTTGTTGTGTAGATCCAAAACTGAAGTTTTTCGTTGGATCACCCAGTGCGGCTGGATCCTCAGTCAATGGTGGTGGGTTTCGGAATTGTTCGGCTGACATTCGTGTGAATAATATTCCAACACCTTCGATTAGAGCAAGGAGTACACCACCAATAATGGCACTGCCTGCCATTGCGGGTATTCCTGAAAGAAAATCGACAAGAGTAATAAATTAGAATGGCACTGATAGCATGGCTTAAGAAATTCTTGTAAATAGCTGAACCTACAAAAGGAAAAGGAATGGGTAATGTGCTAAATGGGATAACTTAATGAATGAGAGCAGTCGGGAGTAAAAAATTGTTGTTGAGACATCTCTACATAGATCCCTAAAACCGATTTATATGAAAGCCACTCGATAAATATGATCGTGGCACGGATTTCGTATCTACTCGGCACAATATTGCGTCAAATACTAGCTTCTATCAAAAGTTTCTTCACACGTTTCTCACTCTGATCTACTTTACTTAGGTGGCGCTACAGTTCAGGGTCAACCAGGGCCTCAACCAACATTCTAATTGTCCGTCACAAGTAAAGTGAAGTCGTCCTCTACTACGTCATCCATTTGGGTTAGATTCGATTGGCAGATATGCCAAAACAATACTTAGCTTGTCTCTTAAATCTTGCCATACGCGGTCTTAAAACCCTAAGAGACAATAGGTATAGGTTTGCACTTCAAGATTTCCCAGTTATGACAAGGCTGATGAATTGGAAAGAAAAGACTCAAAAACTCCCTCTCCGCATCAGTAGGCTTCTTTACCGGACAGAACATGGAACGTTTAGCTAAATTCACCTTATTACCGTCACTTCCTATTCTTGACTTTTATTTATGGAACAAGGCCCAATACAAGCTTTTACTGTGTTGGGGAACTGCGTCCACTACTAGATTTTCTCCTGCCGTAAGGAAAGGAGACCTCGTGTCTCCCATCTTCTCAAAACGTCCAGTAAAATAAGGTCATAACAACAAACATCTGATTTGATGAAAAGTACCAGCAAGCAGATGCAACAAAGCATAATGAAGAAGTGCTTCTCAGAAACAAGAGAAGAGCCCACCAAACAAGAAACAAAAATATGCTAAGCCTGATGGAAATGATGTACTAAAATGCGATTTTTTAACGCAAAAAATTCAGTCTCCAAACAGTTTTTTATTTACTTACCATTTCTAGCTGCTAGAATACCACCAGTGGCAGCACCACTAATGATTGAATTCCAAGGATCCTCCTTCTTTCGGAAGTGTACTAATGTACAATCGATGGTGCTGAACATTCCACCCCAAACAGCAAAATTTCCAGCAATAATGGGTGACCGAGTTTTTATCGCGGATAAACTGCCCAACTGAAAAGATGAAAAAATTTATTAGAATTTTAGTAGGTACAATACGTTATGTACATGTTAGCAATGCAAGACTGATGTAAATTAACAAAAAACTTCTTCGGAAGGTAACGGCAGAGGTGACAGAATGAACAACGTTCACTTCTAAAGTGAACATAGCAATCAAACAAAAAGAATGTCTCGCAGACAGCCTTTGCCTACCGCATAAAGACTATGATAGTCGACAAGTATTATTTAGTTGAGTACCATTCGCCGAAATAAACTCTCTACTTGGAAAAAGCAGCTCAAATTACTAAAAATAGTTTTTTAATGATAAAGCCTTTAATTTTATCTGCTCAGTGACGCTTCACTTCAAATAACTTGCAGTGGTGTAATCCGACACCTATTTGCAAAGGTTTGCAACTTGCGAGTGACAGCAGTGGTCACTTACCAAGAACTACAACCTTAAAGAAGTACTAACTCAAAGTCGGAACTTAGTTTTAGTAATGAAAACATACACTACTGTTTCAGACATGGAATTGGCTGTTCATATTTAGATCTAAACTGAGCAAATCCCCGTAAGAGAAGCTAAAGCCTTGCGCCTTGAACCGGCTTTCGAGAGCAAGATTGTTCTCTCACATTGGTTAATGGTTGAGATTTCTCAATGGAATATTGAGGAATAAAAACCAATTCTCATCGAGAAGGTTGCAAAAGTTGTCTCGCATTATATCCCATGCAGATACAACATACCTGCTCCCGATCACAATGAAGTACCCAATGAAGTTGTGTTTCGATAGGAATGAATGTTGATTAAATTAAATTTCTTTTAAGGAGCTCGTTAATTTTACCTTCGTCTTGTTCAGTGTTAGTCCTGCTTCTTTTTTGCTTGTGAATATGTACAAAATTCTTAACCGAGCGAGTTGAAGCTTATAAACTGCTGATATTGAGCGAGTTGAAGCCAAACTAAAGGCACCACTTAATTTCAAGGTGAAAGATCCCAAATACGAAAACTTTTACGATAGCTGCAGGCTATACCCCACACAAAGACAAGAAACACACACCTGACTAATAAACACCTTTTGTGACTATAGGACACCACGTCAAACGAAGTTAAGGCCATTTACAACTACATTCACCCAATACTCAATTAGTTACGCATGAATAAAGTTAGCAAATCATTTTACTGATAACATGTGGTGTGCTCTTTTGACTTTTGCCATTTCATCGAACGAGGCATTGACAATGACAATCCGTCTTCAATGATTAATTAACCTGCCAACAATATACTACTCACCATTCTCCGACTAAATCCAGAAGGGGCATTTCGAAAACCTTTAATCGCCTGGAAAACACCGCCACCAATGCAACCCATTGCAAATGCACCTCCACAATCGTCAACAATTCTAAAAGGGCATGGTTCTCTGGCGTATTCTTCCATTCTTTGTCGTTTTTAATTCGATTTATCTAGAAATAGATTACCAACAACAGTGTCAAGTCAATACGTCTGCAAATACATTCATAATGTTCGAATATTCTAGCGTAATCCCTTCTGCAATGCACTCAACAAATTACATAATTATTTTCTAAATTGCACTTGAATGGTAAAACTTATTTTCATTTCTAGAATTCTATAAATGACTTTAATTTATAATAAATTACATCATTTATAAAACTTTTCAAGTTTTTGCGTATTATTTTGTTAAACAATTAATTTTTTCCCTAACCTATAGGAATTAGGAATATTTATAGGCACATGCACCGCCGCACAGTACAGAAGGAATTTCCAAATATTTACGAACGTCCACAAAGTCTCTTACCTTAATTGAACTAGTTGAACTAAACTTTTGACAATACTTATGAATAATTTTGCATAAAGTTATCTTTTTAATAAATGTATATTGATTACATTAAAAATAAATCGACCTAAGTGGAGAGAGAAAGAAATTCCAAAACCAATTTTTCAATGTCAATTTAAAAAAAAAGGTAAAGGATGATGGATCTAATGTGCGCTTTTGGTTATTTCATTTGTGAAATTGGTAGAACTGGCATATCTTTCTATAGACAGCAGTGACATCTATTGACAATTTGAATGAGGAGATATTTTTAATTGAATGTGGGTCTCAGAGAACATTGAGGAATTTACTTTTTTCACCTGAAAAATAATTCTAATTGGAATACAATTTAAGCTCTTTGTAGTCCTTACGAATCGTAGAATACCAATAGAACTGAGTCCATATCCATGTCATCAGGTGTACTTCTTTATAAAAGGTAAGAATCAGCCATACGACGACTTTTTTTAGCAAAAATTACTGCTTCTGGAATCGTGGAAGTGCTCTGTGTATGCTTCTCGTTGGCGCGCTACTTTAGAACTTGTGTCATGACGAATTATACTCTTAGAGGATTGTCCGTGAAACAATGTTCGTTGCGTTGCAAAGCTGCTTCATATACTATAAGGTGGGAGCATCTCGCAGCAGGTAATGACAAACTACCTAGATCATATTTTGTCATGCATCTCTATTGTTCGTCAAGAATGTAGATCCTATTAATTGACGATGGCAAATAATTTTGCCAGACAACCCACTGCAGGCAACGGCTTCTTCATTTTGACGGCTTTAACATTTATCGTGATACTGCATTCTATATGGTCCTTGCTTCACAAGTATAGTGTCAGAAATGTAACCACATCAAATCGAATCCCCCAAAATGGATAAAAACCTACCAATAGGAAATTCTAAATATTATTCCAAAATTTCAATCTGGCAATGCTAAATCTGTTCATGCTTGTTTTAAGATTTGTTTTGTTCAACATAACCTAACATTGACACAAAATTTGACACTTGTTCACAAAAAGTGAACCTCCGATCATAGTGTTCTTTTTTTATATTTCTTGATAAAACCTTAACAAATTTATAAAAAAAAAAAAAATAAGTAAAAATGAATCAAAAGAAATCAAAAGATAAACAAACTACAGAATCTCCCGGAGCTATGTCGAAAAAAACCAAAATACAACATGAAATTGGAAACACCACAATTGAGGAGTTTGCAAAGGTAAATCTAGAAAAACAAAATAACAAACAAACAAACAATAACTCGCATTTACAGACAGGCCTGGGTGAAATAATTCAAGCTACCAAAACTATAAATTCATTTCCAATGGGTGCTTCACGCGATTTATACTGCGCTTATCCTACATTCGGAAAAATAGTGGACTCCCAGTCATTCCGTATCATGGGCATCATATCAAAGGTTCTGAAATTCCAAAATATTAAAGGAAACATTCAAAGGTGAGTAACCAATCATATTAATTTATTTTATTTACTTTGATGTTCATTTAAAAGACGCCAACAAGACGAACAATTTGAGATGCTGCTCGAGTGCAATGATGCTATGCTGGAACGTGTTAATTCTAATTTGGACGAATTGGCTGGTATTAAAAAGAATCCACAGACAGTAGTTATTGAGTCACATTTGGGAGGAAATGCACCTGGCAAAGGTGCTGGTAGTTGGAATACTAAGACTAAGAATGAACCTGGGTCAATGACTGCGAGGTTTGTTGAAAATATACTTAAATTTTGTGAAATGAACTTATGACGTATAGCTTACAGACTAATAACGGCGAGGAATATAGCACGACCTCAGATTAAGTTTAAAATATCGATAGACAACAGCACGAAAACGCCTTTCATACCACAAATCAAAGATAAACCGAATTCACTAAAGCCACTTGCGGTGCTGCCGGAATACGATGAAGACGGAGATATTACAAGGTAAGCGAACGTAGAGAGTCTAAAACAACTCATGCCCAGAACTTATTGTTTTCAGCTACCTCCATCCATATGAATTTGAATTGATGAAATTTGAACCACCTGTTACTCAGTTGAAGAAAAAGAATCCAATCTCTCCGCCATCACTTGATGAGACACAGCTCGTGTATGTAGACACGACTGACAAACTTTATTCAACCTTAAGAGAGTTAAAGAAATTCAACGAAATCGCTGTCGATGTGGAACATCATTCATATCGCACATTTCAAGGCATCACTTGTCTAGTTCAAATTTCCACACGTGAGAAGGACTACATTATCGATGCACTCGAATTACGTGACGATATGCATATCCTCAATGAAGTCTTCACAAACCCGAAAGTAGTGAAAATACTCCATGGTGCCGACTCCGATATAGAATGGCTTCAGCGAGATCTTTCACTTTACATTGTGAACATGTTCGATACGCACCAAGCAGCTAAAGCTCTGAATTTGGCACGTCTATCTTTGGCTTACCTACTGAAACATTACTGTGACATCGATGCAGATAAAACCTTTCAGCTGGCCGATTGGCGTATACGTCCACTGCCCGCCGAGTTGATTGTATACGCACGTCAAGACACCCACAATCTGATATACATTTACGAACGGCTAACCAATGAACTTCTAGAGCAGGCAAACAATCAGACTAACGTTCTGAGGTCAATCTATCAACGCAGCGCGGAAATATGCAAGAAACGCTACAACAAGCCAAAAATCACTGCCGACTCACACATGGATCTCTATCAGAAATCGAAAAGGGTGTTCGATAATCGACAGTTGTTTGCGCTGAAAGAGATCTTTCGTTGGCGTGACACCATCGCTCGGCAAGAAGATGAAAGCTATGGGTACGTTCTGCCAAACCACATGATGCTGCAGATAGCTGAGAGCTTACCGCGCGAGATGCAAGGCATCTTAGCTTGTTGTAATCCAATCCCACCGCTTGTTCGTCAGAATTTACACGCCTTGCATCAAATTATTCATCAAGCACGTGAGCAACCTTTAGTAAAGGTGAGATTTGTTGGTTTTTTATATATTGTACGATATGGGACGAAGCTCATGCTAAGTGTTTATATTTACAGCCGATCTTAGAAAGAGACAGTGCTCGTCGCTTGGTTACTTCAAACGTGAAAGACTACAACAGCAAGTTGTATTGCCCGCACGACTTGTCCCACACTTCTGAGTTCCGTGATGATCTTCCTACTCTATTGCAGACAGAGCAAAATCAAAAGAGAATAGTCCCTAAGAGCAGTTATCTGTGCAAGCCCAGTTTGAGTGTGTTTGAAACCCCAGAGAATTCCGAGGTAAACTGAATAAATTGCACTCGTAAAGTGAATCCAATACTCTGATCTTTTAGGATGAAGAAGTCCAGGAAAAGTTGAGAAAATTACAGCAAATTCAGTTTGTCAGTCCATATGCGCGTTACATAGCCATGTTACCCCTGGCAGAGCAGGAGAAGAAGGAGGAGCTTGCCCGGATTGAAGCAGAAAATCAAAAAAAGCGACTTTGTCCTACAAAAGTTGAAGAAGTGAGTGAGGAAGTCCAATCAAATTAAATAAAATTCTAAATGTCTCTTTCTAGCCTGTCGAGATCATAATAAAAGACGAAGTAGAAGATCTATACAGCGTTCCGCTTAAGGAATCCCTAAAACGAAAACGTCCCGCGTCCGCTAACCTTAACCAATCGCCACAACCGAAAAAAGTTAAATCAGAAAACGCAACTGAAGATGGGCATTTGAATTTCAACGAGCTCAAAAGTAAAGCGTCTGAGGTCACAGCTAACAATGAGGTAACCATTATAGAAGATGCACAATCATCTACATCTACAGCAACATCGACTTCTGGGCCAGGAAGATCGGCAAATAATGGCAACAAAAAGAACAAGAAGAAGTTCAATAAATTTAAAGGGAATAGGGTAGAACAATCTGCTGAGAAACCAGTTCCTTTCGATTACAAAAAAGTTGACTTTAAGAAGTTTCAAGGTGGCGCCCAGAGAGCAAAGGGAACCGAATTGAAGCCCAAATTTCACGGGAAGGTAAGGAATCAAGTACATTTTGAATGATTACGAAAAGATGAAACCGTGTTACTTTCTTTCAGGGAACCGGCAACAAGGCTAACAACAAGAAATTCAACAAACTTTTTACATTTAGCAATGTAAACAAAAAGAAATGAACTTGTGTTTAATTTTTTTTTTTATAAATAAAAACAAATTGTTGTATGTTCTTGTAATGATACAAAGTTCCGTCTTGGAAACTACTAACTACACACTCTATTTATTCAATCATGGTGCGCTATTGTGTTAAAAGTGAATCTTCTGGTCGGCATAATGCAACACAATTATATTGTGCCTTGCCATTTTTCTCACAATTGAATTTCTCTGGTTTGAAGCACTGCACCGGCAAAGCTCAACCCAGGTATATTATTCGTTTCATAAAAAATTTTCCTTTTGACCTTCTGAGTGCTTTGCAGATCCGTTTAATTGTTTCAGAGTGCCTCTTATGCCAAAGTATGCAAGTCCCTTCTGAATAATGGGTTTAGCAGTGAACGAGGGTAAACCAGGTATTTGTTGTCAAAAAGAAGGGACAACCAACTAATCGTCTCTGTCTTGCTCTATGGATCTAGCAAAAATTTTACATAAAATGTTAAATCTCGTTTGCGTTGAGGAGGAAATTCGCCTACAAATTATACGAGCTGTACAGTGACATCGACAGTTTACTGAGGGAATGCACACCAATGCTCCAGCATACAAAGACTTCAAATCTTACCCGGAAGAGAGGACCTCAAACAACATTAGGTGCGCAACTAGAGGCAGTTAGCTAAGAACCGAGGTAACAGGAAAGGCTAGATATACTTCAATCAAACATCGATTATTCAAAATGTGTTTTACTTGATTTAATTAATTTTTTAACACTTAGTACAAAAACTACTAAAAAATAATGAGAACCGATAAGTCTACCGATGAAATTTCTTTGCTCGCCAATCGGGAAACTCATCAAATTTGTCATCTTCACCATCACTCTCATCATTCTCATCTGAACTGCCCTGATCCATTTTAACTGGCCGCTCTTTCAGCTTACACGATACAACCTCCTTTTTCTTTTCGAGATCTAATACTTTTGACCATTTTTCGATTTGTTCATCGATCTCTTTGATTTGTCTCTCAGCCGTTGCCTCTTCTTGTTCCCCAGCAATTATCGCATTCGAGAGAGTTGCTTCCTCTTTGATTTCCTTTTGAAATCGATCCCATTCTTCATCCTGAGGATCTTTGTACTCAAGATTTCGGACTTTTGCGTCTTTTATGGGATCATCAAAAAAGCCTTCAGGAAGTACTTCATCTTTACCATCAACTTCCATTTTTGTGTTACTTTCTAGTGGTTCCTTTTTAAGAATCGACTTGATTTTCTTTGAATTATCAAAGAAATCACTTGGAATGGCATTCCCATTGGCTGTTCCTGTGAGTTTGTCATTTTCAAGCTTAATTTTCTTCTCTTTTGGGATGGAACTCTGGCCTGTTGAAGGTGTTTCATTTGGTCGCTTGAGATGAATTTGTGCGGTGGTATTGGTTGATTTCTTTAGCTGTTCTTTAAGTTGTTTTGCGATTTCTACATTAGCCTTGTGAGCTTTCGTGTTGATGTGCACTTTCCAGACTGATTCTGAGCGTACAATGCTTTTGCAAAGTATGCATGTAAGTTGACCTTTATCGTTATACGTAATAACAAATGGTTAAGGAAAATATATATTTTAGAAGAGCTAAAAGTTATGTGTATTATGTATTTTGAAAAGGATATTTTGCCAAAGGCGAATCGATCTTCTGTTCGACAACCCGCTGTTGAGTTTTAGATTTCTGTTCTTGCATCAGACGTCGTAGATCATTTTGTGTATATTTCTTTTTGGCTGTTTTTAATTGGGATGACATTTTTAAAGAATTTAAATGAATGAAATGAAATGAAAACAATCCCAAGAGAGGAGACAACTTGTTGTTTTTAATTTTTATTAACGTTTAGACAAATGTCAGGGTGACAGCTACAAAATAAAAATTGCGCCGCTTTGCATATGGTATGTTTGTTTTATAGTCAACATTTTCAAATGTGGAAAAGCACATTCGTGTTTTTCATAAATATTTGGCTTCAAAGAATCGATATTTATTTGGGCTGAAACGGAAACTAATTAATTAGAGAAAACCCCCTACCCGAATAACTAAAATACGCTACGTAATCATCCCAGTCCTACTTCAAGGCATCTTAAGATATCCCTTGTAGGCTTCGAGCGAAAAATTCTTCGTCAGATATTTGGTTCCAATTGTATTGGCCGGCTTTGGATGCGAAAATTCAATAACGACCTCTGCGGGAGCTGTATAGTAACGTCGATTTAGTCAAAAAACTGCATATTGAACGTTTGAGATGGCTAGGATATGTAGAGCGAATGAAAGTAGAGATCTACCCCAACTGTTGCGCCACCTAAGTATGTAAAAGCACAAGTAGTTTTCTATTGAAAACGTGTGTTATTTTTCGATAGTCAAATTTTTTTCTAGCTAGGATTTACAAAATCAGCTTGTCTTCTCCAAACGAACGTAAGAACTCAACACCAGTTCTTCCACTAAATGCCACAACAAAACATATCTTTTGTCCCAATTTCTTAACAATTTCCAACTGCCACCAACCTCACAAATAACTGTCACTTTTGACAACCTAATTTCTAAAATTTTGTATTTTCCTATACCTCATTTAGATTTTATCACCAGAAAAAATATTTTGAAAAAATGAGTGAAAACGCTGAAATAAATGGAACTGACGAAGTGCAAGACAAAAAACAAAAGAAAGCCACACGTCATGATGGTGGTGCAGCAGATTTGGAACGAGTAACCGACTATGCTGAGGAGAAAGAAATTTCAGCCGCGGACATCTCCAGTGTAAGTATTTGGCATAACCTCTAATAAATTTATAATTTTCTTATTGGGTTATGGAAATAACTACGTCTTGCTACAATGAAAACATAAGATATATATTCTGGAATATTTCCTTTTGGTGCAACAACGTGTAGAGTCCCAGCTCCTCGACATATGTGTCTTACTTTTCACACGTATGGAATGGACCCACCGTTTTTATTGCCATTTCATGACGCATAAAACTCGGTTTGTCATTACTTGTGCAAAAGTGGCGCCTTGAAAAACATGTTTGATTATTCTTGCTGAGATTGGTAGTCCAAGGCACTAACTACTGAAAAACGGCGACCACTTGACTGATTCAATGGTTCCGATAGCCTCGCCATTGAAATCCGGATACATCTCGCAAACGTCTATGCAGCATTTATTTTCTATAAAGTATCACTTCTAGAGGATGAATGCTATCGGGGATGGTACCACTTACAACCGACACATTGCTATAAACAAAATCCAAGCTTGAAAACTTATTTCAAATTTAACTAATTGTTTTCATTAATACTTACAGGCTGTTGAGCAATTTGGTGACAAACGTATCAAAGAAGACGAGGAGAAACTAGCCAAAGAAAGAGAATTACAAAAAGTTCAAGTGAAAAAAGAAGACATTGAACTAATTGTAAGTACCATTTATTTTACTAGAATATAGCGAATTTCTCGAACATAAATTAAGTAAATCACGTCCTTCATTTCCTTAATAAAGCTATATAAACCAGAAAAACTATGTATCTCATAGGTAAATGATTAGGACATTCATTTACGTATTACTTTACTTTATTACTTTTATTAGTCAGGCCGCGATCAAAGTCTGCACTTCTCTTTGATTATTGGTTCAATCCACCCTTCACTTGCACACGCAATCGAAGAGGAGGTCTTCTGTGGGTTACGAGTGTTTTTTCATCCGCTTTTGACGAGGTTAATGCTTCTGAACCAAACTGCTGATGTCGGTTTTGTGTTTTGGTGTTCGTAGATAGAATATAATGTACTTTGTCCTTCTCTCCGTTGACTGTCGGATCCATTTTAGCAGTTTCTAATTTGATGTTTGCGAATTGCCAGAGACTATTCACTTCGTCCTGCCGATGAAATCAATGTTGTCTGCGGAACCAAATCATTGCGTTTAGATGTGGAAAACAGGGTCTTGAAACTTCGCACTATTTTCTACGGTATCAATTGAAAGACCTGTATGACAATGTGTCGCCCTGCATAAAACAGTGATATGATGGTGTCGATAGTGTCGTTTCTGACCTTGATGTAGCAGCAAGTATTCCCCATCGTTATTTTAGATACACGAATGACTTGCGAGAATACCAAAACTAGACAATGGTTTTCTTAAGAAAACAATCTATTTTTATTTTTTCTTTTGTTTGGAAATCTTTACAAGCTTTAATTTTTATTTACTTTTAGATAAATGAAATGTTGATACCTAAACAACAAGCGGAGAAAGTGCTAAGAGAACAACGAGGCGATGTCGTGGCTGCATTAGAAATTTTGATTGCAAACTGAGAACCAAACATTTGTCCACAATACTTTTTTTTTTTTTTAACTAAGCCTTTTGAAAATGTTTAAATTTTCACCACAAATATGAAATTTATATAAAAAAAGGAATAAAACCTTTACCAGAAGTATTTGTTTATTGTTTAGCCGTAGTGAGTTGCATGATAGGGAGCGTGCACCAAATCATTAACTAGATATGTATAAATGGGTAAATGCATGCCCAAAAATTGGAGTATAAGCTCTATAAGCTTCATTTACAAAACAGGTATGTAGTTCTATGCTTCGCAAGCACTATATAGACAAATAATTCATTATATTTACTATATGAAAGTATTGAGACATTTTGAACCACACTACATAATTTTTGTACAAAAGAATGTAGTTCGAAAATGGACATTACTTTAGCCAAGATAATCGCCGAATTGCAGATTCGAAACGACAAGGTAAACCAAACCTCCGCTAAAAGGATCGATCGAGCTATAACGTTTGCCATATTTGCCATACCAAACCAACAGCAAGTCCATGATCGAAGGCTACGGTGTCTCTCTCAGTCCTTATGACTGTTATTACTGGTCAAGATAAGTTTATAACTTATTTCAGTTACTAGTGCTCTGAAAAACTTTTTTTTTTAAACAGAAAGTACTTTATAAAATAGTAAAAACCAAGGAGTTGTGGAACGCACTCATAGACCATAACAAAGTGGAGTGCATTCCAGGTTCCGAAACAAAGCTGATTTTGACATTTGTGTGTGTTTGTGCCAACAGTTGTTTTTTAAAAAGCGGAAAACTAATTCATCTTTAAATATTTCATTTAAATATAAATAAAACCAAGAAATATGTCCAAAAGACCTGTGGATAATTCTGAAAAGCTTAGAAAGCAACTTATTCGAGAACAACAGAAACGCATTAAACCAAATGAATGCCAAAAGGTACTCCATAACATGAACTTAATTGATAATTAGAATTAAAAATTAATAAATTCTAGTATATCCAAGCAATAATCGACGAAGATGTTCTTCAGCCAGAGGTTGGCTCATCCCTACTAAGTCAACTTACCGATGCGTCAGTTATTCATGAAATTCGTCAGCAAAGATGCGACCGAACTGTTGTATGGGAGCGCAATGTTGGTCAGCAGATCTTCAATAAGGCTGAAGGTAATCCATTGGTATGTTAAAATCCATCATAAGTTAGTCAAAATATATTGTATAACCTTACAGTGTAATCTCAGCGAAAAATACGAACTCGAGACTCAACTCCTTCGCATATTTAGTGGAAAAGAATTTCATGCCTCCATCGAGAATAAAACCATTCATGAAATTATAACAAACATTCGAACTAATTTTCCTGAAATGAAAATCACTCTGGTTGTTGTTGGAACACTACCAAAATGTACCAATCAACTTGCGAGAGAAACATCGTTTGTGGAATTGCAAATTTTGTACGAATGTAGTATTCACTTTGTTCATGATTCAAGTAAATTGGCAGAACTAGTTGTGCGCTTTACAAAAGCAGTTGCTGAGATTCCTTTTAAGTATGTACCTACGTTATTACAAAGTTATGAACATCAGTGAAAACTATTGATTCTTTTAGAAAACAAAAGTCAGCTGTATATGCTGGATCGAGTCAATTCCTTTTGAATGATAACAAAGATTGTGTTCGTATTGATGGAAATATTGGTTTTGGTAGATTATGGCAACAACATCTAAACAGATTACCAATGGTCACATTAGATGTCGCTCAGGCAATTTTAAATAACTATCCTTGTCCTAAAAAACTATTGGAGGTAAGTTCTACATGAATCAGATCCAGTACGACTATATCTATATCATATCATCTTTAGGAATTCGAAAACAATCCAGATGGCCAGGCTACTTTGGCGAATTTGAAAATAAGCCGTGGAGTAGTACCATTGTCTACTGAACGTCGAATTGGAGAAGCTCTAAGCAAAAAGTTATACACTTTGTACAACAGTACGGATCCGGATGAGATCTTATAAGAAACAAAATGTGTCTGGTCGGGTAAAACGATTACCGAAGTTTTCTGTTTCTATTTCCAATAAAACTTAGTCGAAGAAGACCATGTTGATAATTTTAATGAACACAACTTTACTTTGAAGATAGCAATGAAAGCACAACGATTGAGAACGAATAGACTGAAACACAGGCACGGAAACCCATTAAATAAGTTAGTCAAGTTCTACTTGATTCAGTTTATCTCTTAAATTGAATCGGTTGCTGGTTTTGTTAAGTCCATTCTTTAAACAAACCAAGGAGGGACCGAGATTAACATCATAGATCTTACCCACTACGTAGCCTTACCACAGTTTTATTTTTTCTTCTTGTAGTACCTCTCCACTTAGAAGTTTAGTTATCATAAAAGAAGTGACAATCTTGATCAGGACATCCCACTCACATTGTACATCAATCCTGATGAATCGCCAGGGAAAGGGTCTGCGCCAGACCTATAACAATTTAACTAGGTCATCAAATGCAAAAACATAACTGTAGAATGATATTGAGATTTGGTTACTTATCCAACCTCACAAAATTAAGGCAGATACATGGGAAAAATATTTAAAATTTGTGGTAGACAAAGATACTTTTAAATTTCATAAAATCTTCATGAACCAACGAAGAAGTATTTATTTCAAAAATCACTGCATTCAATTTGCAAACTTTGTATCTGAGCTGCAAATAAAAAAAAAAGTAAAAGCAAAAGAAAAGTATGCACCATGCTAAATATACGAAAATTTATTAATATCAAAATTCTTTTTTATTTTTATATTAAGTCTTTAAATTGCTTGTGTTCGTTTCTCTCTTGATTAATACCGTCATTTGTCTCATTCTTTTATATGAAAAAAAAACTTAGCACGCATCAATTAACGTTTTATTGACATTCCGTTTATTGTAAGGCCAATTTCTAGTTCAAAGAAAATTTATAACAATTTGTACACAAAAAAAAAAAACAGTCTTGCTTCGGTGAAAACATTTAAATAGAAAATAATTCTTTTTTTTTTTTTTGGTTTTTGCTCTTCAACTGGAACAATTAATACTTAAAGTCACTTCTAGTTTTGTCATATCAAAAATTATTCAAACAAAACTTCTCATTCCGTGCAGAAAAACAAATAGAAAACCAAATGTGTAGATTTCGTATGACAGAAAAATAAAAGAAAAAGAAAAATGGAAACATGAAACGTGCCTCAGGTTCTTAAGTAGATAAATATCATCTCGTTAAAAAATATAATTATATATCAGTTTTAAGTGCCAGCCTCTACTCAAAGTACTTTGATAAATTAAACAAAGTTCTCACTGACGAATATCTCGATAGGACCAGAGACTGTTCCTTTATCAGCAGCTGCACTCTTATTTTTTCGTTTTAGCTCAAGTAACTGTTTGCGTTGTGCTTCACGTTTCTGGGCCAAAAGCAGGGCGTTCGGAGATATCTTTATGGAAGTGTTGCTATTGCTATTGCTATTATCATTCTTAAGAACCGGTCGCTTCATGAGTTTCGATCCGGTGGGCACAAATGGAGCTGCAATATCTTTGGTTGTTTCCCAATTATTTGCCTTGATCAGATCTAGTTCTTCGAATAATGAGTCAACATGTTCGATCTGTAGGTTTAGCATGTCCCAGAATCCCTGCAAATCTTCAATGGTGGTGGGGAATTTTTCATCGTCCGTGGGATTCAAATTGCTGTGACACAAACCTTCGAATTGCTTAAATTTTTGTGATACCAATAGTCTTGTTTTGCCCGACACTGCACGTAGGATGCCAAAGATTTCATCAGAAATTTCAGTATTTCCACTCGTTGTCAATGCATACATGTCACGCTCTGCTTGTTCGGCCATAGTTAGCAAACGTGTTTGTTCGCTTTTCAATACCGTGAGGAAGTAGTGTGCATCTTTCTGGTATGGAGATATGTTAACCGAAGTAGGTGCTGACAACTTGTTTTCATAGACTTTTGGTGAACCATTGGGCGCGGGAGTAATTTCATGACGAACAACAGCACAGTCGATGGCATCACCATAGCTTGGAGACGGATGTGACATTATGACTGAAGTCGCCTTTGTCACAAGTTTATCGGTAATGCCTGAATTATTTGGCTCGCTAAGGCCATGCGGAATTTCCGTTGGCGGCAGCTGGTCGTTGGTTTGTTGTTGTAGAATTGATATTATTTTATCTGCAAAAAAAGGCGAAGAGTGATTATAGATTCGTTGTGACTTCAAGGTCAATGCTATTGTTTTTTTTTTTTTTTTCGTGCAAATTATTAGCATATACAGTGTGAACGATAAGTTTGTAAACAATAGGATGGAATAAACATTTTAGAGATGAACTTGAGATATTGGGAGGGACACTCGAAATAATATACAATCGTCTATCAAAAATGGAATCAAATTTGAATTCAACATCAAATGCAGTCGATTGTTGATTGGTGTTACGCAAGATAATACTTGGAATCAATTCACTGCACCTTATCTTTTGTATTTTGTGTGCTTCTGTGTGTAAACACTATTGAAGCACAATACAACGACATGAGTTAATTTGCGTTGATTGTAATCTAATTTCTAAGTTAGTTATGAAGGTTTGCTGCTATTGTTCTGCTTGAGTGAAGCAATTGTATCACAACAGGTATGTATACATTTCCATTAGAATCGTACTGAAACAGGCCGTAGGTTGTTACTTTACTTTATGAAGAGGTCTGGGCTACTTTCTAGAGTTATTTTTAGATTGTTAATAACTTTCGCTAGCCCCTAGAGCAAATAAAGTAGTATGTAGTCAGCTTATTGAATGTTATGGTTCATTGAATTTGAAAAGGCCTTCGACAGCTTGAACCGAAAAACTATTGACGCTACGCAGAAGAGGCATCTCAAGAAAACTCATCCACAATATGGAAGTCAATGCAAATAAACGGCGAAAACAAAAGCTCTAAGCATTAAAAATGCTGACCCTTAACTCAACATAGCCGGACAGCAAGTCGAGAATGTTGAAAGTTTTCTATCTCGAGGAAGATTATCTTAACTTACGGTTGTTCCCAGTCGTACTCTATGGCACTGAAGAATTGACTCATTTAAAGTTTTAAGTAAAAAATTCTCCGTAAGATATTCGGTCCCGTTGGCGTTGATGGGCTTTGGAGAAGAACAAGGAATTATTCTAGGTGTACAGCATCGATTTTGTCAAAAAAAATCTGTGGTTTTAGATGGCAATGACATGTCGAGAGAATGGACACCAACGACTACAGATTCTTCGATTCAAATCGGGAGGGATAACACAGTATTGGAAGACCTCGACTTAGTTGGTGAGAAGAATGAGATTTCAACTAACTAAGGGCGAGTAACTAGAGGTAGTTAGCAAAGAAATGAGCTTGTTGGTTGAAGCCCACGTTCACACCTAACAGTTGGGGAGAAGGGTGACTCGAACTAAGTAAATGTGGTTCACGGTCTTGTGTCTGGAGAAAAATCAAACGTATTAAAGAACTCTGAACTAGATGACGCGCAAGCGTTGCCCATTTCCCTTGACCCACGGAGGGGGGGCAGAATTAAGAGCGTCAAAGGACTACAATTGGACTTGATTAGAATCAATTCATTGAAGCTGAGAACCTGTACTGAAACAGGTAACTATTTACTTATTTATTTCGACATAGGCATGAATGTATGGTAAACAGGAGAGCCGGATAAGGTATCTATTGAATTTGAAAATACTCATGCCCACTGTTGTCACCTAAGCTTCTTCAAGCTAATAAACTTCTTCAGTACAGCACTACAATGGAAATAATTCCGAACATGTAGGAACAGAGGAATCATTTCGTGTCATACTGTCTGTTTATTCACTTAGCTAGACAAAATCAAAAGCAATTTTCAATTGGCACTTCCGTTAATTAACTTGCCAAAAGTTGGTCGGTGATTAGATGATTATAAAAGCATCATAGCGATGTAGGTACATATGTATGTTTTTTTTTTTTTATTTATTTCTTATGATTTTACCATTTATATTTGCATGCAGTCCTCTTTCGCCAGCTTCTTCCAGGTTATGCGATGTCAAAGACACCTCTGTTGAAATGGTTCGCAATGTAGCGTGTTGCATATTCCTGCTAGTAATTCAATGCAATGCAGAAAGTGCAGGAACGCTATTATTTTTAACAATAGATAGAAATAGCAGATTCACACAAAAAAAAAATGTTTCTTTGCACTACAACGGAACTGTGCAACTCACACTGTCGCCGCACTTATCATATTCTGCACAAGTCTCTTTGATTCTTTTTTTTTTTTTTTTTTTTAGTTTGGAGAGTTTACGGGAATTTTTTTGAATTACTTTCTTTTGTTCAATTTTTGAGCTTTTCTCACAATAGGTTTTCCTTTACAATTAGATGAGGCAGTTTCCTCTCACAATTGATCTCGAAAAAGAAGACACAATGCAGCAGTGCAGCGTTTCTCACAGACCGTCACTTTCGATTGCTGGCGATGCCAGCTGCGGCAGCAAAGTTATAAAAATTCAATTAGGAGCCAAACTCAACTCTTCAGGATCTGATACCTACACTGGTACTGTTGATACCACTGCAGTTTGAACACTCCAAAAGAACTCAAAGGGTGGTGAAGGTAAATTTCTAATTTTATATTTTATAATTTTAAATGCGCTCCTGCGTGTGTCGTCGAGATGGGAATGAAATTTAATTGACACCGAAAATTAAAAATAAAAATAATTAAAATCGGTCTGCTTGCTTCGCTTTTATTCCGTTTAATATTTTTAGAATTCTCCTTTCCTACTGCTGTTCTCCCTCTTTGAGTTTAGTTTGAGTTCTTTTTTATGTCTGTTTACATCGCGCAAATGGGTTTAGCGGTACGATTTTTGTTCTTCTTGAGTTGTCTCAGCCTCTTCGTCTTTCACAAAATTAAAAGCAGAGCAACCACAAAACAAAAAGAAAAACAAAAAAAAAACTGTCAACTGAGAGCATGTGAAGAGGAGAGAAATGATAAATTGGACAAAGTGCATTTAAAAAAGTGTTGCCAATGAATACAGTTTGTATAAGCGTTTTTCTTGATCCAAGTAAAATGTGTCCAGCCCATCTTGAACCAGAAAGACAGCCTCTGGTAAATACTTCTTCAACAACCTAAACGACCTGTCTAATAAGCCACCAAATGCCGACCGATCAGCAAACAACTAAGACAGATCCTTTTTCTTTGCCTCTTTCTTTTAGACTGGACATTCCAAAACACAATGGATCCGTTGAGATCTGAGTGAGGGCTGCATTACACCATATGCAGACACCTCTTCAACTTACTTACCTAGATCGGCTGTGCTGGTGGTGTTCAGATCATTGAAATCCCTTAAGTATTTTCCTTATGTAGTTTTCCTGATGTTCGCGCTTAGAGCAGTAGTCAATTGTGATACCTCAGATTCTAGGAGAAACTCCTCCACCTATTCGTTGAACGGTTGAACCAGTGCCAACTGGGTTTTGGCATCTTGTTGTGCTGGGTCGCCAAGATTGTAAAAAAAGAAGGCACCGTGATAGTTCCGTCTCACTCAAAAAGATCGCCGGATTTATCGCTCACTTCGGCCTCAGGAAGAGGAGCTCTAAAGAGAGGACATCACAATAGATCCACTAGTGGCCGCAGTAATACGAAACTAATGCCACCTCAGCATTTTTCTATCTCTCTAGTCCCATCTTTTAAGAGAGAACACTGGAAAGGTGGTCGCCATGGCTTAGTGGTTAGTGCGTTGGACTGCTAAGCGAGGGACACAGATTCGATTCTTAAAAAACCACCAAAAGTTTTTTCGTGGCACCACTTCTTCGCAGGCATGACAAACCTGCAAGAGTACAATCTGTCATGAAAAGCTTCTCAATTCGTCATTCGGAGTCGGCATTAAACTGTAGGACCCTTCCATTCGTGCGAAGAATATATCACGCACAACATGAATGGTTGTGAGAAGCTAGGCCTTGGCTCCCCATGAGCTGCCATGCCAAATATACATACTGGACAGGTACAGAGGGTATGGAGAATTATTTCTTCCTATTCTTCGTCCCTGCAGGGTCTGCAGAAATCATTTGTGGAGGTGTCCAGTCGAGTGGCATGTCTGCCTTTAGGGCACTATCCTGTAATGACAAGCAATCTCTTGGAGCGCTTAGACTAGTATGCTTTAAGTTTGCATATAGCTGGTGGTACTCTGAGATTCTCTTTATCATAAAGAATCTGTAATATTATACAAAGCTTGGTATGTTCATTTGTCTTACCATTTCGGTAGAATGTCTCTGTGCCCCAGTACCCAGCAAAAGAGTATGTTGAATTGCCACGCCAGCTTAACGAGAGACAAGCGACAATTAAGAACGTAGGACAATAGATTCTGCAGAAATCGTTGCATACAATACCCAAACGCTGAACATGCCTGCCTTGGATGCAGTGTCCTGTTAGAACGATAGTTATTTTCGAGAGCTGGTATCTTTTTAGTGGAATTAACGTTAGTTAGTTTCGAGAACTGTTTTTCTTTTAGTCGAATTCCCACTTTTGATCTCTTAGGATCTAGGACATGTCAGACAAGCCTAGTGTTCTTACAACAATCAAGATGTTGCCATCTAAGATGTGCTTTGGACAGAGCATCATCAGTGTGAATCAGGTGTTTTGTCATTTTTACATGAGGGCCTTGTCTGGCTTATAAACTTGGACCAAAATCGTAAATCACTGGCAGCACTGGATTTATTTTAATTAACTTCAACGGAAAAAAAGAGACAATTTATGCGGTAATGATGTTTGTTTTAATTTTAGCTCAAATCATCCAAAGATACAAAAAATCAAAACAAAATCGAAAAACACATGTGTGGGGTTGGGGAGATTTCTAATCGGTTAACGGAAATGTCCCTTTGTGTTGTAATGCACTTACCGGTTCCGTTCCGAATCAGCGTTTAATTACAGGCTTCTGTTTAACCAAGTAATGGTATTTAAAATTTTACTCTTTTTTTTTTTTGTTTTGCAATTGGAATTCTAAACTTCCTGTCACAAGCACAAGCGATGGTCTTAACGCTACAAAACACGAATAATGAATGAACTACACTCGTTCATTCAACTAAAACAACTTGTAATTACAGTTATGGCCGTTGTTTCTTCGTTTTTTTTTTTTTTCTTGTTTTGTATTGTAATTGGTAAAGCAAGGCATATAGTTGAGTTTTATTTGGTTTGCCTAAGTGCGAGAGACGGTGAGAAAATATTTTACCCATTTTTGGGCGGAAAAAACATGTTCTTTGATGGACCCAACCGAGCAAGCTTGTTATGTGAGGCGTGTAATGAGGTATATAGCAATAATCGCTTTTCTTTTTGGACGTTACTGCGATGTCTATTATTTGACTTTGATGAGGATGACCTAATGCCCGTTGGACACAGAAGCATTGCAAATGGTAAGACCTACACAAGTACAAACAAATGCGCACTTTAAACTTCTGAACAAAATTATGTTCAATAAAACAAATTTTTACTGCTTAATTAAATTCAAAGTGGAAAATTTGGATTCGAAAGTTCTCTTCTTTTCAATCGTGACCCTATTGAGTAAGTACAGGGTTACGTGAGAGCTATTTTTGTAATAGTTCTCACACTACGGTAAGTTGCCACCATCAATATGTGGTATTCATCCCCAAGACAGGTAAGCTTCCTTGGTCGCTTCGAGCAAAAAATTCTTCGTAAGAAGGTATTCAGTCCCGTTTGCGTTGACGGGCTTTAAAGGAGGAGTTTCAACGACGAATTATACGAGCTGTAGGAACAGGGACATCGACCTGGATCTGGACCTGGTAGATAACGCAGTAGAAGAAGTCCTTGACTAGGGTGGAGCGCACAAGTAGAAGGGGACATTAACCAACATGAATCGATTAACTGGATGCGGTTAGCTAAGAATCGGATAAACTGGAGACTTGAGTAATAGCAATAAGTTGTAATAGCATCACCCAGTTGGTAATAAACATTTATGGTTTGTGGATGCAATGTCCTAATAATCACAATCAAATGCAACTGTATTACATATGTACTCACTTAGGTACTGGTCACCCGAGCACGTTGGAATAAAGGGTAATCCCTCGCCAGGCAAGGAGCATCTGAATCTTTTATAAGCCCTGAACCATCCTTCGTGTGGCACTGACGAAAGAATGATATTTGAACAAGTTCCAATATATATCCATTAGGATATACCAACTACACACCCACTTCTCATCCTCAGATTTCTTAGAAAAACTGGCCTAGAGAAGGTGCTCTAGAGTGGAATACTCTGGCCGGGGCTACGTAAGAGTGTTTAACTATCAAATATAACTCGAGAAAGAAATATAACTCGAGAGGAACTCTGACGGGGGAATAAAACTCTCCAAGGCACTAGCACTGGGCATATTAGACCATGAAGTCGCAGTACATAGTACCCTCCTACAATAATAATATGTATGGGTGAACCTGGACCTCAACCAAAATGTATCATCTTTTGTCCGGTCCTTGCGTAACTGCCTCTAGTTGTGCACTCCAAATTGGTTATGATTCTCTTCTAATTATGCAAATAATCACCTAGAGCGAGAATTTCATCGGCTGCATTGTTCCTCCGGTTTATATGCGAAGATTCTGCGGGCCAGATCTCGATGTGTTCTAGCCCTCTCAAACGTCCAATACGCTGCCTTTTGACTTGTTCCAACCAGGGCCGTGATTAAGTGTTTGTTCTTCATTCACAACCTAGCATCTGCGCAATGTTAATTTCCTGGCACGCTGCTTCTAGTTTACTAGACGCTATTTGTTGATCTTTAAGCCGAAGTTTCGGTCTCCCTTATCTTCGTAAACCAGGTGGCTTGGATTCGAAGAACCTCCTAGCTGGAGCGTGCTCGATGTAGCCGAGCAAATGCAGTCAACAGTCAGAGTTCGCGGTTGTATTTTCTCCCCCATTCGCCCTCCTGACATATAAGACTAAAAATTTGACGCATCATTTTTCTTTCGAATGAGACCAGTGTAATGCACAAAAGTTCTATTTTTAAAGTGCAACTTTTAAACAAATCTTTAAAAAATAAACTTTAATATGAAATTATCAATCAGTCTCTGTCAAACTGTTTTAACCACATTAATGGACACACCCTCAACAAACGCTGCATTCATCTCACTTACTCTTTATTGCGGGAAATCTATTACTCTCTTTCAAATTGGCTGTCAGTTTTCTTTTCATTGTGGTTCCATCTTCAAGACATTACTGCCTGCCGCTGCCAGCCAAAGTGAATAAAAGTGAAAAGTGCTTTGTTTTCGATCGTGGTGGTGCTCTGTGGAAAATTAAATAACTTTTAACAATTTATTCCTATTAAATTGTTTCATTAAATACATATTTCATAGTTTTGCGACTAAGCAATCGCTCGTAGTGTTTCTCTCTGGGAATAAACCACAGCAACACTTTAGAAAAATGTCAAGAAATGCATCACATTCAGGCAGCTGGTACTCGAGTTCATGTAAGTCTACCTAATAGGAGGCCTGCCCAACCAATTTTCACATATTTTTGATGACTAAATAGATTTATTTTCAAGTTCTCATTCATTAACTTTTGACTTGAATCATAATAATGCGCCCACTCGTTAATAGTGCTTACGACATGGATACTTGTCGAGTATTGTACATTTTCGTATCAGCTGTTTTGATATTAATCAGAAAAATGTCAATTTGTTTACAAAATTTAATCAGAGATAGCTACTCGGAGGTATTTAGGTGGAGTTCTTTGTGGTTTTTGAATCGCATGTCTGAGTTTGTTCGTCGCTGAACAATGAAAGTCTTCTTATCTACTTGCAAGTGATGAAGGTGTTTGTGCTAAAAAAAAAAGAAATTTGTACACATATTTCGGAGTTGTATTGTTTAATTGGCTGATAAACATCTAACAGCGATGTGAGTCTCAGCAATAAAAATTAATTTTGTTTGATTTATAATGATTGAAATATGTTAAAGTATTTGAAAGTACTAGACAAAATGAAATGGATCATCATAGAATGTAGCGCCATCATAACAAAGCAATTAACGATAAATAGAATATCTTTTTTCAAGTTGATCTATTGAGGTAATATGTAAATGTATGTTCACCCCAAGTGTTTGAAGTTCGTATCCACTTGGCCACGCCACCTAGGGTGTGGTTTTCTTTTACATATCTGACCCTCCAAGGAGAATTAGAAGATTATCAGGTAAAGAACGCTGGTATCTTCTCAGCCGATAAATACATACTCTTTAGATTAAATCGATGTCGTTTTCAGTCGTTAAAATTCGTCTTTATTCCTTTCGCTCTAGGCATCACGGAACCAAAAACCACTAGAAGAATTTTTCATTACAATTTTGAAAGGTTTGCTGGTCACTATAAAACAGTCTTTGACTCCAGATAGAATTCACTAGAAGCTCAAATTAGGCTGCACCTTAGGTAACACCTTTTATGGGCTACACAATGGTATATGGAGATCTCCTGATCACGATCGACGTAAGAGACATCTTTAGTATAATGAATGTCTGAACGTTCCGAGCGGCGATCACTTACTCGGACCACTAACTTGTTGAAGCCAATGTTCTGTTGCGGATATCGCAAAAAGAAGTAAATTCAACTGCAAGGGTTCGTTGGAACCTTTTCCTCTTCGAATGGTTACCAACAGAAATTACATAAATATTTATATAGTAAACTACAGTCAATTAAGTTTACCCTCTGCTTCAAGGAACAAAACAATCGATAACCTTTACTGAAAAGGGTAATGCTTTCAAAAACTAAACAATTGATTGCTTCTAACACAAGTAAATTAATGACCGAGCTCATAGACAATGATTCAGCAAGTAATCTCATCACCTGAAGCTTGGAATCACCTCCCAAAAGATAAAAAAAGAACATTAATCAGTGCCTCCTAATGAGTTCTTTAAACCTTAATCGTCTCACAATTCAAATTTCAGCATTAGAAGTTTCTGACTTGTAGACAACTAGTCACGTTTTACAAAAATAAAACAGTAACAAACTCAATATGAAAAAGTAGTCAAGAATCATTTGTCTCATTTAATTTTCTGAAAATTTATTCGTATAAACGATTTCCTAGGGAACAAGGAACGAGCTCAATCAAACATTTTATTTAATCGATACACACGAGATTCTTTTAGAAGGAATTGATAATATTTGTCCTTTAAAATGAATCCTGATAATGATTTAAATCAAATTCGAGATGAATTAAATAAAATTATAAGTAATAGGTAACGTAAATAATATTCTATTTGTAATTAAATATAAAAATCAAAATTTTTTGTAGCGCAAAACAAGAAAAGCAAGCGCTTGACAAATCATCCAGCATCAGTAAAACTGATTCTTCAGCAGGTCACGTTGACTCCAATTTACTTGATAAACCAGACAATTCCAAAATTACTATAAGAGACTCATACCTTAATTCAGCCGTTTCTCATACGATCGATGAAGATATTCAAAAAATGCGATCAGAATTAAAAAAAAGCTATCAGTTGTTTCAAACAGCTGGCGAAACTTTTGAATCGATTAATTTCGGTTGTTTGAAACATCGTATTAGAGATTTACATTTATCTGCTACTCAACGGGAAATCGACACAGTAATGGATGAGAAAACCGTTAATGATAGTCTCAATAAACTGACCGATGTGATGGGACATAAATTTCGTCAGCATCCTGGCGAATTTGGGGATATACCTGAGTTGAGTTCCTTTTTTCAAGCATGCAGTAAACTACAACATGGTTTGGAATCACTGAAACGCAACCGAACTGATATGACTGAACTTACTCAACGTATTAATTGGGCTACTAATGTTTCTAGGGAGAGAACAGCGGAAATTCAAAAGTCAATCAATTCATAATAATTTACATTTAGAAAGGGGAAAACACGATAATTTTTCTTAAAATTCTAAAATAAATTTATATTCACCATTATTACAACTGGCGTTTAAGTTCATCGACCCTTGTCGCTTTTTGAATTGTGGCTGTTTAGTGTCGGTATTACGAAAGCGAAACGCCTTGAGTGTCGTTTTCAAAGAAGTCCAGCAAGTAAAGTGGGAGTGAAGATCAACATGGCGAATTGTGTCAGAACTAGACCAGCCCCTACACAGTTTGTGTGAGCTTCAAAGATAGTATTTCTATCCCAACGCTACCGGCTAGGAATCTTATTTGGTTCACACTTAAGATTCTAACGTACACTTTGTCATGTCGTATCAGCTTCCTGTGTAGTCCCGCGGTTTAGTACTTGGCTTAATCAGAAGAGCGTCTGAAACACAGATAAACGAAATGGCTTTCTTTTTGAGATTTCGTAGGACAATTAAAATAAATCCAAAACACAACCTGTTTTCTTGTCGTCCAATAACCAAATAACGTCTAACCAATTTGTATGCTTTACTCTCTTTGAAGGTACAGAACTCTCGCGTCAACTGGATCGTTGGCTTGGTGCTGCTGAGTTATCCCATGGACCTGCTCGTGCAATTATCGCCCCGTAAGTTTATAAGAAAAACTTGAGTGCCAAACACTTGGAATTATACTCTTTATTTCTTAGTCACGCAGGGTATACATATTGCGGTGCTTGTGGCGCTTATGCCTATCGTCAAGTGAGCCCCGCTGTAGTGTAAGTATTATCAAATTTATATCATCGCACTTTATCACCTATCAAATCATTTACAGTAAACGTATCTTTATTCTGGGACCATCTCATCATGTCCGACTCCGTGGATGTGCACTTTCCATTGCCCAGAAGTACAAGACTCCATTGTATGATCTCAAAATAGATACCCAAGTAAATGCCCAACTAGAGAAAACCGAACATTTCTCGTGGATGGACATGAAAACCGACGAAGATGAGCACAGCATCGAAATGCATTTGCCATACATAGCTAAAGTTATGGAAGAGTAAGTTTACCCAGCCGATATCATAACTTGTGTATGGAATTATCAAAGTTCATGATTTCAGCTTCAAAGATCAATTTACAATAGTACCCATCCTCGTCGGTTCATTGTCCCCTGAACAAGAAGCTGTCTACGGTGATGTTCTCGCACCATACCTTACAGATCCGCAAAATTTGTTTGTGATATCATCTGATTTTTGCCATTGGGGTCAACGTTTCGGCTATACCCATTACGACAAGTCATGCGGTTCTATCCACAAGTCCATCGAAAAACTGGACCAAGAGGTGAACTGAACTAATTTAATAAACATAGCAGCTAACGTCATTAAAAATTGTACTTAACTCCCAGGGTATGGACATCATTGAGACTCTCAATCCCTCCGCGTTTACGGATTATCTCCGGAAGTACAGCAACACGATATGTGGTCGTCATCCAATCGGTGTCCTGTTAAATTGTGTAAAGGTCCTCCAAAAGAAGGGCTACAACATGAGCTTTAAATTTCTTAAGTATGCACAAAGTAGTCAGTGCAGGGACATGAGTGATTCTAGTGTAAGCTACGCATCTGGATCGCTTTTGTTCGAGTGTTAGTGGCGGCACAGCAATAATAAGGTTCATTAAGCCTTCGAAAGTTGTACATTTAGTTAAAGTAATTACTCACTTAAACTTTTGAATTTTGTTTTTTGTCTTCAACTGTAAGCATTCTAAATTGGTCTCTTTAATCGGTATTTAGCAATATTTTTTTTTTCCTTTAATTGTAGACTTCCATTTTACTTCTTTAATTTTCTACCGATAATTATGTTTTAAAATATTTTTGCAAGTAAAGAGAAGTTGTTAATTTTGAATGTTGCATTGAACTGAACAAATATGAATTTAGTTTGAAATGATGGAAAGTTTTTTATTTACTATATATGTAACAACAGACTGTATCCAGTTGACCACAAGGAGGCAAGCATCGACCTGTAAGAATTGCTTAACAAAGAACAAGCTGCGTACTGTCTAGAAAAAGATATTAAACGTTAGAAACGTCAGCACATTTGTAGTACGTGTAACGAGTACAAAGAAAATCAAAGCACCAACTTTTGCTTTTACTAGGAAGCTAGTTATGGCTTATGCCAGACATTCGCACTCGGAGTAGAATAGGGTTCCCGGCCCTCATAATTACAACTTCGACAATAGATATTAATTCGTATTCAGAGTTTGGTCGCATGGTTGGCTATAGCCCATGTAGATTGCCACAGTCTACCACATGATATCTGCACAAGTCTTGGAGTTCTACTGTTTTAGCCGGATTGTAGGAGAAAGTCAATAGAAAGGAAGAAGTAATACAATGTAGAGAGTCAAAGCTATACGTGAGTCTCTCAGCTCAAGGAACATAACAGATGAACTATTTTAAATGTATACGCAGACGTAAAAAAAATGTCAACACAATTAAAGGACAAGCGAAAAGAGTTAATGTATGTTGAGGTAAGCATGTCATGTTGTTAACAATCAAATAACCATATATCGTGGCTTGGACTAAATTTTAGTTAAAATATAACTCTACAAACTTCTGTGCCAAGTTTGGAAGGCAGCAATGTCTCAGTCACAAACTAATCATTCGTCAGGAGCCCGTTGAGCAAGTGTCTAATTCCAAAAGTAAATACCTTGGCACGATTAAAGTTTATGTATGTATGTATTGCAATAAAGAAACCTTATACAGTAAAAAATAAAACCTTCAGCCTTTCTTTTATGTTATAACCTTTCATAGATTTTTAGCGCAGCGGAAACCTAAATTACCAGCTGAGCTGTCTTCAGTGTTTTGTGAACGAGCTGCACAACGATACCTATAGCAATAGGACTCATGACAGAGATATGATCCTCCTTTCTTAACTCTATTTGGATTTGGACTTTTATCAGTTGAATCCCATAAGTCCGATGTCCATTCCCAAACGTTTCCCACTATATTGTACATATCGAAAGTGTTTTGTCTAAAACTATCCACCGGACAAGTGGTTTCGTATCCGTCCTCCTTTGTGTTGTCATCTGGGAATTCACCTTGCCAAATATTAACCCTTCAAAGTAATAAGTTTTTTAATTGTTAAATAGCTGTTAAAAGAATATCCTACCAATGTTTATCCTTTGCCATTAGCTTATTACCCCAAGGAAAGAGCTTGCTTTTCTTTCCACCTCTGCAAGTAACTTCCCATTCTGCTTCCGTCGGTAATCGTTTTCCCTCCCATGCACAGTATGCATTCGCATCGTTCCATGAAACATGTACAACTGGATGATTCCAAAGATCTACACAAATGACGACAACAATAAAATACCATGCGAATTGTTATGCTGGTAAAATACCTTCTAAATTGCTATTTGGTCCATTGGGATGTTCCCAATCTACACCTTTTACTTTGTACCACCATGGGGCATTGACAACTCTAAAATCATGGTACTCCTCCCTCAACTTCTCCGATAGCAAAGTTTTAAATATGAAACTGTCTCCAAATTTCTCCGCTTCTGTGATATACTTTGTAGCCTTGACGAATTCCATAAATTTTCGATTGGAAACTTCGTATTTGTCCATGTAAAAGTCGGCAATTCGAACGTTACGCGCTGGTGACTCCTTATCAGCTTCGAAATGCGGTTTATTAGTACCGATTTGGTATTCTCCACCTGGTATCAGAGACATATCTTGAAATCCATATTCTTCTGATGGTTTTCTGCAAAAATCATTCTCCTCAGAGCAGTGATCCTTGCTAATAGGCTCAGGAATTCCAATATCCACAACATTCGGTGTGTCATATCGGTTCAATTGGTTGCAACCACAATCGAGGTAGGACATCCCGATAAGGTTTAAAATTAAAAATAATTGAAGAAACATTTTATTAATGTTTAAATAAAATATTGCTGCTTAATTGGTTATGAAATCTTGTCTAAAACAGCCATAAAAAAAATAATTCCTTTTGGTTTGTTTACAAAAAGACACTGCAATTATTTGATAACGTAACGTAAGCAACCGCACATCAAATTGCGATACGATGTATTCGAATCGCGTTGCCAAATGTCTTTTATTAAGTAAATGACCGGTTTTAAAATGACTCTAATAGACCTTTTAATTTGCTTGTCAAAATTTGCGAACTGTCATGACTGTGGGCCACCTGTCAAAACATTTGGCTGTCAGTTGGATACAAATTGCATGTTTTTTTTTTTTAAATTTAGATTAAAACGTTAATAACTTCGGTTAAAATTAATATTTCGGTATAATATAAATGTGACGATACGCATAAAACAGTGTTAATTAATATTCCGAAGAAATCGCTGTTGTGCGTTGCGGCGGTCGAATTTTAAGGGTTGAAAATTGTTGAAGAAAATTTCATGTGTGTTAAAGTGATTAAGTTTAATAATTTAGTGAAATATTTATACGCAGATATTGAAAGAATATCTGCAAAATGCGTGTGTATACTTTTTTTTCGTAAATTTCTACACAAGTTTGATGTATTGAACAACATCAAGATTCCAAAAAAAATTGCGCAATTTATATCCAACTGACAGCCAAATGTTTTGACAGGTGGCCCACAGACATGACAGTTCGGAATTAAACGTCAAAGCGTTAAAAGGTCTACTGAGAGCTTTGTGATAAGTTATCCCAACACCGCAGCAGTTGCTTTTTCAAAATTTTAGCACCTGACTTCAAGTACTTCCCTACCTCAACGACTACCCAATCATCCGTATCATCCCTAGCCAAGAGTTTCCTATCCCCTTCGCACACAATCTCCAGTTTTTGTTAGTTCCTGGCCAAATTTTCCTTCCCATGAATGTCATGGCCAGTCGATGTCCGACCTCATCATGTGCCTTAATAGAAGCTGGGGGCATGGTAGGTTTACTCTCCGCTCTGCGAAGCGCCTGCAGTGGAACTTTGCGTGTTCCGCGTCTTCTGGTCGAAGAGCAAGCTATCATGTTCAGATCTTTGCTGCTATTTTCGACAGCCAGCGGGCCCGGACTGGAACTGGAACTGTCTAAGGTGATAGTTTCAGTCCCTGCGTCCTCTCTCTGACCAGACCTAGATGGTGGAAATCACATTAGTTCTGTATAGAATAAAATGGCACCACACATTAAACTAACCTTCCAAGGCAAGTGTACAAATATAATTGCAATTCGACATGAGATAAAGCTAGAATTTTAATAGCCTTCTTTGCATAAGATGCTATTAAACTAACTAATAATTTTTCTTTTTTTTCTATGTTTTAAATTTTATTTTCCATTGTGAATGACATTTAACTGCCGACAACAACAAAAAAGGGAGAAAAAAAAACTCTCATTTCTAATCAAAAACTGTCATTTTTTCGATTCTTCCCCTCCGACAAAAGTTTATGTCAAATAAGAAAGAGAAAGCAGTATCATACACTTTTCAGCTTTATTAATAAGAAAAGGATGCATATACTAAGTTTCACCAACGTATTTAATTTTTCATTTATGTCAGTTTCATTGCGTCGCTCTCGCCACATTTTTTTGCAAAAGCGATCATTTGGATGTGCACAGGAATTTGCAAATCGAATTTTTTATTTATCTAATTAGTGTTGTTTTGTCACAATTAAATCTGGTAAGCATGCCTACAACTTTAACGGATAGTGCGGACCCCGCTTCTGGTCGAGGTAAGTTATTTGGCAGAAAAATAAAAACTAATCACGCCGCCATCGTCGTTCCTGTTGTTCGATATATTTCTAATGGGAAAGCTCATTTCGCAACGGGCGTCTTCATCCAGTTTGGATCCAACGGACACTTTTTTTTTTTAAATTTGCCGGTTAATGAATACTTAAAGTTGTTTTATTTTTTTTTTTTTGTTAAAGTTGAAAGGTTAGGTTTCTGTTTTTTTTTCCAATCTACTGTAATTCTTGTAAACTTAAAACAAGCACATGGAAAGTGGATAATTTGTAGTTTTTATATTATTTTTGTGGTTTAGTTTCATTTGGGAATATTAAGTGAACACTGCAGTCATTTATGTCCAATTTGTCATAATTATTGAACGAAATAATGCTTTATTCGAGTAGATTTAGTTCTTATCAGCCATTGGTATTTAATGAAAGTCTAGGAAAAATAAAATTCAGGGAATAAAAGTATGTAATTTATGCAGCACGTGTCAAGTGAGTTGCGAAGAGCCTTTGCATAAGAAACAGTAGCCTTCTTTCACTTTGATTCTTCGGATGCTGGTTTGAGTTCGTGTGTTACTTGTCTTTTTGTCTAGCAGTTGCAGAGATTCTAAAATTTACTTCCACTCGTTTGATATGTCGGAGTGTAGTTGTTAGGACCTACTTTATTCGCCCTCAACGCATATGAACAAATAATCTAAAGACTGATGACCGTCCACTTACGGTTGGTGATCTTGATTACGTTAATTTTGAAAAGCAACCTGCTAGAGACATATTCAAGATTCCCCATTTCCGATAAAGTTGTACATTGCCTGACGAGTTCGTCGACCATTTCGTATTGTTCATCTCATTAAGAAACCGAGCGTTACAAGTGGTGATATCCCGTGTAAATTACAAATTATACCTCATCCACAAAGGCTTGGAAGGCAAACGAAAGGAGATTCTTATGTTCACATCCACCCACTTCTGATTCTGTATTACAGTCATTTGTGTAGAAACAGATGGATCCGCTTCGTTGCAGCTCAAAACCATCCTTCCAGTAAAGTCCAAGGAGGATATTAGTTACGTAGTTTTTATCGAATAGGAGTCGTTATAGGGTATAGTCGGTTTTATGCGGTAGGAATTCTAATGTTAACAGTTTTATCCTAAGCAAACGCTTCTCGTATCGCATCGCTTTATCGTACCTTAGACCTTTGGAAAACAAATGAATCCATATTTAATTTAATTGAAATTTTTCTGTATCTAGTGACTCGTTCTCTCCGCAAACGTCTAACATCAATAGACAGCGATGCATCTAGCAGGCCTGGAACTCCAATTATCAGTCATTTACATGCAATTTCTGAGACACGTAAGCTTAAATCAATGGTTACCTCTCTGATATGTTAATATCTTAAATTTAATTTCTATATTTAGTTACACCATCAAAACGTACCACTCGTAGAGCTTCATCAATTACCCCAGCAGCGACACCATCAAAAGGCAGAAACCGTCTTGAAAATGTCGAAGTTTATAATAGCCCAGCACGTCGTTCTACGCGACGACGAAGCGTGTCTATACAAGAAGAAGAACAATTTTCGCTTCAGACAAAATCTTTGGAACCATCTGTAGATGTTGTCAAAGAAGAAGAATCCACTGATAAAACTCCAAATGCGAAGATAAAACGTGTTACGCGTTTATCTTCAAAATCTCCTACAGAATCGCTCTCTATGCAATCAAAATTGAACACAACAAAGGGCGTTAGTAAGAAGTTATTGAATAAATCTACAGAACAAGAAGAAGCCAAGAAGGAGGATGAAGTCATCGATTTGAGTGATTGCAGTGAGAGTGCCGCTACAACATCATCATCACTGCAAAGTAATAAGCACACGAAAGTAATGATAAAAAAGGAGAAGAACATCGATGAAATGATTGTTGAACTTACAAACCCACAAAAACAGTCCGAGTTGAACAGTTTAAAAAAGAAAAACACCAAAATAAGCAACAAAATGAGTGATGAAGCCGAGCCAACTTTCTCGAAAGTGGCTACAGAGCAACAAACTCCACAAAAGGAACAATCAAGTCTCATTAAAAGCACTCCAACTAATCAACCTACCCCAGTTAAGACTCAAGTACAAAAGAACAGTCCGGAGAAACGCAAGAGTATGCCGAAAGTTGTTAGTGGTGTAGAATCATCTTCCGGTAATTCGTCTGCCGAACTAGAGACTTCAAAGCCGGAAACAAATATTGTACCGTCTAGTCCGGCAAGGGAAAGCCGTAGCACTCAGAAGCAGAATCGCAAAAGTGGTGTGGAATCATCCGGTAATTCGCCTGCCGAACTAGAAATTTCAAAGCAGAAAGCAAATATTGTACCGTCTAGTCCGGCAAAAGAGATTAGTTCAAAGGACAGCCGTAGTACTCAGAAGCAGAATCGCAAAAGTGGTGTAGAATCATCTCCCGGTAATTCGCCTGCCGAACTAAAGACTTCAAAGCCGGAAGCACATATTGTACCGTCTAGTCCGGCAAAGGAGATCAGTTCAAAGGACAGCCGTAGTACTCAGAAGCAGAATCGCAAAAGTGGTGTAGAATCATCTCCCGGTAATTCGCCTGTCGAACTAGAGACTTCAAATCAGGAAGCAAATATTGTACCGTCTAGTCCGGCAAAGGAAATCAGTTCAAAGGACAGCCGTAGTACTCAGAAACAGAATCGCAAAAGTGGTGTAGAATCATCTCCCGGTAATTCGCCTGTCGAACTAGAGACTTCAAATCAGGAAGCAAATATTGTACCGTCTAGTCCGGCAAAGGAGACTAGTTCAAGGGAAAACCCACAAATACGTAATAGTATTGGAAAATTATCTCTTAGAAAACCTTATGTCAAACTGGAGGATTCCCATCAGGAAAATTTAATTACTTCGACAAAGAAAACAAATGAACATGACAGCAGCCCTCAGAAAAAAGTCAATCTGGAGGAATTGTGTAAAACAAGTGTTGAACAATCCAGCCCAACAAAAACACAATTGAAACAAGGTAGTCCACAAAAAAAGACTCGTCCAGAGAACCTAAAGAACGTGTGTTTCAATGAATCTGCCGAAAATGACGCAATCAAGAGTGTATTTCCAAAAACACCAGGCTTAACAAAAAGTAAGAGTTACATATTAGATACCTCTAAAGATGGCGACAAAGGAAATGATGAAATTCAAGAACAGTCCTTCAGAGGAGCTGATAAATCTGCAAAGAAAAATATCGATCATGAGGAGATTCTCAACACAAAGACGCCATATAAATTGAATCTAAAGGCATTAAAGTGCAGTACACCAATTCAGAATGAATCTCCAAAAATAAATAAGACTTCCGATGAAGAAGCTAAATCAGTAGTATCAGCTAAGGAAACTGAAGACAAACAGGAAGTTTTACAATTCCCAAAGTCATGGTCACAGTCGGTATCTGGAACGGTTGTTGAGACGGCAAAAATTGATTGCATCCAATCGGAAGAAACTAAACAAAAGCAGTTGGCGGAGGAAGAGGTAACATTTTCATTTTATTCAGTCCATTATACAAAAAAAAAAAAAAAACATTTACCAGACTACCCTTACTTTGCTGTTTTTTTGTGGGCTTCTGCCACACCAATGCTCTGTCGAAAGCAAATTATAGATGGCAATATCTTGACTATTACAATAAAATAAAAGAAATCGAAAGCGGTAAATCAACTAAAAAGAGATCAGCTCTAGAAACTGATTAATGTCCTAACAGGGCGCTGCATTCTAGGTATACGTGCCTAGCGTTTGGGTATTGCATGCAACGATTTCTGCAGGAGCTGCTGAGACAGGGAAGAGGAAGAATTTATTGTACACTTCCTATGCACGTGTCTCGCCCTTGCTAACATCAGAAAAACCACTTTCTCAATTATCTAAATTATCTGAGCCTCCCCAGTACGGCTGATCTAAACTGCTGCATTAAGAAATCTAGATGACCTAAGGAGTAGACTGGTGCCCAACCCTAGCACTTAGTGGTATCTCAATAGACCTACTTTGGGTCTAAGTGTACCTCTTCTCGTAGGACCACTTCTATGTTAGGATCTTTTACTTGTGAAAACAGTAAATAAATGCAAAACTCTCATAAAATCAGTCCTTCCTCAGACTCCAGAGATCTAAGAGGACTCTCTTGCAGGCATCAAAGCGCATAGTTTATGTATTGATTGATAATTTTAAATTTCTTTTCAGGCCGCTAAAAAACTCAAAAACCAAAGTAAAAAAAAGAGATACATCGTTGATGATTCGGACGAAGATGATGATGATTTACTCGAAGAAGATGATGACTGCAATGAAGTGGACGTAGAAGAAGAAGAAGAGAATCAAGAAAAAAGTATCTTTTTCGATGATGAAGCAATGGAAGTCCCAGAGGGAGAAGAATCAATTGACTCCGAAGAGAGAGCGTATTTGGAAGAAAATGAAGTTCCCGTATATGGTGAGTCAATAGGTAGTTCAGACTCGGAAGACGATGAAGATGAAGAAGAACCCGATGAGGAAGATGAAGCATTTATTGTTTCCGATACTGAAGAGGTCATGCACGCCGTCGACTTTGAATCCGATTTAGATGATAATATCGACAACAAGTCTAAGCAAAGGAAATACAAACGAATTATAAAAAATTCAGAATCATCTAATGAAGGAGGGAAATATAGCGAAGAAGAAAATAAAGAGATTTGTTTGCTTCTTGAATCTAGTGCCGAAGAAACACATATAGACAACAAAAATCAAGATAAAACAGAAAGCAGTGGTGACGAAATTGTCGAAGTTAAAGCCCAAAAAGAAGGGAAATCGTTAAAAATGAAAGGTGATGATGATAAAGAGGAGAAAGCAGATGAAACTTCGATGATAAAATCCCCAAGTAAGAGGAAGTTAATGAAAAAGCTTGAACAAGATGAAACGGAAACAAATTCCGAAGAAAATGAACAAAAAGTAAACAAAAAAACACCTAGAAAATCTCTAAACAAAGCTAACGATGAAACAGAGAAGTATAAAGATTCCGAAAGAGAAGACAAGGCAACAAAAAAGTCCCTTAGAACTAGTAAACTTGATAAGACTCCTCAAAAAACCGATTCAGATGTGGAAATGGCAGGAAAGGAAGACAGGAAAATCGGAAAGTCCCCCAGAGCTAGTAAGCTTAATAAAAGTCTACCAAATGATGATTCAGACGTGGAAATGGACACAGGTGCGTCTAAAAACGAAGGGGCTCTTAATAGCCCAAGGAAATTGAAACATGAAAATGAGTTAGAAAATCTCAAAAGGAAGTCTTTAAATAAAACTAAACAAGATGTGTCACAAGACAAAAATGACTCGGTAAACGATGATCAAGAAGAAAGTGCCATGAAGCCTAGCAGCAACATTTCGACATGTGAAGAAAATCAAGGGGACGTTACCACTGCCACAGCCCAAAAACGAAAGTCAACCAACAAAACTGTCAAAGACAATGAAAACAAAGAAGAAAATACTGCAAATACATCTCAAAAAGAGAGTAGAAAGTCCTTAAAGCGGGCAAGCATTGAAGTAGAAGCTAATCAAAGTGCTGAAGATTTGAATACCTCAAAAAGAACTCCCAGAAAGTCCATGAACAAAAGTTATACTGTCGCTGTGTCTGATGAAAGTGACGACGTCGAGATACCCAATGAAGAGAAGAAAGCAAGGAAATCTTTAAGCCGTAGCAAGGAAGCTAATGTGTCTCTAGGCAATTCCACGCCAAATGAAAATGTTACAGATGACGAGAATAATACATCATTGAAGCAAACAAGAAAATCCTTAAACCGTAGCAAGAAAGCTTATGTGTCTGTAGGTAATTCCGAGGCAAATGAAAATGCAACAGCTAACGATGAAGAGAACAATGTGTCATTGAAGCAAACAAGAAAATCCTTAAACCGTAGCAAGAAAGCCAATGTGTCTGTAGGTAATTCAGAGGCAAATGTAGGAGATAACGAGGAGGTTAATGTACCCAATGAAGAGAATAATACATCATTGAAGCAAACAAGAAAATGCTTAAACCGTAGCAAGAAAGCCAATGTGTCTGTAGGTAATTCAGAGGCAAATGAAAATGCAACTGATGACGATGAAGAGAAGAATATGTCATTGAAGCAAACAAGAAAATCCTTAAACCGTAGCAAGAAAGCTAATGTGTCTGTAGATGAAAGTGTAATAGAAGGTGAGAATCAAGATGTGCACACAAAGAAAACTCTGAATGTGTCTAAGAGAGAATCGTTAAACAGCTCCAAGAATAATAAACACAAGTCACTCATTCGAACTTCTACAGAGGAGACCAACGCAGAGGAGAAGGAACACCTACACCAAAACAGAAGCGTTGAAGATGGTTTCGAGCCAGAAGAAACACTAACTGCTTCTGAAATTCCATCCGAAACTTCAGCTGGAAGGTCACTCAACTCATCGAAAAGGAGTATGAAATCTCTTAATCGCAGTAAGCTGTCTCTTGAGAACTATGATGATGCAAATATTTCACATGAAAATGACGGCAATAGTGAGAAAGCTTCAGAAAATGATGATGATGCTGGAACCGAAAGTGAGGAAGCACGTTTTTCAGATGTGGAATTAGATGATCATGAAAGCAGAGCTGAGGAAAGAAGCGCAATTATGGAATTCCTTGGTGAAGAAGAAAGTGAAAGTCCATCTCCTACACAAAAAAATCTAAATTCGTCACAGCGAAAGTCTGCAAACAAGACTAAATTCAATGAAACATTCGAATGGGAATCAACGAGCAATTCCGTTCAAGTGAATGAGTCCTTAAGTCGAAGCCTAATGCGAAAATCTCTCAATCTGAATCAACTTCAAAGAGAAAGAAAGGAGAAAAATAGAAATGAAACTTTGTCGGAAGATCATGAGGCTGACAATTCTACTGATTCTCCTGGGAAAGAGAAAGAAGTTCTTACAAAACTACTTCCAGATCGAGGTTTGAGCGTATCCCTCAGTAAAATTGAACGTAAAAAGGAAGCTAAAGGTGATAAGGAAACATTCCGCAATTCCTTTACAATTGGAGTTTCTGTACGAAATACTCCTTCGGCTGATGCAGCTGCACGCTCTAGTTCCTCTGATTCGGACAAATCAGAAAATGAGAATGTGTTAAGTGAAGAAGAAGATCTGGAGAAGATTAAAAATGTTGCTCGTATTGGTCCGTATAAATCAAGAAATTCCCTGTCTATGTCATTGAAAACTGCACCGCTGAACCCAGAGGAAAGCAAGCAACAGAAACGAATCAAACGTACAAGCCTGTATTTGCAAGAACAATCTGCTTCACAATCGTTCGTTGAAAACATAGCTGAGGAAAAAAAGAGAGTGGAAACCAAGAAAAAGAAAAACTTGAATAGTTTTTCTGAAGTTGAAGTAGCATCCTCTGTTGAAAATGAAATTCAACCAGAACAGACAAAATCAGAGAAAAAACAAAACAAGGCTTTGTCATCGGACAAGAAAGCTAACATTAAACGTATACTTAGCCGGTGCGATGATATCTTGGAGGCTGCCAATCTTGCCAAACGTGAGGCAAAGATAAATGCGAAAAAGGTAAGATTTTCATGTGTTTTTTTGGATTGATTTACTGAAAAAAATTTCTATGATTTAGAGCAAAGTAAAAAAACCAAAATGGATGGACAAAGAAGAAAAGACATCAAATGCAGAGGATGAGGTCAAGATTCCACTTGTCAGCAAGAAACAAATAAAAAGGAAAGGTAAGCAAAATAATACTCAACAACCTTTGCTTTGCATACGAATTCAATTTGTTTCCTTTTAACAGAAAAAATCAAAAAAGAAATGGCAAAGGCTATGAAACATCAAAGCGCTACGCTCAAGTCAATTGATCCAAAACTGATGAAGGAAGACATTATTACTGAGGTAAGTTGCAACCAAAACAAGGAAAAAAAAACAATTAAATGCTTGCGTAGGATTACTAAGCGATTGGACCAGCTTAGACAACCAAACGATTTTGTGTAGGCATGACAAGATCTCTCATAAAAAAAGTTCAATCCGCCATTGGGAATCGACAATAGAACTGTATGTCCCTTCCATTCGTGCGAAAAATATAACACGCGCACAACATGAATGGTTGCAAGAAGCTAGGCCTTGGCTCTCTCTATGAGCTGTCGCGCTAAACATTTGTAGTTTTGTATGAGGATGTCAACTTATAATGGCTGTTTTCTATCTTATTTGCCTATGCAGCATTGCAGTTCGGGTTGATCCTGGGACTTAACGAACAAGCTAAGTTCAACAAGAGGTTTCAGAAAAAAATCCGCCGCATTTCGTTGATACAATCAGACTCCATCGTTGTCTACAGTTCGAATCGGAACGAGTTGGGTCATTTTGCACGATCAGCATCTCCCTGTTGCTTAACATACGCATCGGTGAAATCCGCTCGTAAGGTTGTGCCTCTAGTGTTGGCTTGTAAGTTTCGCACAATCCGTTTGTGTAGTAGAATGTCAGCTCGTCGCCTTGTCCTAATCCCTTTTTAAGGATGAAGCTCTGTATAGCTCGTCTTTACAAATGCTTAAAATCTATAAACAGATAGAGGGTATGATCTGCCAAAGTGTGAATATTTGGTCAATGGTGAACTTTGCTGGGCTAATATCGCATGGATAGGGGCTTTTCAGAATATTAATTAACGTTTTGAGGCGTATACACAGTGTGTCAGATCTTAGCTGGGGCACTTGAGGGGTGTCTATTTTAATGTGCTTGTTTACTCGCAATAAACCTTATTAATCTGTTCACATTCTGAGAAAAATAGGTAGTAGAACCTCAAAACGGAACTCTAAATCGTACCCATTCCTTCTAAGAAAAAGTTTTTTTTTTTTTCTTTTCAGGTTATTGAAACTAAGCAAGTTATTAAAAGTCAAAGTTCGTCAAAACGTTTTCCAACAGAGTTGCTAGAAACACTAGAAAACGGACCATCACAACCTAAAAGGAGAGAACCAAGAGGTAGGTTCCAAATCATTTAATAAACAAAAAATTACTTTAAAATCGAATTTATTAGAAATTGAAACCACACCACCATCTGATAAGGAGAACTCGAAGAAAAGCAGTAATAAAAACACACATACTATCACTGATATTCCACTTGAGAAAAAGAAAAAGAAACATGATAAAAAAATACTAAAAACTGCAACTGGGACAGTTATCGTTGAACCATCAACGCCAGAAAAATTAAGATGTCAACATGGTTTTCGTGAGAGTCCAAAGACTCCAATTGGCTTCAAAATAGAAGACATTCATTCTGCTGGACGAAATGAAAGAGAAAAATTACGAAAACGTGGCAAAAATATTTTCACTGCCTCCGGAGCATTTGTTGAAGAAGATTTAAGTTCTTCAACTATAAAAGTTAACACAAAGAAAGATAAATCACATAAACGTAAGCGTCACATTGAAGAACCATTATACTCTTTGCCAAAAACTCAATGGACAACATCAGGAGTGTTTGTTGAAGAAGATTTATATTGTGCTCGTCCATTGGCCAATTCGACAGCAACACAGTTTATGGTAACTTCTTTGAATGGAAGTAAAAAATTAAAAACTTCATCAAAAGTTGTGTCATCAACGACGCTTAACAGTGCCTCAAACTTTAAGAAAGCGGCTCTCTTTAACGACAAAGTGCGGCGTGAAACATCGCGAGAGCTTATTCATCGTAAACAGCGAAAACTCGCTAATAACCATTACTAACTTTAATTTACCATCAAATTCAGATTAAATGTTTTATTTGAATGAATTTTTCTAGAAATATTACATTTCAGTTAAAATCAAAAAGCAGTTTCTGTTATTTTTTTTTTACATGTTGTATGTTCTTTCTATTTAATGTTTATTACATATATATTTTTTTCTTTTAATAAAAACACGGATAATTATTATTTAATTGTTCATCTATTTTGCTGATGCAAGGTTGTGCAAACAAATTAAACTCACAGAAGAGGAAGCTTCCGCTCCAGAGCAGTGTTTCAGACCGGAAAAAACGAAAGACTCTTCAAGTTGGAGAGCGAAACATATTTTCTCTGAGTAAAGCCGATTTTTGCAAATGAAGACGAATCCGCTTCCCAAGCTCAAGATCTATAGGTATACCATTCTGCGGTATTAAACACTTTTCAAAAGTATAATACTTAATAAAATCTGAAGGAAATGCACATGCCTTCTAAAAATGCTGGACCAATTCCTAAATCTGAAGTAAGGGTTGGATAGGACAAGATAGTCGCATCAACAGTACAACTGACAGCATGCAGAGCAGAATTGCAAGATCCCTTACCTTCAAACTAAATAATATTTTTCGAAGAAAAGCGATGTAGGAATCACTCTTGTCGAACACACTGTTGATCATTTTTTAGCTATACAAGTGTAGAATGTGTGAAAACGCCGGTTACGCCTGAAAGTATGATGCGGAATGCGGGTTAGATAAACAAAAGCCATAAAAGCAACTTTCGCAAAAGCTCACTTAAAGCACTGATACCGGACACTCTGTGAAGTAGTTAGAAATCTAATGCAGCATTTTAGTTGTTATGGAAAGTTGGCACTACCAAATCACAAGCCTTTTCATATCGTAATAATACACCTGCTACGGTTAAAACCTTCGAGTTTCCATAGATTTTTGAATAGGATAATATTAATTGCTATTTGTGGTGATTCTAGCATACGTAATTGTAGCAATCGCTAGTAGAAAAAAAGGCATGAATTTCGCTTACTGTTGTGAAATACTTTAGAGATTCTTTATATACTAAGAGAGTGTCCTGACCATTGAGTAGGATACCTTGAAATATGTAGAGGAAACCTGTAGAATACAAACTATTAGCTCACATTCGGCTAAGATGTGAGGGGCATGGTTTATTGCTCGTGCTCCAGTTTAAAGGTAATCACTACACAATTCCGTTGAAGCACTCATTACATACTTACATTACAACTAGCCATCTTGTTCTATCTGTTTCCAAATAAGGCCGCCGGAACACAACTGCTACCAAAAAACAAAAAAATGGATTTGAAAAAATTAAAATTATTCAGGTAGACATTCTTTAAACTCATTTGCATATGAAAAAGGCCCACATTGCGAGGGATGCATGGTTTACAAAATTCGACTAACTCTACTTCAAAGCCCTCCATGAATTGCTAATATGATATATATAGAGCGTGACAAAAGTATTTACATACAGACCTTGGAATGTCAACGCAGTCTTCCAACCTTTACGATCTTGGGCATGCCTCAAGTTTACTATACTAAGGTTTCCAGCGCCTGTGATTGCTTAATCTTAAAACTGGAGAATCGATCTCTCTGTTATTCGTGAATAAGTTGACTCGGAGTCGAAAACCCTCTTAGATGGAGCGAGTAGTAGAGTGTAGTCGACGGATATTTCCTTTCCGGATTACATCCACATCGTAGAGTTTACGATGATGTCGATATCGTCTGTGTACCCCAGCAGGTGGACGGATTTGTTAAATATATTGCCTTCTGTGTTCATGTCGGACTTTCACACTATTTATTCCAGCACATTGAATAAATTGATTGAGAAAATCACAGGACAACGCGTCTCCGCCACCGAAACCCGGTGCATGTTTGGAACAATATGGAAGTTCTGCTTTCAAGCTGCACGGTGCATTCCGAATTTTCGGGATCCCGAATTCGGCCATAGCGCTATATAGTTCGGAGCGATGAATGTTGTCGTACGTGGCTCTTAAGTCGATAAAGAGAGTATCGACGGGGAACTTATTGGTCTTATTCAGAATTTGCCGCAGTGTGAAGATTTGGTATATCGTCGATTGATCGAGCCGGAAGCGACACTGCAAAAGGGCTTTAGTTGTTCACACAGTTCATTGGATAGAATCATGTAGCGTACAATTAGCAGGGATATGCTTCTGCAGTTCTTACAAGACATAGGTAGGATCGCAGATAGGGCTCACCTTCCAGTCATCGGGCATGCTTTTATCGTTCCAAATTTGGCAGAAGATTTGGGGCATGCTCTTTGCCAAAACATAGTTACCTGCTTTGAAAAACTATGACAGTAATTCGGTTGAGTCTTCGACTTTGTTGTTCTTCAGTCGGTGGATGATCTGTTGTAGTTGTACTTTATCGACGAACAAATGCATTGAGCTACAAATAGATTAGTCTTTTAGGGCTTAGGGCATACGCACATATAAGAAAACCTTTAAAACTTGGAAACTAGAAAATGAAATAAAACGAAGGATTTTTCCAGCATTTCTTTTATGTTTCATAGAGTTACTCATCATAATCCAAAATATAATTAATTTTTTTTTTTTTAAATTAAACTCGTCGGCACCCTGTCGGAAATCAACCTTTTCCCGAATAAACCTCAAATGTTGCCGAAACCCATAAAATACACATGTATCCCATGTGTTGCCAGACAATTTTCAAATTGCGGGTAAAATTGCAATGTCAGAAGAATTTTTCCTTTCGTGGTGGATTCACGTTCAAAAACTTACACAAACCGGTTACCCGACAAAAACCACCAAAAACCCTTTCAAAACTAATTCAAAATGTCAATTAAACGTTCATTGTGATTTTCTGTCATAATGTCTTCAAATATTCTGTGATATTTTCATGTGTTTTCATTTTTACCAAACAATCAATTGAATCTTCTCACCAAGAGCCATTTTTTTCTTCACATCAAAAATAGCGAAAAATATCTCCGAAAATTTCCAATGAAAATGAACATTCAACGATTGCTGTCTCTTTTCATTTCCAACGCAGAGAGAATTAAACAACTCACGTGGGTCTGGAAGTGAATTAACCACTCAACCAATCAAATTGATCGAATTCAAAATGGAACCGTCACTTCCCCTATTCAATATACCGGACTGGAAGTAAAACAAACCCCTCCAGTGCAAAACATTATCCATTCCCCTTACTGTGAGAAGGCAAGTGCTCTCTCATCGCAGAGAATTGAACAGAGTACAATCCTGTGGTGGTGGTAGAAAGACATTTAACGAAAATTTAGCTCAGCTCAGTCGAATTCGTACATGAGTTGTGTGTGGTGCGTGTTGATAGTGTTGTTGTTCTTTCGCTCTTTTTTTCCCATTTCTCTTCTCTGCCGCGCTTTACAGCGGGAAGAAATAACAAAAAAAAAAAACAATCATCATCAAAACCAAATAAAAGAAAAATTGTCTTATGTTCCACAAAAGTACTAAGATTGTGTGATTTAACTGCAAAAAAAATACTAAAACTGATACGTGAAATAAAACCGTTTCGCGGGTGAACCTTCTATTATAACTCTCAAAGAGAAGGAACAATGTTTGAGCTAGAAGACTACTCAAGTGGATTTCATGATGGATTCCTCAACAAATATGCGGTATGTATCTTGGGCGAAAGGGAATTTTTATTTCTTCGAAAAAAATTGCGTTCGAAATAAAAACATTTGTCCGTTTTGTTTTCTGTGGATTATTAACTGTTTGAATAAAAGTTTTTCGCCGAATTCCCGCTTTTTTTTTCCATCGTGTCTGCACAATTTTGGTTCCCCATTTATATTTTCAACGAAAATGTTTCCCAACATCTTGCGTTTCATTTTGTTGCACAGAGTATCGATCGATTTCTCATTTATTGTCTCTTTCTATCTCTCTTGTGATGATGACGACTACAGTAGTGCCACCGCGCCGCGCCGCACAAAACAAAAGCCGTATGAATTAAACGGAACGGACAGGCACAGTCACAGGCTGTATATTTTGTCCATCCACCCGTCGTCAGTTGTCGTTTCTTTTTCTTAAAATTTTCGTGCGTACTCTTCGTTCGAAAGAGGGTTTCCATTTCACACAAAGTCCCCCTTTTTCTTTTAAACTATGAAACGAATACGACTACGACCTACGAGTAGAACTCATACTCATTCTTCGTGGTGGGAAATGGAAATGTTTTTCTTTCAATTTTCTTTTTCTTGTAACGTATATTTTTTTCGCTCTACTTAGGTTTTACGTCGTCTTCTTGTACTCGGTCCGGTTCAAGGGGGAGCAAGAGTAATAAACGTTTTTTCTGTTTTGTTTTGTACGAACAGAGGTATGAAAACAAAATTCGTTTAAGAATGGTGGGGAGTGTGGGGAAAATATTCGGAATTTTTTCCCATTTGTTTTTATGCATTCTTTTTTGAGTGAGTCTGAGAGAAGTCAGCGGAGCCAGAGAGATATTTGATGTGTGTACCATTTCGAGACTCGGCTCAGATGAGGGGAGATGTAATTTTTTTTTTGCACCGTGTGAATTTTTCAAAGAGCGGATCAGTTGAAAGATGAATGCGATGAAGAGGGTGGGACGGAGAAATGTTTATTTTTTGTTTTTACTTTTTCGATTTTCCCTTTTCCGTATTATTTTCTTTTTTCTCTGTTTCTTTTCATCGTTTTGTTTTGATCTGTTCGCCGACTCGCCGCCATACGTTGTTGGTGGAGGTGCTTATGTTGATGGGGTCTTTGACATTTCTGTGATATTTGTTATTATTTTTGCATGCCTCTAATAATTTGTCGAGAGTGTGGTTGCGGTTGGAAAGGGGTTGGGGGGGTATATTTAGTTTACACATATGCTCTTATCAAAGGCAGAGTACTGTTGGCCGGGCTTATTAGTGCGAAACCGTAGAATAGGGTTGATAGGGTTGAAATAAAATGCAATAACTCGAAATTAGTTTAAAAATTGTTTATTTTGGGAAGAAAACTGTAGTCGAGTCAAGAGAAGACCAAATTTGATGATTGTGAGATGAGGAGCCAAGCTTGTCTTTACACACGAACATCCAAACATCTAGGAAAAATTTAAATATTGTCAAATGTTAATCACAACATAAAGCTTCAACTTTTTCGATGACACAACCTTAAAAGTTGAAAATCCATCTGTTGGACGATTTCGGTAGCTTTATAAATCTCTCGTTAAAGCAAAAGTAAGATTACACTGCTTGCCAAGTTGGCAATTGAATGACCAAAGGCAAATGACCAAATTATCTGTCAAATGACCAAAATACCAATGTTGTCAATGTTCTATATTACAATATGTGACCAAAATGACCAAATTTGCCACTGGTCATTACACTGGATGACCTTATTTTGCCAGGAGAACTGTCAGAAATGGTCATTCAATTGCCAACTTGGCAAAAGCAGTCTAATCTTACCTTAAAACTGACAGTCAGTGCTGCCGCTGGAAATTTTGAAAAGTTGGTGCTCAAGAAAGAGTGAAAAGGAACTAAATTTTCAATGGTTTTGATGGCAAAGATAGAGCAACCCAATCATCAGTTGTGGGTGGAATTGACTTAAGTTCGATTTCAGGAATTATAAATGTGTACAGTGACAGTTACAGACACATTCCATGATTATTCGCCTCGGTTGGGCATCAAATCCATGACCGACGGTTTGAGTACAGTGAAGCCTCTCTTGTACGAACATTAAATCAATCACCGACAATTTTAGTACTGTGGAACCTATGAACATTCGCCTCCCTTGTACGGACATCAAATGCATGACCGACGATTTAAGTACAATGAAACCTTCCTTGAACGTACGCCTCTCTTGAACGAACATCAAACCCATAACCAACGGTTTGAGTACAGTGAAGCCTCTCTTGTGCGAACATCAAATCAATAACCTACAATTTTAGTACAGTGAAACCTCGCATGAATGTACGCCTCTCTTGTTCGAACATCAAATCCATGACCGACGAATTTAGTACAGTGAAACCTTCCATGAACGTACGCCTCTCTTGTTCGAACATCAAATTCATGGCTGACGATCTTAGTACAGTGAAACCTCTCCTAACCGGACACCTCCCATGACATACGGACATCAAATTCATAACTGACGATTTTAGTACTAATTTATATGGAATCGTTCTTCCCTTCCCTTTCTTAAACGAACGCGGACACTACGTTATAGACCAAATCTATAGAAAATTCTCCCATGAACGGACGCAGCTGAAGCTTAAACATAAGATGCAAAACTTGACATGGCTCTTAATAGCTGGTCTTTATAAATACTGTCATAGGCGCCCTTTAAGTTGATAAAAAAGATAGTGTGTATCGATCTGGACTTGATGGGTTTTCTCCAGGATCTGCCGAAGTGTGAAAATTGTATTTATTGTGGACTTTCCTGGTCAAAAACCATCCAGGTTGTTGATGTGGGTTTTCAGTCATTCACACAATATGGCAAGTAGGATTCTGTAGACTGTGAATTATTATTTTAATTATGAGAAACTTAAAAACTAAGGGGGGAAAGTTCGTATTGAAGGCAGTATCAAAATTGGGCGTGGCAGCTTAGTTTTTAGTTTTATTTTTTTTTTACCAGAAACAAAAATGGCAACACCTTTAATCAGATTTATTCAAAATACATAATTGAAATAGAATATTTAAAAGTTCTATTGTAGCCAAATTGCTTTTCATCAGTTCTTAGGAAAAACAACCCCACTCTGCACGTATTTCAAATCTGCTTTAGATGCTTCATCTAAAAGGCATTCCATATACACGACGGCATATTGATTTTTTTTTTTTTTTTTTAATTCAATCGGTTACATTTTATTCCCTTTTCTGATACACACATCCTTTCCTTATCCGTTTAAATTCCAGCATCTTGTATAAAATATGTCCACACATTCCCTAAAAAAGGATTTTATCTTCTACTTTTCCGATGAAGTCAAGTCCTTTGCTATGATTTACCACGAAATGAGAAAATTAATTCTCACAAAAGATGCCAACTCCCTTGTAACATGTGTGCAGGTAATGGAGAAGAAGTGTATGATAGAAGGCAGAGCTCGCGCAGTCGCTGTGTTATCAAAGGGACAATTTTCTCTCTTTGCCTTCCCTTACATTTGCCGGTTTATTTTTTTTACCTTCTCTAGAATGGATTCGATGATTATACGCTCATCTGCTATGTTGCCGTAGCGGAGGCAAAATGAGAGCACAACATAAATATCGAAGTAGAAAATTGTTAAAGAGAAAATGAAAGAAGTTGGGATGGTTTTGAAATTTCTTACATACATAGAATTAAAAAAAAAAACACGAAAGAAGGGGGGAAACAAAATATACCAATGTCAAGACCAAAAGGGCAATAACTTTTTCTTCTTACATTTTTTGTTATTTTTATTTAATTCATCTTTCTTTTTTATATTAAGGGGGAAGTAGGCAGATACATTTTGGGGGGGGAAATGAATGCAAAAGAAAATAATAAATGTAAATTGATAAAATAAATCAGGTGCTACAGTCCAAGGTGAACCTGGGATTCAACCAACAAGCGTCTTCAGCCAGCTCGAACTTTAGCAAGCTGCCTCCAATTTCGCATGCTAAGTTGGTTGAGGTCCCCTTCCACTTGAGTCGCAGTCTTCCTCTGCTGCGCTGCGCTATCCCTCAGGGGCGGATTCGGAGATTTTTTCGGACCAGCGTATTGGTGTCCATCCACCCTACATGACCCAAACACTTCAGTCGTTAAACCTTGACTCTTCTGGCTAAGTCGATTTTGTTGTACAACCTCCACTTACCGTGTCTACAGACGGGACCGAAAATCATCCGAAAAACGTTCCTCTTAAAGCAGGCAAGAGCACCCTCATCCATTTTTGATAAAGTCCATGCTTCTGCGCCATAGAGCAGAAGTGGGATTATTAAGGTCTTACATAGGGTCACATTTGTTGTTCGAGAGATGGCTTTGTTGGTCAATTGCCTTCTTAGCCCAAAGAAGCAGTAGTTATTCTTCGTTTGATCTCAGCGTTGGTGTCGTTATCTGAATTGATAGCAGAGCCTAGGTAGACAAAGTCCTTAACTACCTCAAAGTCACATCTGTCGAGGATGACGTTCTGTCCGAGACGTCGATGTGCGTCGTGTTTGTTTAAGGCGATCCGCTCTTTTGCCTGAATGGATTCCATTGCATGGTATAGTTAATAACCGAATGAACTGTCCTCGTGTTATAAGGTTGTGCCCCATCCACTGGAACTTTCTTCGACGTATTGTAATGTACAAGTATATTGGTCCCTGCTCCGTTCGCATATGGAGCTGTTTGTTTTCAATGCGGTTCGAATAAGAAGTCCTTAGTGTAATACGTAAATGCCTTACAAAGTTTTACAACTTACGAGTGACAACAGTGGTCACTTTTCAGGTTTTATATCGGTAAAGAAGCAAAGTCTCAGCTTGGTTTAAGTACTGAAAACACTACCTTTTCAGATGTTTGATACCATTCCAAAGGTTGCTTTGGCAATTCGGTGCCACCGTTGGTTAAGCCTATACTTTAAATGAAGTAAGCAGTCTAGAGCCTAGCTTTATGCAATACTTATGGCTGTGAACTATAGTTATTGCGAAAAGCAAGTGGAGGGGACGGGGAGTATCTGTGTCTGCGCTTAAGGCCTTGCTCAGTCCTCTTACTAGATCTAAAATATTGCGAGAATGCCGAACTAAGTTAAATTCGGTTGGAAGACTTAATCTGCTAAGTCTTGTGCCCAGCGGAAACACCGAAAAGTTCTCCGATGAGCTTGACTCTGAACCCACTTTGGGTTTGCCCATATCTTCGGTAAGAACTTTCATCGTTTGTTGTGTTTCTAGCAAACACAACTGTAGGTGGCCGACTTTCCAGGATGCAGGCAGACTAAATAGATATTTCCCGACATCTGTAAGAAGTTCGCAGCATTCTTGGTGTCTTTTGGCAGGAAAGACAACTTATTGACGTTAACATCTCAACGTGTTAGGTAGACTTGTGGAGGGGAGGAGTCCACTGCGGAATACTTCCTATGTGATTGTCCTGCCTTTGCTCGTATCAGTTGACAGATTTTTGGGACTGATGTGATGAGTGCTGTTAATCTAAGCTCCTTGTCACTGAAGCTCTTTCTCAACTTTCTTAAAAAGACGATCAAAACAGTAAAAGGATTGTACCTGCTGGTACTACAATGGACCTAGGTCTACAAGCCTTCGCCTAATAAACATTTGACATATAACATGAATGATCCTTCTTGACATGTGCTGTCAAATTAATTCTCCCTCTTTATCGTCCTGTTCGAGTTTTAAAAAATATGTAAGTATGTACACGAGTATAGAAACCATTTTCTGTCCTTCCTGATCCGGACATCTGCTCCTTTTTTTCTGCATTTAGATCAAGAGGAGAAGGGGGAGAAAAATAAGTTTTCCCCTTGAACGATCACCTACTTAAATTGGTAATTAATTGTAAGGAATCGTCTTACAAAAAATAAGGAGTGCTTGTGTGTGTCCCCTTTCAAGACTTTGTTCAAAGAGTAAAGGAAAAAGAAACACCTTTCCCCCTGTTTAATGCAATATTGAAGGAAATAAGGGTTTCTTCTCTTCCTGGCAATTGACCAACAAATTTCATGGTCTGTGTGTAGTGTAAATTTCGCACTTAAATTTGCGAAATTTCTCTCTTCATCGGAAAGTCCCCTACGGCTGCGCAAATGTGTACATTGTGAATGTTCCTACTCTGTATGTACAAATACATACATACATACATATGCTTGTAGGTAGATAGGTAGCATACATACCTACGAGGGTTGTAAAACCATCTGCTGGTACTAATGCACTTTTGTGGATGTGAAATGCATTTCGTCCTTTCCTTTGTTGGTTTTGGTCTTTTAGGATTTTTACCTTGGAATTTCTTTTATTGTTCTTTTCACATACCTGTGAAGAAAGGAAAGGACTATACAAATTAAAACAATATTGCAGCCAGAAGCATCTTCTGACAATATATTGGACAATAAAAATACTTTCACCAAGGTCACGAAATAGGACAAAAGATGTATATTTTTTTTTTTTTTCTATTTCTATTTTTCTTAAGCAACTAGGCTTCTAGGTTTGATACTATTGTTACTCTTTTCGATTTCTGGTTACGGGCCATGGGTGGACTTTTGTTTTAAGTGTCGTAAATTGTGTAAAGCTGTTTATGACAAACCTTAACAACTGTGAATTGAGTTCTGTAAATTTCTGGGTGAACAAAGTAGTTTTTCACAGTCAGTTTATTGGGAGTGATTTATTTAAGTGCCGCTAAACAGCTCTATGTGCCCCATCTTTAAGAAAGAACTACCGAGGCATCCCTGCTTTATGTTGCCTACAAGATTGTACTGTGTGAACGACTGAAGACGGTTAGCACCAAAAACATCGCGACCTATCATTGCGGCTTGCAAAGCTGCATACGACAGCTAATATGGCCGATTGCCGAATTCGGGATATCGAGGAAACTGATCCGATTCTAGAATTCGTGATGCACCGTGCAACTTGGAAATAGAACCTCCGGATGATTCCAAACATGAATCGGATTTCGGCAAGGAGACACGCTATTATGTGATTTCTTCAATCATCTGTTAGAGCAGGTAGTGCGAAAGGTCGACATGAATACAGAAGGCACTGTATTTAACAAATCCGTTCAGCTGCTGGGGTACGCAGACGATATCGACATCATCGCCCGTTCTCAGCGCCCGATCCGTCGAACACCGTCTAGGACAGAATGTGATAATCGACATCTATAATTTTGAGGTAGTGAGGGAGTTCATCTACTTACCTCGGTGCAAATATAAACTCCACAAATGACACCCTGGTGGAGATTCATTGAAGAATAACTTAAGACAACCATTGCTTATTCGGTTTGCCTAAACTGCTAGGGTCCAAACTTCCTAACTCGTCGCTTCAAATTCATGCTCTACAAAACCCTGCTTTTGTCAGTCTCGTTTTATGGAACTCAATGCTGAACTAAGTAGGCAAAAGTCGGCAAGACATGGTATGTGCTTGCAGATTGTCATGTCTTCGGCGTAGATCGATATGGAATAACCTTTGATCCAATGTCATTCAGGATGAAGATCATTGGTCCAAGGTGGTTGCCTTGGTGGACTCTATAGGGGTTTCAACATGCAATAAACTTTACCAATGTCTTTTAATCTGTTTCTACGAACGAACGATTTTACGATTCTCTTTTTTTTTTCTGAAGAAAAACTCTTCCTAATTCTCTGTTTTAACACGCACCCCTCTGCCATCACACCCCTTGTATTTATACTCACATTATTCTTCTTATAGGGTGAACACACTGACAGCACAGCGTATTTTAGAAAAGGTTTATTAAATTACTATGCACGTTTGAAAAAATTATATAAAAAGGGATGTTGAAACTACACATTCTCAAAATTAGGACAATCACTGAAAAAAACTGCAAATACTTATGACATGACATGAAAATCGAAAGTAAAATTTCGCTTTAGGGAGGACGAATTTTTTTTTTGTGTAACCAAGGTAACCAATACACCCTCTGATATCTCCATACACATTATAATCGTATCAAAAAAAAGTTTTTCTCAATTTAATTGCACCCTTAAATAACAACAAAGCCTAGATGGGTGAGGGTGGGTTACCATTTTCCCCTCTCATTTCGAAAACTTGCCGAATACAATTGAAAAGAGAGAACAAATATCTTTTACACACTCGTCCATTCGTCCACCGTTGTACAAGATGAAATGTCAGATTTAAAAGACCAAATTTTTCGTTAAATTATTTTTTATTTTTAAAAATAATTTTCATTGTTGATTTTTTCGATACACATGGTTCGCGTTTGGTTGACTTTTTAGGGGTCACCCACTTCTCCAACTTCTTTACCTTTCCTATTTGAGAAAGATGACGACTCACTGTCATGGGGGATACCCCAATACTCTGCGCAATAGTCCTGACTGATTGTGTAGCATCGGCTTCTACTGCTGCCCTCAGGGCATCTTTATCAATGACGCTCTTTGGTCTCCCACGTGGTTCATTTTCAAGGCTTAAATCACCGGAACGAAATTTTGTAAACCATCTCCGAACGGTTCGTTCGTCGACAGTTCCTTCTCCAAATGCAGTATTGATGTTGCGTGCCGCCAAAGAAGCATTATGTTCAAGTTTAAATTCGTAAAGGAAAATCGTACGAATTTGCACTGCCGTCAACATGTTGAACAATTAAATCCGTAGGATGACTCTTAAAAAAAAAAAACAAAAAAAGTAAAACTTTAACAATCTATGCACTGGCGTGCGAACACTATGACGATCACTTTCAGACTGAGACAAAAGAAAATCAGACATTTCATATGGTACAACGCAAAAACCTTTACTTCGCAGTTTTTCTTTTTTACGCGTCTTTTGTGGAAGACTTAAGAAAGGCGGTACATAACAAAATGTATGTCGTGGGCGAAGACTACCAATGTGGGCCAAGGACGAGATTTTTATTTGGTTTTCCTTTTAGAAAATCATTTTCAAAATTAAACGATAAACAAAACACAATACAAAATGATGTCCCAATCCATATCAAGGAAGGAGTCAGTGCTATAAACAAGTCTAGATAGATACCCAGGATTTGAGATACCTACACACATCTTAAGAAGTTACCGCCAAATGTTTTCCCTTCATCCACATGGCGGCGATAGTAGAAAGTTTTTGTTTTTTATTTACATTTCACTGCGCGGCATAACGAAACGAATAATATTTACTAGATACATTCTAACTATCAGCCCTTGTGTTGGTAAACATTGTGATTAATTGAAAGTTCGCGCCAAAAATAGAAACTATTGCAACTTTGCAAGCAAGCAAATAGACTTTGTCTCCAAAAGAGAGAAGCAAATTCGTGTGTGTATGCGGTGATGTACTGCGCCCCAAACGAAATATTGTTAACAAGCCACTGACTGACTGAGCGACTGGCACCATACCAAAGTACGAAACAAAAATCTCCCAACATTTTACCCCCAAATGCTGTACCACTGCCACCCAATCGCTCAGTTGCCATTTCCTTCTCGCCGGTGTGTTGGGAAACAAATCCACAAAGGCAGAGAAGAAAGAAAGAACATAGAATTTTCGAATATAACGCCATGTTTTGTCGCAACTGTACCACACTCGGCGCAAATCATTCCCTCCCTTCCACATTTTAGTTGGATTGGTTTTTTTTTTTTTTTCGTTTTCATTTTCATGTTTGCTCTCAGTCTCTCTGTGTGTTTCTGTTTCTCCCTCAACATTTATTGTATACGACAACGACGACGGCTGCAAATAAAGGGGGAATAATAATAGTCCTTTCTCTTTCTGCAAACACAAATCAAAAGGTGTATCTATCCTTATTTGTTATTCTGGAGGAGAGAAACAATAAAATCCCGTAAGCGGCAAGGGATGGAAGGAGTATGACTATTGACTATTGTTCGACATAGGGTTAGAGAGAGAAACCATAAAAAAATAGGAAAATGGCAATGCTGTGACTTAGCGGGGAAGTAAAAATATTCATTTGTTGTGCAAAGTGGTAGCGGCGAATGTGTCTTCTGGAACGGTCATAGCAAATGAATCTATGCAACATGTACCCTGGTGTAGTCATGAACAAAGAAGAGAATGTTGCGCGGGAATTACTATGGACTTTGTCTTCTTCTTTCGAATTTCTCTGGTATTTCGTGTTTTTATTTGTTTTTTTCGTTTTTGTTTTTATAACTTTTTTTTTCTCACACATGTGTGATGTTAATTTCACTTGTTCCATTCACACGTTGTTTAATTATGTTTTGGAAAACAGGCATTTTTTTTGGTTTGGTTCGATGGGGAACCGCTCTCGCAAGGTTTTGATTTCGTCTTTACCGGCTAAGAAATGTGGATGATATCGATGGTGCCGTGCCCACTGCCGATAACATAAAGATGATCATTCTTAACTTTGATGTACAATCTCTGTCTACCTACTTGTTGTCTTTGATTTTTTTCTTTTTTCGAATGTGTGGTTAAATGGCCATTTCCGGTTTTGGTGTTGATGTTGGTGTGAATGTATTTTCCACGAAAGAGAAGAAAGGAAGTTTTTGGACAAAGAGAAGTGTTATGTAACCCCTTATTCAAGTAATTTGCAGGGGTGAACGTTTTACCTTGAAATGTAAGAATACTAATTTTTGGTGGGAGCAGTGAAGAGGAGGAAATCGAAAAATGAGATTTTAGCAAGACTATGGGAAGTGGGTGTAATTATTGGCGAAAATGGTGTTCTTTGGGTGATTTGGATAAGCAAATGCTTTTTCAAAATATGTGCGTATGTATTATTTACTTGCGCTAAAATGGTGAAGCGAACCCTAGAGAGAAAAGGAGTCAATGACACTATCTATGTGCATGGATGTGTGAAAACTTCAATTAGAATTATCAAGGCCAGGTTTCCCATAAGAAGGAATATTATATCCCCTAATGTGGAGCCTGGTCGCTGGCGAACTTGACAAACCAACCAACCAAGGCATTAACTGTCAAGCCTACGTTTACTATATCACTGATTGCTAGGGAAAAGTCCGAAGAGTTCAAATCAAATTTGACAGCTTAAGACCTCCGCGATGAAACCAGTCTTGTGGGACACCGACTCGCAAAAGAATGAAATTTTTGAGCAACTTTCAAACATCGAATAAGGATAGGTACCTATACCAACTTAAGACACATTTCTCATTCTCAGACTCCTTAGAGAAAGTGGCCTACTGAATATTCTAAAAAAAAGTTTGATTCAAGTATTACTCCACATGGAAATATAACGCGATAAACACAATAAACCGCTCCAAGTTATCAGCAGGGGGGCACAATAGACCAAGAGGTCGCAGTACATAATGCACTCCCACAATAATAATTGGCTTGCATAAAAGTTTGTCTGCAATGCCAGACTTCAGCCTTCCTCCTTAGACTTTCCTCCTTTAAATACGAAAACTAAAAGATAGACCGCAACTTGCGCCCTCGAACTTAACATTTCATACATGAGTTTAGATCATAGCCTTTCTCTACTCCGCCGTCCCTTCGAGTTGATTTCAAAGACTGTGGGTGGAGGATTGACGTCCTACGGCTTTACTTATCTCATTTACCTTCTTCATTGATCCTTCTGGATGTCTCGAATTGAGAATTTTAATCTCGAAGCAGCCAAGGCCATCCTAATCTAGTTCATGCGTCTGCGCGACAGAAAACAGGGACAATAAGTGTTTTATACAAGGTCTCCTTAATTTTCATCATTTTTCAAGATATAAGGTTTAATGACGTCTCAATACTAGTGACATGTTTTAATTAATTATTTTTTTTCTCTCTTTTTAGGACTCATCTGGTCCCATTCTTGACTTTTATATATCGGACTCACTGCAAGATATGCTAGATATTGACATTCGCAGTGAAGTGGCCACACTTGTTGGTGGTAGCAATGAGTTAGCATCTCTCGTAAATGACCTGCCCTCATCGTTCGATAATGTTGATTCAACATCAAATGATGCTGCCAATATGGCATCCACAAGTAATAGCAGTAGTCATGCCCCATCCTGGTTGGGTGGACCAACGTGGTCATCAGCAAATGATTTTTATGCCGATGTTGGTGCCTGTGTTAATCCAATATCTGTAATGCCAATCATCTCTTCATCGATGTTGCATAGGTCACCAAAGACAACACTTAATACAAATGGTCTGCGTAATACAACTTCACCGCCTGGTAGTCCGGTAGAAAATAAAAGTCACTTGCACTTTTCACCACAACAAATGAGAATATCGGCGCTTAGGCCAGAGCAAAAAGTTACCCACTCAAATCAACATTCAAATATTATATTACAACGCAAGCACGTTGCTATTGAGTCAATAAAGAAGGATTTGTCCTTAGAAATAAGAAGATCACCAACAAGTCTGATAAATAACGCTGTGAGTTCATCATCAACAACTACCTCTTCTACAGTGAGTCAATCGAAGACGTCGTCTACCGTCACCGCATCATCAACATCGTTATTATCATCTCCATCATCGGCGTCCGTGTCAAATGGGATTCTGAATTCGAATGGAATGTTATCAGCCGGAGCGAATACAATTAAACTAGCACCCGGCATTGGTGGACTTACCTTTGCTAATAGTATTACCTATAACAAACTAAAGCAACAGTCCACAACAACAAAGACCTCATCGGGCCCTCTGACTGCCAATGGCACAACAATTGTACTAAAACGAGATCGCGATTCTAGTCCGCTGCACAATATGGCCACATTGAATGGCAGCACCTCCTACCATGGCAATCAGATGTCGGCAAAAATTCTTGCTCGCAATGTTATACATACAAAAAATATTTCACCTGCCACACATTTGCATTCCAATTCGTCATCATCAGGCGTTGCATCTCCCTTGGCTGGGCTAACACCAACGATTATAAACGTTAAACCATTGAATAAGATGAAAGCTCCAGTAGAGTCTGAGTATCCCAAACCTGCCTACTCGTATTCCTGCCTCATAGCAATGGCATTGAAGAACTCGCGCAGTGGTTCACTGCCAGTGTCGGAGATCTACAGTTTCATGTGTGAACATTTTCCGTACTTCAAAACGGCCCGCAGCGGTTGGAAGAACAGTGTCCGTCATAATCTTTCCATGAACAAGTGTTTTGAGAAGGTTGAAAAACCCGCTACCAATGGAGGACAACGAAAGGGTTGTCTGTGGGCTATGAATCCACATAAGATCGCCAAAATGGACGAGGAAGTTCAGAAATGGTCACGTAAGGATCCAATGGCCATACGCAATGCTATGGTATTCCCTGATAATCTGGAAGCCCTCGAGCGTGGTGAAATGAAGCATGGCAGTACGGGTGATAGTGATGTCGAACTGGACAGTCAATCAGAAGTGGAAGAGACAAGTGATTCAGAAGAATTAGATCAAGAGTTGGACGAAACCATTGTGGAGACACATGAGATGTATGTCGAAGAGGATGATGACAGTGGGCCGCAGCAGCATAGAGATTTTGATATTGAGGTAAGTTTGAAAATAACAATGTTTGTCAAGAGCCAAATTGTGATATCTTTGTCTGTTTTAGGTGGAAGATATTTACGATGCAATTGATTTAGAAGACGACAAAGATGCTGTACCCTTAGCAATCAATTCAAGTGATATCATTGAAATGACCTCATCACCATCATCATCAACCGATACAGATTATCATTCACCAAAACGAGCCCGGCTCAATGTCAATTACTCAATAGGCCCCGCTGGAGATTTGCAACAGCAATTCAAACAACAACATTCCCAGCAGCAACAGCAACAGCAGCAGCTTCATCATCAACACCACCAGCAACAGCAACACTCACAGTTGTTAACTACAGCGGCTTTCCAACCCCAAAACCGAAGAAAAATGCAATTAGTCAATCGGATAGCATAGGATGAAGATGAAATCGTCATTTTTGAGGATAATTTTTGAGAGCTATCTCAAAACCATGTGTTCTATTAGTTGTAGAAACAAGTAAATATCCCGTCTTACATTTCTTTTTTTTATAGTTTTCTTTAAAAGTTTAAAGCCTTTGTCAATGTATTGTTCTCCAAACAAAAGGAAACTCAAAATATGTTACAAATAATAGAATTTTTTTTTATTTTTTTTATTTTCCAAACCTAACTCTTAAGTTATCCTTAAATCTTCTAGAGACTTTCTAAGTCCATTATCTCCACCTACATTGAAGTTTCACTTAATTTTTCAAGTGATAATTCAAAAAGAAAACAACAAAAACGATTGTTTACGCTTCTTAAAAACTTTCATTTAACTTTCTGTTTATGTTTTCATGCATTTTCTTCTTCCAAGAATGAAATAGGATTTAAAAAAAATTTAAAATATATTCTGTAAGTATGTAAATAGTAGTATCATAGGTTAGTTAGAAGGATAGTCTTAGAATAGATCTATAACTCTAACTTTTCCATAATGTCTAACACAAAAAAAAAAAAAAACAAAAGATGAAACAAAACGTTATTCTACGATTGTTATAAATGTGAAGTAAGAAATCACTTGGTGAAGAGTTTGAAAAAATTCTCCACCGATTAATTTTCTCACAATAGAGCTGGAATGATACTGTTATTTGTCATTATATCATCGTCTATCTTATGAAAATATGTTCATATGCAAGTACATTTTTCGCCACAAAGGTGTAGCTTAAGCAATGATCTCAAATGATCAAGCATTTTGTCCCTTATACATGCATATCTTGTATTTGTACTGTGTGTTTGCCCGCGGTTCCGAATCTTTATATTTCGCTCGAAAGCATTCCTTCCATGCAATCAACCAAATGCCCAGTGGATTAGCTGCGGAGGAGAAATGTATATGATACAGTGAATCTCAGAATGTTTCACTCTACGGCCGATTCAATGATCCAAATTACAGTGAATTTTTCCGCCGGAAAAATTAAAGTTGTTAAAGTGTTAAAGTTGGAACTTAAACGCCATTTAAGGTACTTTGCACCCAGCGATCATCATCGCGCTACAGTTCGGGGTGGACATGGGGTTCAATCAAAAACCGTCTCTTGTCAGCTCGATCTTCAGCTAACTGTTTCCAGTTGTGCACTTCAAGTTTGTTGAGGTTTCCTTGTACACCGGGTCAAATTCAAAGACTTTGCGCGTCGTACGTAGCGTTGGTGTCTATTTGCTTTAAATGTCCTAGCCATCTTAATAAACGTGCAATGGGGTTTTTTTTTTTTTTTTACGTTACCACTTCCTAGAATATGTGCAGTCAAGATGAAGAACTGCAGTTAGAATAATTTTTCTAACCTAACTGCACGGCACTGGCGTTTATGAACGAGAGGTAGTAGTTCTTTGTAAGTATGACTCACCCTTCTCTTCTAAAGCCCGTCAACGCAAACAGCATCGAATATTTTATGAAAAATGTTTGATCGAAATAACGTAAGAATATCTTCATCTGCCATTGATAGAGTCCATGCTTAAGCGTTGAAATAAGTGCGCATGGATAGTTTTTATGTTATAAGCACGCTCTTGGAACAAACCACTCTGTAGGCATTTCTAATTGGCAACCCTTTGAAAATACAACTAGCTCGGGAATTGTTGAATGATTTCCTTTTCTGCAAAAATAGTTGTGTACAATTTCTAGAGATGGTTTGCAAATCCATATTGTGCGTTTTCTCCCATTTCCTGTAAAATTACAACTCATTCCAGCTCTATTCTCAATGAACCTTCCTTCATCCCATTTTGAGAATCATTTACTACTTAAAAAAATAAAAAATACATATATAAAGATCTCTTAGTAAAATACATATATAGTTGTAATTCGGACTTTTTTATTTTCTTGTGAATTTCTATCGACGAATATTTTTGTTTTTATTTTAAAATTTATATAAAAAAAAAGAACACAGTGGAATAGTTACGTTTTGTTTTGTTTTCTATCTATTTTTTCACATATGTACGCTCTATTTTTTTTTTTATTAATAATGACTGTTAAAATAATGTTTTTAAATGAAACAAACACATTCCCCTTGAATAAAAACATTCATGTAGGACTTTTTATCAATTTCTATTTGTTTCCAAAGTTCTTGATAAAAAGTCTTTCAAAGTGAGTTAAATATTTTTTTTTTCTTTAATTTCTATATAAATTTGCCGGTCCAGTATTGTTTTTTTTTTTCTTATTTGCTTTTTCATATTTTCAAACTACCATACATAAAACATTCTTAATGTTGTAAATAGTTATTATAAAATATTCTCCTTAATTTAAGTACCTTTAATCGTAAGTAATTTTTCTTGCAAATCCCCCTCGATTGTACAGTGGGGACTGGCAACAATAATATTTACAGTAACAGACAGATAAAAACTATAAAAAAAAAAAAAAAAATATGTACAACCTCCAGAAGAAGCATTTTTTTTAAATTTCCCATAAAATAGTACAAATATATAAAGAAAAAAATACATATGTGTATATATATATTTATATATATTAAAGAAGAAATGTAAACAAACAAGAAAAAATATTTTTCTACATAAATACATAAGTTATGTATATTTTTCATTTTCTCCATTTTGTATACGTATCTGTGCAAACAAATAAATAAAACAAAACAACAACAAAAAACTTAATACTGTAATTATTAATAATCAAACTTAATTTTAGTAGTTTTTTTTATAGTAAGTAATCCTATTTTTAATATTATATATAAAATAAATGCAAAAATAAAAATAAAAATGTAAAAAAGTAAAACAACAAAAAAAAATAGTCTTTTTATTTGTTAAACAATTTAAGTTAATTTAAATTTTTATTCAAAAGATAAACAACTAAATAACGAATACATTTTTGTAATACGATTTTTTATGATAAAATGAAAACAAAAAGAAACGAAAAAATGGAATAAAATAAGAAATCATTAAAAAGTGTTTAGTGTTTTATTTTTTGCTTGCAATTTAAGTGTTGGATTCATCTGGACTGGATGGGATTTTCCCAGTAGTCCAAAGATATCATTCTCCCTTAGCTGCTTATTTTCTACGCGAGCGGAATTTTCCACACATACATTCCCTGCAATGTTCATTGCCAAGACTGGCAAGAGCACACACATTCATCAAAAAGATTTCCGTCCCATCAATCTCTGCTCGTTCCTTTTTAAGGTACAGGAAAGACTCGCTGAAATCCACCTCAGATCAACCATATACACTAATCTGATCTTAAACTGTCAGCAAGCTTACAATAAAGGTAAGTCGATCGAAACTGCTCCATAGAAGCTCACTCAAACCATCGAGAGGTCCATTGATAATAAACACTACACCTTAGCCGCCTTCCTCGATATTGATGGAGCTTTAAACTACGTCAAACCGTATGCAGTGGGGCACTAGCATACCTTGGAGTAAATCAATCACTTATCGCCCCGTAAAGTAAAAAAAAAACCTTGCTAGGAACAATATGGTCATACTTCACTGTATTCCTGCCAAAAGACGTTGCGTCAGCAAAATTCTTTGGACCCGAACTCTTCTGTGGGGTAGGTAAATCACTCTTCGCGAGACACGCAAAAGGTCTTTGCATGCAAGAATCTAGAGAAGCTTGGACGAAATCGTCTCTTTCGTGATCGTATAACTCGTCACGTAAAAATGAACATTATAACGTCGGAATGATCGTTTATGGCCCCAGGACAAACATGTTCAAAAGTGTTATTCCCGGTACCGTCACAAAGAAAATCAATCTTCATTGTGAACCTCGATAGGAGCAACCTTAGAGCACTAATTGGACTTCTCAGCGTTCACTGCCGCCTGAACAAGCACCTACATCGCATGAACCTTACAACAGATTCAAGCTGCAGACTCTACCTTGAGACTGAGGAGACCTCTCTTCTCATCCTAACTGAATGCCGCGAATTCGTCTCCATCCACCCAGAGAAGTTCATTAACTTCCTGATATCTCCTAGAGTGGAACAATTCATCTAGGAACACTATGGAAGGCACAATAGGATTCGTTAGAAACCGCAGTGCCAAGGGCTGATCAGGCTTTCCCGAAACAATAATAATTACACAACTCCTCTGTGGAAGGGTTTGTTAACGCTCGGACGGGCGAACTCATAGCTCAAAGATCTGTCAGCAGAAGTACAAAGAGGGTTATTTCGCCTTTCCTCTGGAACATGGCTCTAAAAAGTCTACTTGTGGACCTGGAAAAGAATGGCTACACTTTGGATGACGTTGCGATTGCTGTCTCAGGAATGCACCCTCAAGTTCTAAACGAACTGATGAGTAATGCCCTCTATATTCTTATTAGATGGACCGACAAGTCGTGGCTAAATGTAAACCCATGCAAAACAGACTTATTTCTGTTCTCCAGGGAATATGAAATTCCTGCAATCATCCCTCCAAAACTCAACAACACAAGGCTAACTTTCTCCAATAAGGCCAAATTCCTGGATTTATTTTCGATAGGAAGTTATACTGGAAACCCACTATCACAGACCGAGTCAAAAAACGTTTGGTAGCCCATTACACTTGCACATTGTCAGGAATAGTTTGTCTCTACATCACTGGGGCCCTAAGATCAACCCCCTCTGCTACGATAGAGACCATCTGGAACCTCACACCTCTGGACTCCCTAGCTAAACAAGTTGCGGTAAATTCAGCAGGCCAGTTGAAAGTAACTTTGTTTGGATCTAATTACCTCATAGTCACTCGGGTACCAATCAAATTTTATAGAACCCTACCGTTCAACTCTTTCGAAGTTACAATTTCCAAACGAGACGACTGGCATAGATTCCATAAATCAAATGTTTGCATTTAAGAACATTTTTTAAAGATGATGCCGCACTTTAGCTGTTTCTGAATTAACTCTATCTCACACCATCTTCTGACTTCAGTTTAAGCTCAAAAAGCATCATCCCTTCAAGGGTTAACTGGGCATCAACTTGAATTCGATTTTCACCGAAGACGGGTCAAAAACCGAAAAATGCGAGTGGGTTTCCTAGAATTCAACATAACCCGGTCAATAATACTTCCAAACTACGGTAGTGTGACTGTGTTCCAAGCAGAAGTCCTAGCTATCGCCTAGGCCCTAGGCGACCCGTTTTTCTCTCGTTTTTGACTTACGGCAGTCAGGATGTATTGGTGAAAGAAGGTTGGAAAATACGAAATTTTGTACGCACACCCCGCATTGTCATCGACTTGCGATCTATGTGTCATTTTGTGGACCAAATCGCCTTCACCGAACAAAAGATTCGTGCGAAATAAACTCAATTTCTCGGGACACCCGAACTGCATCGCGTTTGGCGCGCGGTAGAAAAGTGGTAGTTGACAAAACGAAATGCACTCCCTTCCTCTAATCTACAATCCAGTCCTGCTCTGGCAACGTGATTTTAATTTTTGAATTTCTCTTCATTTTCTGAGGTAAATGTGCAGCATGGTCATGTAACAAAAGATTCAATAGAAATTCACTCCTGGCCTCGGGTCTACAATGTGGGCATTGTGTTTAGCACGCTTCACACAGTGGAAAAGATAATCCAAGGATTTCAGACTGATACTAAAATATTTGTTGAGATGAGCTACATAAAGTCATGGCCAGGCTAGACATTCCTTCAAAACTCGACCGGTTATGGAAGCTAACGATAAATGTAGCGTTCATACAAACTTATATGGGCTATAAAACGGAATCGACATGTTCAAAAAGCTGTGGATATATCGCCCAAAATAGATGAGATATGTAAGACGTGTGTGGACACCAATATTCAATACAGGAGGGTTAAGACCACAAAACTACAGGGCGGCTGGCTAGTAATGGAACTATCTGCGGTCCATCTATATGGAACTATAGCGTCATTGAAAGAAAATAACTGAAAGGGCTTCAGGTGCTGTTATGTGCATGTTACTGCTAACCAATCAATAACTTCATTAATTCATATTAACCAACATACGAGTATGTATGTACGCTTGTAAAAAATTTGCATATAATAAATTCATCGAATCTTTTTCTAGCACGAAACTCCATGGATACGGTTTTGTTATTATTACAAGTTTCATGAAACTTATTGGCGCTTATTAAAAACTAAACGGGAACCCCTTTTTGAAAGAAAATCCGTCCAGAATGAGTAAATTTAACTCTCCCAGCTCCAATAATAGCGCAACATCATCGGAAACAAGTGAGAGTCAAAGTGTTGACGATAATAATCCGATAAACAGCACCAGGTAGGTGGATATAATGACACCTTTTCATGTCTTTCGACAATCAATGAAATTCTTATTAATGGCACGATATTATGGTAATAATTTGCACGTCAAAAGTATATAATATATCGAAGGCATATAGAACTTTTCAGCAAAAGAGGAAATACCAATCAATCGAATCAGTTTGATACGAATCGGCTTACTAAGCACTCCATATCAGAAGTCGAAAACTTTCGATGGAAATGTCTGGTAGTTCCGACGATAAAGACGAAAACGCTCAGTACAAACTCAAATGGAAGAAGTACGCAAATTTTTCAATAAAAAAGTAAAAGCCAAGTTGAATTATCTGCGGCGTATACGCAACTTTTTTTGGATTGAGAAAATAATGGGATACGTGTGTTTCTTTCTCTTTGCAGAGTTGTGAAAAGCTGGAAACGCATGAAGGATGATAGCGACAAAGAACGTCCACCATGGCGATCGGTGAGCGTTTCAACACTTCCAAAAGCCGATAAGAATGCTATGCTGCGAGCGAAGTTATTGGATGCCTCCAGGTAAGAGATTTACAATTTAAATTGATTGAAATCTTCTGTGTAGCCGTATGGGTGATAGAAGGGAGCGGAGTGTGATCATACACTCAACCTTTCCAGTCAGATTGATTACTGACCACCAATCCTCGGTTTCGCCAATCAAATTGGTTAAAGTCCTTTTCGCTTGTGGGCACCATCTAAGCCAAAGCCTTAGTAGTTACGATGACTCACCAGACTGAAGAATTGCTGTTAGTTGTACATGTACATGTACATACTTGTACTCAGTCTCTTATAGATTTTCACTGGAAAAGCAACAACCCCAACTATCGGCTGTATTGGCAGTGTTTAGATTATTTAAATCACCTTTGCAACTCCTGCAGGCACCACCAACGAGTACTCTACCCATTTTTTGAAATTATCTATCCCGGGATGCAGTACCCTGTGAGAACATTAGAAAGTTAAACAACTATGTCCCTTGTTTGTCTAACAATTAAACGAACCTAGCCTAATGTCTGTGCATCCTGACGTATGACTATGACCTTGGTCTGGAAGATGTTATATTGACTCAGAAGACTGAAGGATTGCTGGATGCCCAGGTCATTTAAAGAGACGCTAAGCCCAAGTTGCAATTGATTTCAATTGGCAGGCATTCACAGGCAGAGGCTGCATACTAAAAGTGTTTATTGGTAGCAAGTAAAGCAAGGTTAGTAGCTGTGAGAGAAATTCTTAAAACACCCGTAATATTAACGAATGTAGATTGGCATGAGACCAGCTTTTTTGGAGCTTCCCCTTTCTTTGTTCGGTACGACGTATTCGTGATGAATGGATAGATTATGAATATGTGGCATGTCGGATTAATCCTTCTGCAGGTAAGTTTTCAGTTTCGCTGCTCCTGAATATTCCAGTTCAGTTTCCTTGGTTAGCATTGTATAGTTTCAATTAAGTCTTGGAATGATCTGTTGCCATTTTTCGCAGCGTGTTTTGTTAAGGGACTTAAACCCTCTGTTCGCTGAAGTTCTTGAGCTCTTTATACATATGTTAAAGAGTTCACTTTCTTCTGCCTACCCTGGGATTTGCGGAAACCTATCTGTAAGCGCTACTTGGCAGTAAAATAAACGTATTTTTACGTCGTGATCACTCGTAAACTTGAGGCATTATTATTATTATTAGTAAGGCTCTGCGCCAGACGCATATGGCACTGCGACCTAAAAGATATATTGTGCCTGGAGCCAGACCAAACCGTCTGGATGTCACCGTCATTGGTGTCAAATATGAGAAATATTTTAGCCTTATCAGGCAATTTACGGTCTTTATGATCACTTGTTGCGTATATCCGTGGATTATGGCTGCAACTAACATCGTTGCAAGCATCACTATTGTGGAGAATACAATATTAATCATTTCAAATGGTTGTAGACTCTTTTATCCTTCTTTACAACTTGTACATATCTTCTTTTCTATTGCAGACGGCTTCGATTGTCCAAATTATCGGTTGCTGTTCAAGTAGAATTACCAATATACCAACCATGTCGATCGATTGGAATTCCAATTCAACGTGACCTAGTTACCACACAAGATGTGAGTATTTTAACTGACGGTTCAATTACACTAAAGAAGGAGGGTCCTGGCGAATGTAAGACTCACGTATGATGACTTTCTCTTGAAACATAAGTTTAATGTCACACCATTTCAGTTATTCTCACGCACTCTGCATCACAAATGACCGAAGCAATAGTTTCTGTGGACACAGCAACACAAACCTTACTTCCCCGGACCACTACACGCTTTTTGGAGGCTTACTTATCAAATAAACCCTACGACATGGATGCATCATTTACAGAAAGTGAAAAAAAGCAACTAACCCAAATACACGAAATACGACAAGTCGACAAACAAATTTCTGCTAGATCGAGAAGTTTCGATGAAATGTCTGAAGATTCCATTTCCGGTTGTGGTGATAAGACCATGCTTAAACAACACTTTGAAGAAATTTCCAAATCATCTGGATCCCTGCTCAAACCGACCCTATCAAGTTGGCATTTTGAATATCCAGTGGATGATGAGCCACATTGGAGACCTTACACAACTAAGGCAACACCTTGGAGTAGTTTCGCAAACACAGAAATAGAGGATAGACTCGCAAAGATGAAATTACAGCCAATTGTAGGGAAGCAAAGAGCTCCATATGCAATGCAAGAAATCGCATTGAATCTAGAATTGTTCAGTGCCATAGAAGAACTTATAATTGAATCGAATAATTTAGTGGACACGTTCAGTCGTTTGTCATCAATGGCGGGTCCGAATGTTAAGCTCAATAAGGTTATGCCTTTGGAAAGTTTTGAAATCGAATATTTATCGGACTATTGGGTACCAATTATGGAAAAGTACGAAGAGAAGACTAACAGGCTGACAAGCGAACTTACGCATCCAAATTTAAAGAAAGTCCAACCGATTTCTATGACGGATTATGATAAGGGAAAATGTAATAACTTGACTTAAATGTTTTAAGATTATTAAATAAAACCTTGAAGTATCTTTTGTGACCTGCAACTCATGATTGTTGAATTTAGGGTTGAAACATGAACAGCTGACATTCAAGAAAGTGATTAAACAACTCCTTTTCCCATCGTTGATCCCATTTTGAGAATTTTTCTGCTGCCGTCCGGATCTAAGCAAGAGTACCTTAGTGGAAAGACCCCTCTTACCTCTCTTGTGAGCTGCCACTAACAACTTTCCAAAGGGGCTGAGACCCAATCTCAAGTTAAAGTACTAGGTACCCAGCGTTCACCGCACGGTGGTGAGAGTAGCAGTTGGTAGAGAGAGGTTCATTTGGGCAAACCTGACGCTCGGTCTATAGTTCTTCCCGACTAGAATGACGTTGTTGGTCTTGCCAAGGTTGTGTGATATATTGTGTATTGAGACGTCATCGCCAACCTGCCTGGTGGTAAGTATTACAAGCATGGCACTTCCTGACAATGGGATCAATGTTGCATTAATCGGTAAATATTCCTCCGATTACATGCCTCAACCTTGTCGACTTGACACCTCCGATTTACAAAACAATTACAAAAACTGGACGTTAATGTAAACAAAACAAAATGCAAAACATTTATTGTACGAATATCTTATCCTATCAAATATAATTATTCTACAAAAAAGGAATTAGGTGCGCTCACGCCTTTATATAACGTATCGGATCGGCGAGAAATATTCGCAAAAAGTTCTGACCTGTTGGCAGTAATTGGACCTTCTCATCGAATTCATAAAGCGGTGGTACTGCTATCGATTCATATGACAGTTTCTTCATATTTCGCACTTCAATTTGAAATTCGGTGCGCTTAACCTCGTTTTGTAGAGTTTTCGTTCGAACAAACTTTTGTATGTAAAGCCTACCAGATGGTTCTCTGTGAAAACAATTGTCAGGTGAGCAATTCAAGCATATTTTCGATGGCATCTTACCTGATTAATGAAGCGGGTGATGTGAGTATCAGATACCACATATCCTTACCAGTCTTGAGGACGTCCTGCGTAACTATTTCTACGTGTTCCAGTAGCTGAAACAATTGTTCACTGGTGGGACATATTTTCCTCAGATCAAAGGGCAACTCTACCAGAAGTTGGTAGTGCAGAGCATAGTCAAATGCTGTCCATTGACGAGCTGGCGAAAAGTAAATTAGATGAATTTGAATAAAATAGTTTGAGGACTTACTGTGTAACACATTTGGTACAAGCTGAATATCATTGAAATTCACTTTAATTCCCCTTGGATCCGTTGCCGTAAAACTGATGAATATCGCAAATGTTCGTATGCGTGTGTGGGTAAACTTTAGAACGCCACTAGTTAGGAGAAGCTCATTCAGAATCCAGTTGGACTTTTTGCTGCAAGAAATGAAGTATTAGGACTGCAGGTAGCCCCTAAGTGAATTCTCAGACCAACCAACCTTTGCATTTTCGTCCGGACAGTGTGAACAAAACTGGTCTCCATCTTGATTTGCTTGCGTTCCCTTAGCTGAGCTGCACTGTAAATTTGGAAATACTTTAGAAATCTTCTTGCAAATAAGGAATTCCCCAACTTACATCAATCTTTCTTTATCTAGCGCCGCTATAAACTCTTCCAACACATCATCAACATCCGATACATTGTCATGACTTCCGTCCGATATGTTGAAACTGTCGCTTTCTCTCATTTTTTGCCGCCAAACTTTGGCTACATCGGAAATCTTTGGCTTTGAGCCTAGTTCTTCCAGCGCAGCCAGATCCATTTTGTATATCGGCAATGGTTCCAACATGAAACTTCCAATTGTTGTTTCATTTTGTGTCTCACTGAGCCGATGGCGTTTACATTTTCTGCAAACCGATGAGATTGTTTTTAAGGTGGTCTCCGTTGGTCGACAGACTTCAGTTGCAACCTTTAATGCCTCAACTACAACATTAGACAGTTCAGGTGCAAGTACATCAACTACGTGAGACTGCTGCGGGCATTCAGATTCTTCATCCAGAGTGTTGACTAGACTCAAATGAGTCTTTTCAATGTCCTCCCCGAAGTCTGACAGCATGATGCTGTCGCATGTCAGCTCTACATAGCGCTTTTTAAATTTATCGAAATTAGACACAGTGTCTTCTGAATCAGAAGACTTAGGCAACTGGTCATCCATTGTGAACCGATTCCCGTCTAAGTCGGTTAACGCCTCTGTAGTGTTGTGGGGTTGTGTCTCAATTGCTTGCTTGCTAGTGGGAGTTTGCTTTTGGGCAAAGAATGTCGACACATCTGAGATCGTAATGGGAGCGTCTTCAAATTTAAAAAATGACATTTGGGATATATTTGTGGTTTCTGCGACTTTATCTTCATTCGGACAGAGGTACAAAGTGTCATTTTTCTGGAAAGTTGTCGCCCTCCGAGGAATCTCAACGGTGTCAAATGATTCTTGTAGTTGCTGTTGATTAAAAGTTGTTACTCTTCTGGGTATTTCAACCGTTTCAAACGATTCCTGAAGTTGCTTGGCTTCAGGAGCGGTTACACTTCGAGGAATCTCAACTGTATCAAAGGATTCCTGTAAGCGCCTTGGTTTAAGAACCGCTACTTCAACATCGCTAAAGGATTCCTGCAGTTTTTGCGGAGGTGTTTCAGAAGTCTCATCAGCATTAGGAGTTTCAGGTTGATGTTTCAAAGTTTCTGTTTGAGTATAACAGCCAAAGTTTGGTAACTCTTTCTGCTTGAATACCATGCTCTTCCTTATGGGCGTAAACTTCCCAGTAACGTCAATCAGTTGCGGAATGCGAGACTTACTTAGCCTACACTTGGAGGGTGTGCATTCAGGAACCACGTTGCATTTAGGACTCTCATATTCCATATTTTCGTCTGCTGTTGTGATATCCATCGAGTTGTCTCTACGCCCAAAGTAAGCACTCGACCTTGGAGTGGATGGCATCGGGAGTTTTGATTCAGAGAACAGCATTTCGCTTTCGAGAAGAATCTCTTTCATGCCCTGAGCGGCTTTGCTTTTGGTCACAGTCCTCGATTGTAATGCGTGTGTTATGTCCATATCGCTGGATGGATGCTTTGACTCATTGAAAAACAATGTCTGCCGGCTCTTTAATTTCTGAGATGTAGCTGGCTTCGATTGATTCTCATCGAAGAAGGATTCATCCACAGCATTCTCATTGTTAAAATGGATTGTTTTGCGATTGACCTGAGGGAGGTTTTCATTCAATTTGGCTGATTTTTTCGTGGAATTCTCACACTCCTCCATCATTGGTTCCGGTTCCATGAGTGTCTGTCTTCTGGTTTGTCCTCTCCCCAAGTATGCATGCCGCAAGATATCTGATGTCTGCAGATTAGAGCGGTTTGACCCAATATTTACTGGGATATCTTCCATGACATGCGACGCGTCTTTATAAGAAGATACCTCTCTCCTGCGAAGACTTTCGAAATCTTGCGATTGCAAAGCTGATTGGAGATCAGCTCTGGGTTCTTTAACCATTTCCCTTGCTCCAAACGGTTTCTGTCGTATAAATTTGTTTTGTTCTTCAGATTTCTCATCGAATGTTTGGAAATTTATACTATTGGCCTTTATATTCAAAAGAGTTTCCTTCAGCCTGCCCGCATTGTCTCTAACTGCCGTATTTGCTTCTTCGATAGGGCTATGCGACTGGTTAAAGGGTTCTTCTTCCATATCGTCTGAGCCAAAAGTTGTGTGTCTCTTTATTGCAAACGGCTGTAGCGGTTGCATTCCAGATTCTTCAAAGACATTGTGTGGCTCATGTGATGTCTGATGTTGTTGCTCTGCAACTACCTCATCTTCCGCATCGAAATACACGGATTTACCACAGTTCTGCTCAGCTTCCGCAACCTCTATGCTCATGTCCTGTGAGTTACTTAGAAATTTTGATGCTGCCGCCTCGGCTTTCAAATATTCAGCAAGTGAACGATTGATTTCAGAGGTCGTCGCGGTGCTTAATGACTTTTCATTGGAGAAGTAAAGTGGCGAGTCATCTTTCCCCGGTTTCACCACCTTCTGTTCCCGGGGGTACATGTCCCATGTTTGGCCTTGAACTTGGCTTGTAGCTATACAAATTGCGTTGAACTTTAACGTTCTACTGAAACTTGATTTGCGTGCAGTGAACTTCTGTGGAGACTCGTCTAGATCGACGGGCTTATTATCAAGAATTGTTAAACGTTTTGGTTTCGGTAAGGCTTTTGAAATTTCTTCGTGTAAGATATGTTCCTCAGCGATGGACAGATTCATCGCGGAGTCCTCTTGTGGTGCTTGTGCGCTTTCCTCCAAATTGTTGTTCCGGTGGAAGTAAATGGTTTCGCGATTTGATTTGGCAACGAATTTAGGTTCTTCGTTCAGAGGATGCCTTTGGACATTCTCTATCGTATTCCTCTCGGTTTCAAATGATAAACTCTTCAAAGTCATTTGCCGTGCATCTTCTTCATCGGACTCAATGTCTTCATTGAAGTGAAGAGTTTGTCGTTTAGACGTTGTACTAGTCATGCTATTGATGATGTCTTTCTCCAATATTTGATTACGATGTAGTGAAGACCTGGATGGAGGAGGTTGATCGATGTCATCGACCACAAGATCCTGATTGAAGAAAATAGTTCGACGATAAGATGCTTTGGAGGTCTGCGGTAATATCAGGTTTCCATTGATGCATTCTATATTTGCATCCTGAGGCTTTTTTACAATCCCAGTCATTGATAGATCATCAGAGTTGTTATCATCCAATTCTATATCTTGATTGTAGTTCATTGTTTGTCGTCTAGGTTGATTTAGAACTTCTGAGGCGGGAAAATCTATTCTCGATTCATCGATATCTAACGCATAGTGATCGGCAATCGTCTGCCTTTTGGATTGATTCACTTGGCCATCAGACTGATTAGTTGGGTTTATGGCTGCGGCTGTTGACGCTATTATTGTAGGAGATTCTTCAAGATTCTGATCGTAAAAAACTGTTCGTCGTATTCTAGCTGCATGTCCCAGCTTAATTTGTTCATAGTTCAGCTTCGATGATTGGTGTACCTCTTGCATGGATAGATCCATTGTTGAATCATTATTTAAAAGTTGTGCGTCTCTGGCGATGATTGATGATTTTGGCTTGTCCACTTGGCTCTCGTTCAACTCGTTATTTTGATTAAAGTGGATTGTTTGACGATTTTTTTGGATTACAGCTGAATCCCGACTTGAATGCGATGTCTGTTGACATTTTGACACATCAGCCAACGACAGGTCCATTGAATTCTCTGGTGGAAGATTCGTTGATTGGTTTTCTCGATCAAAATAAATCATCTGCTTCTGAGTTTGACTGACTGCTTCCTCTAGAGGGGAACTCGTAGCATCCAGATCGATTTCTGTATTTAAATGAAGAGTTTTCCTATGAGACTGCTTCGAAGTTTCTTTCTGTTCATCTGTTGAGGCTTTAGTCTCGCGTCTGAACAGCTCTTCGTTGAGTTGATGGAAGTTCATCCCAATTGATGACATTGACAGATCATGAACAGTTGACATGTCCATGGAAGACTGATCTTTATTTGATTCTACTTGTGGTTGATGGATCTTTTGATTTCTTAAGGCGTCTTGATCCGGTATTGGGCCTTTTTGTAAGGTCATAAGCTTAACAAACACTTTAGGAGCTGGGACTGCAAACTGTGTTGGTGGTGGTTCTGTAATTTGTGCAACGACGCATGGTTGCAATGCCTTTGGAGAATCATCAATTATGTCGAAGGGGGTGTGAACTGAATGTTTCTGCTTTCTACTGTGCTTGGGGGCTGAAACTGTAGACTGTGAAAAGTCATCAGACAATTGAGGATGATGCACATTTGCTTCGGCGGCCTCAATAGTTCTTGTTGCCTTTGGTGAGTCCTCAATGATATCAGTGGGAGTATAAATGGATTCACGCTTCTTAGCACTGAGCTTGGAAGCTAAAAATTCTGGTTGAATAGGAACTATAGCTTCTTCCATTATATCAATTGAACTATAAATCGTTTGACGACTCAAAGCCTTGGCTTTTGTTGGCTTTGGAGAGCCTTCAATTATATCTATGGGAGTGTAAGTCGATTGCCGCTGTTTGATTTTTATTTTGAAACCGGCACCCGATTCCGAGGGATGCTGTGCATTTAAAATGTTCTCAGTGACTTCAGTATCAGTTCTGATGGTTTCATGATTTAGGACATTTGACTTAGGGGCTTCTATTCGCCTTGGGGAATCCTCAATAATATCAGTGGGAGTATAAATCGATTCACGCTTCTTCACTTTAGAATCCTTAATTCTTGATGCAGTTTCATCAAGTACTTTAACAGGAACCAAAGTAGTTTGACAACTTCCAGAATTCGCTTTTGTACCATGAACAGATTTGTTTGCCTTTGGGCAGTCTTCATCAAATTCTGCTAGTGCAGGCTTTATTGCTGTTGGTGAATCCTCAATCATATCAGCATGAGCGTGATTGGTTTTATCCAAAGTGGCATCCATTTGTCCGTCTTCAGCTAAATTAATTGTTTGACGATTTCTGTTTGTATGTTGTTCCTCTGGTATTGGAAAATTTGGATTTGTTTCATTCATCTTTGTCAGAGCATTTGATGGTCCTAAATTCTTCAATTCATTTTCGATTGCAGCATACACTGATAACTCCATTTCGTTAGCTACTGGTGGACATGATGCATCCATGTGTTGCACTGAAACTTGATCCGTTGGATTACAGACCAAAGACTCATCGACTGCACTAGTATCGAAATAAATAGTCTGCCTTGTGATTGGTTCTGCCTGACAGATGTCCGCAACTGTGATATTTGTTATATCCATTGACTTACTGGTAGCATTGTGCATTGCTTTTTTCCGTAGCGGAGAATTAATATCCATTGAACTGGCGTTCGTATTATTTAAATGGGCTGGAATGATAGAAACAAATTTAAAATTTCTGCAACAGACACAATGCTGTAGGTTCTACTTTTTTTGATAACCGAACACGAACACTTTTGCCTTTAGATCGACCTAAGGTTGTTGGATCGTGGTACAATATAAACCTCAGATGGACCCTTGATCGCAAGAGCATACCGAGCAGTGAAGCGGGTAACGAACTAGCAAACAAGAGTCTTTCTTTGATCGAGTACAAGTAATCTTAACGAGCAAATGTAAAATATCAATGAGACTTTGTCAAAACCAAGAGCAGGAAACTTATGAAAAAGATAGGAACTCACTTTCAACGCCGGTAAGCATGCTCACTAGACATGTAATCTGATGATGTACCACAGATATAACAAGAGCTGGGGAATCACAAGAAAACAATCCATTTTCTCGGTCACAAGCCTCTGCAACTTAAGAAACTTAAACGTCTATGAAACAACTATCGGATTACTGTCAAGAATGTGTAATCTTGTAGAGTCGGCGGATCCCTATTTGATAGTAACCAAACGGTAAGCGTATGTTGTGTCTGACTGTACGTGTAGAACTGAACACAAGAACCTGCGCAAGCACAGCTGAATGAGCTTCAGACTACATGTGACCTAATTGGCAAAAGACGGATCTCAAAAGTCGTACAAGAACGCTCACCACAGAAAGAACCTCTAAATCAAAATAATCACTAAAGGTTATAGAGATCTGCAACATTCTTAGGTGGTGGTTATCTGGTACAGTTCTACCAGAAACACAAGTAGAGCGGAGGCTCCGTTTTTGTATTACATTCAAGATTCTGAACAAAAAACTCACCTGCATCCATCAACACACTATCTTGTTCCATAACCACGGATCTAGTCATCGTTTTTCTTTTAAGCTGCTTTGCCTCTACAACCCCGCAATACGAGACATTCATGGATTGATTCATATGCATTGTAGCTCTCTTTTTAGTATCGGTTTTCGGTCCATGTGATCCAACTAAATTCATAACTCCACCTTCTAATGTACGGTCACCCTCATTTATTGCATTGTTTGCCTCCATATCCACTATTTTAATAATAGTTTTTCTCTTAGCGCCCTTCGCCAAAGCGTTGGGCACTTCACATTGAGACACACTCATGCTCTGGTTGATATGCATCGTAGGTCGCATTTTTTTCCCAACTTTATTCACTTCCATCTCTGTTAAGTCCATCAGTATTGCATCCCTCTCTTTAATCGTTTGTTCAACGTTCATCTCCACTTGCGGATTAGTTTTGCCTTTCGTATTGTTTTCATCGCCCACAACATTTGTTATCTGGGCCACCTTCAAACTCTTCAATCCTTTCTTTTCCCTCATAATGTTTAACATTTTCAAATCCTCCTCCGACATCATGATACTTCGAGAGAAATGGATCGGTGATGAACCATCACTGAAGCTGCTTAAACTCCAATTGGGACTAACATCAGTCGCTGTCACCGGGATGCGAAACTTAAACATTTGCAACTCGTTCTCGTCCAACGTTACGTCCACACTTTGTTCGATGGTTAATGATTTGTTGATCGGTCCGGAATAATTGATAAAATCAAATGTATTCGAGCAGATATTCAGACGATCTAAGGTTTTTGACGGGTATTCAGTCTTGGCATTGTTGACTTGAATTTCCACTTGATCCAGCTCCGATTTGGGTGCGGATTCCAATTCAGTGACAACTTTAACTTGTTTGGGTTGTTCCAATTGGATAACAGGCTTTAGTTCAATTTCTGGTTCCACTTCTGGCTGCTGTATGCAAATATTCTCCTTATCATTCTCGGCAACATTGACTTTCTTCTTTAAACGACGCTTTGCTTCACTTTTAACTTCCACAATGACACGCCTATTCCTCAGCACTATTCTCTTCTCATGGACGTTCACCAAACCATTTTCAGCTGAGTTTGAATGCAGACCATCTGCTGATTCCTCGTATGACGTTCCCCAAATTGTTGCTTCCTCTTCGCCAGCTATGAATTCTCTAAAAATATACAAAATTTAATCAAACACTTGGAAACGTCGGTGGTTATTCAACTTACTTTACGGATTTCTTTCCACTGAAACTGATGCGACGCTTTATTTTTGTTGTAACATCAACTGTGGTGTCTTCCTCATTAAATGGAGTTTTCTTTAAGATCTGAAAATTAAAAAAAAAAAACCAAATCAAACCCAATCAAAATAACTTCCAAAGGAACGCCAAATGTTGAAGATTTTTTTTGGACGAGTTGTCTTTCAATTTTTCATCCTGAATGACACTCAAATCTTACCGAATTTCTTCGCTTTTTGTTTGGTTCCATGTTATTTTATATTTTTCACAATTTATATGCGTACAATTCATTTATAAATATAAGTATTTGGTATTTTTTTAAAGTAAAATTGCGCCGATTGTTTGGCAATTTTGATTTTGTTTGAGTGCTGAAATTGAAACTGTTGTTTTAAATTTGTAAACGTCATAAAGTTGGCAATGCTGGAATAAAAAGTTATCGATTGAACGATAGGTTGCTTGCGTTCAGACATTGCAGTATGGAACCAGAAAAAATCGAGTATGTGGTCTTAAAGGTAACAGAATAGGTACTCCTTCATTTTATACTTCTTCAAAACGAGTCTACACTCTGCTTCGATAGAAAATATTCTTCTGAGAACACTTCTCTTGTCGGCGCATAGTTTAGTCAATCATTGCAAAGGATTCCTTGGCCTGTCTAAGGCTGTGGATTTTTTTCCTATGCGTACTGTGATGTATTCTTCCTTAAGCGCAGGAACCGCCCTTGCGCCCAAACTTGAGGATAATGGATAAAGGTTAAAACTAGTTCAGCAAGATTGAGCAGTCCAGTTTCAGCTTCTGGATTCTTCAAGTTCGAATACCTTTACAATACGATGTTCTTGATACATAAGTCTGGAGATACAGAGCTGAAAAGACCAAGGGAATGGTCCCAATCCAAACGTTTGTTAACCACGAACCTATATGATACCTAAATTTGTCGTTCCTTATACTGCAATGCTTATATTCTCAAACACTCAACTTCGAAAACGTTAAAGTTTAGCCTTCAAAGATGTCAACTACAAATGCGACTGTATTTTAATAATCTCTTTCCACTTGTAGAGTTTCTTAAATTTTAAATAAACATATTTCTCGCTTCAAAATAAATAATAAATAAATGAATAAAATTTTTTGTTTCATAAAGTTCAATAGCACCTCAATCTAGTACAATTTCCAATCGGTGCCACGCCATATTGCTCGATTAAAAGTGTGCGTGTGTACTAATTTATTTCCATCTCTCACTCTCACTCTCACTCTGACTCTTTTTCTGACGATCAACCGCGACAACGACAACGTGAAACAAGACCGTCAAATCGTGCGTGTGCGGTGCATAAATTTCAATTTGCAAAATATAAAAGAAAACTACTTTGTTACCCACAGAATTAGCCCGTTTCCTTATTCTTTAATTTCTTGATTAGTACATAAGGACATTGTGCATTTGCGACAGATATCAGTTAAGGAAGTTTTACCCACGCTATAAAACTGAATAATAACAGGAAAACGAGTGTTCCCCTAAAAAGAAAGATGGTAAGTTCTCAAAGTTGTAAAGAAAGAAAGAAAAAAAAAAGGAAAAAAGATTTGCAAACGGAAGCGTCCTATCAAATAAATCTGGGAAAAAGTGGCGCAAAATATGACCTGTGAAGCTGTGTCCCGACCACGATGACCGTATTTTATTTTCCTTCAGCATTTCTTATTCACTATTGAAGAACACATTTACCGGCTAATCTTTAGACCCGCTGTCTAATAATATGTTGATTCCAATTGAATTGCAGTCCGACGATATTTCAATGGAGAACAGTACACCGGTAAAGAAAATAAATGCCACAACGACGACAACGGCCCCCGATGAAATGACATCGCGGGATTACTATTTTGATTCCTATGCTCATTTCGGCATCCACGAGGAGATGCTTAAGGACGAGGTGCGGACGATAACCTACCGAAATGCAATGTACCACAATAAGCATTTGTTTCGTGGAAAGGTAATTGTATTTTTTCATGTGTGGTTAAATTGCGATGAAATTTTATTAATCGATTCCAACCTCGAATAACACGCATGCAGGTGGTGCTGGACGTTGGCTGTGGCACTGGAATCTTGTCGATGTTTGCCGCTAAAGCTGGAGCGGCCAAAGTTATCGCTGTAGATTGTTCGAATATTGTAGAATATGCCCGCCAAGTGGTTATAGACAATAATTTAACAGATGTGGTTAAAGTTGTCAAGGGTAAAATTGAAGAAATTGAGCTACCCAATGGCCTGGAGAAGGTTGACATCATTATTTCCGAGTGGATGGGGTAAGTGTTGATTGTTTACGTCAGTTGTGGGTAGATTTTTTTTTTTTTTTTTTTGTCAGCGTTGTCCTTTTCGATGACTCGACACATTTGTGATTTGTCATTCGATCCTAAATACGATTTTACTGGTGACGAGAATGATCATATGCGAAGAGTGGTGTCATGACACTTGGTTAATGCTAAGTCACAGCCTCATTTATAGTCTGTCGATTTTCTTTTCCGTTGCTGTTTTATCTCTAAGTAGCTAAGGCGAAAAATACTTGTTTGATTCGATTATCTAATCGAAGGAGTTTGATACGAAAGCATTCTGAGTTAAATAAAAATTGCCTTTTTGGTGAAAGGAAAGCTACTGAATTCATTTGACTACAAGAGGGATATCTATATTATCTTTGTCTCAAATACTTGCCATTGAATCTTTATTTGAGGGATAGAGAAACATGCATATCTCAATTTTTTGTATCTTAAACGTGCTATAGTGCCCATATCAACTTCCCAGTAACTCTTGTATGCTCCACAGCCTTTTTACCAACATGAATTTTCTTTTTTTTCTCAAGAGTTGATCAATGTAATCCAACGTGTGTGGCCTGATAGATTCAAGGCATGGCACTTGCAAAGGAAGTGGTTGAGTCTTTCTGTCTCGTTATCTTTGCTGCTTCGGCAATACGTGTTAGGAGTAGGTATACCCAATTTGGCTGTAAGGTTTCTACAGTATAGTGCCCCGTCCTTATCTGCGCAGTATGTATTGAAAAGTTGACTTGTTGGGTATGATGTAGCTATCCAACGTGTCCCATATTTGTTTCGCTATGGCAAAGTAAAAATAATCTTCTGAAGAGTTGTCAAGGGTTTATCCTTGTCTGGCTTGTTCATCGACCAGGTTTTTTTTTTTCGTTTCTATGCCCCTTTGGCCTGTTTGTTTAGCCTTGATAATATCTTTTGAAGGAGTATTTTAATGGGCAAGTATGCCGCAAATTCCGACATAACCCCAACTACGCAACGAGTCAAAGTTGATGTTATGCAGCGAGCGACTACAAATCGAGTGGGTAAACGCTGGTAGAGGTCGATTGTGTGTCTGTGTTTTCGCTACGTTGATACCTGCTCATAGCTTAAAGCATGCGATCAGCAGAAGTCAAGGATCCGTTCTTGAGAAGTTTAATATAATTTCGTGTTCTCTTCCCTAATTCTTATTGAAATTTGTTTCCTGCATATCAAGACGCGATATTAATTTCTCATTTTCTCATTCTTCTTTCAGTTATTGCCTGTTCTACGAATCAATGCTGGACACAGTACTGTACGCGCGTGATAAATGGCTCAAGTCAGACGGTATGATGTTCCCCGACCGTGGCACACTCTACATAACCGCCATTGAGGATCGTCAATATAAAGACGAGAAGATCAACTGGTGGGATGATGTCTATGGTTTCGACATGAGTTGCATTCGAAAAGTTGCCGTCACCGAACCGCTTGTGGATATTGTAGATCCCAAACAAGTAGTATCCACATCGTACATGGTCAAAGAAGTTGACCTCTACACAGTAAAGAAATCAGATCTAGAGTTCTCCTCACCCTTCAATTTAATCATAAAACGAAATGATTTCGTACAGGCCTTAGTCACGTACTTTAACATTGAATTCACCAAGTGCCACAAGCGCCTGGGCTTCAGCACATCGCCCGAGGCGACATATACACATTGGAAGCAGACCGTTTTCTACCTCGATGACTACTTAACAGTTAAAAAGGGTGAAGAGATTCATGGTACATTCAAAATGAAGCCAAACGAAAGGAATAATCGGGACTTGGATTTCACCATCGATGTGAAATTCAAGGGGGAACTGTCAGATGTGCATGAGAATAATACGTATCGAATGCGTTAAACGGTACATAACCAACCGTTAAAAAAAAAAACAAACAAAAACAAACAATTAAACATAAATGAGCAGTTTTCTTTTTATTATTTCAAAATAGTCTCCAGCGGAAAAGCAACAAATTACCAGCGACAAACACTATTTATGAACTTTGTTAATGAACATTAGCTCAATCGCTGGATCCTTCCATTATAGTTTTACAAAAACACAAAATCAATTTAATTCAGTTAAACAACATTCACTATCGAGACTTTTTTTTTTTTTTATTATTTAAAATATGTATTTATGTGTTCCAACAGAAGTGACAAACCATGTCAAGCTAGTTTGTTAGACTCACGCTGAAAATATAGATTCAGAACATTGAACTCAATTTATATATATAAAAAAAAAAAAACAATTTTATTTTAGTTCTGAACTATAAAAGAGACAGAGTGAGAAGAATAAAAAGTAGCGAAACGTGCTATGTGAGAGAAGGATGCGCTTTGTATTAGATATGAAATATGATTTCGAAATATTTTATCAAATTGCAAACATAAACCATATAAGCAACAACAATAATAAAACGAAAATAAAAAGAAAGAAAATTTACATTTAATAAACGATAAACAATAGTTCGTATGCAAGAACTTACCTCTATTTGTGTGTTGTTTTTGAGAAGAAGAAAAGTAATTTCTAGATGAAAATGTGGAATAGCGGGGATGGAAGCAATTTTTAGCTCCTGCCTCTAGACCTCTATATATAAGAATCCGCAGCGAAGAGTACTTTTAGAATGATCAAAGCACAGGAAGTCGAATCTGTATGGAAATACCAAGATACTAAGCAACTATCTGGACGCTAATGTAAATTCGGACTACACTGTCCCGTATTTGAACTTCGGAAGACCCTTCTTATGGGCATTTCCAAGCAGAGAACAACAAAGGGTCTAAAGTTCACACCGATGGCTCAAAGATGAACATAGGCATAGCAGCTGGTCTTTTCTCCGAGAAGCTAGAGAAGCAACAGTGTTTTCCAGTCAATTAGTGTCAATTTAAACAATATCATAGGAGGATATCAGGATTTACATTGACCGCCAGGCGGCTATAAAAGCAATAGTTGCTAACGCAGATAACATCAAAGTGTTGCGAAGAATTTACAAGCAGCACAATATTAAATTGCTGGATCCCTAGTCACAGCGGTGTACCAGGTAATGAAACAGCTGATGAATTAACTAGAAAGGGTTCAGCTCTAGACCGAGAACAAACATACGATATTAGTATGCCTTTAAATAAATAAAAGGGCCAAAATTGCACGAAAATCCTTAATGGGAAATCATTAACCACGAACTGCGAAGTATCAAGAAGATTGTGACCAGAGTATGACATGGTGTAGGAGGTAGTGTGTTCGCTTGAAATTGCAGATTCTAGAAAACTTCTGAGATTCCTATTGTTTTCTAAATGGTTTCCAAATGAGCTGCATCTTTACATGCTCCTATTCTCAGTGGGCCCACCAGAATTCGAAGTATGTCTTAGGAAACCAACCAACCCTTAAAGGTGGTTTTAACCTAGCACGCAAAAGACTATCATAAAACACATGAGTTTTTGGAATAAGCAAGTTCTATCACCCATTCCAATTTAAATTGAAACCGCCACATTAAAATAAATCTCTAAATCGAACGTAGCTTGTTCAATTTCAATCGATAACATATTTCGATGACAGCAAGTTTAGTCGAGACAACGACAAATGTCAAAAAGTGCATTGTTTTGGCGCGAATTTCATTCTCACGTCGCATAATTTTCCTGCTTTGTAAATTGTTTCAACTTCGAAGATTTCTAAGCTGAATTTATTCTTGTTAAACACTTAATAATTGTTATTACTCCCTTACAAATAAAATGGAAGGATTTGATGAAGCTGGAGTATTCTTTTCCGACAATTTCGGTGGAGAACCACAGGATGGAAATCAAATCAACTTGCAATCGCTCAAGAAAAAGTACAAAGAGTTCATTAGAACATTCAATGAGGACAATTTCTTCTACAAATACAGGTAAGGCATAATCATAAGTGGTTTCCCTATGTAGCATCTTATAAACATTCTTATTAGAGATACCTTGAAGAGGAACTACCTCAATGGGCGGTACTTTCTCGAAGTAGATATCGACGATCTCTCTGGTTTTGATGAAAGTCTTGCTGATAAATTGTACAAGCAACCTACAGAGCATTTGCAAATTTTCGAGGAAGCAGCCAGAGAGGTAGCAGATGAAATTACAGCTCCAAGGCCGGAGCATGAAGAGCACGTCCATGATATCCAGATTCTACTGTCGTCAACAGCTAATCCAACCAATATACGAGAGCTTAAATCGGATTGTGTGTCTAAATTGATAAAGATTGCCGGCATTATCGTCTCGGCGTCGGGAATTAAAGCTAAGGCGACGCGCATATCGATTCAATGTAGATCGTGTGGAAATGTGATTCCAAATTTGAAGGTTAATCCTGGACTGGAGGGCTATGCTTTGCCGAGGAAGTGTAACACAGAGCAGGCTGGTAGGCCAAAATGTCCACTGGATCCATTCTTCATCATGCCGGATAAGTGCAAGTGTGTTGATTTCCAGATTTTAAAGTTGCAAGAGTTGCCTGACTTTGTGCCTCAAGGTGAGATTCCTCGACACTTGCAGCTGTTCTGTGATCGATCGCTTTGTGAGAGAGTTGTGCCTGGTAATAGGGTGCTCATTCAGGGTATTTATTCGATTCGTAAGGTCGGGAAGCCGGGTAGACAAGACGGACGTGAGAAGGCAGTAATTGGAGTGCGCGCTCCATATATGCGTGTGGTTGGCATAAATGTCGACACGCAAGGCGTTGGAGCTATATCTCGTTATAGCAACATAACCGCCGATGAAGAGGACTTGTTCAGGCGCATGGCTGCCAGTGGAGATATCTATGATCGCCTGTCAAAGTCGTTGGCACCCAGCATCTTTGGGTCTGGAGACATTAAGAAGGCAATCACGTGCATGCTGTTTGGGGGTTCGCGTAAACGGTTGCCAGACGGGCTCAATCGTAGAGGTGACATAAACGTGTTGCTCTTGGGTGATCCTGGTACGGCTAAGTCGCAGTTGTTGAAATTCGTGGAGAAAGTCGCTCCAATTGGTATCTACACATCGGGAAAAGGTTCCAGTGCCGCTGGCTTAACCGCTTCAGTGATGAGAGATCCCGCAACGGTAAGCTTAAGAGTTTAATTTAATTTTTATTTATTTTCTAATTGGGGTTCTTCCAATCATAGCGCAACTTTGTTATGGAAGGTGGAGCAATGGTCCTCGCAGATGGTGGTGTCGTGTGTATCGATGAATTCGACAAAATGCGAGAGGACGACCGAGTGGCCATTCACGAAGCAATGGAACAACAGACAATTTCAATCGCAAAGGCCGGTATCACTACTACCCTGAACTCTCGATGCTCTGTATTAGCTGCTGCTAATTCAATATTTGGGCGCTGGGACGACACAAAAGGCGAAGAAAATATCGATTTCATGCCAACTATCCTTTCTCGTTTCGACATGATTTTCATCGTCAAAGATATTCACGACGAACAGCGAGATATTACTCTGGCCAAGCACATCATTAATGTTCATTTGTCATCGAATAAGGCAAACATCGAGGTTGAGGGTGAAATCTCACTCTCCGTATTCAAGAAGTACATTCATTTCTGCCGCACACACTGTGGACCACGTTTGAGTGAAGCTGCTGGAGAGAAACTCAAAAGTCGTTATGTTCTTATGCGAAATGGCGCTGGAATCCAGGAGAAGGCGGCCGACAAACGTATGAGCATTCCCATTACAGTTCGTCAGCTGGAGGCTATCATTCGTATTTCGGAATCTTTGGCCAAGATGCAATTGCAACCATTCGTCAATGACACGCATGTCAACGAGGCACTAAGACTCTTCCAAGTGTCTACTCTAGACGCAGCAATGACTGGTAGTTTGTCCGGTGCTGAAGGATTCACCACAGAAGAGGATCAAGAGACGCTGAATAGAATTGAGAAGCAGTTGAAAAGACGATTTGCCGTTGGCACTCAAGTTTCACAGTTAAGCATTATGCAGGTATGTATGGGACAGAAGGTATATTCCTGGAGGCTATTGATAGAAGAATGTTCTGTTTTAGGACTTTTTACGACAAAAATACGAGGAGCGGACTGTTATGAAAGTCATCAACACCATGATTCGACGAGGAGAAGTCCAGCATCGTATGCAGAGGAAAATGTTATACCGGATTTGTTGAGTCATACGGATTACTATTATTTAATGTTTTTTTTTTTTGCAATTTATTCCTTCTGTAAGCATTTGTACTTTTGTTTTGGAAATAAACGTATGTTACCTTTTTTTAAATTATAACAAATTTTTGAGTGTAAATTTTACAGGGGAACGATTGTTAATTGCTTTCATTTTGTAGGAGATATTCGGTTCTCTGTGGTGGTAGAATTGAGTTATCGGCCTTTATCAAATTTGAGTTCGAGATTTAGACTGAATTCAGGGATTGGTGTTAAGTAGTCAGTTTTGGCTTCAATGTCCGTCCGCCCCTTTGGTGACATATCGGACTACTTTTTCAAAGGTAATACTTAGGAGGCGGAGCGCAACTTTTCGCGGGTATTTAGTTGTGAAAAGATTAACAGGTGTGATCTCGAGAGCTGCAATCGGCGTTGGTCTAACTATAATTGTGGTTTCTATGCAAGCTAATCACTAAATCTTCGTCAGGATGTTTAAAGGAGAATTAGCCAATTCTTGTATTCCCGCACGAGTAGGGATTTCGATACAGAGTTTATAAACGCTTAAATTGATGCTTTGCTGTTACAGATGTATGGAAAGTTGTAAGCTGTATATTCCCGCCTCCGATTCGTTCGCGATATTCGAATCGTCCGTGTACTTACTTATCAGGTTAGCGACCCTTGGAGGGTCTGAGCCTGAACTAATGCCGCTTTCCATCCTTAACGGTCCCGGGCACGCTGCTTTCAGTTTACTAGACCAAAGTTTCTGGCGTCCGCGATGGCCTGATCTTTAAACCGGAAGTTCGGTCTTCCTCTTCTTCGTGAGTTAGGTGGCTGGGATTCAAAGATCCTCTTAGCTGGAGCATTCTCGTCCATTCGCTCGATGTGGCCGAGTCATTGCAGTCGACGGATTATTGCTTTCCGGACTACGTCCAAATCTTTGTGCAGCTCGTAGAGTTCGCGGTTATATCTTCTCCTCCATTCGCCCTCCTCGCAGACTGGACCAAATATTCGACGTAGAATTTTTCTTTCGAAGGATCCCCAGACCTGATCCGCTGTCTTACTTATCGTCCAGCATTCAGCTCCATAAAGTAGGTCTGGCAAGATTAGGGTTTTGTGGAGCATGATTTCGGACCTTCGCGTTAGGAGTTTGGATCCTGGAAGTAGCAGCGGGTGCCTAAGGTTATCCTTCGTCGAATCATTTAAGGAGTTTATGTTTGCCCCGAAGTAGATAAACTTCTTCACTACCTCCAAATGATAGCTGGGAATCGTCTGTGTAGTGTTATTTCTTTGCCATTTCGATAAGTTGTTGATAATGTTGAAAACACTTATTAGTAACGTCGCTTGGTTGGTCTATCAGTGTTGCTCTACTACAAGGTTACTTTATTTTTCCCTGTAGGTTTAGCAGACGCTCATTTATAACTATCTTGATGCGAAAAGGTTTTTAATTGAAACAACATAATTTATCTTATATATTAAATGCGTTTTAATGATTTCTGTTTTTGTTTTGTTTGTATTTTTGGTTACATTGAAATAATTTCATAAAACATTAATTTACGTTTTGTTTATTTAATTTCTTTTGTTGTATACATATATAAATATCTGTTGATAGATTTTCATATAAGAATTCAACTCACGTATAATTCACTTCTCGCTTATTTTTTTCTCATCCTCTCGCCGCACACTCGTTTGAAATGAATGTACCGTGTACATATACATATAAATCCAGTGTTTAACATTCTTGTATGTTTTATTTTTATCAATTACAATTATTTTATTTATTTATTATTTATTCTACAGTTCATTATCAATTATATGCGTACAATCGTTTGTTTTTTTTTTCTTGTTTCTCATTATGTTTATGTCTTAACAATTAAGGAAAATAAAAATAAAAATGAACTTTGCTAAACGCACAGCTGCTTAAATAATAATAATTAATACGAATAATTATATCAATGATAATGATGTTTGTTTGCATTACAAGTTAATTACCATCATATTTTCTTCGTCTACCCTATATTTCTTTCATACAATTGTGTTTTACTCTCTCTCTCTCTCTTAACTAAATGAAAATTAAATATAATTCTATTAAATGTTTTATAAATACATTTAGAGCGCGAGAATATAAAGTGAATAAAGGACATGTAATGAACAAAAATTGATATATCTTAGATATGAGCACAAAAATATAAACACAAAAAGGCAACAAAGGGATCAATAATAAATTGAAAAAAAAAAATTGTGTAACCAAACCACGAAATTGAGTCCGTTTCCGAAGCAGCAGCACAGCAGCAGAAGCAAAGCATTTTTCTACATTTTTCGTTATAATTTCTCATTTGTTTTTTCTTTTTATTGTATAAAAAATAATATTTCTCATTTCCCTTTGTTTTCTATTATTTCTTATAAATGTTGTTTTACTAACTGATTGACTACGAAATCAGAAGAAAAATTAAAGCTAGTGGTGTTTATCGTGTGAATTTTTGCAGATTATTCGAAGTTATAATTATATTTTCGAAAAGAAAAAAAAAAAATAAAAAATTGTGACTGCTTCGGGTGTGTTGTTTGTTTCGTTTTTGGCTGCCATATTGAAAAAAATCGTTTAAATATACTCATAGTATTTTTTTGTTTGTTTTTTTAATATATAAAGAAAACATTTTTTGTTTTTTTAAAATAGACTTTAACTTCACTTTTATATGTATAGCTTAATTAGTTGTTGATTTTGTTTTTTTGTAGAGATTAATAGTAAATATATTTTATATTTAGTCTAAGTTATCCTGAAAAATTAATTTAATATAACCAGGTGAACCGTCTAAAGGCGTCGCACAGAATGGACATACTGCCTGAAAGCCATTGGTTCCATGGGGTATGTCTACATTTGCCCAGTATCTGCAAAAAAATAAAAAAATAATGTATAAGAATGTGTGAATATTTCTTTGAAGTCAGACTTCTTGTAAGAAAAGTTTGACCAAAATCCGAAACGAAGCCAGTAAAGACGAGTAAGGGAATATGGAGGATATGGATGGACTATTTCTGCAGACTGTATAACGTCGATGACTATCCAAATCCCGCTGTCAAGTAGAATGAATCAATCCATATGGACGATGTGAGCCAACAATTCTATTCCCACGACCTGGACGAAGTAAAGTTATGTAGGTATTTCTAAACTAAAATCTAAAAAGTTGCTGGTTGTCGAGCAGCGTGAGCTAATTGCATGTACCAACTCAATCACAAAATATGGGCGGACGAAAGTATGCCCGCAGAATAGAACCTCAGCATTATTTGTTGGAGACCTTCTTAAATCCGCCAACTATAGTGGTATAAGTCTCCTCAACATCAATTACAAAATCCGTTTTGCTGTATTGTGTGAGCGCTTAAAACTTTTCGTGAACAACTTCTCGGATCCATATAATTGTGGCTTAAGGTTAAGGATACCCGATACCCACCAACTTTTTTTCGATATTAAGGCCGCGTATGATACAATTTATAGAGACAAGCTATACGGAGCAATGTCTAGTTATGGTATCGCTGATGGCACAATCTTTCAAAAATTCGTACAATTACTCGCATACACAGAACGCAATTCGAGACAGAAGCGACGAAGAAGGGTTTAACAGTCAACAAGGACAAAACAAAGTACATGCTGGCAACGAAAAAGGACACTCAACAGCGAAGTCTCAGACAGAACGTTACCCTGGACAGATACATATAACTTTGAGGTAGTTAGGTATTTTGTCTACTGACGATCAGCTTTTTACTCAGGCAACGACACCAGCTCTAAGATCAAACGCGGAATTACTCATGCCAATCGGTGTTTCATTGGGCTAAGAAGGCAATTGAGTAGCAAAGCACTCTCACGAACAACCAAAGAGTCTCATCTCACCTCCTGCTCTATGACGCCGAGGCATAGACTTTGTCAGGAATAGAAGAGGTCGTGAAATTGGAGGCAGTTAGCTAAAGATCGAGCTGGCTTGAGACGGCTGTTGGTTAAGGCCCAGGTCCACTCCAGACTGTAGCTCCACAATAAGTAAGGAAATACAAAATTTGGGCAGCGAGAGATGAGTATGGAGTGAGAAGTTGGGAAGAAAACCAAATCGTGCATAGAAAAAAGAGAGTTTACACAATTTTCCAGTTCAAAAACGTCGAAGGGTCCCACGAGCTTAACATCCTCTGCATTTTTACAGGTTAGATAAGCAAGTGAACGCTGGCTTCGACCTCGGAATGCAGACTCTTTGAAACCAATAGTGAAGGAAATCTTGTCACCGATATGCAGGGTAGATGTGTGATGCAGTTAATAGAGAGTGATATATGTACAATTCAAAATCAGTGAATTAAGAAGCAGCACCACTTCCACTTTAGAACAGAAGAGAAGATTAAGCCTTGATGGCCTACCAACGGAATGGCTAAAATACGAAGGTGATGTCTTGATAAGTACGAAGTCATCAACCAATTATGGATCAACAAAAGTGTTTCCCATAAGTAAAGCAACAGCAACAACAAAAATACTTTATCGGATATTAGGTCCAGTGCGTGAAAAGGGCGAATACTAAAGATTTAATCGTAGATTCCATGAGCTGTATCAAGATACAAGGATGTAGTCCAAAAAGTATTGGCTTGGCCACATCGAATGAATGGACAACAGGCTTCAGACTTCTTCAGCTCATAAAATAAGTAAATAAAACCCACACAAAATACAATTTTCCTTACTTGACTGTTTTTTCTGTAGCCATGTGTCCACATGGATTAAACGCATATGTCGGTGGTCCAGAATCTACATAAAATGCTGGCTCTAGACCCATACATAACGTAACTACAGGTCCTAATTCTAAACACATTGGACATCGTCTTGCTCCAGTTGATTTATCTTGACCCCATTCGTGTTGTCCTTTAAAGAAAAAAGCAAAAATTGTTACACAACCAAACAAATGGTCCAACTCCATCATACTAACCTTGAACATGACCACAATTTAAATAGACATAAGGCTGGTTACATTGTTCACCTAAATTCACTTTCCTAGGAATAACTAAAGTGTTTAAACCGACCGGGCACTGTGGCCTCCCGGCATTGATTTCATCGATTAACTTCTCCAGATCTCGCTTTGTCTGGAAAGTGGTAAAGTTTTATGTAAAATAGGTCAACACAGGAAAAAGCAAGTAAGTTTTTGTTTGTCATACCGGCGAATGTTGCAGACCATCGGCCGACCTCCAAAGTAGTGTAGCACCACATAAATCGATTAGTGTACCGTCTTGCAGGACATTCGATTCTTCGTAAATCTAAAATAATACGTAACGTACACATTCTGGTTAGTTTTTGCGTTTGGTAATCAAATTGACATTATCCTCTTACCGGTTGTCCTTTCTGTTGGGCGGACCTAGATTCTCTCAAGCTAAATACATCTCCACCCACAGAACATTCGCGCCAGAGGCCACATTTACCATTGCCACCACAAAATTGACCTTTCGGATGCATTATGAGGACACCGTTTGTTGTGAGACCATCAATTTCCACGTTGTCCTGCCATTTGGTTGCCTTCTCCTGTAAAAAAATAAAATAAAAAATTAAACAAATGAAACGAGCATGGAAAATTTTTCGAGACCCTGAATGTTGACGATAAAATGTCAACGGAATAATTAGGTTTTATTTTCCGCACTGCTGCGGATGGCATTGCTAAGGACATTACGAAAATAAAATGGGTTGTTGACTCAGCGTGTTCATTTCTGTCTATTGCGCCCGCATCGCTTTGCCACACTCCTTGAACTTATCTACTGGTGCGGATATTTAGGTTAGAAGGGATTCTTTTCATGACGTGGCTGATGGTGGTGATGAGCGCAGACACAAAGTGGAGCAAATGTAATTGTCTTGTGGGAGGGGGTGCGCCTTACCACAAAACCCACTGTATCGACTCGTCTATACAGTGTGTCCTTTGAAGGCAAACCATTATCTAATAATCTCTGCATGCTTGTTGAGAGGGTGGCTCGATGGACAAATCTTAACGGAAATCTGATACTGAGAAGCGTTGCACCCTAATTGGGGTTTAATTGTGTGCACATCCATACGGATGTAATATGTGCATTGATGTCCTCACTTGATTCCTCTGACCTACTTTTCAAATGTTGGAACCATCCACTACATACCGAAGAAGGGTGCATGGCTGGGAAATGCTTTCTAATGAGTTTGAAGGACTTTCCAGGAGTAATAAACTCACCGACAGCAAGGGAATTGATTTTTGAATCAAATTAAATGACTTGTGCATGTCATTCCTTTGGTTGCTGTCGGATGGAGGCAGAAACTGACTCTGTAGATACGTAAATTTGGCAAGAATTTCCAGCACAGAATGCAATTAAATTAATTACACAAGGAAATAAATTCTAAGTGAAGTCTTAGATTAAGCACATGGACATGTAAAGCAGAGCTAGAGTGAAGGGTAGTATGCATTATTGCAATTTGATACTTACTCCCAAGAAGATATTTCTACTAGAGTCGAAGCCAGCTGCGAATATTCGCGCTTTCGAAGCTTCACATCTGTTAACGAGAATTCGGCATGCAAAACGTGAAATTGTACTCTGCATCACTTTAGCGTCTTTCTTGTCACCTGGCAGGGTATCCATAACAACAAAATCGATTGGGGACTCTGACGAACGACCAACCTGAAATAAAAAGAAAAATAACATTTGCGATTATTTAAAAATAGAATTTGTTTCATTATATTGTTTCTGTTAGTTCATCTTTAGCCTAGCCTAGCTTGAATGACGCCTCTGTTTAGAGGAGGATGAAACCACGGAGCACATGCAATGTAAGTGTATGGCTCTGTGCAAAACTAAGTTGCAAATCTTCTGCAAACATGTCTCCACAGGCGATATTCTTTGCATGTCATCCAAGTAGAAACCGATAGATATCGTGGCGAGAGTTTTAAAAGCAACGATTGTGGACACAGCTGAATGTAGTGCTATCAATGCAGCTGGGGATCCGCGAAGACCACTGCCATTATCAGTTCAGAGTTCGAATAGTTTGAGTTAAACTCCACCCACAGTGTCATCTTTTTCTGGAGTTTCAACTTCCTCATGAAAGAACTCTAGCACAACAAGCCCACACAGAATTCAATAAGATCGGCTGTTGTGCGGGCAACTTGGTGTAGCAAGGACCAGCCTCTGAGTATTTGGACTCTGGGGCATTCGCTGCACTATGAAAAAACGTGGCAAAATTCAGATAAGTTAAAAATGGCGATTAAAATACTGTCAAGAGAGCTTGGCGGGACACTTAAATCATTTACAGGACACGCATACTCCGACTACCATCTGAAGAAGATGAAATTCTGGAAGCATGATACCTGCAGGCCGTGTATAGAGGAGTAGAAGACAGCTTCACATGTACTGTATAAGTCTCCAGCACTAGTGCTAGGAGAAAACATGATTATTTCGCCCACCAATTTAAACCCAAACGTTTTTTCGCGGCACCATCTCTTCGCAGGCATGACAAACCTGCAGGGTATAATCTGTCAAAAAAAGCTTCTCAATTCGTCGGTCGGAGTCGGTATTAAACTGTAGGTCCCTTCTATTCGTGCGAAGATTATAACACGCACAACCTGAATGGTTGTGAGAAGCTAGGCCTTGGCTCTCTTTGAGCTGTCGTGCAAAATATACATATGTACATACAGAAGCTAGGCCTTGGCTCTCTATGAGCTGTCGTGCCAAATATACGTACAATTTAAACCCAAAGGATAAGCTTAACATCTTCTTAACAAATGTTAGCGTTGTGAAGGCCATCTCAGACTGAGACGACTCGTGTTGGAGTGACGGGAGGTGGTCTGTTTCAATCTGCTTTGCCTTTTACAGCACGCTCTTAAGAAGCAAAATTCTCATCGACTTCAATCGAAAGAGTATGCCTGCCGCACACAGTCTACTTTAACCCCACTTAGTTGGAAAGCCGATGTTGCAATTAAGTAGAATAAAAAAAAAAAAACAACAAAACAGAGATTAATTCCAATTAAACAACCGGAAATTATTGCGAAAAATTGTTTGTAGTTTTTTCGATAACATTTTCTTGAATAATTATGTATTATCGATGTGTTGCAACAGATTTTAATTAGTTGCAGGCACGCTCTTTTTCAGAAAAACGCTCTAGGACTTAATTAATCAATTTTAAAGCGGTGAAACTACCTTAATTGATCGACAAATACATACAAAATCATTTCAACTATCAGCAAATTATAGCCTTCACCCTAATTATATCGTAGTTTTGCCTCATTTCCGCATTCCGAGCTTTTCCGTTCGCTCAGAATGTGTGTCACAACCTTTGCATTATAACACAAACGATTCTTCAAGATAAAGCCGAACGACCCACTTGATTCCTTTCAATACATCGAAACAAAAAAACAACTCCTTTTCGGCTGTAACCAACGACAACATGCAAACTTGCATAGCGTCAGGCTTCCTGTTGCAGAGGACTGGGTCAAGTCGGTCTCCCTGTGACATACTTCAAAATTTAAGGAAAGAGGTACATCCGTGCGGTGGCTAATAAATTTGCCTCGAAAGCTTTTGTGTTGTTTATCCACGGAGACACCTTATTTCATACACTCAACAGCTGTTATACAACAGCAGATGGCAGATACATATAGGGTGGCATTACGTTGGGTCTTAGTCTAAGCCTCTAACCCACATTGATGTCTTATCAGTCAAATTAATTGTTGAATATTGACCAGAGGGACCGACATTTTGCAGAACTCCGGTCCTTTTTTTTTTTTGCGCAGTCCTTATCTTCGAGGCAAAATAACACAAACGAAAGGAGGAAGATATCTGAAATGAGCACTCCCAGCGGTGGCCCACTAAAGCAACACTAAAGGAGAACGCCAGAGTCATGGTAACAATATATTAAGGCATTAAGTGGCGCCATTGGATGTGTCATAAAACGCTTGGTGCTCGTGTATTTTATCGTTCAGCAAAAGCTAGCCTTAGATGGGACGCCGGTCGGGACAGAGTTGGCATTTAAATAATTGAAATGCAATACGATGTGACTGCGACCATCGAGCGCCAGTATAGCTTCTGTTTGTCGTGCATGTTGTCTAATTGCCTCACACCCCATCTGTAGTGAGATTATGAAATTTACGATAAATTTTTATCCTGTCTCGGTGCATAGTAGTAGCAGGCGGGCCCTGAGGAGCGATAAAAACCATTCGCGTCTAATGGTATTGTTGCGGAAATTGATTGAATTGACGTGCAAACAGTTGACACAGTGCTTATACTCCTGACATTGGAACGGATACTCGTATCTCTTAGATCTAAATACAACACAACTTGTGTGTTTACTTGCAGTGTTGGTGGTAAAGCTAAGGTTTCAAATTGGCCTGGGGGATTTCCAGGAAATTTCGTGCGTATCATGGTGGTAAACATCTATAATTTGAAGTATTTTACATCAGATTAAAAGCATGTTCATCTGCCATGGACAAGCATTGACCTAGTTTCATGGTCACAACGATCAACCACAAATGCCAATTAAAATGAACAAATGTTGTCTCATTGTACTCCGACTGAACATTTACTGCAGTTGTAACAAATTGAAACTGAAACAGAAGAAGGCAACAAATCATTAGCTGAACTGATTCGTCATTAACCTTAGGAGGTACTTAAAATGTAGCAGTTAATCATCGAAGTTACATGTACGCTTATGCTCTGCTACGCTCCGAATTAGTATCCTGTAAAAGGCTAAGTGCATTAAGATGAAAGCCACGATTTTCTTTTGACTGGCCATTCTTAACTGAGGAGTTACCTGCGCTTGAAGGCTTTATGTTTTGCACGGGTAAGAGTACAAGATGATTAGCTAGCTTAGAGTAGTTATTATAATTTATGAGATTTAGTTTTAATGACTTGGGAGTTGTTGTTTGTTGGGTTATTGCTGGAGGTGCACGACTGAACAATTAGTGTGATTCAATCAATTTAACGCCACTTCTAAGCTTCCTCAATCGACACAGGGACTTCTTTGATGGTAACATTGATGGTTTTACGAGTATAGATAGTGTGCGTACTGAAAAAAAACGAAGATTTTATCAGTCGCAAGGCGCCTATTAAAAAAAAAAAAACCAGAATCAGGCCTGAGAGGCCTGTCACCACTTGGCAGACTTGCGGAGAAAGTTCTCCTTCAGCTGGAAAAGACTGTAATCTTAAGAAATATCGAGGTCATAAAACAATCCTTAGGATCGTAGACCATGTGCGTATTTAAGAGTTTTAGGGTCTTTATACAAGACAGACCAGACTGGAATCTTTCGAAAGTCCGTCAGCAGTGCATTGATGAAAACGGCGAAGATGTCTTAACGGCCAACGAGGGAAAAACAAAGTGCATGCAGTGAACAAGAAAGGATAGTCAACACCAACGTCTCGGACGAAACGTCGCTCTGGACAGATACAAGTAAATTTGAGGTGGCTAGCTACTTTGTTTTTGTTAATGCAGACAACGACACCAGCGCTGAAATCAAACTTTTGCCAATCGCTGATTTTTTTGGACTAAGAAGGCAATTGAGTAGCAAGGCCCTCTCGAGAACAACCAAAGCGACTCTATATAATATGCTGATCACTCAAGGAGGCATGGACATGGACTTTGTTAAGAATGGATGTAGTTGCCCTTGGTTGGTTTCATAGAAGAATCTTTCGGGTGCATAGATGGAGGGTTGAGGAGGATATTATTATTTATTATTATTATTAGTAAGGCTCTGCGACAGATGCATATGGCACTGCGACCTAAAAGATCTATTGTGCCTGGACCCAGTTAGAAAAGGAGATCCTCTATCTTCCTAATGAAGTTGAGAATATCTCTAGTCGAGGCGTTACGAAGATCCTCCGGTGTTAGGAATTCTTTGTGGAGAAAGCGCTTCCTGACTCTACAGACAGCTACGCACTCACATAGTACGTGTTCGTTTGATTCGTCTTCCTCTAAGCAGAGTCTGCATTCAGATTTCTGATTTATATTCAGTTTATGTAAGTGATATCTGAGGCCACAGTGACTGGTGAGGAAGCTGGCAAGTCTTCTCATATTGTCCCTTTTATGGTTGAGAATATTTTTAGTGGTTTTGTTCAGGGGTCGGATGGCTCTTTTAGTCTGTCTGAGTCTCTGAGTGCTGTTTTCCCATCTGCCCAGACTCATTCTGAACTCGGAAGTAGGGATGCCACAGAAGGGTTCGGCACCTATGTACCTTCCTGAAGAGTCTTGGCAAGTTGATCTGCAATTTCATTGCCTTCAATTCCTCTGTGTCCTGGTACCCACCAGAGCTTTACTTTATTTCGCTTTGAGAGGTCTTGGAGAGTATTGAAGCAGCCTAGAACGGCTTTTGAGTTCAAATAATGGGAACTTAGTGCTTTGAGCGCTTATATGTTGATGGCTACTCCCATTATGCCGGAGTCGAGAAGTCGAAAAGTAGATACAACGACGATCTGTATGTGCTGTTCAGCGACATCGACCTAGTCAGAGGAGTCTAGATACTAAGATGATTGGGACATGAAGAGCGGATCCACATTAGTGTTCCGGACAGGAACGTTTTCGATTTCACTCCGGAGAAGTGGCACAGTAGAGGAAGACCCCGAATCAGGTGGCGGGCGCAATTGGAAACGGTTCTCAACCAACTTGGCGTGCGAAATTGAAGGCAGCTGGCTGGAGAAGCTTGTTGCTTACTGCGGACTGTTGCGCCTTCATAAGAAAGTAACCTAAGGTAATAGAACATTGGATTATCTATCCTCAGAATGTCAAGATTTGTTGATGAACTGTACAGTTGGTTGCATGTGTCTTGTCTTTTTTTTTTGCATCAAGTTGAATTTCCAAAAATGATATCCATCACTTTATCGCTAGATTCCATCTCATTAATTCCCTAGTGCCCATTAAACTTTATTTGTTTTCTCCTCATTTTCATTAATCCGAAATACACATGTTACTGTCAGATGTGCTGTGTGTATTCGACATATTGCCTATATCTCCTCTAAGCAATCACCATCAGATGTTTCCAGTTCAAATCAAAACGAACTATTATTTTCGAAAGTGAAATTTTGATTGATTACATTTCAAACGAGGCGAGTAAACCCACACACTCAATCTAAAGGCCCTAAGGCCAACTGGAGTGAGCAAAAAAAAAAATTCATATCTGCAAAAGAATCAATATTAGTTTAGGCTCTATTTACTTTCACCGTTCACTAGAAATTCTCTATGGAAATCGATAACTCACTCCATGCGTTTAACACCATCACCTCCTCCTACTCTACACACGTTCAAAGTCTATCAAGGTAATTTGATTTCGATTTGATTAGTGGTTACGCTGGTTGATTTTCCAACGCTACCAGGATGTTATTAAAAGAAAAAAAAGAAAAAAACTCCTTCTAATTGCTTCTCAACCAGTCCCGCATGACTTCGTATCCTTTCATCGACTTAAATTCTGATAATACACAGCAGACAAAAAAATAAAAAATAAAAGTCGACAAAATATTTAAATTAATTGCCTTTTTGGATGAAATAAGAAAAAAAAAAAAACTAGAATTCTAGATTCTCATCCAAATCCAGATCAGTCCAACTAAATATCTGTGTCGAGTGCATTCAAGCCACTGCATATCGGAGCCCGTGCCGGAGAGAGAATAAAGCAAAACTGGAGATTAGTTCGAGATACTTTTTGTTGTTGTTCATTTCGGTTCTTTTCAAAATATAATCAAAACAGAGAACCACGTCACTGTGGAATTATCGATTACTCGGTCCACATGACGGAGACTCCTACTATTCATGCATAAATCTGTGTCTGTATGTGTACCAAAAGGATTCTGTTTTTTTTTTGTTCCTGTTTAAGGCTTTTATCGTTACTCTACGGCGCCGGCCGGCGATGACAATTTTAATTTACCACACAATTTGTACAATTGAATGGTTTCGTAAACAGAACACTCACCTGAAACATATCTGTCTCGGAGTCCTCTTTGTATTCTACAATAACAGCCTGATTTCGGGATAACGTATACGATATCGAGTGTTGATTAGCGTCCAGGATGGCTTTTGATGTTTGTGGCGATTGGACTATGTAGTGTTTAGATCGTTTAACACCGTTGGCTTCTGTGCGTTTATAAAGAATGAATTTTGAACGTCTTCGACCCCGATCGCCTTGTGGTAGGTAGCCATTGTATCTGTAAAACAAAAGAAACAAATTAAAGAGTGTTCAAAGGAAAGGAAACGCTTTCTTTAATAAAATTTTAAATTTTGTTTGCTGCATATTGGTAGAGCAGGAAATGCTTCGCCGCATATTTGCTTTCGAGATAGGTCGGGCGCATAGGGCCGCTCCTAGTAAAGTTAGTAAAGGTTGCTTTTATAGAGGTGTATTTTCTTACCTCTGCTCTGGTCCATTGTTATTGATCAACTAAATAATTCCAGCTTATTGGCCTAAGGCTACGCCGATGACCTAATCCATTTGACTCGTAAGTTCATTCAACAAGGTATGGATGTGATGTCAGTCTGAAGGGCTCTATGTAAATCCTGATTAAACGAATATCATCCCTAAATTTCTCAACTCTATCGTTAAACGACGTTGATATCCCATTCTCGAAGGAAATGTAGTACCTATGAGTAATTTTGGACCAAAAACTCATCAATACATATAATAAAACAGTAGAACCTGGTGTGAGTGTACATTGAAGAAAAAGTAAAAAAAAAGAAAGGGGGCGACTAAAGAAGAGTAAAAGAACACAAATTAGCGATTTTAAGAATTCTTTTGTCTGTCTGTCTGTCCGTTTGTTTGTTAGCGCACATCTCCGAAACTACTGAACGGATGTAGTTTTCACAGTTGGACAGAGCATAATTTGGAGCAGCATATAGGTTATAAAGTTATGGTCATTTAAAGATTTTTGGAATTTACTTTTGTATGTTAGAAATGTTAGAAGGTTGAAGGCCTATGGACGTCACGAACGATTGTTAAAACAAAAAACCAGAAATCATTGGTTAGAATTATAGAGCGTATAAAATTTATTACATAAAAAATCAACAGGTGGCGCTGTTCATTATTAGAACGCGCTATAGACATTTTTGCAATAATAACCAAAAATAATTGTGACTTCTTCAATTATTCCACTCTAACCTCTCCAAATGGGGTATAATCGGGGGGGAAATTGCTTCCAAATGCGATAAAATGGCAATTTGATATGTGGCGCTGAACACTCACGCTGTTAAATCATGACGATCCGTTTTATTTTGTTGGCCAGTGTGTAGTTCTTGCACAATCTTTGTCCACGCTGGGTATGTGTATGTGCTATTGAAATCGGCTCAATAGTTTTAAGTTCACAGCTGATGGGTTGGTGAGGAGAGGGGGTAACACCGTGTGCTAGCAGGGCTTCAATTCACATTTAAGGTTTCTTCGTCATAGCTTTCAACAAGTCCCAAGCCGCTGATCGAAACACTTGACCTGGAAGCTGTTAATGTAGTCTACCGGCAGATTCAAATTGAATATAATTTAACGCATGCGCAGCTGCGGGTACGGCTAGTTAAGAATAATTGTCCTTCCCAACACAGTTTTATGGGTACGCTCGAGCTTCCTTGGGAAGAAGTGGGGCCTGAGGCTAGTAATGATTCTCTGGACCTGCATACTATTATAGTTGTGATAAACTTGTGCAAGTTTTGACAAAAAAATCGAAGACTTGTCTGCGCTATAAGCTCTCTAAAACTTTCCTCAGTTGCATACGACAATTAATAGGTCGACTGTGACCTGCGCTTCATCTCTCGTGCAATTTTAAATGTGGTAACCTAGTTGGACATCTTAAGATCCTCAAGCTAATACCAATTCGTTCCTCTCTGTGTCCTCTAAGGTTAACTTGACAAGCCCCTTCAATTCAGCCATCCTCGAACGAACTGAATGGTACAATGGTGGCTGAATCATCAGTATTTCCCAATCAGCGTGGTGCACTAACGCCTGTAAAACTGGAAACCGTGCTGGCTTGGGTATCTACGGCCCGAACTTTAAACCACTCTTGGCTACAGAGGTTTAAACAATCAAGCTATGCTATGTCATTAGACGTTACAGATTGTCATCTTTTTTAACAGCCAGGTGCAACGATAAATGCTCTGAGCTCTTACTTTTCTGTTTAAAGCTTGTCTTGAGCTACCTAAATACCTTTTAGTTGCTAGGTGATCATGACAAAATCCATCCATTGGGTTCCCGGACACACGGTCGTTGAGGACAACAATTTCCCGATGAGCTCAATCAACATTTATAGCACAATTTTCCTTCTGTGGCTTATCCACTAGCCACATGAAGTGAGAAGCTCTTAAAATGAACTCGACTACAGGACTTCGACAATCTAATAAGTTCATTTACCCTTCAAATTAAAACAGAAGTCAACAAATTCAAGCCGTAAGAAAGCGTGGTACTAAGATCTTATGGGACTTAAATCGTCGAACATTGCTCACTCGAATAGCGTCTTCACAAACTGAGCATAAAGTCGTACGAATATGGACCATCTCTGGATGGAAGATTAAGAAAGTGCGGAGCCATAGTTCATACTAGATAAAAACGCGTCGTTAGGGCTAAGTTCTAAGCACGTAACATTATCAAACTTGATCAAATGCTAATCAGTCGACGGTTAAGAAATAGTATCCGGAAGAATATTTGAAACAGACTATAGAGTAAATCAAGCTATACAATGGAACCTATTAACATACGACTAATCTTCTTACCACTGAAGCTCTTACTCGACTTTCTTAATGTAAGTACATACAGGCAGCGTTCTGATTTGTAGCAAACCGAAAGTCAATTGGGACAAAACCAAGTTCCTATGTTTATGTTGTCAACAAAGATTGCAACATCAGTCCACGGCATAAGACAGAACATCATTGTTAACGCTTTACCTTCGAAGTTGTTAAGTAAATCTCGAAGTAAACTTTAACTCCACGAATGGCACTCTAGGGGAGATTCGAAGAAGACTTAATCGGGGAAACACCGCTGTTACTTCGGTTTGGTGAACTGACGAAATGCATGTTCTACAAAACACTGATTCTACTACATGACGCCGGGTGCTAGAAGTCTTCTTCCAGAGACAAATACTTCCCTTCTATTTCAAGATGTACATGAAGGCCAAAAATCCAATACAAAAGATCGGCCACATGGATAACATTGCTCTAGTCAGTATCACTTTTGAATACCACCCCCAAGACGACAAACAAAAACTTGGATTTGGATCATGGATTTCAACAGTTTTTGCTTCGTAAGCAGCATTTCTGTGGAAAGCTGGGGCAAGTCAATCTGTAAACTGCGACTCAGTACTGCTAGCAACATACTCGACAGTGTGACTGAGGTAAGGTGTTCTCAAGAGAATCCTCTTTGACATTAGAATTGGGCACTGTGCCAGCGGCATGTCTTGGGGTAGCTTACAATGACTGCAGAAACGGGGAACAAATGGAATTTCTATTTGCTGTCGTTTGTTTCAAGATCTAGGAAACGTATAAAACTCTGACCTATAAAAACTGATAATTGTAACCAGCAAATTATTTATAGATTTCAACTTCGTATCTACATCGATGGCGAATGTGGGTCACAGGCTATTCATCTAAATGTCGCCTATTGCGTCTTTGAATGCATACAATTCAATCTACAAAATACTAGTTGATTGAATGACCATCCAACGTAAGTGCTAACTATTATACACTTTCGAAGGAATAAGCACAAGCTATAAAAAGATGCTAAATGTTTATTGAACTGTCTGCCATTATGATCGCATTCGGATGCGAGTTAAAACCCAGAAAACCGACCAAACCATCCAATACCGCATCTCCAGACGTTTGTTTTTAATCGCTGCCATCCAATTAATTCACAATCGTATTCTTCTCCCCGAATGGGCGGCCATAAACAAAAGCAGAATTTACCGGCCACCACCACACTCGTATGGATCAACAAATATCTTTAGTTTCCTGTTCAACTTCAAAGCTGAAGTTTCGCCCGCCCCTTCCTCCGAGGTGAATGCGTTTGGTAACGCACTGCGTTATTTTTTTTTTCCGAGGCTATCTAGAGATTCATAAATAAAGTTTTCCCCAGATGCTTTGGGGGGCTGATGGCCTTATCACATCCAAACACACACGCCCGTGTTGCATGTATGCCACTCTCTGGAAAGTGAATAAACTTTGAGGTTGGGGTTTATTTTTAAAAACGAACATCGCCGCCAGAACGAAGCGCTCTACAAATCAATTGCAAGCAGCTGCATTGACAGTGAATGTGTTTTCAAATGCGTATACCCGGACGACTCTGGATTGGGTGGGGCCTTTTTTTTTTTGTTTTTGTTTCTGGTCTGTGCTGGCCCCCCGGGAGTGAAACGAAACTATTACGAAATTCCTAAATGGTCTAGCTAGCTGCCAGCCTCTAGGTTTAATTAGAGCTATCTTTTGTTTACACAAGAATTCAGTCAGTCAATCAGTTATTGAGTATGATGGCGGCTGACATTTTGAAACGTCAGTTCTTCATTTTGATGAAGTTGAACACACAGAACAGAGGGATTTCATTTTTAATGACATTTTACAATGTGTCTTGAAACTCATTAAACTTGAAAACTTTATATCCCAAAATGTATTTGTGTCAATACGTAAGGAGCTGCTATACGTTTGATGACAGCTTTTTAGTGCTTTAATAATCGTTGAGTGTCACTCGTTTAGATGGGTGTCATGTTACTCGTTGAATGACATTTTCACTGTCTCTTAAAAGAAGATTTATTAAGTTTGTTAATTACTGTTTACACTGCTCATTGTCATATAATAATGTCTTCAGATATTCTTCTGCAGTTTTGGAGCGATCTTATTTCATAGCGCGGCGGGATCTTCTGCCAGTAGAAGTCAGCACACTTAGACCAGTGATAGGTCCATTGTGATACCACATAGATCTGGAGAGGTCTACTTACCTATTCGTTGAACCAATTAGAGCTTCTTATAAAGCGAAGCAAGTTTCTGACATCTGTATTTATCAGATCGCCATCACTCTGACATCGTTTATACTAAAAACGAAGGATGTATCGTTCTAAGAAGAAGTAGCGGTTAATAAAACCAGGAACAGTTGTGAAAATGCAGTCAGTAAAATATCTATCTGAACTTTTCTAGACATTGGGGATGAATTTGACCACTTTTCGGGTAAACATATGACGAATGTCTTGACAGGAAGGACGATAAACCTCGTCTTGCTGCTTGACGGCCCATGCAACGCGTCCAACAGATTTGACTAATGCTGGATGCAACACATTGTATATCAGCGCTTAGAAGGTGTCATCACTTGACACTGTTTAATAGGCAAGCATGCAACAAGGCTTGGCGTTTTCTCAAATGACTTCTGTAGAAGCTGTGTATGGATAAAGAAGACAATGAAACTATTCTCCACCTTCTTTGTACTTGCTCGGCTGACTTCCGCAAAAGACACTTTCACTTAAGAGCTTTCTGCGTCTGTTTAACTACTGCGCTGGAGACAACACTTCACTTACTTCCTCTTGTTATCTATGGAAAGCAAATTGCAGTTTAAGCAGCATTAAAACATAGGGAATCATCTAGCGCTACTACGGGCTCTAGTAAAACAGAAAACATCGTCTCTCACATCTGGATCTGGAGAAGTCTTAAATGAATCTGTGATAGAGATATACACAGAATCTACGCCTTGGATTTAAATTAACCCGGGGCAGCTCTATTGTACCAACAAATAGATAGTCAGGCAGCGATACAAGCCTTGGAATCACCGACAATAGAATCCAAGTTGGTAAAACACTGCCACAGGTCTTTGAATGATATCGCTGACTGAAGCGACGTTTTCCTATGCTGGGTTTGCAGTACACACGGACGAGCTGGCAAAAGAAGGGGCCGTAGAGAAACGTTTTGAGAATAAAGAGGAACCATCTGCTTCTCTAAAATCGATTAAGTCCCGCCTTAATACTGAAACGAGAAGAATGGCAAAAAGCCGGTGGAATAATGTCAACACTTGTCTTTCGTCGAGGCAGATTTGGCATAAAGAAATATATAAGAACTATAGTTGGAGACCTCACGGGGCATTACTTGATAGGTAGGCAGGCCACTAGAATGGGTGTCTCCATAGGTCTCTGCAGAAGTTTTAAATACGAGAAAGAAAAAGAAATAGTGCACTTCCGATGCCCTACCAAGGCTGAGAAGAAAAGCCATCGGGGAGTACTTCTATGAAGAACTCAGTGACCTATTCAAGCTCGATTCTTACAAAATAAAGAGCTTTGTCCGTAAGTCTAAATGGTTCTGCACATAATGCAGAGCAGGAAGGGGACTACACTGATATGGATTCCCACAGTATCTTCCTTTTATGGCTGCGAACTATATTGCGAAAAATAAGTGGAGGGGACGGTGTAGCGTCTGTAGCGACAGTCAGGCTGCACTTTACTGCCTCGCTCAGTCCTCTTATTAGATCTAAAATAGTTCGAGAATGCAGTACCTACTTTAATTGAATGACTGAAACTGTCAAGCCTTTTTTCAGTTCCTGGTCATAGTGGGTCCTCCAATTCTCTGCGTTGGAGAAACATCAACTCCCGAGAACATCGTGAACCTCATGATAACGTCAAGCGCAATATGGAATGCTGTGAAGCAGGTTGCAGCGACTATCATGAAGGAACTTCGACGGCTGGAAAGAGTTAAGGAGAGCACCAGTGAAAATCAAGCCGAGACGGCACGTCTGCATCAAAGTACGGCAAACACCGAACCAGACAGAGCATAAATTGCTAACCAGCCCCGCGAAGTAATGCCTAGCGGTAGTCCCGCGGGGAGAGTGGTTGAAGAGTGTAGGGTGTGGGTTAGTACGTAGGCGCACTCCTGTAATCGAGGTTTGCGAATCGTGCATGCAAGTGGCCCGGGCTACTAGTATCCACATCCGTTGGCGCAACCAAAAAAAATAAAAAAATGGTCATAGTGGGATTATCGGATATGAGTTCTCCGATGAGCTTGCTAGGTAAGGTTTGGAAGAGAACTTCTCAGGTCCTCATCTTATGTTAGGTTTGCCCGTATCTTCAGTTAAAGCTTTTATTGATGGTTGGGTTTCTAGCAAAGACAACAGTAGGTTGCTTGACTCTCCAGGATGCAAAGCAGCCTATCCCCGGATATTTCCCGACATCTGTAAGAAGTCCGCGGCATTCTTGTTGTCACTAACAAGGAAAGACAACTTATTGGCGTTATTACCTGACACTATGCCTTTACGAAGTATCTCAACGTTTTAGACTTAAGTAACAACATTATTGGGGGCCCTTGTGGAGAGGAGGATGACACGGTGGAACACTTCCTATGTGATTGTCCTCCCTTTGCTCGTCTCAGGTGGCAGATTTTTGTGGCTTATGTGATGACTGCTGGTAACTTAAGCACCTTATCACTGAAGCTCTTAGTCGACTTGCTGAGAAGGCGATGAAAACACAGCAAAAGGGTCGAACCGACGTGGAGTTCCACATCGCGAAAAAAAGTATTAAAAAAAAAAAAAAAAAAACAAAAATACATCATGCAAGGTTCGTGGTGCTGCTAATCCTGTACTCTACCTTATACAACAATGGGCCTACAATCTGTGGACTGGAGCCTGCAACTACAATGATCTAAGCGATTTGAAGGATGTCGGAAGCCTCCTGCCCTTAATGCGAAGCTCCAATTGGTTGAAAGAGTGGGTTAACAAAATGTTTTCAAAGTTCATTTAGTATCAGAATGGACCTATCATTGGTTCGAAGTGTTCTACTTCTAGTTTCTTTTATATATCACTCGTAAAACAAAACTAATTCCACCAAAAGTTAAAATAAAAATGTAACATTTAACGACGTATTAGCTTAAATTCACATGCATTAAAAAAATAACTCCAAATTGTAATTAAAAATGCAAAACAATGTGAAAAAAATCCTTTCGCGTCATTAACTTTCACTGGTTTGTTAAAAAAAAAAAAAAAAAAAATATTTCAACCAGAGCTTAATAGCCTCAACCTTAACAATCATTATACTCGTACGCTTTATGTAAATTCATTAATTTCGGTCTGTTCACTTTAAAAGATAAAAAAAAGCAAATATAACAATAAAAAGTTTACATATTCCTCCCTGCCACCCCTGACGGCGAACAGAAGTTGGAAATATAAACAAAAGCAGCCAACTTGAGCCGGCATTTCGAGACTATTTCCGCTCATTTAATGTATCCCGCCGCGTCTGTAGTCCTCATGCAAACAAAGAACTTTTAATGTGGCAAAATTCTTGTTTTTTTTTTTCCTTGTTTGGTCTTTCAGTTTGTTTTATTTTGTTGAAATAAACAATTTTTTGAAAACACCACAAGTTTGTTGTTATTTGTGTGCGATTTTTAGAGGAACTGGGGTTTCATTTCAGTTGAAAACCTAAACTTTACAACTGTCACTAGAACATAGAAACACTTAAAAATGTAAAACTCCTTAGCAAGGCAGGTATTGTAAAGCATTTCTTTGGAAATAATCTGTTTCCCTTTAGAAGGCCATTGTAGATGTCGATCATCAACCTCATCAATCATTTGTTTTTTTTTTTGTTTCTCCAATCAACCAACAGAGCACTAAACATTCTCATCTCGGGTGGACCACCATACCACCTATCGTCTGACGATGATGGTGTTGCTTATTGTATAGAACCTAAGCAACTTGTCCATAGTTAAAGGTAATACTTCACAAATATCAATCGGTAACCATGTCATTCGCATCTAAGACAGTGGGAGGCTGAAAGGGTACTTTAAATGTGTCTCCATCCAACCCGGTCTAGTAGAAAATTGTCTAAATAAATTCAATTATTTCAAAGTCTTATTATTTCAAATCTTGTTCACGTTGACAGATGGAGATGGATTATAACCACTTTCATCGCTTGGAGCGATCTATCATTGAAGAAATTTAAAACAACAAAATAAAGCCATGGAACCGACATTTATTGAAAATGTTAAGCATTTTTACACGCATGCATCGATACGTCAGAAGCTCTTATTCGCCTCACGTCACTCAGTCAGTCTTGTTGAGTTTTCATAAGCAGCATGTTCTTCGAAGCTACAGGGATGAATATGTGTTCCCGGACAGACATAGGAGAGCGCGAGGCTACATTACAAAAAGTGAACACTAAGAGATTTCTAATACCTCGTGCTACAATCGCTAGAAACTGGAAGATTTTAGCCAACCTTAACCAATCTCATGCTATATTTTCTTTCTTTACGAAGCCAACGAGCCTGAACTAATACCGCTCTCCATCCTTCACAGCCCCGGGCACGCTGCTTCCAATTTACCAGCGTCCGCGATAAAATGATCTTTAAACCGGAAGTTCAGTCTTCATTTTCTTCGTGAACCAGGTGGCTGGGATTTTAAACCCCTCTTAGCTGGAGCGTTCTCGTCCATGCGCTTGATGTATCTGAGTCAGAGCAGTAGACGGATTTTTGCTTCGGACTTCATCAGCACCTTAGTACAGCTTGTTTAGTTCGCGGTTACATCTTTTCCTCTATTCGCCCTCTTCGCAGATAGGACCCAAAAATACGACTCCGCTGTCTTTCTTATCGTCAACCATATGTAGTGCTTACAAAATTGTAGGGGCATGGCTTCTGCTATAGATACCTCATGCACAAAGAGAAGTTGAGGGCTGTTACAAACGTCCAACTTCTACAACGCATATTTAAAGTCAAACAAAGCCGCAAAGGATTATTTTAAGCTAAAACAACCAAAATGTCATTATTCTTGCGCGGCAAACAACAAAATGAGGTTAAGAACCCTTAAATGTCTAGCTTTCCTTAATCTCATCGTACCTAATCAATCAATTTCTCTAGACAAATATTTTACTGCGGCGCATTGTTCATGGGACCACAAATAACTTTTACGACAGTTCACTGACTCCCTTGCAGTAGTCGTACACGTACGTTTCCCTCGTATCACAGTAGATCTCGATAAACAATTTTACGATATTTTCAGTCCAATTACCAACCGAGAATGGGTGTCGTTGCACTTCCCCATCTTTATCCCACTGGTGACTTCCCTTTGTTTATGAAATTTGAATGCGAACCCAAATCTTATCTCTAGCCAGCCAAATAGATGTCGTCCATTTCGAACAAAGACTGTCTTTGTCCTTTTGTCTGACATCGAGTAGAAAAAAAAAAACCCACACACTGAATGGAAATTCTTTGTTTCCTTTACTTTTCCACCTGATAGAGCAGGCAAACATACATTTTGACCTACTTCCAGTGGCACTTTTGCCGAAGGGCACTAAAAGGCGACACTTAAACCGAACCAACCGATAGATTGGTACTGCAAAATTACTTTGCAGCACCACACGTACCGTAAAAGATGGCTTTTGTCACCACGTGGCCATGCCATCTAGATTCATGGCGTACGATAATTTATGAATTTGCATTCCGATAAAATGGATTTTATTTTCTTTTGTTTTTTTTTCGGGTCCTAATCTGCAATAAATTACAATTCCCACAGGGAAATACTTTTATCTGGCACACATTGTGTGTTCCGTGTGACATTTGTTACGTTTGACGGAATATGTACGTGGCACAAAATAGCCTTGAAAACAATGCACATGACATTTAATATTTATCGATTTTATGGAAAATTTAATAAAGCCGATTACTTGCTGTGTTAGCCCTCGGTTTTTATTGTCAATGTAAACATCTTGATTTATTAAATCTCAGATGAATAAAAATAATCATCACATCTACTTTAATGTAAGCGCACCCCAAGATGGTAATGGCGACAGTTGGAGAAACAAATTTACGAGTCTCGATACAAACTTCGAATTAAATGCGACAGACATGGAAGCGCGACAATGATGCCAAATTGGGTCAATTTCCTGTAAGTGGTCAGTGATTTTTCAGACTTGAAAATAAATGAAAAGATAAATTGTTTAAGATAAAAGTTAAATGGGATAATGTTGTAAATAAAAGATTTATTATCATTGACGAAGAAAGTCGATAGGATATGCGAATGACCTAATTTATGATTTAATTTAAAAGATTTTCTGTTTGTTTGAACAACTTGGGATCTGTCATTGTAAATCATTGAAACAAAGTTATCCTTTAAAGTGAAAGCTTGATTGGTCATTGTTTGTAGAGTGTGTCTTAAGATGGAAGTATGGAAAAGGAAAAACAAGATGGCTCGAGAATAGAATCTTGCAGAGACACCTTAAAAACACTCTTAGCAAACACAAACATTGACACAACAAAGGACTAAATCGTTTAACACATTTGTGTTAAGGGCCAATCGGTGGGGACAGCATTGCACTGGATGAGGTGAAAGAAAATTCACTGCATCATAATGCTTATACCCTTCCTGGATATTAAAGGTGCCTTTGACAATTTGAAATTTAAAGCTGATTGTAGGCTGCCACTCACAGACCGTGTGGAATGTATGCTCAAATAAGGACGCACAGAACTGGGTGATCACAAAACACCAAGCTAAGCAAAAAAAAAAAAAAAAACAACCATCACAACGTTCCAATTGTGTAAAGACTAGCTTGCCTTAGTATCACAGGAGTGTACGTGTCCCATGTCAGCCCTAGTGGTGGTTAGTGTCCAACAGTCGGATAGAACGTATGCATAGCCATGCTCTTCGATTCTTTTGAACCCTATGTCCAAAACCACTCTACTTTGGCAAAAGGTTTGAGATTAAGGTCACGAGCCGTTATACTTTGGATACTGGCAATCCACTGCTTAACTCTTGCGGCATTGCTTAGTATACAGAGGGCGTCAGTCAATGCCTCAAAACAACCAACTTCACGTCGAAGTGCTCTCATCCATATAAATACGAGCAGTCAAGCGGCTCTTTAAGCATTAAGTTCGATCTCAATAAACTCAACAAGCTGGTACAATGCCCTTTAAGACTTAGCTTCTCACACTCAAGTTAAAGTATGAAACCATATCAAAGACCGGCCACAGTAATCTTGTAATTCCGCTAGAAATGTCATGAATCCGACGCATATAAATAGGGGTTCATTCAAAGGCTATTCTATTTGTCCCAAAGCTGCGTGCTTTTCAAACACAGCTCTAGACGACTTGACATTAATACTAGCGACATTCTAGAAAATAATACGCCTCTGCATCCTAGTCAATATGCCTATCGCAAGGGTCGATCCACTGAGAGTGCCCTGTATCGCCTGGTCACACAGATTGAGGCAGGTTTCTACTCAAAGGAAATCACCTTTTGCCCATTTCTCGATATATCAAGTGGGTATGCAGCCGAATATATGCCAAAACGAGGGAGTTTACAGCCCAAGGTTACTTGCTGGCCTTACACCATGATAATTAGACCTATCCTCACTTCTTAGGCTTCGGTAGTATGGTGGACTTTAGTCAAAGAAAGAAATCCACCATCTTTAGGTTACAACGACTACAAAGATTAGCATGTCTCTGCCGAACAGCACTTATTGGACTTAGGGTACTACGCATCTTTGTCAAAAGAAAACGATCTATAGGAATCTAGCCAAGTAGACTAACGGGCCACCCGGCTATTCTGCCTGACTTTCCCGAGCTAAATCCGCTTAAATCGCTTTGCTTCAGCAGAAAGTTCGAGATAGAGATCCCTAATCGAACAAGGATTTATTTGGTATACTGATGGACCAAAGACGGGGTTCAGGAGTCACATACACATACTGTGTGTGTGTGGCTTTCTGCTGCATCGGGAGGCGCTTTTTCCTCAAGACTGGAGACATCCTCAACTTTATTAAAAAAAATCAAGGATCTCCTAGTCAAACAGACCAGGTCGTAGGGCCAAATTACAAAAAAAAAAAAGGTCGACCTGTTAGTTAGACGATGGACTTGTAGCACAGAATGCAGTGTCCAAATGGGTCTTAAGGGGATTGTAAACTTTCCTTTCATCCTAATGACATGTAAGATGATTTCTACGCTTGGTAATGATGGTAACAAACTATCTATTAGATATAATTAGATACAGCAAAGAAATAGATGAGACACACCATAAATCATAAGTCCATCAACTATTTCTTGAACAATAAATGGTCGAAGGTAATTAGCATTAATAAACAAATAACACTCAGATATTCCCGGCTCACCAGAGAGCTGCCTATGTGTCTACCTACACGTATGTATTATTAACAATTCTTCAACTTTGTCCAACAAATTCTTCGGTGTGTACCGTGTGCGTTTGTCTAATAAATTATTCAAGTGACTTGTGTGCTTATTGGAACTTGTAACTTACCCTAGAATAACTAATTCGCCGTATATAACTCGGGGCTTGTCGTGTCCATCTGCGTCTGGTTCGGCTAGGATGGGTGATTCTGTTCCGTCGGTGCTGTAAAGAAAAAAAAAGAAAGAACAAAGAGATATGTTAGTTCAAAGTGTCTTCAAACACAGTGTCAGTCTCTAAACTTGGCAATAGGTATTTGACCCTCTTCAGACATTGAGGGAGGCTTCTTCTTCATTTCCTCTTCCATTCAAAATTATAATCACAACCACAACCGTCACAGACTTAATGTTTTAATGCTCTGCTTTTGCAATTATATGAACGTTGTGCAGTTATAAGACAAACCAGGAAAGGAAGGAAGGAACGATGCGGAACGGATTACAAAAAGAACAAGTTGACGAAACATTCGACACCGTCACCAGAAGAGAAGTCTTAGAAATTTTCACCATCGAAAAGGGAACCAAAAGAGATTTCTTTTCTTGTTTCCTCCCTAAATGGCGAAATTGCTGAAAAAGGAGAAGAAAATTAATACCAAAGCATGAGGGAGGAGAAGGGCTACAGCGTCGGGACAAGTCTCAAAGAGGAAAATCGGTTTTTTCTTTGTGGCAAGCGACTATTATTACATTTGCATTGCGTTTAAAAGTTCAAAATGCTTAATGCCACATTAGGGCGATATAGCGTTCCACCCGGGCTTTTCCCACTTTTTTCTTCCTCCCCTCTTTGGCTTCTTCTGCTAAATGGTAGTTCTTGACTTTGTGTGTTGAATGTTTTTCTTTCTAGGAAGAGGTATTAATTTACCTGGCACAGCGAACGGATGATAATAACATGTGATACGGGACTGGGAGGTTGAGTGTAACCACCGCAAAATGGGAGGTGGATACGTGAAAATGAATGTTGAAAATAGGCTTTTCAATTTATGAGACCATCAGCGTTTGGATGAGATGAAATTAATTGTGGTTTTCATCTGCATTTTACAATGGGACTTCTAAGTCACGCATTTTTGAGGGGCCACAGCAAAAACTTTATCTTTCCATCTTTGGTATAACAAATTCGGTCGCCTCTATGAAGTAGTCACTGATCTGATTCAGTCCTGCAAAAACCGAAATCTCTCTCACAACAAATGGAAGCAACTTAGCAACTATGAAAAGTCCTTCGTCCTCTTTCCTGCAGATTAATCCATTCCTCTGCAACGTAGAAGGAATTATTCTATTAACTTCGTAAGAATGTCGACGCTAAGCTGTTACGAAAGGGAGACAATGTTTGGAACATCGAACATCATCCACCGGAAGACACAATTCAAGTAATCTCCACCGAAATCAGTCCCGATTTATGATATTTTCTGAGGACCTACTATACGACAACACAAGAAACTTCAGGAAGACAGTACATATCATGCTGGAATGTGACGCCAATGAGCAGGGGCTGTGGAGAAGAGGAAGTAAATGAGGCTCTGGATTTCAAAGCACAGTGACATAAAAGGACAGATGAACTGACCAGGCAGGGCTCAACTCTACACGGCTCACTCCCGGCAAGGGTCCACATTCTGCTAGAAGCGATTAAAGGACAAATCCACTCACACTTCCTGTAGAAGGCTCACCTCCATTTGAGGGGGGTAACCAATGCGATTAGAACAAAATATCCCCTAAACAGAACCCGACCAGATATCGACAGAATGATGGCGATAACCACAGGGCATTGGCCAATTGGTACCATGCGGTCAAACTAGGCATTCCATACAATCCACACTGCTGCAGCAGCAGGAACGAACATGAGAAGGAAGCTCTATCCCATTTCCTCTGCAAATGTCTGGAACTAGCAAGAGTCAGACTGCATGCACTAAACCAATCACTGCAAATGTCCGACACTAGCCATTCTTCGACGACCTCAACGACATCTCGGATAAAGGGATACGAGATCTAATACGTTTTCTAAACTGCATTGTCTGGATCGAGGCACCGACTGGCTCACATCTTCAACAACACACATCATCAACCAGTTCACACGAGTCGGGGTAATAAAAAGGCACATCCTAGTACTATTTCGGTTCTGTTGAACCGCCACCTTTACGTACCTAATGAGGACACAACCCACTTTGTTTGCCACTGTCCAGGCCTTTTGTCATTTCAGACATAAATCCCTTCCTCCAGGATACCGAGGAACAATGTGGCGTACCTATCAACGACATCTATAGGTTTATTGAAGCTTCAAGGTGGTTCAAAACCCTTGTCTTGGCCAAACTAGGCCAACTACATACGACTGCTGCCAACTGGGTACACAGTCGTAGCAGCTGACCGAAGTATTACAAAATAATCGAATGGTAAAGCAAAAAATCCAAATGATCTAGAAACTGAACTGTTCAAGGATGACCGATGATTACAAGCTTAGCACCATTTCCCCGATCCAAAATTTAGAGGACCACCTGATATGCGCTAATTACAGAGCCATAAGTCTCTCGAAAGCACGCTTATTAAAGCGAAAAATCTACTGGAAATCCGTAGAATCCTTTTACTCGTACAAAAAAGCAGTAGGTACCAGATCATGCATTGGCTGTACACTGCAGTCGTAAGGCCGATCCTTATTTATGGCACAAAGGTAACACAAAGAAGTAGCTTGCCTCAGCATGACGGGTGCGCTGAGAATTTCCCCAATAACTGCGCTCCAACTACACCGATACTCTGTCGAAGGCAAATCATATATGGCAACATCTTGAATCTGGCCTTTCTTCAGTTGAAAACGTTAATTCGACTAAGAAGAGATCAGTTCTCGAAACTAACGTCCTAACAGGGCACTGCTTCATAGGCAGACATACTCAACGTTTGGGCATTATATGCAACGATTTCTACAGGAGCTGCAGAGGCGAGTTAGATGAAGCACCTATAGTGCACTTTCTCTGAACGCCCTTGCAAACATCAGGCAACCCACCTTAGGCGAATACTTTTTCAACGACTTGAAAGTAGTCCTATCAAAGGCTTATTTTCAATTGGCCGCTTCGCAGGCATAAAAAAGCAGTGGCCAACGTACTCTTCGTCAAACAATAGAATCACCCAGCGGAAATCGAAGCGGCTGATGACTTAGCGACACTGCCACAAAACAATCCTCGATGTCTATATGCTCTGGAAGCTATTCTGTGCCGTGCCTTCTTGAAAGTTCACCAGAGCTGAAGAGTATTCTATTACATATTTGCAAGTGGGCACCAATGTAACAAACGACCGGCATTTCTAAGCGGGTTCTGCTCCAGTAATCGTTATGTGTAAATAGCGCTCACACTGTCTAAGGTTTCTCAGTTCGAAATTGCCCACATGCGTCATGTACCCGCATCCCGATGTACGAGTATCTTTCGCTTTGACAGTCGGTCAATCGTTCACTAAACGCAGTCTTTCCACTATTTTGAGAAGTCTAAGTGCCTCATGGCACAGTCGAGTCCTATTGATGAGGCACGCCTATCATTCGACTACTAAGCTACAACGGTTTGTCTGTATATAGGGCAACTTCACAAGAAAACATTGGTCACTTCACTCGCTGCGGTCAAGTTGTCACTTCAACCAATGGTTTGTTAAATGGTTTCAGAGTAGACTGGGGTTTTAGACTCTAGCACTCACAGTGGTATCACCTGGTCTATGTAAACCTCTTCCCTGAAGGAACACTTTAAACTAACTAGTCTGAGCAGCTATCTTTGTCAACGACCACGGTGCGGGCAGTGATCAAACGAAAAAGGAGCTAAAGCTTGCCGGAGCTCAAGTGTTGCCAATAACCATGTGGTTGTGGTTCAAAAAACTAGTGAGAGCGACTGATAGAATCGAAACCTAGCTACATGCCAAACGTGTATTGGATTTTGGCGCAAGTAGATCCTCTATTAGAGAATTCCCTCGATCTCATGGCACTTTCTTCTGTTCAGCTACTGGGTTATACATACCACAGTCCGAACGTGTGGATTTCTGCTGCTCTAGCCAGTACCGTCTTGAAGAATCGGCCTCTAGGTTCGAGATTTGACAAAAGAAAGACTGAATCCTTTATCTTGAAGATCAAGTTAGAGATTTTTAGCAGCGCATTGAACAAGGGTGGAATAATGTGGCTTCCGTATGGACGTAAGTATAAGTAAGCCCTTCCCCTCCAAAGAAAACACATATGTAAGTTTACGACTTAAACATTCCTCCACATTCCATTTCCATTTCGATTAGATAACTCAAACTTACTCCAATTTCTTTCGTCACCATTCCCATGGCAAGTTGTCAAACTTTCTCAATTAAAGTTGGATTTTCGTCTCCACAAGACGTAGCTCTCCTATTTATTATGAATAATTAGGAAAAACTGTGGATTTTTTCTTAACAATTTTGTTCTCCTTAACCAAAAAGAGGTACAGATATGTCGAGCCAGAGCTAACAGCCATAAACTCACCCATTATTCATGAAGTCATTCATCTTTCTCGTCGAGACGTCGACGTTGTCGTTGTCGTTGTCGCAATCATAACCATCGTCGTTGTGTGGTTTTTGGTTGTTAACGATGAAATTTAAAGCTTCCAAGAAGTATCGCATGTCTGTCTGGGATTACCAGAGACGGGAAGGAGTTAAGTTTTTCTTCGGTGAATATGTCAAAATAATTCGTTGTGCCATACACTCTTCAGAGGTGTGTACGTATGTACTTTTGTTCATGAGAAAAAGTATCTGAAACCTTTTTTTCGGGGTGATTTCAGAAATAGAAAAAGTATCTAGGGAATGTATTTGACAGCAAACGCTTATCGCTATTAGGTTTCCATCTGTCTAGGGAGAGAGAGAGAAAAAAAACCCTTGTTCCAATCGATTGATTGAGGACATTCCACTGCAGGTATAAACCGCGAGCTCCTCCAGGCTCCCTAAATTAGATTTGTGAGGCCACATTCCATCGAAGCGAAACCGATTTGATTTATCTCGCATCGATATTACAATCAGCGCAGGGCACACTGTTTTGACGCTGGGAACGCAAAAAACCCTCCACCGTGCCGTGCCATATCATAAGCCCGTTGTGATGGAAATTGCCGCTAATTAAATGAAATTTTTTTCAATTTAATTACGAGTGTATCTAGGCTCCAGTGGTGTGGGATCAATAAATTGACAGACAAACAGATTGCTGATGGGATAAGGTGAGTAGTGAGTATGATGGGTTCTCATGTCTATCTGACAAATGCATCAGGGAGGGAGATACACAATTAATTGCTGAAGTTGCTAGACATATGTGTATCAAGGTTACCTTTGAGGATGAATTGTACGCACGAGGTCGTCGGTTAATTTGCCGATGCCCTCTATCATCAACCGAAAGTGATTCATGGGGGAGATAGTATTCTAACTCAACGCTTGGAGAGTATAATTAGGAGTGTCGCAGTTGAGTCATTCGAGTTGTTTCAGCTCTTTTATTTCCACTCTCCTCCGTCTGTATGGTGTTGCTCGTGGGATAATTAACTTTTTGCTAATGAGATATATTCTCGCAAATTCGTGATATTGAAACAATTGGAGAGGGAAAGGGAGGGGGATTGTGTCTTGATGGATGTGTACGAGTTAACTCGTGAGATGGCTTAATCGATTTACTTTCAAAGTTTTTCCTTTTTTTCTCAGATTAGGAACGGATATGACTGTGATCTACAACTTTTCCGCAGATTATGACCGACTTTCAGTGGAATCGTTATACATACTTTGTTTTGTAGAGATAGTCATGGCTTAGATGTTTGCATGACGACACTTCCTGTATGGGAATTACGTGAAAAAATGTTTCGTGTGAATCATGTCACAGTCTACCTACATGATACGAAGCAGGAATGTAGTAACCAAGCTAGAGTTGCGGAAATATCACAAGAAAAGTGTTTATTAAGTTAGATATCCCTTATCGGTGCAAGGTTTTTCCTAAGCAGATAGCCAATATGTATGAGGATTTGGAAAGCACACTTTTACATGAAGACTTAGCTTAAAAGTGCTTAATTGATCGCGCGCAGAGTAAAGTTTTTCTACTCGGCTCAGAAAATGCTAAATCGGCCCAAAACGGTTCGATTCTTTTGACAAGTAGCGATCAGTCTATCAATGATTTGACTGGGGACTGGGGTGAGTTACAACCAAGAGATAAGGGCGATGACGAACAAATTACATAGTTTTTTCAATCAGGAGGGGTCTGGACTAAGCTAGAAGTTGCAGGAACAGATGCGAGTTACTAAAACATTTAGGGAAATAGTTATAAAGTTATAATGAACCGCTTAACTTCTCTATCAATGAACGATAAACCTTTATGGTGTGGCAATTGAATCTTTACCACGGCAAGGCGTCATCGACAATGATTGCCGGATGTTTGTGAAAAGATCATAGGACTTACAGTCTCTAAATAGGCTAGGCATTATGAAAATGGGTCGACTCAACAATCACTGACACGTACCGGTGTGACAGCCAACCACTAAAATAGATCGTAGTGATAGGACTAAAGCCCCTCTATTGACTTTGAGACCAAAATTGTGTGAAGACAGGATAGAGGTGATGCAACTACGGTACATCATCTTAGTATATCTCAATCAAGATATGGATATCAGTCCTAGAAAGGCAAAAGCTTGAACAAATCGAACCAATAGAAATCAATGATCTAGGTGAATGGGTCTTTGAATCCCAGCTTTAAGGTTCGAGACAACCATGAAGCTCAAATCGGTCGGAACGTAAACTGGTAGGACAGTATCTTTACAAACCAAGTTCCCTCCACAACGAGTTGATACCATTTAACTCTGCAGGCATAAGGACTGGCTATCTTCTTGAACTGAGCCGGAAGCAAGCTGCTAAGTTCTTAATCGAGGATTACCTTCGATTGCACCGCAGCTGCGTCAAGCTTTTTAATAGACGCTTCAATGTTAGAGAAGATGAACACACTTTTGTCACGGCCATTGGAGTGTAGAATTGTTTGACCACATTGGCTGATGGCTAAGCCTTCTGCCCTAAATGTGGAAGAGTGCTTTATGAAGCTAACCGAGACTCTAATACGGATAGACTCACATAATATATCGGACTCAGTGTGCATCGTGGAACCGTCAGTGTACGAGACAATGATATGCTTCGATGATTAGGGGTTATAAGTTTCGTAATCATTCCCTTAGTCGAGATCCTTAAGTCGTTTCCAGCTTCAGAAACTAATCTTCTTCAATGGGTCCGTCATAAGGGGCGATTCAGCACTTTGATAGTAGTTGAGCCTAATTTGGGGCGGTAATCGGTGCTCTTCTCTTGCTATGGGTCGAGCATGACCACCTAGGATAATAGTTAGTAACAGCAGTATGGCAAATGATTTGTAGGGCTTCCTTGTAACGCTGTTGGTCGTGTATGGTGTGTATGTAGGTTAATGTCAGATTGGTACTTTAAAAGCCTTTGTGGATTGAGTCGACGAGTGCACTAACTTTATTAGCGTGGCAGGTGGAAGGCACAGTGCTATTTGATTGACCTGCTTGGTTGTGTTAGAGCGTTCTTGAAGGTTCTCCCAAAGAGTGTCATTTAGTCTTAGTGCTGCTGAGTAACCGTTTTTGCTTTCGTCGACCCGGAAGAAGGACTGTGCTAACAGCTTCTTTGACTCTTCGGATTTCGGATTCAGTTTTTCCATTCGTAGCGATCGCAGTCGATTTGCCAGTCGGACGATAGGAGGAACTTCCCACGAAAGTATGGGATTGATTTGGATTTGCCTTCGTTGGAATAGAAGCGTCTAAAGTCGTCAGAGTTAAAGATTTTCTTGGGTATGGTTATACAGTTGGCGGCATCCAACTCTGGTACTTTCTCCTCCTTGGACCTTCGCGGACTTGGCAGCGGCTATTCCATTACCAGTTTTGCCCAAGAATTCGACGTACTTCTTGGGATCGTATGCTTAGGGTGTAGCCCTTGAGCACTGCTTGAACCTTTGCCTGGTTAAGGATAGTTTTGAATCTTTTATTTAGATTGCTATAGGGCGCACGGAATGACGATTACAGCATATACTGGTATAGATGAATCAAACTTGTGAAAACAACGATATCGTTCAGGATGATACGATTATTCATCAAATATGTAGATACGATTGAAAAGTGTCTCATTGAGGATATTTAAGGCAGCTGTGACACCGTCCTGTTCTTGATCAATGGCATGATGTCCAACAATGCGAACACTCAGGACATGAGGCTGGTGCAGTCTCATTCTCTGCAAAGTTAATTGAGGTATTCGTTGGACTTACGAACATGAAAGTCACCTATGTTCTGGTGTGGCAAGAAAAGGCATCGTGGTGATGGAGCAAAAAATGGTTTTGGAAGAGTATTATAGGAGGCGACCTATTTCGTGATTACACAGAGAAAACTTATGCTCCAGGGAGGAGGGATTAGAACAAGGTTGTTACGAAGTAAACTTATTTTATTTTAAACAGCAACTAGTTCCTGATGCCTAAGATTTCGACGGACATGCGTTCTTTATTGAGTCCGAAGTCCACCATTTCTCAACCACCCATAGGTGACATTCCTAGCGTGTTAATTTGTATCACTTCTCGTTCGTTTGTTATCCTTATCGGCGACGTAATTTAAGTGCGAAAACAAAAAATTAAATATTGGCAAAACTACCAGCACAAAAATATTCAAATGTCACTCGGGTTGTCAATTCAAATGGCAGCATACAGTTCAAGATTCGATGGGTGCGTTCACATATCATTATACATTTTGTTTAAACAATTTTTAAAATAAGTATAAAACAAATAAAAAAATCATAATTACCCCAGTAGTTGTCCAGGTATTTTTACGTACCTGGAATGAAAAAAAAAGAAGAACACATTAGCTACGATTAAAGAGAGAAAACAATTTACTAGAACTAAAGAAAGAAGGAAAAAACATTTCAATTTCATCAACTTAAAGGAATTTCCCGAGTTTTCCTGTTTTCTGTCTTCATACAAACTAAAGCAGAAACTCTGACTGACCCAATTTTTCGCTACACGGTGTTTATTTTTATCCTTAGTGCATTTCATTGAATAAGGCTCCACCATGTACACACTCTCATTCACCGGCAATATAAGGTAGACACAAAACCTCTAGCTAGCATGGCACTTAAAACACTACACAAGTTTTCCATTTCACATTGCAGAACGTGCGTATATTGTTGCATTTTGTATTTTGGTATGGAAATTCGCGCACTGGTTGTCCAATTCCGCTGTCGTATCCCTAGATTCAAAAATCGAAACAACACGAAGAATTGAAGCCACGACACCGAAGTAGGCCTCTTGGAAATTCATTGGATAGCCAAGAGCTGTACCTACTACTCACCCCTTGTGGCGATCGTTGTGTGCTTACACAAATTGCAAAGTACGACGTCATAATCATGGTCTCTGAACCGATGTAGGATATTTGTAGTTTACAGTTGAAACATCTAAACATAGTACAACAGATTCAGGAGGATGGTGGTTGGGGATACTGATGAGTGATGGTGAAGAAGAAAACACACCGCAAGGGGAAGAGATGCAAACAGATTGGTGTAACCTGACAAGGGGAACATGTAAAACTTCTTGAAGCTAATCGTACCATTCCTGCTGCACCTTTCTTGAGAAGAATTCCTTCAGGTTTCTGGCCTGATGTTTACAATGTTGAAAAAAAAGAACAGTAGGATGTACAAGGGGGTTGGATTGTTGTTTATATTTTCCATGCAAGATAGTTCGACAAATTTTGGAGGTTATTAGGGAATGTTTTCGACTGCGGTATCCAGAAACAGCGCATTCACAAATCAAAACATCGGATACATGACTTCGTTGAGAGATGTCGTTACAATAGCGCATGGGGAAAGAATACACGGAGCAAAGTATGGGATTGGAAAAGAAACAGAGAAGCTTGGTTGGGGTTAATTGAAATAATAGACGTTAGAAAGGTGAGGGTGATGGAAAAGTGAATACTCAAAGGCAATCTACAAGCCAAGATTTCAGAAATTGTAATGGAATCAAGCCATAACTTCAACAATTTGCCCAGACAAATTCATGGAATTCCGGCAATGCGTGTGCTCCAAGTCCGAGAAGACCAAACCGCAGGACGTATGCAGGCACACTTTAACAAAGTTCTCCATTCAAAAAGTCTGTGCGACACAGAAAAAAGAAGCTTAAGCTAAGCTAGGTTTTTGATGTTGGATTAGACGTGTCATGCCGGCTTACTAAGATGTTGTTCGATCCAATGTGGGTAAAGCGCAAAAACCCAGAATGAGGGGCCTCTTTAGGACTCCAACTTAGATTTCAGATCGTTGAAGAAGTTTTTAGCGAGGGATAACTTTCAAGTTTTCCAGAGGCTGGGGCATTTGAAGAAGAATGTGCTGTAGCCGCAGTTGCTTTTGCATTGCCACAACTCTGGAAAAGATCTGTTGTACTAAGTCCATTCTTGCCTGTTGTTAGTAAGACTGCTATACGGTGCAGAAGAGTGGACGATAGCTTTAGAAAATCAAATCATTTTTGGTTGCTTCGAAAGAAAGATTATTATCTCGATTCTCGGCTCGGTTTGTATTGATATAGCGACATTGATCTAAACAAGAAAGTACCCATCCAGCATCAATGCTGGCTATACATCCAGCATCAATGCTGGCTATACATCCAGCATCCCGACCCGAAGAGTCTTTGCGTCTAACCCATAGGAACAGTGCGGCAAAAGGAGATCAGACTTTCGGTGGAGAGCGTGTTGGAAAGGGGGCTTAACCAACTTGAAGTGCTAACTAAGAACTCGCGCTTTAAGCGAAATAAAGTAAGGAAGTCGTTTGCTTTTAAGACTCATAGTGTGCACAACTGGAAGCCTGACTATGTGTAAAGCTCAGCTTCAGCGCGTCTCTTTGTGCTGCTGCCATTCAGTTTAATCTAAACTGAGCAAAGACTCGAAGCCTTTTTTCATTTTTATTCCTATCACTGCGCTTACCATTGTTCGACACTGCCATCTACTGGACAGCGGGCCAAAAACTAACGTCTGTATTCTATGTATCAAGATGCTATGTCTGCGAAGACTTGACATTGATCGTGTAAGTCATTGAAGTATAACCAGATCCGAGATCCACAAAAGGAACAATTTTTGTTGAAAAAAAGGAGAGCGTTACTTTATAAAAAATAAAAAAAAGTCCTATGTAGGCCTAAGCCTGATCTTTTCTTTCCCTACTGTCCGTGCCATCACAATATCTAACAAAACACCAGCACTGTTTTAGCCCTGTTGCCTGACTAATAAAGACTTGTTTATTGTTCATTAAAGGTGAAAGGTGAGTTCATCGATCCCCTCCTCCGTGACGGATACATTCAATGAAATTACCTGTAATAGTTGCGATTCTCAAGATAGATACGACGTATTCGTATTTCCCTTTCGAGCACAATCCGCTGGTTCACTGTTGGTTACAATGTTTAGTTTTATTCCTGCAATGGAACTCAAAGTGCAGCAGACAGACAGATCGCACAAGAAAAACGAATAAGAAGTACCTACAACCATACGAATGTGTTACAACAAATTGTCGGCAAAATCTAGATACATTTCGAGGCAACCAAAATAAAATCGAATAAATTATGTATACCAGCGCGTACGTTGTGTTTTTTTTATTTTATTTGTGGTTGCTGGATGTTTATGTAACTAGCACAATTGTTTGTATTTATTTACCTATTCATTTTTTGGGCTTTTTTTTTGGGGAACAAGAAGTAAAAGAAGAAGAAGAAAGCAATCAATTTTGCTGCACATGGCAACCTACCATTCAAGCGTGACAAATGGGCTTTTGATTGAAAGTATTTTGGATTTTTGTAGCACGTTTGTGCGGAAGGAAGTGAGAATGTGAAGTGCCTTAGAGGATGTCCTTGTTGATTTTTTTTTTTTAAATAGATGACAAAAGACCAGGATGCAATATCTTGAAACTAATAGCAACATTAAGGTATGTCGTTTGGCCATCACATATATTTGCTTTAACTTGCACACGACCGACGAGTGATTTTTTTCTCACGCTATTCGATGATGTCATTAGATTTGTTCAAGAGTTGACTACATATGACTCTGAATAGAAAGTGATCGTATCTTTAAATGGATTTTGAACGAGTTTAGCTCTACCAATTACTCAGTCTTGCTGTGTCGGAAGAATTTATATCAATATGACATATCAGGTCCTTTCATTGACCAATATTGATCCTGCTGGCTTAAGATTACATCGAATCCATGAAAAAGTCCGAATTTTTGGTCCAGTCTGCGAGAAGGGCGAATAAAGGAGAAGATACAACCGCGAACTCTACGAGCTGTACGAAGATGTGGATGTAGTCCGGAAGGCAAAAATCCGTCGACTGCAATGGCTCGGCCACATCGAGCGAATGGACGAGAATGCTTCAGCTAAGAGGATCTTCGAACCACAGCCACCTGGTTCAAGAAGAAGAGGAAGACCGAACCTCCGGTTTAAAGATCAAGCAATCGCGGACGTCAGAAGCCTTGGTCTAGTAAAGTGGAAGCAGCGTGCCCGGGACCGTAAAGGATGGAAAGCGGCATTAGTTCAGGCTCAGACCCTCCAAGGGTCTCTGGCCGGATAAGTAAGTAATTAAGCATGAAAAAGTCCAGGAAAAATCAAATTACACCAGAAAATGACAACAATGTTGATATGTGTCAACTTAAAATCGATGGGACATAGACGAAGACCTTCGTACTAGAGAATGAAATAAATTTGTATGTGTCCATCAAAAAAGGAAGATTTACCACTCAAACAAGTCGAAAGATGTTTCACTCCAATGATGTCGATAAAAACTCAATGAAGTCGCTTGAAAGAACACAACAACCAACTGTAAGGTTTGGGACTCAGTCTCACTTGCAAGCGTGATAAGTGAACTAAGAAACACAATCCAATTCCCTAATGTCAAGGCATCTTGAAAGAATTTAAAAACTCTTCAGCGTCATCTTTGTTGCAAAAGGCTATGACGCCAGTCTGTGACTAGAGCATGGCATTCAAGAATGCACTACAATAAAGTTACATACAAAAAATCGTAACCAGATGACTGAAGAACTGAAGGCTCCGCCACATCTACTTCCTGCAGTGAATATGATTCCAGCTTCGTTTATTTTTAAACCAGAAAAAATCATGAATAGTATCTAGCAACCATCATTGCTAATATTGGGACCTCAAAAGACTAGTGAACGCCCTGCTTATAGTGGAGAGTAGTAATTTTCTTTCCAATTCACTAGTTACATGCCTACCAGACAGTTAAATTCACGGAACCAGCATTAGTTGAGCTAAAAGAGTAGTAAACTAGTAACCCTTTGGTTAAAAATTCTTAAAGTCCATTTGGACACTGAGGATGACCTTACTTTTGACAGGATTAAGTCCCACGGATTCTAGTTCAGAGTGGTGGGTGAGATGGTTCTTAAAAAATTACTTTCACAAAGGAGTGTGAAGTCAACTACCTTGTGGAACTTATTCACCGACTCACAACTGTGTAGACTTGTATGTAGACTTATATCTGAAGCCAAAATCTACGTCATTGGGCGGAACAGTCTATACTGTGTTGGCTAGAAAAACATTTACATTTGCTGCTACAGCCGGGCGGCTATCAAAGCCTGGTTTACTGTAACGATTGACTCTAAAAGCCTGGTTTAGGCTGTCGTAAGATTCAGTCCACCCAAAGTAGAAGTTGACTTGCGCTGGGACAGAGAAATGTTTAAGGTTGGTATGCTCTAGGATTCACCTAGTGATTCCATTCCACATAACTTAGTGATTTCGCTTAATAATCTTGTGGTACAGATAGTGGAAATCGTTTTGAAGGTGTTGGCTTGTCAGTTTCGTACAATACCGCGAAAGACCGTACATTTTGCTATATTCACATCGTGTTGGTCAGCAGATGCAAAGAAGTCGTAGTTGCTATTTGGTGTGGGTCTTCATATGTTGGGTGCTTTTTTTTCTCTATTTCTGTTATAGGACCGGTTCTCTTATTCATTATTGCAGGCTTCTGTTAGACTCTTGTAGTCTTTTGGTTAAACTTTCGATCCTAACGCCTATTCGCTCAACCATTCCTTTCTCATTTGCTCCTGTTTTTTTCGAAATCGCGTTTCCTTCCACTTCTTTAGCTCAGAGATCCCGATAGTGACCCTCGACTCGGTGACCCTGCTATCCGCCTGAAACAGCACATCTGATTCGGTAGTTCCAATGACTTGTTGGCAGTACTGCCAAGTCTAAAGACTTAAAAATCGAACGATGGCTATGATGTTTTGCTGACATCTCATCAAATTCAGTAGATTTGTTGGATTGCAACTGAGTCAACTCTTGAGAATGCTGGCAAAGCTAGATCTCGGCCCTGCATGGGTTGCTGCAAAGAACGCGGATGCCTTCACTGTTAAGACCAATTAATGTTAGGAAACTTGGTCTAACTGGAATTTATGAGAAAAAAATGACAGAAGAGCAAATGTCAGTCTGCTATCAAGTGTCACATTCACAACGAACTACGACTATAATTGATGTGTTCCGTTATTTCAAGCGTAAATACGCTTTTCGATAGTTAGCGTCAAAGCTTCCTACGAATCAATTAACAAGATATAAGTTAAACATTACAACAAACTCTCAAAGTACTCGCACACTCATCCGACGACATAATGCCCCCAAAACCGATTGTGGTTATTTCTGATTCCCTCCACCGTTATCAAGTGGCTCATATCCCCTCCATTAAAGGCTTAATCCCCTCAAACAACTGGAACACATCAAAAGGTCGCATTCACAATCGCACAGCAAGACGACGAAACGTCAAAAAAAAAAACTGGACACAAAGGAGGGAAACTTTAGCCAAGACAACAGCATTTAAATTGCGAATAAGGGTCAAGGTAGTTAACCTTAGCCGACGATACGTTCCACAACAATAGAGATAGTCTCCTCTAGCCTGGCAATTGAGCGACAGAAAATCGTATTAACCTAGTTAAGTTGTCATTGCTGTTGCGAATAACTGTACGTTATACCCCATCGCAAGCAATTACTTGGAGAGATTTTTCGTTAATGAAACTCTAATGCTCCTTAAGTCAGTGCGCCATGAGTAGCAAGGGGGGGGAGGTGTTCTTATAATCCCACAGCAGCGCCGCGCTCGATGGGTGCAATTTTTCTTCGAAATTATACTTTGTATTCGTGTGGCTTTTGTTGTTTAGCATAGATACGCAACTCTTGTGAGCGTATCTGGCAGGCATTTCGACACGAAGAAGAAGAAGAAGAAGCAGATCATTAGGACTGACAAAGCAAAGCAGATGTACTATGACGACGACGACGACAACGATGAACCATGTGTGGGAAATGTTCTTCTTGGAAGAAGAAACAGGAAAACCTGATGGATGGATTGAAACGGCTGCTGCGGGAACGACCACGAGGAGTATTTGGTTTCAGGCAAAGTTCTGATGTATCCATGCATCTATACATTGATGATGCCATGCAAATCGACTGCCGCTGCGGGTACCATTGCATAATTGCGGAAACCTCAAGTACGCTGCTTTCTGCCAGCCAAACAGATTGAAGTTGAGATACGTTCTCTTTGGATTTGTCTTCCCTATTTCTGTGTATATTCCATCTCACCACAGAGAAACACTTATTCATCATCGTCGTCGTCGTCGTCGTTTCTCAAGCTTTGTTGGAGATTTATGCGCTTGTTGTTGCTTATACGTATGTTGCTGCAGAAAATTATGCCACCCAGCATGTTGTGTGTGTGTGCCGAAAGGAAGTGCACATGAAATTCAATAGAAGCAGTCACAGGGAATGCACAGAGTGATGGAAGGGCTGACCGCAACCATGAAAGGATATGATATGCCTACTCATACTGCTGGAGTCTGGGGTCTGACTGGGGTATGATTTAATGTGACGTAAACTATTTGGGAGCAAGTTAAATAGAAAATCTGGCGATAAAACTCTATTAAACTATAGAAACGTGGAACTGGAGAAGCGAAATGAGATTTGGAAAAATCACTTGAATCTGGGTTTTGGGCGAGCAGGGTGAACTTAATTTTAGAAGAAAGTTGAGGTTTTTCTTATCACATGGCAACATTTCTGGGGATTTACGACACATCTCGGATGAGTTTCCATCAATACTCACAGGAGAATATGTCTGTGAATTGCCTGAACTAAGACAGATTAAAGAACTTGTCGCGAATTACAACCAAAAGATGTGTGAAGCCTTTATCAGCTTGAACAAAAGTCGGTTTTTAAGGAAACGGCAGATTTTGCATAATTAAGCAATAAGAGGGCAATGGGCTGGGGTTTTCATGGATCCATTGTGTTCTCCGTTGTTCGATTTCCATGAGTGCCTATGTTCACCTATGGTTCGCCTCCTTAGACCTTAAGTGGCGTGGTTGACAGTTTGCTCGAGTTGCTGCAGCACCTAGTACTAGTTTCTCGGTTTTGCTTAGGCTTCGGCCATCGCAAAGGAAGTGTGTCGTGCTGCATAAAAGTGCAAGAGATGCTTGCATAAGAAGTAACAAAGGTTTCCTACGTAAAAAAAGAAGTTCTAGGGTGATTGAGAAAATAGTTATGTATGTACATGCTAGAAAGTTTCACGAACAGAAAAGCCTAGTAGATGAGTCATAGTCTGCAAACTGTTCAACAGGTACCACCACCACTGTCAGGCAAATAGAATCATTCGCCTACAATGATGTGAGGATATCTTTAAAATGTCTAACCGCGACCAAATCCTTACCATTCCGGCTGCATAGACGGTGGAAATATAACGACACCTGTCTAGTCAAAATGCGACTAAGATGGCGTTGAGACATATAGAGCGGACGGACATCAAGACTATATAGGCCGGTCTTTGAAACCACCACGGAGAGACAACGCTGTATAGGCAGGCCTCACTTAAGTTCGCGCACAAGTGGAAAGAGAACTCAACCAACTTGGTATAAGAAACCGGAGACAGTTCGCTGGAAAGATTTGTTGATTGACACTGTTCCCTACCGGTAGCTCTTTCTTTTTCCCCGAGGCAATAGCAGTCGTCCACTCTTGTGTCATCATCGAAGAAGCATAGACAGTTTTCGTGTTACCACCATACAATACGTCGCTGTAAAAATCCCGATCAAAAACAAGAAAAACAAGAAAATTTGTCCAAAAAGTTGAAAAGCCACTTCTTTTAATCAAACTGTCAACATCGGCCATTTCCTTCTTATCTATTCCGCCATCATTAAAGTCGATAAAGCAGTGCGTGTTTTAAGGCATTGCCAGGTTGAATAAAAATACAATTTCGATTGTATTCAAACACAGCCTTGTAAATTATTCTTTTCCTACTGACAATAAAAAATTAAAATGCGAATACACATTTAAAAAAACAGTGTTTCCCAAGTTTACGGAAGCAAAATGTGAAACGCATTTCAAATGAATAAAAAGACAATTTCTCATGAATTATTCGAATGGAAATGCAATTGCTTTCAAATTTAAGCTACTTCAAGTCGTAGTGAACCTCCCTCCTTCTATAATTAAGGCAAATTTAAAATATTTCCATATTAAAACCTGTTTTACACATTCGCAAATGTATGCATATCAAAATGAATTTGAAAATCACTGACAGACAGATGACATATGTATATGATTACATAAATTGTTTTCCATACATATAATCCCATCAAGCAATTAAATAGAATACCACTTACCCCTTATCATATTTATACGGCGCCCGTTTACCTGCGTTCCTCTCAACCCTTCGCTTATAATTCGAATTATCAGGCTAATGTCAGACAAAGGCTAATTGAATTAATTTGGATGCGTTCGCAAAGTTGGAAACAAAAGCACAAGAATCAATATTGGAAATCGTATTTGTGTCATTTAGAGAGGCACGAATAAGTCACTTTCGCTGTAGGATACGGATACGGATACGGATACCCATGTGAGTGGCATTTCTCAATGACAGCCTACCACTTACAGAACAAGAGTATGTTCCTCCCGATGACATTAGGTAGGCTTCATTATTATAATCCGAATACGTATTAAATTATTTAAGTCGATAGAAAAGTTGGATAGTTGATGGTTGGCAGTCCCTCTTCAAAATGTGAAAATATCTTAGACTAATTGAAATTGAATAATCTTTGTTTCATTTGTTAGATATCACGAGGGTAAGAGGACGGATAAATCGATTGATTCCGTATGAAAGGAAATTCTTCTTCTTTTTTTCGATTAAGTCCTTGACATGAGATGAAGAGTCATCATTGTCGGATGATGGGATGAGGGATATGTTGCTATGCCAATTATTTGTTATCCTGGCAATGTGCCCAGGATACCCTTTAAGTGGATAACAACGAACGGATAAAGCTATTTGCTTAATGAAAATAGTCTTAGCCTGCAGAATGAGCTTTTGAGGACAATCTTAAGATGTCCATAATCATCGGCTGTGTCTGTTGTGGGAATTGTTGGAACCTTAAATAATGGAGGAGCTCGGGAAGAGCAGAATAACCATACTGTTCCGAAGTTAAGTTATCGTGGTGGAAGAACTGATACAAAAGTGATTGGATACTTCTAGGATAAGAATTGCATAGTCATCCAAGCTATGCCATGGAGGCGAGCAGATACGCATGAACAAACTTGGAGTTCTACAGTTAAAGAGAATGAAACTGCTGTAGGAAACTGAACGTAGTGGGTATCCATCGCGATAGATACCTTAAGATGCTTAGCGGGACAAAGGACTTTAGTATCTCGACTTGGGAAACTGAAGACACTACTGAGTTTGATCCTCGCAACAAATTAGACACTGGGATTAAAGACAGCTTTAAGTTTAGTTTAAGACATGTTGCGGCCTGTCAGAGCGGATAATCATAAGCTTAGCTTTATACCAGCCAGCTCGTAGCATCATTTAAAGTTTCGACATAATTGAGAAAGAAGCAACAAGTCAGTAGTTCGAGATAAATAGACGTTCTCAAGTGTAAAATCATGCGCGAAGGTGTGGAAGAATAGAAGAAGTTGTTTAACAAAATAAGTTAAGCGTCCGAACAATGAGTTCAGGAAATTAGTCGAAAATCATAGGCTTCGGTGACGACATCGCAATCGTGGTGGCTTGAAACTTATTAGAGGAAATGGAGGCAATCTGCAACCAGTAGTCAGTCGCTGGTTGTCATCAGTCAAGCTAGAACTTGTCGAGAACAAAATGAAAGGAGGGCTGGTTGACCTTTAAAAAATGCGCGACACGTTAGGTATACTGATATACTGGGTATCAGTTAGATAACACCAATGACAGAAAGTGAAAATCTACAATTTAGCGTAGGAGGTATATTGCATCGGTGGTGATGACGAATGACGCCATCAAATAAGCTGTGCCTCAAGCCACCTTGTATTGATGACACACGTCTTTACTGGGCACACAAACCAGTGTTTCCTGGCTGAAGAATACTTTAACTGCGGCTTTGCTCTATACCGTCGTGTTCAAAATAATAGCAGTGCAGCGTCATACATAATGTTTCTGTTCATAATCTGAATACTTGTGAATCTATTATTTTATCTGATCTATATTCATGTACTAGAATATCAATGGAAAAAATTTCATGAAAATGGTCTTTCTAGATATAACGGTTGTTTTCCAAACGTCATGTTGGGGACCAATGTAAATTTTTTGGCGTTCAAAATAATAGCAGTGATTTCTTTGGCTCGTGCGTTTTTGTTTATTTAAGCATTTTTAATTGTTTTTTTTTTTTAATAATTATTGAATTTTTCAAGTACATTTTTGGGTAAGCATGAGATTTCATTAAATTTGTCCACCGTCTTAAGCTATAGAATGGGGCAAGGAAGACATTGTTCTATGGAAAAGCGATCCCTTATTCGAAGGCTGCTTAACCAGGGTAAAACGTACAAAGAAATTAGACAAATCGTAGGCTGTTCTGCAAACATGATTACTAATGCAAAAAAAAGGTAGAAAAACCTGAAATCCGAGGTCGAAAAAGAGTTCTGTCTGCAAAAATGGTGAAAAGAATTGTCAGATATTCCGCAAACAATCCCAGTACTCCTGCTACAGAAATAAAAAAGGAATTAAAATTAGCTGTTGGTATTGTAACGGTACGAAGGGTTCTAATAGAACATAATTTATGTGCCCATAGTCCGAAAAAAGTCCCACATTTGAAAAAAACAGCACCTATCAAAAAAACTTGAGTTTGCTAAAACACATATTGACGTTAATACATGGAGAATCCAGTATTATGGTTTTGGTATGCTTCTCGTACTACGGCGTAGGCCCATTATTTTGGATAAAAGGGACAATGGATCAAAATTTATATGTTGACATCCTTGGTCGAATCATGCTTCATTATGCTGCATTTGAAATGCCTCTTAAATGGGTGTTCCAACAGGACAGCGACCCAAAGCATACCAGCAAGACTGCACAAAATTAGTTTCAGGCGAACGAAATTGAGGTCATTGGTTGGCCTGCTCAATCCCCTAACCTCAACCCAATTGAAAACCTTTGGACAGATGTAAAAAAAGCTGTTTCCGAGGCAAAGTCGCTAAACAATAACCAACTTTGGAGCGTAGTCGGGCATTCATGGAAGGCAATACCGCTGGTCAGGTGTCAAGCCTTAGTTAATTCTATGAAGCGCCGATGTCAGGCAGTCATACAAAATAAAGGCTTTACTACAAAATACTAAGCTAAATAATTATAATCAGAACGTCTCCGCTTTTATTTTCATGTTTTTTAGCACTTTATTGAAATAAAACCCTTGCACTGCTTTTATTTTGATTCCTCATTTAGAAGTGACACTTTGAATATTATTATTTTTTTTTTTACTGCACATACATATAAACTATTTTTTTCGTATTTTCGTTTTAAGTTAATGTTAACCCATAAACAAAAAAAGTTTTTTAATCAAAAAATAAATAAAACCCTATAAAACATAACACATTGAAAATTGGGTACTACCACTGCTATTTTTTTGAACACGGCGGTATTTCTCCTTCCTGGTGAGCAGTCAGAGTAACCTTCATACCAAACAGGTGTAGTAGACTATTCGTAGGCAAGTTGGTTTGCACACGCACTTAGCAAATGATGCCCAACATGCTTAACAGCTCAAAAAATTCTGTGTGACTGAACTACAAATCCTTGTTGACGTCGATAACCTCGGCTAGATCGCAGATCAGAGATAAATCGTTAACATGGTAGATCAAAGCAACACTAATGAAGAGTGTTCTAGAGGTCCCTAGCTCTATGCTCAAGGCTTTGTCGCTACACAACGCCACTCATACCTAGTCCGAAACTACTTAAAATAAAACATTTTTCCGCATACTTGCCCTCCATAATACAAAACTCCGCGTCTGATCATCAGAAAACCATCCGAAGTGTCACCTTGACACATTTTATTCGCCCTTCTAGGGCAGCCCAGTGCGAAAGTTTAAGTTCCCTTTTCAAACTACAACACCCTTTAAAATTATTGGGCCAATTAAATATTTGTAACAGTCAATTACCGTTGACTCAATCAACAGGAAACTCTACTGCGTAGGTGCCCTAAACAGTCGTCCCACGAAAAGCCAATTAATACGCTTAAAGTACAAAGATCGCGTCATCGTAAATGAAAAAGAAAAAAAACACCGTTAAGCTGTTACATCGAAACGAAACACTGACCCATATCCCCCATGTAAATAATAAACAAACTTCTTTGTGTGTTCCGTCAAGGTGGTGCTGCGCTTCTACGATAGGTAGCCTCCCATATTCAGACTTGGAACACTCATATGAGCGCATGTACATATTCCCAATCCAAACGACAGACACTCACTTTGTAATTTGACAGATAAATATGTTCTCTTACTCACTCGGCCCCCCAGCGCCCCGCAGGGTAGACAAATCCAAAGACATTTGCGTCGGTCGCAAATAAATTTGCGGATAATTGCGTTTCGACGACGATTGGTGATTTGCGCGCAATCCTAAGGCACCGGCGATGGCGCGGGGTCTACGTGCCCGGGAAATGGACGCGATCAAAGTATCACGATCGGGTCTGTACGCGGTTTGGTTTGTTTATTAATAATTGAGCGCAAGTCAATGAAGTTCGGTTTGAGTTTGATTGCGAGTGTGCGAGGCGAATCCATCAGAACACACGTCTACGTACTTCAAATTGAAATTCACCAGAAAACGAATGGATTTTGTGCAAAATGCGGAAACACTTTGCGAGATCGTTGTGCGGGATTCGATGGTTAACTTTTTGTTTGTACTAAATATCACGTGGTTGAGTATTCACTGTTAGTTTGTAGTTGGTTTTTGTTTTTTTGGGAAAGGTGTATTTAGATACTCTCAACCAGATGATTAAGTGCCCGATTGAGTGATCTGATTTTATCGCACTTTGGCACATGAAATCGTTTAGAAGATACAACCAATCAAAAGCAAGTGGCGCGCACATGCGGAAAGTGAGTGGTTATGCGTGTGGTTGATGGCATTTAAAGTTATTCTGACAGCTGCTGTCAACACTTTATGGCCATTTTGATGTCAAATCAATTATTTTCATACTATACTGTACATGAACTGTCGAAATGATTAAAATGGCGTCTGATTTTGACAAATCGTCGTATTCACACTCGCTTGTCAAAGGAAAAAAAATCACACAACGAAGGATGAACCAACGACGGATGAGGATGATTTGACTGCTGACGACTGTAGCATAAGTAAGAACAATAATTACAGACCATGATACAAGTCTACTGTAGTCATACATACGTGACCGTCATCCAGGAAGTGCAGAAGCATGGGCCTGGCAAAAAGATGATGAAGAATAGTAAACGTCAGAGAGCAGATTGAGGCAAGAAGTCTTAAGCTTTATGCATGTGAATGAAGGCCTTGATGAAGGCTCATATGCGCACACGCCCTCACAGATGGGAAAAATTACGGCCGCAAGGATTGCTTCTATGAATTTGTCTACAACATTTACCAACATAGTCCTTAGCGTGACGTTAAGATCGATCTCGGTGCATAATTGGAAAGCCTTTACAACACCGCATTCGAAAACTGACTTAAATAAGTCGACTTTGTGCGAGGACATCACCATAGGCAACAGATGGGGTACGTCCAAGATACCCAGTGTCAGGCAAAAGATTTATTCGACGCTGAAGAGAAGCCAGTGACTTATTTGAGATTTTCTTTGATGGGATTCTCCCCACATGGAGATTTACGAATTCACCTTTCGATTACCGAGCGGGACACAGAAGACGCTTTAAAATTGCTTGACCAAGTCGTTAGATGTGTCCATTCCTCTCCAGGGAAGACCATGTCTAGCAAGAGAATAGAGGGAGATAGTTTTTCAGATCAAATCCACGTCCGAAAGGGTTGCAAAGATTACTACAGCGTTAAGCAGGCTAATGGAAGCTTTGGAAGGTCCAAAAGTTTGGAAGTCCAAAGTTAGCTAAAGCATCTCATGACGGTTATGCACTCTACCGGGAAGGCGTATGATAACGGTGTTGTAGAGTGAAGCCCTCCGGGTGGCAAGTTCTTACCAAACAGTGTTGGAGTCAAGGATCTCTATCGACATCCTAGTGGCAGAAAGGAAAGTAGAAGTGGAAAAGGAAATGGCAGCTTACCATGCAATGATAACAACAAACCAAGAGAAAAGAGACTAATGCAAGATGAAGTGTTAGGCTTTTTGGAAGCATTAAGCGGACACAGGATAGGAAAGGTTGGAAGCCTAGATTGCTAGTTAACCAATTTTGCTGAGACCGAATGAGTTCCTCCTACATTAAGAAAGTTCTGGCAGATGAAGAACATTAAAGTCAAACAAGTCTGGGGTCCACAAAGGGAAAAGGGGCAGTCCAACTCAACAGAAATGTTGAAAGCTGTTTCGGAGATGGTTAACCTAAGGTTGTTGAGTTTTTAATCGGTAAGAGTTCGACTGGTGGTTGAGTCGTTAATGCAAAAATCCAGTAAAGTAGTTGAGGCTGATGGACTGAAGATTATTTAGTAGGATGAGGACGAGAATGAGACTAGGTACTGTGCCTGAGTCGAATGACTATGGATAATGCTCGCTGCACTATTGTGCTTATGACCTCATCGAAGCTTTTGATTTAAGAAAAAGCATTTGTCGAGGCAAAAAACAGTATTTTCTGTCAACAAGAAGGGACACTCAGCATCGACGAATCGGACAAAACGTTACAAAAGACAGCTAGAACTTCGAGGTTGTAAGGGACTTTGTCTACCTTGGCCTTGCTTTCACTTCTGAAAACACATCAGAACAGTGGGTTGAGAAAGCAAGCAAGGCTTTATCCAGAAGAACTAAGGAGACCTTATATCAAGCCTTAATCATCCTAGTCCTACTCGATAGCGTTGAAGCATGGACTCTATCGAAGGCGGATAAAGGTACACTTGGTCATTTCGAGCGAAAAATATTTCGTAAGATATTCGGTCTCGTTTGCGTTGACTAGCTTTGGAAGAGGAGATTCAAAGACGACATCGTAGAAAAGAACTGCCCATTGGTCGTTTGAGATAGCTAAGACATGTGGAGCAATTGGACATCAATGCTCCGGCCCGGAGAATCATCAAACCTAACCTGAAGGGACAAAGCATCCAAAGAAGAGTTCGCCTAAGGTAGCACGCACAGGTACAAGGGGACCTCAACCAACTTGGAGTGTGCAACCAGAGGCTAACTGGAGAGGCCTGTTGGTTGAGTCCCAACTGTAGTGGGCTGCTTCTTTCAGAAAACCTCAAAGCATCCAACATTTTCGCTTTCATCACATAGTACCTGGAAAAATCAAAGATGCTGCGTGGTAATGAATTTTCTTTCTTGTTTTGTAAACAACACTCAATCTTAAAAAATGTTTATTTTCAAAATAGCCTTGAGGTATTACTTTCTAAATAAATTATTTTAAAGTGAAAAGATTCCTTGAAATGTCTTAACCCCATTGCAACGCACTCCCACTCGTGTGTATTTACGTACACCTCTCGTAATAGCTTTAACACTTGTGCCATTCGATAATAATTACCAACGGGGTCGGGGCAAAATCGAAACAGGAATTCATGCGTTCAAGGTTGATTCGAATTGTTTTTCTATAAAACACAAAACCATACACAGTCTGTTACATGAAAAACTGCTAGGAAAACACTCAGGGCGGCCTGAAGAGGGTGGAATACAAAAAAAAATCAATAGGATTATGTATTTTTATGCAATTTTAAGTGCCCAGCACACTTCTGCACAGCTCTTGTTGTGGCTCCGGCAAAACACAGTAAAAGCACGCATTGTAGCCCCCCAAAGAGGCACCATCATCGTCAAAGAACAATGTACGCCGACAATGAATATGTTAGCAACGGCAGCAGCAGCACAGGGTGGAAAAAAAGAATCGATAAACGAATTCTAAATGTTGGGTAAAAGTGCACAACAAAGAGCACGAGGGTTGCTCTTGTTTCTATGGACGAGGATTTTACTGCGTTTGTAGAACACACACACTCACACACACTCAATGACACAATGCCAATGACAACCGACAATGGCAACAACTCTTATGCATGCAAATCACGGTAACGAAATCTTTATGCAAATAAATTGTTTCCTTTTTGTTTTTAGGACACATAACGGTATACTCGGTAGCATTGTCGACTTTATTATTTATTAACTGACGAGATTGGGTAGCACTTGCGTGATGACACTTTCCGTTAGCCAGGAATTTGAAATATTTTGACATGAAACGGGATTTGTTAGGTGTTTGAAGGGTTTTGCATTTTTCTGATTGAGGCTTGCGACAGGCGAAGAGAAAGGGACTCTGGAAATAAATTTCTTAGGAGGAGACCAAGACAGTGATCATCTGTACGAAACAGTGTATGCCTTTCGACATGAAGACAATCCAATCATTTTTGTTCTTATAAACCACTAGCGCTCAAGGGGTTATGAATACCCACATGCTAGTGTTAGTGGAGTGATTTTGAAACTCAGGTAGAATAAGGTTTTAGTCTTTTCTTTGAGGGTATTTCCTTCGAACGTTCTGATGTCATTATTGATTGACACTTCAAGCCCACCAAACATGACGAGGTGATGGCGTTTGCACAGTCGTAGTACAGGTCCTTGTGCTCTCACTTTGATATCCACGAAGTCCTAGAAGAATGATGGAGACAGCCTTAACTCTTTGAGACACATCATTCTTCATGCTACTGACATGTGTGCCTTCTTAGAAACACATCATGTCACCCGCTATCTTGGGGACGAACAACAAGGTTTCGAAGAGTCGAAGAGTTGCTGCCCAACATGGCAGGGGGAACCACGGATAAGGAACACTTAATTACTGGCAGCGTATCACAAGTCCGTTTTAGGGCCCGTGCTATTGAACGTCATCTATGACAGCTCATTACGATTGTGAGTATGCGGATAGCTTCTTATAAGCTGTTTGGGGGCAAATAAGGGAAAACACAATCCTGGCAGACGAGTAACAATCGATGGGTAAAACAAAACCAAAAGCGGCTCTCAGGGAAAGAGAAGCATTAATAAACCCCCTTGGAGAGGAGCTTATATAAGAGAAGGCAAGAAGAAAGGACTTATAAGATTAATTTCTCTTGCTATGCTGAACTTAGTCTGGCTGGAAGAGCCATTCTGTTGGTATCTAGGATTCCCCCGAATTGCATTTTCTGCTGAAGAAAATTCAAGGTCAAGCATCATTGGAAAGATTTAACCTTGTAAATCAAGTTCTTGGAAATAACCCAGGAGCTCCAAATCGATACACAACATCTATTCATCGATTTTAAGGACGCGTAGGACAGCATCTATACAGACGAGCTATACAGAGCTATATCTAGTTTCGGGATCCCTGCCAAACTCGTTTGTTTATGCAGGATGACGATGGATAATGCACGCTGCTCCATCAAGGTCGGTAAAGAACTCACCGAGACCTTTGATGTCAAAAAAAGGATTAAGAAAACCCTTGCCAATCGCTGCTTCTTTGGGCTAACAAGGCAATTGACTAGCAAAGCCCTCTCTCGAACAACTAAAGTGACCCTATGTAAGACCTTAATAATCCCAGTCCTGCTCTAGGGCGCGGAGGCATGGATTTTATCAAAAATTGATGAGGGTGCTCTTGGCTTAGAAAATTCTTCGGGGGATTTTCCGTCCCGTCTGCATAGACGGTGAGTGGAGGACGAGAAACAACGACGAACTGTAGAGGCTGTACAGTGACATCAACTTAGCCAGAAGAGTGAAGACCCAACGACTGAGGTGGCCGGGTCATGTAGAGCAGATGGACACCAATGCTCCGATCCGAAAAATCGTCGAATCCGCCCTCGAGGGCCAGCGCAGTAGAGGAAGATCGCGACTCAGGTGGCGCACGCAAGTTCAACCAACTTAGCGTGTGAAACTGGAGGCAGCTGACTGGAGACGCTTGTTGGTTGAGACCCAGGTCCACCCCGGACTATATATGTAAGTAAACCGTGGTCTTAAATCTTGTTGAAAGCTTCCAAAGAGTGGATGGCATAAGCGGCTACTACGATGAATCTTTACAATTGGGGAACTAGCTTTAGCAGAAGCAACACTCAAAGTTGAATATAAGAAGTAAGTCATTTTGGAACAGATATGTTGAGGGAGGAGTTCTGTAGGAACTAACTCCAAAGTCTCAGAAGAAGACCATCGATATGATGCCAAAACAAAGAATTGCCTATATGATCCTGTTTCCCACGATGAAACTACAAATAGGATCGGATACTTATGATCCTACTATTGCTATGATGCTATCAAAGAGTGCCCTCACAAGCTTCCATGTTGCAAGTGTAACGTTAAGATTGTATCCATTTCCATGTCTTCAGTGTATCCTGTATGTCTGAACCTTCTAAACAACGTACATCGACCCGAACCATCACTTGATTCTGGTGAAACTACGAACGAGGATGTTCACATCGGGATCGATTTAGTAAAGATATCAACTAAAGATGTCAGGGTCTTTACCGATGAGAAGCCGAACATTGTCATTGAGTCATCTGAAATGCTGCCTTTGATGGGATGGCTTTAACCAAGCGAACACAACGAAACTCCTGATTTGATAAAAAGTTCCTACAACAACAAGCAGCAACATAAGACGCTTCAAAGTGGCGCTGAATGAGCAACGAAAGCTGCTTACAACCCTTAAAGAACACGGACAAAAGCCAACTCATTCAAAAAAAAGAAAGAAAGAAGCAGGAAGGTGCCCTGTCGAATCAATAAAGGTGATGTTGAAGGGAATATCGGCATAAAGACCCCCAGGCATTGGGTACAACACTTTTGTGGTGACAGTTAAGACTAATTTGTCAGTCAAAAGGAATTATTCAACGCGAATGATGTGATAGCCGACGCTTCTGTCCACCTGACGAAAACAGTAATACTCAAGTGGAGATCCAAAATAAGGTTGAAATGGATGGCCTATCACTTAAGACTTTTAAAGTAGTGGAACGCCCGATTTTAATAAAAGGAAACCCTGCGCTTTAGAGGTGAACGGAGGATTTCGTTCAGATTCAATGTCGAAAAATGTTAGGATACGTGGGCGCCGTGGCAACCGGGGAGACTTGATGGATCCCGCGGAAAGAACATAGTAAAGGAAGACCGAAGTTTAGGAGTCACGCACAGTTGGAAAGGGAGTTCAAACAATATCACGGTTAACCGTAAGTAACTGGCTAAAGAGGCTTCGAAGCCCAAGTCAACACCGGACTGTAGTGTCACTTGAAACAATCAATCTTCTGAGAAAAGACTAAACATGGCAGTAGGATCTGGCGGTATTCTACGGTGCATAAGACGGGATATTTAGTGTTAAATTGAAGCTGTAAATCGACTGACTTCAATGTCGTGTCAATAGATAATGAACTTAACCTTCAAGAGGGAACAAGAGTTTCCATTCCAAGACCATTAAATCAGTTCTACGGGATAAAAGGAACTTACAGCTCATGCTGTTCATTTGATTCCAAGTTTGTAACTCAACATACAAAAGGAGTTCCGAGAGCCAAAGTGACACAAAAATGTTACCGAATACGAATACGATGGCACTTCGCCAACAAGGCGTTTTCTGGCATCCTCTCACAATGGAGTTCTGGTTAGATATTCATTATTTAGTTCGTCACAAAACTATGTTCTTTCAGAACAAATCTACGTTTGTCCAGCACTAAGTGTAGTCTCTTCCCCTTCTCCACTGTCGACTCCGAGGGTCCTAGTGAATATTGCACTTGAAATAGACAGCAATCTAACTGCAAATAGTTTTGTTGAATAATGAATTATGGAATGCAACGCTGGTTAACTGCGAATACTCTGAGCTTTGCATGCCAATTGCTTGTGTTCACTTAAAGACAGAACGCAATGCTGTTGCGCCTAATTGCTTTGTAATTTTTTATTTTCAAATCGCGAAAACAAAACAAAAAAAAAAAATGTAAAGAGACATGTTCACGACATGCTGCGCGAATTCTTTTTCTTGAATTTAAATTCCATGTTCATGAAACCATAATAATTCCCAAGGGAATAAACTCAACTATAGTCAAAGTTGGTTGCTGCTGGCTGTAGATTAGAGGCCACGCAGCTTGGCAAGAACGTGCAGAATGTATTCTTCTTCTTCGGTACACACTAATACTCACGCAAAAAAAAAAAAGAAAAACCTGCAACCTAACAACTTTAATCAATGGTTAGGCTTCGGTGGCGACCCAGTTGCATCCAGGTGCAAGCAGATAACCACAAAATGAATCCAAAATGCATACAAAAATGTTCACTTTGACGGTCTGGAGAGAAGAACGTCATAATGGTCTGATGACGAACTGGTGTTTCCTTTGTTTTAATTTCCAATCCGTGTCTAGTGACTTGGAAACATTTGTTTTCTGAATTTTCAAATTCCAGCGTGCATGCACTCATTGAACACATCCCGAACGTAATTTCAGTCAAAACTGTCATCGGAGCGTGCATCTTTCAGTGACAGCTTTACGTTCACTGTCAATCAGTGAATTGGAGAAAGGCAGTTGAAACTGTTGGCAGTTTAAAAATCATTGCCGATCCTTTGTAGTTGGTTGTGCTCTGGCCATTGCTCTTCTGATTTTCTTCTGAAAACTTTTGAATACAAAAAAAGATCCAGGACAAGTCGTTACTTAAGTCGAATGTCGAAAGTCCTTAGACTTTCCTGGTCCAGAGTAGGATATTCATGGAACATTTGAGAAATGGTTGTGAATTCCTACGGATGTCTTCTTGCCGACAGTTGATCATGGAGCACGCAATCCACATAGATCCGACGGTTATTTGAAAAGATAATGTTCCATCTCATTTGTATCGGCTTCCTCACTGCCCGGTTTATCCTTGTGCCCTAGCTACCCTATAGATAAGTGTCACCAGCAGAGTTCTTAACTTCAGGACGCTTGACTTTCAATGTACATTGTGTAATGAACCTCATGGTTGCAACCGTTTCCCATTCGAAAGGAGCGATTGGTTGCCAGAGTTTCGACAGCTGTAAACCTCCGTCTTAAAATCTAAACTCGTGACTTTATCGTTATTTTTCATCGGTTTACCCAGAACCCTCCATCCAAACAACCAACCGTAGCTGGAGCCCGAAAACATCTAAGGAGTGCTTTGAATATCGATCACATGTGTATAGTAAGATTAGACAGAGAAAGGGTGAAAGTGGTCACGTATGCGCATGACGTGGTGATCCATGTGAAATCATGGAGGCTGCTCTAGATAAGGTAAACACTGCAAGTTGTGGCCTTGGTGTAAGCCCGAGGAAAACTGAACTGATGCTATTCACTACTTAAACCAAAATACCTGACTTTACCCTTTCCCGCCTTTGTGGTCAATCACTCACACTATCAGCACTATCCAGCGCTAGGTATCTGGGTACCATGCTTGACCCAAAAGTTAACTGGAAGCAAAACATCGAACATAGAGTAGAAAAGGCATGTGTAGCCTTGAGAAGTGAGGATTTCAACCAAAGTGGATATACACAGCCGTACTTCGTCCAATTCTTATCTACGGATCACTGGTATGACGGCCCGCATTGAGCAAAGGCTACAACATAACGAAAACTCAAAAGGCTCCAAAGAACAGCATTGAAGTCGGTCCCTATGGATGCCCTTACACAAAAAATACCACAGTATACAGCGCAGTCAGACTCAAAAGTCTGGGTTCTGGACTGCACGACCCTAAGGCCACAGCAACATCCTGGACTCGTTACCAACCGGCATGGTCACGTTTACAACCGACTTCATCACACCCAAACTAAATATCCACATAGGATTCCTGACCAGAATTCAGTGGAAGAAAGACGAAGTAGTGAAGGACTTCGACACGGTCATCTACACCGACGCGACGCGACGGATCAAAGATGAACTACGGCGTGGGGACCGTTGTCTACTCGGAATCACTGAAAATATCAAGATTATACCGCTTGTCGGATTTTGCCACAGTCTTCCAGGTGGAGTTACCGGCAATCTAAGAGTCTTTCACGCAACTCATAAATAGCCAAGCCGCTATCAGAGCTATTGAAATGGCTACCATATCCTCCAAACAGTTGCAGTGCCGGAACGAGCTTGCCCGCTTGAGCGAACGTTTCAAGAGCACCCTGCTCTGGGTTCCAGGGCACAGTGACATAAAAGGAAACGAGCGTGCAGATGAACTGGCCAAGCAGGGTTCAGCTCTACACGGCTCATTCGCGGCAAGGGTCCAATCATTTGTTTCCGGTTGTGAACACAAAATGCTTATGAAAGTAAAAGACGCATACAAAGTGTAGTGTAGCCTCTAGCATTCTTGAAATCTCTGCAGCTTGTATGGAAGTCATTATAGGGGTGTCTGATGTTAATGGACTTCTTTCTGCTCCAGTTCCGTATTTGATTGGCCTTATTTCATGCGTCTCAGTGTGAAGAATAAACTTAATGAACGACATGGACGCCTTAGCTTTGAACACTGAGACACAAGGGCATTGGAGGTAACGAAATTTCAAGCTTGCTGACTCCAAATGTTTCTGCAAGTTGGGCATGGATCCCGCGGATATGTGCTGGCTGCCCGCTTCAGCTCGATCGGAACCGTCTGTGTTCGGAATATATAAACGTATACCATGTATCGACACATCGTCGCATGGATTCCTATTTCTTGCTCCCAATGATCCGTAACAAGTTGCGATGATAAAAAGGGTCTTTCATTAAGCGCTTCCTATCTTTAAATTTAAATAAAACAAAGTGTGGGTGAGATATCATCGAAAGTTTTTATTCGTTTGAAAGGCCTATCGATGCCATTTTGTATGGAACATCGTTCAAATGTCCGCCGCGGCTTCTCTGGGTGGCGCGCATCCGAAATGTCCAATTTTCCATGACTCTGGCGCATAAATCAGGATGAATTTGACCAATGGCATGGGTTATGTTGGCTTTGAGGTTAATTCGCATAGACCTGCGACTTTAGAAAACCCCACAAGAAAAAGTCTAACGGGGTCAAATTGCACGATCTTGGTGGCCAGTTTACATCACCTCCACTTGAGATGACCATGCCCTCGAATCTCCAATGTGGTGTGAGCTGTGTGGCACGCAGCGCCGTCTTGTTGAAACGACATGTCGTTGGTGACCATATCATCCAATTCAGGCCAAAAGAAGTTGTTAATCATCGACCTATAGGCCTGTCCAACGGCGTTCTCAAAGAGATATGGACCGATGACGCCGCCAACCCAAAATCCACACTAAACAGTGACTTTTTCGGGATGCATTGGACGCTCTTGGATCTCATGTGGATTGGTATCGTCGCAAATTCGACAATTTTGTTTGTTGACGTACCCATTCATCACGTACCCAATGGACCTCATCGCTGAAGATGATTTTTCGATGAAAATAAGGGTCAGTTTCCAACTGCTCCAATGAACACACGCCGTTGTCCATGGTCGTTTACCTTCAGCTCCTGGGTCACTTGAGTTTTGTACGGGTGCAAGCCCAAGTCACGACGCAAAATTTGCCAAGTTGTGGTCTGTGAAAGGCCGAGTTCTTGTGAGCGACGCGAAATCGACTGCTTCGGATTCTCCTGCACACTCTTATGGACAGCGGGAATGTTTTCGGCAGATCTTGCGTTTCATTCGACGTACGGATGTTGGTTGATCGTTTACTGAACCAGTGGACTCAAATTTATCCAACACACTGCAAATAGTCCTCTCGGAAGGACGATTATGGCGACCGTAACATTGCCCGAACAGAACAACCATTTTGATAAAACAATTTTATTATTTGCACGTGTTGTTGAACGCTAGATCCGTTCATGGTGATTTGGCAAAACAGACTGAATAAATGACAGCCAATTTGACAGATGTAGCTTCAACAATATGGGCGCTATCAACTGTCAAAGTGCGAAAGTCCCTATTGAAAGATCCTTTACGTGTAATGATTGATGTATGTGCGGGTTCTGCTGAGAAGATCTTTTGTCCTTTCTTGGTTGCATATATGGGTCATATCTTTCTGAAAATGACGCAAGCCTGCGCCAGTACGAGTGAGACACTTCCATTGAAAGGTCCAAGTGGAGTGTAGACCTTCTCCGCAAGAGAGCTTTCAAAGGCCAATAGTAACCTGGATAACTTCCTTGTTTTCATCCTTGCTGCCATGACTTGGGACCCAGATTAAGACGATGGAGAAGCGGCTCCTTAGCGATGGGTTTAGTACAAAGAATTGTAGGCTTACATTCTTAGACAACCTTAAGAAAGCCAGAAAGCATCCAGTCAAGGGAAGATGAAGAAATTAGTTGGAACAAAATTCGACAGTTTTTAATCTTGGATCAATAAAGCACTGAATTTCGGTTCCCCCTGTGACCAAGACTGACTCTAGCTTTTTTAGGTTGATATACTTAAGTCACAGCTATTCGTTCACGTATAAGACCTTTTTTGAGAGAGAATTTTCGAGATAAGAACATCGTTTTTCATATCTCTATGGCTGACAACAGTTTGTCATATTGCCAAGTAAAAATTATCCACAACGACTTTCGAACAACACTCAGCACTTTCGAATCCCTTTACCGAATAGTGAAACACAATTACCAAATTATCTGTCTAATGGTGACAAATGTTCCGCTCAACGTAAACCCAATTTCCAAGATGCTCCTCTTCCCCGGTGGAGTCGGTCGTCTCTCCAACATTTGACATTAAAAGGTCGTAATTCACTTCGGTGACATTTTTCCATTTCCTCTTCAAGCTATGTATATGCGAAGACTTCCTTTCTAATCCGATGAAACAAAACAAACCCACGACTGTACAAGGTTCACTGAACCAAATGGATTTATTGGACCGATCCAAATGAGCGTCTAATTAGTTTTTCGTCGGAAACAAAACAAAATTCCGACAAAAATCAACACGCACGGAACGAGTAACGTATACAAAATTCGCCAAATGGCCAAAAGTCGACACAAGACAAGAGGCATCTGAAAATAGCTCGCGCATTCTGAAAGCATTTTCGAATTTTTCGAAGGAGAGACGTAAACTCATCACCTTTTCTACAAAAGGGACACAACAACAACAACAGCAACCGAATTAAATTTCATTATTTTTCCGGCATCTTCGTCGGGGCCATTAACCAAATTGTTTGCTTTTGCTTTTTTTTTTTGTCTGACGCATTTGCAGATAACTCAGATGGAGGACAGAGGATTGGAAGAAGTATAGGGATGACGAAGATCCAAGAAGCAGGTGCTTCCTTAAAATGTTGCTTTCATTTTGGCAAACATACAGGAATATGAAGGAGGCTAAGCCCGAATTAGGTCGAAGGAAGAAAGAGTGTAAAGTGCAGCTAAACCGGCGACAGAAAATTCAAATTTGAACAGCTGAATTGCTGAACAGGTGAAGGTTTTTTGTGAATACACTAAGGAGCGCGGAATGGATACAACGATTGTGTGTGGGTTTGTTAAACCATCGTAAATATTCATCATAAGCATGATGGCGGCACACAGGTAGACACAAATGGTTGGGAAGACGGTGATGACAACCGGAAAAAAAAGGCGCCTCAGCTGTGGCAACGTGTGCTTTGCAGAGGGCAAGTCCTTTGTGCAAGTAACATTAACCTAGTTCTGAAAGTTGTTGTGGTCTTTTCAGGCCTGTGTCACATTTCACACTTGTGAGGGGCCTACTTTGGTAAGTTTCGCGACGTTGAAAAGTTGAACCACTTGTAATGTCGTCTGTTTATCAGAATTTTAAATTTTATTATAATAACCGTCAAAACTTTGTTGCTTGAGAGGTGTGCAAACAGGGATGTGTATGAGTATAAAATTGGTAAACCGCTTGCAAAAGGTGTTAAGTGGAAAAATCCTTAACAATGACTGACAACTGCTTTTGGTTAGTTTTATGATTTTTGTTGCGGAAATGTCAAGGCAAGTTTTCAAGGATTTAAACAGATTTAACCACCTACAGTGGAAGCTTTTGTCCACCTGGTCGCTTATTCTTAGGACTCCTAGGTTGAAGGGGTGATTGAATCTTCTACGATGCAGCCTTCATTCGGATTTTTAAGGATCCATTGTGTTTTCCTGGGCTGGAATGGGTTTTAGTAAGTCGTATGGTGGTTGTTCGGTGTCCCTGAATCTTCGTGAATGGTTCTTAGACAGAACGCCCAGGTTATTCAAATAGTATTCGGCGAGGGCTATCTTTCTAGTTTTGCGGGAAGCGGGCTGAATTCTCTTCTGCATCTATATCGCCGCAGCTTCTGCGTAAGTCATCTGTGATTCTTCTTAGGTCGCCAATAGGTTGTGGCCTGTTTTAGTCTCTACGAAGAGCGTTATTTTAGCGTAAAAATGTTTTTTACTGTCAAAAGTTCTCTGGAGGCAGCATGATGAGAGGCCGCACCATCTCTTGTTTGCTGGTCGTTGTAGGGAGAAGGCAGCGACCTCCTAGATTCTCCATATTGTGAATCGGATATGGATCGTCCCCCTCGTATGGCAAAATGACCAAAAATGCCAATAGACCAAGATTTTAAAGGATATTCCTGTTTTTTCCTAGAGCTGTTCAGAAACGAGGAACTATTCTCAAGAGGTACAAAAGAGATTGTACTGAGTTACAGGAGATTCGCTCGAAAGAATCAGGTTAGCATACCTGAAGCTGGGAAAATTACTCATTTAAGGATGGAGATTCGTCATTGAAAATCGACAAGGATCAAAACAATTTTGAAGAACCTTATACGTGCACACGCCCTTATAGACAAGGCCGAAGGGCTTTAATGCCAAAACGGAAAAGAGCACTAGAAAAGGGACTAGTCAGTAAGGACAGCCTCCACTACGGCAACTCGTAATTGAAAGAGAACATTTCAAAACGAATAAAGAAAGCGTCAATCGCCTTTTACACATGCGGCATCCACAAGATGTATGCAGCCATTGTTAGGCCCATCTTTACCTACGGATGCCTAATCTGGTGGCCTGCAGCAGAGAAAACAACTAATCTCAAAGCACTTACCAAAATACAACGACTAGCATGTATAGGCACTACTGGCGCCATCAGAACTTACCCAACTGCAGCCCTGGATACAATTCTCGTCCTGTTTCCATTAGACCTTTACCTAAAGGAAGCAGCCGCGGAAGGAGTCCTGGAAGATAAAAACGGGGCACATTCTTGCTTTTAACAGATCAAACTTAGCTCTCTTCACTGGGATCTTCACAGGCCACAACCTACTGGCGGCCCACCTTAGAAGAATGCGTTAAGTTACAGACGGTTTATGCAGAGGCTGCGGCAATACAGACGCGGAAGAGAACACAACCCACTTCCTATGCGAATGACCCAGTCTATACGGAACAAGAAAGACGGCCTTCGGTGAATACTATTTCAACGACCTGGGCGACCTGTCTAACAAGCCACCAAAAGCCATTATAAAATTTACTACGAATTCAGGATGATTCGGGGAGGCCAAACGATCGTAATTGCACTTTCCACCTCTTTTGTTTGTTTTTTCAGAATGGACATTCCACGTCAGAGGAACACAATGAATCCATTAGAGATCCGAGTGAAGGCTCCACGCGACGCACCCACCTCTTCAATCTACCTACCTATCTCACGAGCATGTTGTACAACAGCGAACTTTACGAGCCGTATGTAACGATGTGGATGTAGTCCGAAAAGAAAAAAATCCAACGACGGCTCGGCCACATCGAACGAATGAACGAGAAGTCTCCAGCTAAGAGAGTCTTCGAACCCCCGCCACCTGGTTCACGAAGAAATGGGAGACCGAACTTCCGGTTTAAAGATCAAGCAATAGAGGGTGGTAGAAACGATGGTCTAGTTAACTGGAAGCAGCGTGAAGGATGGAACAAATACTTGGCGCGACAGCTTATAGAGAGTCAAGGCCTAGCTTTTCACAACCACGAATGGAAGGGACCTACAGTTTTAATGTCGATTCCGAACGGCAAATTGAGAAGCTTTTTCTGACAGATTATAGGTACGCTTACAAGTTTGTCATGCCTGCGAAGAGGTGGTGCCGCGAAAAAACGGTTGGTGGTTTTAAGAATCGAACCTGTGTCCCTCACTTAGCAGTCTCCAACTCACTAACCATTAGTTCACGGCGACCACTGAAGGATGGAAGGCGACGTTAATTCAGGCTCTGACCCTCTGATGCGTAAAGTACATGTGTACGCTTCAAATTCTATTGACCACGACCGATGAACTCAATTTCTAAACTTTTTTCTATAAATTCCCTTTTCATTTGCGTTGTTGTTTAACAAAAAAAAAAAAATTCTGACATTTTGAATATCAAAAATGGCGATCGCTTTACTTCTGTCAAAATAAAAATAAAAAAACATTTCTCATGTCAGTTGGCAACATCCGTTCGAATGTAGATCTGTTTCTTTCTCTAACATCAATTACAAAGAATAATAGAACGTGATTAATTTTATTGATTTTGAAAGGAAAAACGGAAAAAAAAAAAAACGTTTATCACTTTCAAAGATGAATAAGTATACGAGTACAACATGATAAACGGTTAAAATCAAAAGCTGCTTCTAAGAGAGAGAAAGACTCTATTTAAAAAGATTTGCAGTTTACTTTCACCTTGAAATGGAATACTTTTATTATGTTTTTCTGTTATTTATATACTTAATTTTGAATTAATTTAAATTTTTTGTAGATATAGGGGACAAAATTAACATACAGACACACAGTCCATTGACACGGATAGATTTCATTTCAAGGTTATAACGAATTATTGTTTTGTATTGATACATCAATCTGATTCAGATACTGGGAATTTCTAAACTAATTCAATGGAAGTCAGTCATATGTACGAGAGTATAATGACTTTCATTTAACAAGCACGTGGATATATTTAAAAATAAAATATGTTTCAAATTGAAAGCTGTTTCTTTTTTTTTTTTTATGAATACAATTAAAGTAATGACTGCACACAAAAATATGTAAAAAGAATTCTTTTTTTTTTTCTGAAATATACTACACTTGTCTGAGAAATCACGTAATTTTTTCCATGAAAATGTAATCAGTAGGACATATGGTATCCAAGGATGAAGGATATCCTTTTCCAACATAATTTCTTTGACGCACACGTTGAAAAAAAAAAGTTCGATATCGTATTTCATTGGAATATCATTTGAGTAGAGGATGTGGCACTTATGTTCGAAAAGCATAAAGGATAAACAAGTAAATTCAGTTTTATTTTTCTTTCAAGTCGACACAACCCTAAATATCACAACTGGGCTAAAGGATGTGAACTTGAGCGTCAAGTCTCAAAAGACAGAGTTAGTTCTATTCACGAATAAAAGAACGATATCAACGTTTGGGCTCCTAAGACTTGTAGGGATCCCTCTCCAAGTCTCAGAAAAGGCGAGAGACCTAGGATGCATCCTTGACCGTAAAATGACATGGAAAGAGAAAATTTCAGAAAGATGTCAATCGCCTTTTATCCTGGGTGCTAAACCCGCGATTATCCACAGGATGTATACAACTATTGTAAGGTCCATCTTGACCTATGGATGTTTAATCTCAAGGCACTTATGTACTAAAATATAACGACTAGCATGTCGTTGCAGCCATGGAAACTATGCTCGCCTTGATTCTATTAGACGTCTACCTAAAGGAAACAGCCGCGAAAAGTGATCTGGAAGGCGGGCGATATGGACCATCGCAAGATAGCAAGTTTAGCAAAACTAGAAACTGACTCGGACTACCCTCACACCATCTCCTGATTTCAACCTAAGCCAGGAACGATCATCCCATCAAGAGAAAAGTGGGCCAGCGGAAGGGCCATCAACCCGAAGGAGTGGGCTGTGGGATCTACTCACTAGAACCCAACATTACCCGGTTAATAAGACTTTCGAAGCATGACAGTGTGTTCCAAGCGGAAGTCCTAGCCATAGCCGAGACAGCTTGAGAACTATCAATGAAGCTAGTCTCAAGGAAAACCATTGAGATTAACATGCGGTCAATGTGCTATCAAAGCCATTTTAGCGGAAGTCCTAGCCATCGCTGAGGCAGTCCAAGAACTATCCATGAAGATAGTCTCTACGAAAACTATTGACATTTACATAGACAGGCAAGCCACTGTCAAAACCATTTCATGCACACCACAGTAGTAAAGTCAAAACTTGTAAAACGTTGTCGTGACAAGCTCAAAATCCTCACTGCGAACCACAAAGTGTCCCGGGACACAAAGGTAACCACGGGAACGAAATGGCCGATGAATTAGCTAGGAAGGGCTCGGTCGATCACTTAGTACCTTTCTAGTGAGAACTTTGATGCTGCTTCCATTAATTCGCTCTAAGAGCAGGTTCCTCCTAACACCCACGAACCCTTAAGCGAGTCAACGTTAAACTGTGCGTTACTTGCTATGTGGAAGCGCAAAAGATTCAAATAGGTAATGCATCGAGGAGACCAGGCTTCAAGCTAAAATACCCTAGGAAACCAAAAGAGAATCGGGCTGATTCCTCTTTCAGTGATCCCACGGACAAAAATCACGAAACAGCATTCGTTCCACCATAGAGGCTTCTATCGAAAAAAGAAAAAGAAAAGAAGCCTGTAATGTTCTAAGGCTGGATTTCTGGCGTCAAGCGTTCTAGAGATCCTTCTAGCTGTCAACCATGTCTGCAATTCAAAGCACAATCTTTGAATTGATACTGGAGAGGCCTAGAAAGGCTTCGTGATTAAAGTCTAGGCTTACGTTCGACTGCAGCGCCATCTAGGACAAAACATTATTTCGGAAAATTGAACATTTAAAACTACAAGACTCGTTGCGTTGGTGTCCGCCTGATGGTCAACTACTGCCTAAGAATGAACCTTCAATCTGACAACTCTTTTTTGCTATGTTAATTAGGAACCCGTTCCATTTCTAATGAACGACTTGCTCTTGCAATGCTTAACGCAATACTCTCTCCCCCCAGTGACGTTTGTGTGGCTCAACTTTTCAAACCTCTCACTCAATGCCAGACGTGTCAATTAAATGACGTTCGCTTTCATTTCCTCAAATGACAGAGAGAGAAACCGAAGAAAATTTCATTCTCAGTCTCTCCTATCGCCATCTATCAAGATCGTTGCATTTGAACGCTTTTGTTTAGGTATTCCATCACATACAGGTCGCTGAATGTCTAGCGTGCCAACCGACTATGCAATCCGAGCGCAACGAACACCAAGTATGGTTCTGTTGCAGCCAGCCGCAGCCATCAATCCAATCGACAGATCTAATCTATGACTTAATCAGTGCAACAGCGTCAAGAAACACTGGTACTCCATGCCGACGGTTAATTGCTCCGCAACAATGCGCAAAGCGAGCAACTTTTACTCGCCAGCCCCACTCTTATGGCTTTTCCCGCCCAACATAACCCATTTAGGTGTGGTTGGTCTCCTTTACAAGCCTTGCAGTAATTCTCTCTCCCATCTCTCCAAAAGCCATTGCCCTATGTAAATCACAATTAGGAACGGAGATGTGAAGCCTCACTTAAAAAAATTTTGTAAATTACCGCTATTACCACGAAATCCATTTAACAACTCCATTACGACGAGTTGTATCTTAATTGAGGAACTAATTGAGCTCAAGCTAGGGAGTGTGCTCTCTCTCTCTCCAACTTTGCATCATGAACTTTCTTTTCAAGGCCACTTAAGCCGAAAAAGACTTTCACCGCAATCTTAAGAGCCTTTCATCACACAATCGAAAGCAAAATCAATCCAAAAGATATGAAGTATCTTGCTCTGGCAAATGAGCTAAAACCAATCATCGCGTCGCATCGTCTTGAGAAAATACAATCGACAATGATGGACAGAGAGTGTGATTTTTTTTTGTATCTTCAAGTACGCGGTACCAATGTATCTAGTGTTCGTAGCGAGGGTTGTTTTATACAACGGATTGCTCTGCAAAAACAGAAGCAACAAGTGGATGTCGTTTAACTCGTTGTTTTTTCTTTTATAACGTGTGTCGGATGAATGTAAACACTGGGAGTCACAATATTTTGCAGTTGATTGCCATCATTGGATAGACAGAGCTGTCGTCTACTATTTATGGCGTAGACTTGACTACATTAGCCGAGGTCGGAGAGGAATGATTAAAATTAAACGAAAGGTGGGTGAACTTCTGTGGGAGTACAATTAGCAGTAAAAAGAGGGAGAGAGAGAGGAACTTGTTTCGTTGGCAAAAAAAAAAAAAACCAAAGATTGCAGATTGCAAAATGATTGTTTGCTCAGATATCGGTGCGCTGGGAATTTCATTGTTTAAAAAGTTCGACAGAGGTTGCACGAACTTATGTGTGCGCAATGCTACCAAATGAGGCCTTAAATAGAGCGGAGATAGTTTGGAAATACGATTTTTTTTGCAAGTAAGACAATAAACTCGTTTCATTCGTGGGGAAACGACCAAGACTAACGAAGTGGTGTGAAGTCCAATGGAATCTAAGCGATCTATTCAGACCAAAAATGCACCTCAAAGTATGAATTAGGACTTTTGTCTAGTTGGTAGGACAGACAGACAGTATGTTTCATTGTGAAACCATTTAGTCACTACGATTGCATCACCTTTTCAAAGAATCGGCAAACACAGACGCTTTATGGGCTCAGATATCAAAGGTCCCTCTTGGGATACATAGGGCTCTGCCTTTGACATTATCGTAGAACACTCAGTAACTTATCTCGAGACTGAAATGGTGTGCTGTGTTTATTCTTTAAAGTACGGAGTCAAGCCAAATCCAGGTTGAGTGTGATCGTCTGATAGTCTAGACTCTAGAGCAAAGTGCCTTAAGCGTGAAGTAAGCAGACCACAGTACTAAGCATGCATCAGTCGGAAACATTGATTGCTACCATGAACATTAACTTCTTAACATCTGTTTATAGGGAGCAAAGCTAGAAAAGAGGTGCTGCCACGAAGTTGTTTTAGGGAAGAGTCTTTTAAATGGTGATTTCAGTGCCAGGCACTTACCTTTCGTTCGGGTGGCAGTTCAAGTCGAGGATTTTGGGATGAACTAGGATCCCAACCAACATTTTCGCATATCGATTTGGTTGAGATCCCTTTCCAACTGTGTGTTCCGCCTAAAGTGGGGGAGTAGATGCAAAAAAGGGAGCCTTGGCCGGTGAGCTACGTTTTACACGACCTAGCCAGCTTGAACTAAGGATTGGGTTCTCAATTTACATGCCTTCTATCTCGTGTATTTCTCGTTTTGGCTAGAAAGGTTGGACAAGAATTTGGAGGCAAAAAAAAAAAACCCCCCTTCAAGTAAAACCGGTCTCAAGATGAGTTCTAAGCTCGATCAAGATCCAAATGACCACTTTCTTGGTAAAAGAGGATTTCCAAAAACAGCCCAACTTCCATCCATCCATTGGGATAGTGAACCTAAGCTGTATGGGCAGGTCATCATCAATGACCGCATTAAGGCTCAGAGAAGCAAGGCCATGGTCACCAGTGGCATTTTTTCGGTGGGAGATACCGAGTAAACTGAGAGAAACAGATGATCTACCTAGAAGTTCAGCTTTCGGCACAAGCTTCTTTCTCGACAGAAGTCATTGGACAAGCAATTTGTGTGTCGTGTATGAGACTTTGAAAATCCATCGTTCCTTTAGAGTTGGACATCGTTATGATTCCAGAGAATCAGTGGCTGGTATCAAAGACAATTTATTTCTGCCAGAGAAGACCAGCAATCTTGAGCGTAGGTGAGCACGACACCAGGGATTTCATTGCCACTTAGCTGTACGTTAAGATACATTACATTTGAGTCGTGGCAAGACGTAAGAAGATGGTCTTTTCGAATAAAACACCCACTTCCACTCCAGTTCCGGTTTTCGAACCGTCTGTGTAGAAATGAGCTGAACAACGGTCCTCAGTGACTGTATAAACCCACTTGTCATGGGCGGGATAAGTGTTAAATACTCCCTCAATGTCAAGATAGATACACAAGAGAGTCTAAGGACGTTTTTGACTGACTTGCCTTTGAAGTATGCATGTTGGGGCGCCGGTAGCATATATAACACAAGTGTATATCAATCAATCTCTTCATCGCTTTCAGCAGAAAAAAAGAAAGACTGATAGGGTAGAGATCCTTTGGGACTCCATGTGAGCTTTTACCTGCTGTAGGAAGCAAGACATGGTTAGTGGGTTGGACTGCTTAGCGAGAGAACATGGGTTCGATCCTTAAAACCTACCACCAAACATTTTTCGCGGCACCACTTCTTCGCAGGCATGACAAACCTACAAGAGTATAATCTGTCATGAAAAAGTTTCTCAATCCACCGTTCGGAGTCGCCAATAAAGCTGTAGGTCCCTACCATTTGTGATTGTGAGAAGCTAGGCCTTGGCTCTCGATGAGCTGTCTTTATTTTTTATTGGTTTCAAGACGACTTCTACCTCGTTCCACAATTTGGGGATGGACAACATTCACACAGGATCGAACCTTTTCTATAAATTGTTGGATTTATGTGGTGTGATACCATTAGGACCTTCCCATGACAATTTCATGTTCTTAACCTAGTCCTTCCCGGCTTGAACCGATTTGTACATTTGTACATCGAGATGAGAGCCTAAGAGAAGTGGTAGGAGGCTGACATCGAAATCCCATAAAACAAAGATCGTGCACAGTATAGCCAAACAATCACTGAGTTTCGCTTAAAGGATACACGAACCACGAACATGAGAGGTCCTATCTGTCACTGGTAACCCTCTGTCCCAATGTCTAAGCGGACTAAACATCGCAAATTGTTTACAACATCAACTTTTGACCTGTCTGTTGGTTAGCCCTCCACCATTAGTCTTTTCACCTGGTGTAGGGGTTGCATCTTTGCTCGTCACGCTGAAGGTTCCAGGTTCGAATCCTAATGTCAAAAAAAAAGTCGATCAACTGCGAAAAAAGCTAACGTCAGTCAACTCTACTGCATAGGCATAACACTGGTAGAAGGGTGGACGTACTAATGACTTCGGGATGTTCGAAAGAAATACTGTGAATTATAAGCAATGGCAACAGTACCAATAATTATGCCCAGTCATTCTGGACATCACCCTTCGGAGCAAAAAGACTGAAACCTTATACCATCTGAGTTTCAAAATCACTACACCAACACTAGGATCATAAGGGTATTCATAACCCCTTTAGCTCTAGTGAATTATAAAAAAAAAACGTGGTACTGAAAGAATGTCAAAATGCAATGCAGTGATGCCAAATTGCTTATCAAATGTTCCCCTCTTGTAGCCTACACTGTAGATAGAAAAAAAAAGTTATTACTTCTTGTACATCATAGAATTAATGGTTGAAATGAGTTTAGTGCCTTCAAAAACTATTTGTACACTGCCTGCTCAACCGTTAAGTAGTTTATTGACCTCACACTCTGTTCTCCACCATTGTTATACTCGTGTTCGCTTCCCGTAAAAGTATTTTTAAGTTCTTTTTTCCCCGTTTTATTACATCGCAATCTACTCGGATACAAATTATAAAATTGAACAGAACCCGTAATTAATTTAGGGGCTCCTCCAAATCGATAGACGCACAAACTCTGTATGCGGGTCAATTCAATTCACCATGAAAATTGCATTAAAATACTTGTGAAATTACTCGCGTTCAGATACATTTATGAGGCTCAATAACTTAAAAAGTTATTTCCCGTTTCCGTTCAATTGGAAATGTGTTACAGTTGTGCGATTACGTAAGTAAAACGAATCGATAAAGTCAGATTTAATCGTGTGTTGGTGTTGGTGTCGGTGCGATACCGATTCGAACTCGCGTTCTATACGAAAATAATCAAAAAGTATCTGTTTATTCGAAAGAAGACATGGGTATCGAATAAAACTTTGAATTCTCTTCTATTTTTGGATTGAATTTCAAGTTAAATAGGGAATTTTCCTTTCCAACTGTTAAAGGGTGTTGTTGTCCATACGGACTTAGTACCTTCGTCAGGGTGGTAGGTAATTATCATAATTTTTACCAACTGTACCTTGATTTACAATCAGTTTCTCCCCCCCTCAACGAAAATTGAAATAAAATATTGCACGAGCTAACCCGGTCTTGTATCGCCTCCACACTTTGGTTTTACATTTTTGCATGTGGATACGAAGAATGTGTAAACAACTTTATTCGTCTGTTAATGGTTTGTTTACGAATTTAAAATGCAAACCGTTCGACTGCTGCGTATCTCTGTTAAACTGGTTTTAGATTTCATAGCCCAAGGTCCCGACGACGATTTAAAATGTGATGACTAAACGATTTTATTTTTAACAGGCGGGTGTTAACCCCGTCTAAGTAACGTTAAATGTCATAAAACTTTGCAAATTTTAAAGGTGACGTTAAAGAGGTAGACATGTAGTTGATTCAGATAAATAAGTCAGTCGGACAAGGGCACTAGCTATAGGTGGTGTTGGTGTGAAAAAGCTGCTAGCTGTGCCTTTAAGGAGAATCAATATCAGAAGACGGGACGCAGCATGATCTTTCAAAAGTCCGTGCAATTATTCGCATACGCTGACGATCATGACATGGGGAGAAAGCAGCGTATTCAAAAGTATTGAGACGTTAACGATCAACGAGGGTACAACGACAACCAACACCGACGTCATCTTAGACGGGACTTTGAGGTAGATGGGGACTTTTTCTACCAAAGCTTCGCTTTTAACTTAGACAGCGACACCAGCACTGAGATCAAAGGCTAAAGAACTCTTGAAAATCGCTGTTTTTGTCGGGATAGCGAAGCCCTATCTCGAACAACCAAAGTTACCCAACTCTATGTTGCCTTCGGTTGTTTTGAAAGAAAAATCCTTCGTGCGATCTACTGTTCCGTCTGCTTATATGAAGAGGGGAAGAGGCGTTATGACGACGAACTGTGTGAGCTGTTTAGCGACATTGATCTAGTGAAAAGAGTTCAGATACAAGAACTAAGATGGCTGACAGCCTGGTGCTCCGGCCGGAAGAGTCTTCGAGTCCATTTCGAAGGAACGGCGCAGTAGAGGAAGACTACGGCTTAGGTGGCGAGCGCAATTAAAAAGGGACCTTAACCAACTTGGCGTGCGAAACTGGAGGAAACTAGCTGAAGATCGAGATGGCTGGGTACGTCTATTGGTTGAGGCCTAGGCCCTGTTGCATCATCATAAGTAACTAAGTTAGTAACACCCAAAGGAGAATAGTACAGTCCCCGAGAAGGACGAAGCAAACAAAAATATGAATAGGCAACATTTGAATATTCACAACGAGAAGTCACGAAGGGCATCAGATCACAAGATGAGACTGGCTATGGAAGATCACAACAAGTAGACAAAATCCACTTAAAACAGATGTTCCATCGGTCAGTGGTTTACAAATGACGATGGGTACTTGTGGAAGACCTAGCTGCAAGCAGTAGGGCGGTCAAAGACGTCTAGGGTAACATAGAGGCTAGGTAAATTAGAACCCACAAGAAACCCAGCACTGCTTCAACTCCGCCAAAGTCGAAAGAGGGTACAGGGTACACAAAGCCGTACACATTGGTCCTTAACTTGAGCACAAGGCCCATATTTGGTGAGATACTCCTCAAACCCCACCGCACCTACTGAATAGGGTCCAAAAGTGACTGGTTTGGATACCGTCGTAATGATATTTGCTTCAAAGTCACTTCTAAGTAGGTAGGTGGAGGTGACGGCTCAACAGAACCCAAGTTAGCACTAGGATGTGCATTTTTTGTTTTCCACGGCTCGTGTGACCTGGTTGATGATGTGTGCTGTTGAAGATGGGTGAGACATTCGGTGCCTAGATCCAGGCTGTGGAGATTAGAAAACGGATTAGATCTCGTATCCCTAGATATCGCTGAGGTTGTCGAAGAATGGCTAGTGTCGGACATTTGCAGAGGAAGTAGGAGAGAGTTTCCTTCTTATTTTCGTTTCCGCAGCTGCGTCAGTGGGGGTTGTATGGAATACCTAGTTTGGCCGCAAAGTCTTCAATTGGACAATGCCCCATGGTTATAGCTATTATGCTGGGCGGGTTCTGCTTAGGTGATCTCTTGTTTTAATCATATCGTAGGTCGGTCATATCTTCTTTGGAGGTTGGTCATCTGCAGGAAATGTAGACCTTTGCAGCGAGTAAGCCGTGTAGAGTTGAGTCCTGCTTGGCCAGTCACTTGTAAATCGGAAAGATCGGTTTAAGATCGATATCTCAAATGGTGAATCTTGAGTCGTCGGTGAGCTGACGGGTGATTCCAAGGGAATTTTGTGCCATTCTCGCTGAAGTCGCTTCTACTCCCGACATCCTTCTAGCTAAATCGTGGTGATGGTGTTTGCAGGAAGCGATAGGCATAGGCATAGGAGTGTTGCTCCTTCAGCAACGTGGTGGGGGTAGTGCAAGCTCGCCAGACTTGAAGTTTCCCGGAATATCTCTCTGACCAGGGGCACCTAACACAGCTATCACCACCCGAGATGAACAGCAATCTTGAGCGGCCTTAGATGTATAGGTGAGCACGATACCAGCGATTTATTTGCCACCTTGCTGTCCGTAAGGATGCATTACATTACATTACTTTTGAGTCGTGGAAAGACGTAAGGAGATGGTCAAATTTAACTTTTCGAAAAAAACGCACCTACTGCCACCCCAATTCCTGTTTTGGAACCGTCTGTGTAGAAATGAACCGAAAAATGGTCCTCGGCAGCAGTACAAATGTTCCTTCAATGTCAAGACAGACACACAAGACTCTTAGGCCGTTACGACTGACTTGTCTTTGAAGTACGAATGTTGGGGCACTGGTAGCATACACAACGCAAGTGTATATCATTCGATCTCTTCAGCGTTTTCAGCAGAAAAGAAGAAAGACTGGCAGGGTAGAGATTCTTTAGGACTCCATGTGAGCTTTTACCTGCTTTAAGTATGAAGCCGACTTCTAAATCGTTCCACAATTTGGATATGGACAACATTTACACGGGATCGAACCTTTTCTGTGACTTATTGGATTTCTGAGGCATGATATCATGAAGACCTTCCCATGACAGCAGGAGTGACAAAGCTTGATCGAATAAGAAGTTTGAAGATTCGTGAAAGCCGTCACGTCACATACTATGTCTTAGGGACTAGAGGAACCACGGGGACTTGAGTTAGTCGTTATTTGACACAATGAGAGCCAAAGCACAACGTTCACACTCGTCCACTTTGAAAAAATGTAAAATATCTAATGTTACTTGCAGCATACACTGTAATGGCTTCCACTTCCGGGGAATCTCAAATTAAATTCCCCAAAAACTAACACAAACTTTTGTTCGAACAAAAACTACTCTCGTATAGAGAATGCTTTGTCTACCAAGTGTCACCGGGGATTCGTAGAATGAGACCCGAGTATCAGTAATTAAATCTCAAAGTCAATAATGTAAGCCCCGTCCCCGGTGTTATGCTGTTGAAATGACGAATCTATTCGTGTTAAATGACGTTCTTATGGGATTACTGGTCCCCAGAAACAAGGGACGAGAGACAGATGACAGACCTGGTACCGCTTTGCATGCACGTTAATTTCAGTAATTCAAGGCGGCAGCAGCAACCATATGTGAAATGAAATAAAATCCAAGACCCAGCAATGACCCACCACCAAACAAAGTGCTGGCACCACCGTGTGACTTGACTGGGAACCGGCCGGCGTTATGATGAATCCGCATTTTATGACGCGCTGACGGTGACAATGATGACAATGACGACAACGACGACGCGCTACAAAATAGTTCCGCGCATTACCGCCGCTGCTGGAAGAAAACCGGTAGCGTGTGCTCTAATATGTGAATCCATGTTCTTCAGTCCTCTTCCGTGGAAGTAGAGAGTAACGGAGGGTGGTGTTAGGGTTCGTTCAAGTTTGGTGGTTCTTACAAACAATTTTTTTTTTTAAATATTCATGATGTCATCATGGTGGAAACTGTTGTGACTGTGGATTCAGTTTTGTGGGTGCATGATTTTAATCGTACTCCAACATGCAATTGAGTGAGTGAATTGCCCCGAGCAAGCTAAGGGAGTGGAGTGGAGTGCAGGACGGTAGTAGTGGCAGCAGCACGAAGCAGTTGCTCATGTGATGGCTGTAATTTCCCTTCCTGGGAGTTTGGTTTGTGTAATTTATTATAAATTTGCAGTTGCTATGTGTGAGTTGCTGGATGTGGCATTGTTGGGTGCATATACCATGCAAAGTCGTTAACATTTGTGTTTGTTGCGTTTTTTTTTTTTTCTCCATGGGAAAGGGAGTGCTGATAAAAAAAAAAAAAAACGGTTGGGACAACCATATTTGAGAATATTTTTGAAGTGTAGAGACCCGGTTATGTAGGTATGTAGGCTCTTCATGAATAATTATTCCGATACGACGAAGACTTTCGTCATCATGATAGGCACAGCAACAGATGGTTCAATACACTCGACTTGACAGAAGAACAAAAAAATAAAAAATCGTTTCCTTGGGAGTTGTAATGGTGAGTGTTTGACAGGAAGTCCTTGTTATTTATCGGTCAATTGCCTTATGTCACTCGTTTTTAAAGCATCCATATCAGACCTACAAGCATGTAGACCTCTCTTAAAGCACTCGAAACAAATAAGGCAGAACAGGCATAAGTTTGATGACATTCCTGACAGGCCTTTCGATCTTACTGCGACACTTTCAATACTCGGTGCTCTTAAAGCAGAGTCAATAACGCTTCTTTTACGAGGAGCTGAGCCAGGAAAAAATTTCACCAAGTACACCTCAAGACGGTGGTATATTATGTATCTCCCCTTCTATGGAATCTAGTCATTAACGAACTATTTCTGAAATTATAAGATACACAGTATCGCGTGGTTGCGTGCGCAGATGATGTTGCCATCTCTGTGTCATGTGTCACTTCTCTTAGACACTGTTAGATGCAATTACTTTAACGAAGCTAATCTCTTGGACAACCAGCTGTTTCAGCTTTTCGACAAATCTCATACAGTGTTGTTAAATATCTAGAAAGGTTCGCTGAACGTGTTAGGAAAGCACTAGGTCCCGCCATGGGGCTTGCAACAGAAACTCATGCAGTGACTGACTGACTGAAAATGATTTGGTGGCCCGACAAGTGGCTTGCTTCAGCATCAAGGGTGCACTGAGGACTTCTCAGGTTCGCTTCAAACAAACAAGCGACTAACGCGGCCATAAGACTAAGAGGCACTGATTAATGGAGTGAGCAAATTGTGGGGCATGCCAAAATTGTATTGTTTCGACGCGGCCTTTCTAAATCAACTCATGTGTTGCCCACTGAAATTGACTTCAACATGGGGGGTAACAAAAGACATAATACGGACTAGAAACCGTATTCAACTCGAAAGCCTTTGTAATGAGCCCATCTCGTCCTTAACGTCCGTCACTAAATGACCTTCTATCTTTTTGATCACTGTAACATCTTTCAATCCAAAGTCACAGCCATTCGTAAGGCCTTCGGATGACGGAAGATTAACGCAGTATCACGCGTATATAACGTGAACCATATGGACAGTCAGGCTGCGATCAGATCTCTTGTATCCAGTGCAAACATATCTTGGAACGTCACTCTCTGTTGGGCCCCAGGTTGGTAAGACATTCTCGGGGAAATGTGCGACTGACGTGCATAGCGTTTGGTTGTAGCAGCCAAAGATTTCTGCATACAAAGCTCGCCAGACAAGGATCTCAATTAAAAGGCCTATTTCTCTTCTGTTGGAGCACTAAGAGGAGAAGCTCTCAAAATGGAAGTCAACAACAGACAAAATCTATTAAACCGACGAACAGTGAAGAGCTCCAAAAAACCGTACACTTAGCAAGAACGGCACAGGATACTGCTTAGACAACTACTTTCTCATCAAGCTGAGCATAATTACCTCGGACAACAGACTGCTGACCATACTTTGTGCAAATGTCTATAACCATAGTCCATACTCAACCACTCATCCATAAGCCGGATTCTGATGTTCCTCCAAGAACTCGATTTTGTTCGGAATCACAACAAGGAGAACAATGCTTGGCATAAAAGATCTTTAAGGTCGCAGTGATTTTAAGACTTCTTCCTTCAGGAGAAGGCATCACAAACCTGAGATTTTAGGTGTCAAACCCAACAAGAGGTACTCCCTTATCAACTTATGGTGGTATACTGATATTCTGACTTGCCATGTTGCCAAATGATACAAACTGGCAAAGTAGCCTTTAACTGACCAAAAGCATAACACTTTAGGTGCCACCACAGGACACTGCCCTATAAGTAGACATACCACTCGACTGGGCCTCTCTCCAAACGATTTTAGCGGAAGCTGCAGGGACGAAGAAGATGAAGAAACAATCATCCGTCTCCTTTGTACCTGTCCAGTGCTATTTTTTAAAAGACGGAGCCACCTCGGTGTCTTCCTTCTTGGCAATCTTGGCGACCTAGCACAACAAATACAAAAAACCTATTTCAACGAGTAGGTGGCGGAGTTCTTCCTAAACCCTGAGGACCTACTACTCGTCTTAGTGTGTCGGTGGTATACGCTGACTACCTCCCTAACCTCCAGTGGGAAATGGACAACGACATCTTCATTAGGCCGAATTTACACATCACTGGCGTACCTATGGTGCTGGCGAGTTGCAGGCGTTGAGCGGACGTGGCGCACTCAATTCACACAGACATGGGATGGTGAAGAGACATGTGGCAGTTCTCACACATTGTTCATCTAGACGAGTGAAACAAATAATAAAATGGCGCGCACCACATATGTATGCCATTCATGGCACCCAAATGGCGTGGTGATGACACAAGTCACCATGCCCGCACCACGTCATTTATGTTTGTATTGGGCCATAAGAGAACATGTAGGTGGCATTTTTCCGCACCACGCCAGAGCCACTTGTGTCTGAATGTTGTAGTCAAATGGAAATGTACTCTACATTTCTTAAGCCTCTAAGACTATCCTTAGGGCTTTCATCATGATAGCGTAGTCGGCATAGTGCTGTTGCCTATGGAACACGTCAACTCCCAATTTGTTAGTAGGATCAGAAGGCTATATCAAACGTGGTTCTCTCTCCAAATGACATTAGATGGCACTAGGGTCGAAGTCCATCCAACTTCAGTTTGACTTAAACTAGACATTCAGCATCAAAATGCACGTAGGTTTGCTTTTTCTTTTTCTTTTTCAAAATTTGTTAACAATGTTCTCGATTGCGACTCCAAAGTCCAATGAGAACAAACTAATTTAAGACTTCAATCGCAACGAAGAGCACACTGATTATATCTGTGAAAGCTTTCACGCGCTTCAAGTCAGCAAGTAAATTAAACGACTAACTGCTTTATATTTCATTTAACCGAGAGATGAATTAAATCAACAAAACACTTGACACATTCAACACCTCTTGGTGCAAAATTAAGGCCAGCTGCGACATCCCGATCGAGTGTTGCGTCTCCTCCTCTGTCATCGGCTTAGAGGCGTTTTAATTCAAACCGAAGTCACATTCAGCCACAATTAGCTTATTGTTATGACTACTGACTGATGGCACAAATGTGTATCTCTCTCGCAATAAAAAAAAAAAACAAACAAAAACTCATTTAACAGATAAAAAACAAATTTTATTGGTCGCTGTTCGCGTCCGTAAACACACACATCACGTCGTCGTCAAGTTTTATCAATCGTCACACGGCATGACAAGTGGTTCCTTGGAGAACGTGCAGCTGCCTCCATCGTCGTATTTTATGCGAATTATAACACGATTCCACTTAGGAAATCATCGCATTTCATGGGGCTTTGTATAAATATAGGAACTGTCAACCGTTGACAGAAATGTCACTTATTATCATGGATTCCATGCAAGTGTCATCTGGTTGCAAAGTTAAACACTCTTGATGCTAAATAAACTGACATTGTGCGCATGTGACAAGTCATTGAACGCAATCACTGACGACAAAAGAGGGCGCCATTAAATTTAATCACACTGACATTTACAAAATCAACTAGCATCGTTGCTTGAAAGTTATTATTTCAAAAAAAAAAAAACAATTTTCAACTTACAAGAGTGTAATGGCGGGCGATAGCACAGTGAAGGCCTTATCAATTAACAGCGGCACAAGTTGTGTTTTTTTTTTTTGTCTTATCAACTTGATTATGAAATAGAAAACTTTGTTTTGTTTGAATTTCAAAATGAGAAGCACTGCGTCGAGAGCAGCGAACACAAAAGTAAACAGCAGGCAGCGGCGGCGTGGTAAAGTTTTTCCTCTCATTAAATATTTATTTTTTGTTTTATTCTTAGTGTGCAGTGTGCATGGCGATAATTATTATTATTTATTGACGGCGAAATAATGCAAGTTTGTATTTTGATTACGAAATAAAATCGAATCAGACTCTCAAGGTCGTTTCTGTTTTAAGTAGGAAAACATGCTCTGGAACATGATACAGAAGAGAGTAGTTATGTTGTAGGGGTGACATTTTATCAATTAATCGATGTGGAGCGTGTTTCACAGTTGTACCTACGCTTCAATTTAACCGAAATAGCATCAACGAATCAACGAGGGCCCTTCACAAGTCAAAGAAGCTACGATAGTGGGGACTTTTTTCTTTTTTGAATAACACCCAGTCCAGACGTCATTTTAAGCCTCAAAAGATCTCTTGTTTGTTTTGGGGAAGGGATTCCAAATCAGAGCTGGTGGTACGTCTTCCAGCGACACACGGTCATCGGAGGTTCTTTGGTCTAGTTGTGGGTTTTAACGCGACTCAAACTAAAACTCAGAAGTGGTCAAAATGGGTTTGGTGGTGAGCAATGGGAAAACAAAGTGTTTGCTTTCAACGCGAAGAGACACCCAACATTGACGGATCGGACGGATCGTCACAGCGGACAGTTTCAAGTAAGATACTTTGTGCGTCTTACCTCTGTTATCACTTCTGATAACGACATTTGATTAGAAATGCTAGTTGCCTGAGCATAATGATGGCTTCTTGGCCCGATTGTGTGGGGTTTTCCATTTCTGCTGCCTTCCAGTCGTCACTCGCGGGTTCCAGATCTGCGAAGGAGTTGCTTTAGGTTTTTTTTTTCGTATGTTCGCCTCAGCCATGTTTATCCTTGCTGTAGGTCTAGTTAGGGTCTTTTCCAGGTATTTTCATCTTATCTACAAGCTCTGTGAGCCACCTTAAGGTGAAATCATCTTGGATGGTCGATAGTTTTTCAAAAATCGGACCGGAAGAGCCGCTGGTAGCATCAATGTCTTGTGCTTTTAAGGGGAAAATTCAACGAAGAACTGTGAGAGTTGTACAACGATTTCGAAGTATAAAGAGAAGGACTTAGCCTTACGTACAAGGAGAAGAGAACTTCAATCGACTTGTAGTCAATAAGTTTGGGACTGAACTAACTGATTGAGGCCCAGATTAGTCCCGAACTGTAGCACCGCATAAGTTAGTAAGAAAGATCGTCAAATCTCAATCTAGACAACTGTCCTACAATACGATGTCTAGTTTCAACTGGAGTTGACCACGACAGGTTTACTTTTATCTGTGCCTTTACTAAGCGACTTTTGACGCGTAATGAGCCAATGATATGATCCGATTGGTATAAGGCTGATCGCTGATGATCTCTGTCCGAGTATTTGAAAGGTACATAAAGGTTGGTTGACATAGCTCTGCTGTGAGAAAACTTGTTTCCAAAAATCTAAGAAATTTTCTTACCAAGCCTACTACGTGTCTGTATCAAATGTTTGCCAACAAGCTGTTCAAAACCGCAGTCCCTGATATGTAAGGTATCTCTCGGTTTGCCAAAAGGTGCAGACAAACAAAAGCAACTTTGCGCGAATGAACAAAAGGAACATGAAAAGCTGTGGCATCGTGAATACAGAGGTGTGACTGTAGACCTGATGTGTAAATATGCTGCCAGAGAGCGTGCACGGCATAACATCGGCAACAACAACGACAATTCAAAGCGACACTCAGCTAACAAGAAGAGTAACAAGATAGGACCGCTCTAATAAGGAAATATGGACACACAGAGGGTGTCAACAGAATACATGGAGAGCTTAACTTCTATCTGATGCAGCTGCTAACAGGCAGTGATTGTTCTATGGCCCATCTCCAGAGGTTTGGGTACCACCAAGGTGCAAAGGTATAAACCTTCACAAGTCATGTTTCAACACCCGTGGTATTAAGAAGATCGCCACCTGCTGGAGGAGATACAGAGCAAGGTCATTGAAGACGATGGGAAAGCTGTTATCGACGAAGAAATAATGTCAGCAGAAGATGAAAAGCATCGACGACTTCAAAATGCTTAACGGCGGTACTGTGCGGACCAGAGGCTAGAAGCAACGGTGGCTTTAGAGATTTGAAGTCTCACAACTCAGGACATCTAAAGCAAGTGCTAGAATTACTCACCAACTACTGGTCGTTGAACCATCATAAGACATTTCTAAAACAGAAAAAGACCTTTGCCGACTTTTCGTGTAGAAAACTCAAACCAAAAATCAGACAATCGTCTGTCGTTGGATCTCTTGTTTCAAAACAAAACAAGCTTAAGTGGAAAGTCTCTTTTCCAACCAAATGCCTCACAGTTCCATATCATCTTCAAGACTTCTAATTAAGATTAAGCCAGATTAATTTTACTTTTTAAATTGATAGCCTCCGTGTGCTTCCATGCTTTCTAATATCTTAACATACATATGTACATGCATATATTCTCCATCTAAACCCCATTTAAACCTTCTCCGTGTGCTACCGGACATCAATTGAATTTCCCTTTCAATTTATCTTTATCCATTTCTCATCAGATTAATCACTTAAGTACCCCAAACAAAAACAAAAAAGTTGCACAACATAATTTAACAACTTCTTCGGCTAAACAAAAGACATTCACATCTGCATCAGTGGGGAGGGGAGAGGGGGCTCTGCGAGACTTATCTATTCCAAAACAAAACTCCTCTTAACAGTGAAAGTTTAGATAAATTATAACCGATTGGCTTCGATATTTTGTAGCCAATTGGCTTCGTAATTTCTTCAAGAATTCCAATCATTTTCACCACGAAACATACAATTTGTCTTATATATTAATTTCCCGTAGAGAAAATTCCAATAACGCAATCCGATTGCGTGTAAATTAAATAAAATTTTCTTTAAGTTGGACATTCGTTAGGATTGTTGGTTAATTTTTTTGAATTAACATTTTAGATGGAGTGTGTGACATGACCATTAAGTCATTGAATGCGTGTTTAATGGAGAACCGCCACCTGATTTTTTTTTATAGCGCTCAGCGAAATTGTTTGATACTTGCAGCTGCAGTATGAACTGAAGTAATACTTTATTTGACGTCACAAATTACCATGAAGGTAATACTTCTCACAGTTTTAAACTGTAAGCCTACAAATGTCTACAAGAACGTTGAGTGACATCGATCAACCTAAACCTAGAGAACGACTTAGATCTACTTGGAAAGTATCCGCTTTTCAAGTCTCAGGATGCGGCTCTACACGAAGTGATGAGAACAATTGAAAAATGTATCCACTACATTAAGACTTATTCAGTCAACACTAGGTAACAGCCACCTAACCAAGCACTTCGTTGGACAGTGTTACCTCCTCGCCCTACTATTGCTAATAGTTACGAACAAAATTCGAGTAAGACTAGACAGATAAAGGTTTAAGGTGGTCGCGTACGCGGATGATGTTGTGATTCTAGTGTCAGGAATGTTTCTCCCTATTATAAGTGAAGTGCTGGAGATTGCTCTGTATAAAATGAGCTTCAGACTTGGTGTCAGTCCGAGCAAGAATAAACTGACTTCTCTCTCCCTCAACTGAATATTCAACCCCACAAACTATCCTCCAGCGCTGGGTTACTAAGCGTTATCCTCAAACCAAAGCTCTAGTGAAAGCCAAACATAGAAAATCGAAGCAATAAGGTTGGTGGGGAGTTTAGCCAAAGATGTATTTATGAATATACACTGCCGCAGCACGTCTAATGTTCACTTACGGAGTACTAATACAGTGGTCCGCACTGAGCAAAGTATACGCTCTAACTAAACTCAAAAAGGGTTCTAAAAATGACATGTTTGGAACCACAGGTGATCAAAACTTCGGCTTTAACACATTAATCCACACCGATGGCTCCGGTGTAGGTGCATGTTTTTTTTACGAAATCATTGAAAATATCAAAATCTGACAATCCGAGAAGCTTGCAGACAACTAAAACATAATACAACGTCAACAGAACATCATTTATCCGATCATTTTGACCAAAAAGAGCCTCAAGACTTTAGCCTCACGAAAATATTAATTTTAAAGATCTAAGACAGTGGCCATAACCTTACCCGCTAATAGAACTATTTTTCCAATCTTTGATGCACATTCTTCGATTTTAGTTGACTGTTTTGAATGTTACTTAATCTCAAGCTGTTTGTAATGAATCCATGCCTTCTCAACAATACTTCGTTGCAAGAGGTTTATGAACAAAGTCGGAATCAATCTTGAAGCAATTTCCTCCTTTTGCGTAATTTTATGGACCTGGCCTTGTAAAGTGGCCAAAGTCTATGCAAATCCAATTTATTTCTACCGAACATCATTGACTTTAGTACTTGCCACTTTATTCTCATTCCGGAGCCACTAAACCTTCTATAAACCAATCTAATCAACGGTGCTGGCCCTCTTTAACTTTTATCGAGCTTAACTTTGGTTTTCGAATCGATTTTTCGAAATGTTTGTCCAAATTATGAAAATTTTTCACTTTTAATGGCTGCTAATCGGATCAACTGACATTTCGGTGCCTAGTCGATCGTTACAGTATTGCCAGATCCTAGAAAAAATGTGACATTTTATTATGATGTGGGTCTTGGAATTGTATGGGGAAATAATTGAACAGCTCTCTTGTATGACAGCAAAACTTTTACAAAAGATGTCGTAAATCGGTTTTATAAGATCTCAAAACTTAAACAAAAGAAAAACATCCTCTGACACACTAGTGTACCACACACTCAACAGTGTGGTTGAATAGAGGCTAAAAAAAAAAACTGTAAATAAATCGATTCCTGTAATTTCATTTCATAAGCATAGTGGTGAATGTTTTCATATTCCATATCCGACACGTTCCATATCAACCCTATCTTTCTCCCCACTTAGACAAGGCAACAGTCACCCCTCAGCAACAGACAATAATTTGCGCAGATGAAGTCACATACACATACGAGCAACAACAACAACAAAATCCTTGAAGTCACTGAATGCTGCAGTCCTTGCAGACGCAAATGATTCACCATCAGATCTGTGTCTGGTGGATTGGTTAATGATAGGGAGACAACCGCCCGACTGACGACAGACTTCCCAACAAACAAGCGCAAGATGTAAACAATGTCAAAGTTTAGTCCTAACTACACCAAAGGATTAAAGGGAAATGGATTCAAATTAAGTACCCAATTGAGACCCACAAAGTCTATTCAACTCACCGTTTGACCATCTTGTTGGTCACTCCGGAATTGTTTTCCTGTAGAGATCCTATGTCTTCCGATTTGAAATAATCCAGCTTTGGGATGTTGCACGTTAATTTTACTTTTGATTAATCGACGAAACTTTTCAATCAGAATCACACATCAACACAAAATTGAAGAACAAAAAAAAACAAAATAAAAAAAATAAAAAATAAATCCAAAGGAAAACCCGATAGAGATGCGCGACTTTAATCGAGAAAGAAACGTTCAACTAGCTAGCTCACTGGCTCAATGCAACGATTGGGGTAAACGAGATGACCCACGCACTTCTCATGTAAAACAAATGAAAAATATTTAAAAAATGTTTAGAAAGAAAATAACAATTTTTTTTTCGTTGTTGTTGTAAGAACGACGACACCAAACAATATTGTTGTTGTGCGCGCTGTTTTCTTCTCTCTACAGCGTGTGTGTGTGTGTGTGGGAGATAATTTAATTGCTGCTTCTTCCTTCGTCGGTTTTTCGGTTTTTTTTTTTTTCTTCGATTTTCTTTATTTTCGTAAAAGAAACGCAATTTCTCTGATACGACGGGATTTAGTTGAAGAATTTCTTAGCTTAACTGCGACGGTGAATGGGGAATATTTCCTGCTTTTTCCGCTCGGCAGGGGGTTGGACGTTAAATCGGTAGGTAACGGGGAGAAAAAATAACACAAAGCACTTTTTTTTTCCTTTTTCTTTGAGGAATTTTCTTGGCTTCCTTTTTCTTTATTTTCTGATTCTCACACACTAATTTACATGCACTTGATGGGAGATTTATTTTTTTTTCAGACACCACTGTTATGTTAAATGGAAAACGGCTTCTTTGTAGGCACTTTAGTTGGGAAATTTTTCCATTTCCCGATTGAAATGAACGCAGGAAATTGAAGACACGAAATGACTGCTAACTCCGGACAAACAAAAAACCAAAAAAAAAAGAACTTTTCCTATTTGTTTGATACTCTTTTTGAATTTTCCGGAAAAAAAATATACGATTGTATTTCTCTCAAACTCCGCAACTGAATGAGATGGTTTTTGACATCGGAGAAGGTGCATGGAAGAAGGAGAATTGCGATAAATTGTGCGGGAGTGTGTGTGTGCGTGTAGGAGGGAAATAGGAAAGTAAAAGGGACGGAGAGAGAGTTGCTGGGTGACAGTTGGCGGTTGACAGTTGAATTTGTTGGGCTCTATAGCGATTATAGCGACACTGGTGGTGGGAAATTTGTAATAAACAGGGTGACAGAACCGTGTTGGAAACTAATAAAATGCGAAATGGCTGTGCAATATAATTTCTTAATTACAGAAATCTTTTGTTAGGTAAGTGATGATATTTTTAATTTTTATATCAATATGCGTTCTTCACAGTTGTGTTCCTCAGAATAAGTTTTCTATGGCATTCGAAGAGATAAGCGTTGGCCTTAAGGTCGGGAATTATTTGTGATTTGCAATCCAAACCCTTGAAAAGATGCGCTAGTCCATTCTCTTGTCAGTTTTGGTTACATCCGTGTAAGAATAGACACGCATTGGGTGTCTTAGAACCTGTTCTGTTTCCCATATTATATTCTCTTCGTAAAAATAGGCCTTTATAGAGGGCAGTGTACTCTGTGCTTACTAAGTCATCTTGGAGATCATCTGCAGACCCATTTCGGAGTTGAACTCATTGCACTAGTTCTAATAGCGTGTTTCTTTATTAGCAGGTGAACATATTTTTTGGGACCAGTATCTTCCACCGCCTCCTTTTAGCCTTGCATATCACGAACATTGCCATTCGATGTTTTCTATTTGGTCAGCCAGTTTGAACGATTGTTCTTGAATCAAAGAAGAGCCATGTATATCTTAACCCCAACTTTCTGTGTACATAAAGTGTTACTCTAGAAGTATCACCATTCACCGAGGCAAACAATAAGAACATTAACCCTACTAAAGTCGATATGGAGCTGGTAAAGCGGATACCTGTAGCCAACACATTGCTCTACGATGATCCACTAGGCTTTTACGTGGTCAATCTAGAAGAGATCTATATTTAGGTGCTGTTGGATTCGTTCCTCAATACACAATAATCCGCCAAAATATTTTGACGTTTCAGTGTTATCCTTCGGTCCGTGTCTCGGTAACGAGAGATTTACATTTAATAAAGATTTTTTTGTATACACTGACTACTGTTTGTGTTTCAGTTCAGCGCTCATCCATGGTCAATTGCATGGGCTTTTGTCCCTAATTTGTTGGCGTGTTGTAAGATCTCAAAGCTTTTCATCATTTTACCCAGAAATGCTAAGTTTTGATGTTATTGCTTCGGTTGGGGTTGTAATCTCCGCGTTTGTTTCCAATGTCCATGAGACAAATTCTAAATCGGTGGTTGATCTCATAGTAAAATTGCTTGTGTACTCGCCGGTAGCCCACTAATGTAAGTTCCTTCAATGGTAAGACGAAAACTACTGCAATATTCATTCAAATTTTCTCTGTTGTGTACATGAGCACTGTTGCTAAATCTTTTTCTAAAGAAACATCCACTTTAGCATGACAAACAATTTATTACTTTTTTAAATCATATAATCCTTTACATCTCTCATCACTTAAACCCTAAAGAAAAGTACTGAACTTAATATACTGTAGAAACTATCTGTACAATAGAATATACCAAGAAAAAAACACAAGATAAAGTTAAAAATTTAAATAAATTAAAAATATTTTCTCTGCAAACAGAGCCGTGGAAGTATCCACTCGTTCATTCTCATCTACTTGCATGCGGTTTTGTAATCTAACCAGCAAATTCACTGCTCTTACCATCGCAGGCAACTATCTTCACCTTGTCCACTTTGGCGAACTCATGTACCTCTCGAAATTCAACATCGTTCAGCATAAGTGTCCAGACATTGTCACAGAATCGGTATGTGTTCAGTTTGTTTGCCTTGAAAGTTACACGCGCTTTAACACGCTGATTGAGCGCAGTATTAATGCATTTATCAAATTGCAGGAGAACTTTAAACGCCAATGCGGGTGTGATCTGTCCAAACTAAGACGATTGATTTAGTTTAAATAAATTAAAAGTTGCAACAAGTGAGAAAAGATAAAAAAAAAAACGAAATTAAACCGAATTGTCTTACCTGAATCAGTTCGTCAAGACTTTCCTGGAGTGTATTACCAAGAGTGGTGTTTCTATAAAGTTGGTAAGACATTTTAAATTAAAATTTGTCTTAAATAGAATGCAACTGCAATTGAAATAATCGACTTAATTCAATTAAATTACGATATGTTTACGAAGGGAATTGATAAAGTTTTGTCTTAGTTGTCAAAAGTTTGAAGAATTAATGAACATGATATGAAGTTGGCTGTGGTTGATAATATGTGGGCATTGTTTTGATTAATTTATCAATACCCCCTCGTAAATTCCCATTTTGAAGATTACTCCCCGTTCGCATCGATAAAAACATTTTTTTTTGAGTAAAATGTGGCCAAACATTTATTTTTAAATATTAAAGCAACTATAATGCTGATTCGTTTTATAAATTTACGTAGCTTTTGAATGTTTTAAAATAGTTTCGGGTTCAAAATAAAAGCTATTGAGATCAATGTCATTGCCAGCTCCAAATGGTTTTTTTTATTTTTGAGGTCTTTAAATCTTTAGACTTTAAACATGATTAGAGGACCAATTTAGGCATGAAATAGAGAGGAAACAATGAAAAGGTAAAGATACGTCTGTAGGGAGACCTAATGCAAGGTCATCCAACACAGAACTGTCGCTGAAATGACACCTTCTTTCGCTTATGTGTCCACTTGCAGTGCTAGGGGCATCTGTGTAGAAGACATTAGTCAAGTCTCACTTCGTATCTATTTGCGAACATGACAACAGAGCTCTTATTGTCGTTAGGCATCAAGAACAGAGGACATTGTTCAGACATCTTACGAAATAATAAACTTCGTTTTTCCTAGGCCGAGTAGTTGCTTTTATTGCCTTCTCCCGAATGGTTAAGCCCAGTGGTAGCAAAAAGTGGTGTTAATGGCTCCAGTCATCCCAAGGCAGACTTATTTCTGTAGTCTGATGAGTGTAGTGTAGACTAGAGATGTGAAGATTGGTCTTATGATCGCTGGGTGCAACAAGTGTACTGCAGCAGGCCAAAGATCCCATACCTAAGACCCCAAACTCTCTGATACTGTGTAAAGTTTTGAGAGCCCGAGTCGACTTGAGTTAAACGTCTAATGTTTTCAATGTTTGCATTGTCAAAGGCCTTTTCCATGTCAACAAACCTATCAAGGGTGTAGTTCCCTTTATTCAGTCCTTTTTGTGTACTAGGTTGTGTAGCACAGATTCGCAGGATCTTGTGGCTTAGTGGTTACTGCGTTGGAGTGTAAAGCAAGAGGACCCATATTCAAGCCATATCAAAACAACAAGAAGCTAGGTCCTGGCTCTGTACGAGGTGTCGCGGAATTTGTTTGTTGTTGTTGTTGATAAGAGGTTACGCCCACGGGGTTATCGTAAGTAGGAAATGCAGAAGTTTCGAAGTGTGGCAAATTGTTTGTGACTATATTAGCGAAAGCGACACACTTTTTCTTAAACTCGCCCCTAAGAGTTGAAAAGTTTATTAAAGCGAGAAAAATGAGCAGAGGTGACACCATACAAGTCCAAATTGGTGCCTAAGTCTGCTTGAATGATCCTGGTTCTTAGCATAGTGATGATCCAGAAGTTAGGACATTCCTCCACACAAAGCTCTAAGATGGTTTCTATGCAGACATTATTAAAAGCCCCTTCTATGTCTAAGAAGGCTGCTATTGAATATTGTTTGTAGCGGAGTGTCATCTCTTCTATACGTCTCAGTGGAACTGGCTGTAAAGTACCTACGCATGTTGGGCTCGATCGCGTTAATCCCTTCATGATAAGTCGCAAGTAAATAAGAAAGCCTGGAAGGTGTGTACTTATTAGGAGTTCTAAGGATTCCGCGCCTTTCAAATCTATTTGATTTGACTTCTTATCTTTCTTAACAAGGCGGAACTTGACGAGAAAGAAAGGGGATTCATTCACACCTGTCAGCTGAACCTTATAACGATGCAACGTATAGCGACAGCCTGATCCGAACATTAGTAGTTGCCATTGCCATTGCTTAAGTAGTAAATACGTTTGGCCACCTTTTCTACCTTTCAATCAAGGGCCACACTTTTAGCAACCCTCTAAACCATCATAACCCCGATAATTAATCATGAAATCACAAAGTCTATTGCTACTCTAATCTGTGTCAACCTTCCGCACAAATCAATGTCAAACACAAGCTAGATACTTATGAAACCTTAGCTGTAAACACCATAAATCTAAACGTTGTTTCCAGATTGCAGTAATATGGCGAATAAATCTCTCCATTCTCAGACAAACTCGTGACTTATTAAAACCCGGACCATTCAATTAAAACCAATTATCCACAGGTTCTGCTACCGGATATAATATCTTGTCCCTCATTGACTATTGAAGGTCAATTTTCGTCCACCCCCATCACCCAGTTTCGAGGTGGCTTCCCTTAGAATCATCCAAATTGAAATATTTACCCAACGCATTATAGCCTCTGTGCGAATATGATTGATGAAGATAGTGAGCTGCGTGCACGGTTGTGGCACCTGTCTTATACCTGTTGTCGCGACAAATTACACAGAGCTTTGTCTGAGTAGCTCTTTAGTTTTTTTTTCGTTGAGATTCCACCCGAATAATGCGTGCTACGTCAATTAGGACCATTAGCACTCTCACCAGCCGAAACTTAGTCAGAGATTTTTTGAAAGTTAAGGTGGGATACCAGCTTTTCTCCGACTATTCACCGATGACTCAAGGCAGAATCGTTGCCCAAGATGCGGTTCATTGTGTTGTAAACGTGTTCATGGTTTTGGCCAGAGTTGTAAAGCGTTGTCGTGGAACTCAAAGCAGGTCAATTGCATGTTGGCGTGAGTAATACCAAAGTTGGTAACAAAGGAAATTACCATCTAGACAATATCTACCTGGCTGGTGCATTACACTGCAAGGTTGCTGCTAGGTGGTGACGGTCATTGGAATTTAATCATTAATCGGTTTTACGGTTTGTTAATAACCGAGACACTTGGACAAATGACGAACGTCATTGGTAATGGAATGATGAAATGAAGTGCAACGGAATTAGAAAATGAAATCAAAGCTATTGAACGTTATTTTCGGCAAAGATAACATCAAGGCATGGAGTTGAAATGAAAACCATTGGACTGGGGACTGAGCTATTTTGAGTACTTCAATTTCTAAACGCTTTGAAGGAGATCCTAGAGTTCATAAACATGAGCATGACGGCTGAAGACGGCGAATCTATGAGACCATTTATTTTTATAATAGAATTTCAATTTTCTCGGACTTAGTAGGCACAATCCTTGACATACCAGATGTAGGTTCTGTGAGGCCTCATATCTATACGGACAGAGACCAGAAAGGCACTCCGACCTTAAATATGTTTGTTCGCCAAGTTTGCCTGCGATTTTGGAGAATGTTGTGATTCCGAGCAAGATCGTGGTGGAACCACAACATAGTTGAATAAGTCTCTTAGTCTTCCAAATAAAGTCAGCACTTGTGCGTAAGACCTATTTCCAGCTTTTTGCGATGAAAGTTAAGTGAGAAGTATCGAGGGAGAAAGTCCCTAAAAAGATAAGCATCTCTTATTATTGATAAACTTTTTAGCTTGACGAAGTCCTATTGAAGAGTTAAATTTTGAGACATTCTCTCTTGGCGCTCCCAAGAGTCGAGTTCCCCATTATATGACAGGAAATTTCTTAGCCACTTTAAGCAACCTTAGCCTTGATATGGTCAAAATACCTTCTATCTGTACTTAGAGAGTCTTGCCAGGTTCATAGTTCCCTGGAATATTGTAATACTTTGACATAACCACAGTCTGGCTGTCGAAATGAATCACAATATCTGCGCTCAATATCGGCTCAATTCGGCTAAATGGACTCCATAGTGGCTAGGGAGACTGAAGGAATTGTGAGTGTCAAAGTCTTCGAAAAGATGCCGGAACTGACTTCCAAAGCTGTTTTGGGGTGATCTGTAAAGATCGATGTTATAAAGGACTTGGCGCTACCCACAGGTATGGTTGCAGTCCATGTTGAACTGCATCCTGTAGCAACATGTTAGGTCGGTAAAGCAATAGCTCATTGGCACACATTTTATTCATCCCGTTGATGAGTGCCTTTTAGCCTCAGAGGCGCCATAAATGTCTATTGGTAGCAAGTGCAAAACAGTTTGAGAAGCAACTGACGGAGAACTTCTTAAAGCACGTGTGATGCTTAGGGAAGCAACACATCGGACTTCCTCAAGCACTTCTATGGCGTTTTTTTTCTTCCTTCTAGAACTGGTTCCAACCCTTAGCCAAAAGTGAGAATGGGTCTCGAATGGGTCCCACGCTAATGATTTTTAGTTATTAGCCGCATCTGGGATCTAAGGTTGTTTTGCATTGGTACAGTCCCAGATGAATGAAAAACTCTGAAATTCACCATTGAGCTTGGGTGAGTAAATGAATGGTATTTCAGTTTTCTTAGGGACCAGCTTCGTTTTAAACGAATTGACACCTCATTGTCAAAAAGATCAGCTCGCTTGCTTGTGTCTGAGGGTACTTACTCAAAACGAAATCTGCGTATCGCAGCTGATCTGAGCTGAGGTGTTCCTTTCACATACATGATCAGCAGCGGACTATAAAAATTCTTCACAGGGTTTTATCTGAAGCTTCAATTAAATGTCAGCTATCTTGTGATTCGGTAAATTGTTATGGTATCGTGTCTCTTTGCTGCCTCCTCTGTATTCGAAGTAAAGACATTGATGTGGTTCCACTTATCTCGCCCTGCAATATGCAGTAATTCTTTTCTCTTCACATCATATCAAGCTCATCTTTCTCTTCTACTGAGGCTACTGTAATTCGAGCTTATAAACAAATAAGTTCTTCAATCCGCCTTCAGATCTCGCGGACAGTCATATGCGGTGGTGTTTCTGTTTAATATTGACAAAGCCAAGACCGTTATACAACCCGACATCTAAAGAATGTGCATTTTTTGAAACAGTGTTGTCTTTTGTTCTTACCCAGAAAGTACGACACTAAAAATATTTTTATGATTGAAGCTTTGTGTCTCAGCAGGGTAATCACAACCTTGTAACATATTTGGAACCACAAACACCTATTCTATTCAAAGAAAAGATCTGTGTGAGATTTACATCTACGAGTATTCGTCATGGTAGAAGGCTATAATCTGACATCATTTCGTTGTCTTTTTGACGTAATGAATGTGCTGATGGATCTCACTCATTGGTTGTCAAGATTTTATGACGAGAGAATTTTAACACTTCCCTGATAATTTAAAGCGGTTTAATGCGTTTTTAAATGATTAAATTACAGACGTAAGTGGTGCATAGGTGATAAGAGGGACTATAATTGTGGGATAAGTCAAATCTTCCAAATGGAAGACTGCTGAGCGAGCTGAATCATATTTGAGTCTTGAAAAACATCAACACGTCATCCCAAATGGCGCTACAGTCCGGGGAGGACCTGGTCCTCAACCAACAAGCATGTCCAGCCACCTCGATCTTTAGCTAGCTTTCTTCAGTTTCGCCCTTTTAGTAGGTCAAAATCCTCTTTCACTTGGGTGCGCCACCTGAGCCGTGGTCTTCCTCTATTGCGGCTACTGCTCAGCCTCAAGTGAGGAATCTCCAAAAGGATAATCTGTCATAAAAAATCTTCTCAAACTGCTCTTCAAAGTCGGCAATAAAACTGTAGGTCCTCAACATGTGCAACAAGCATAGTTACATGAAGTATTGTATTTTTGCTCCCCAAATAGTTGCAAACATGCTCATAGACCTATGGTAGCTTTGGTGAGGACGTTTTTTAAAACAAGGATTCTAGGTGTGTCTTTAGTCTATAATTCCTAAATTCTTGACATTTCCTGAGAATGGGATTGGAACGTCACTCAGCGGTAAAGTTGCACACCTTAATCTTCTACGCAAATCCCTTCTCCATCTCTATATATAAAACTTAGACATTGTCGGCAAACAAATGGCCCACTAGTGCAGTCAATGGTCTCAAACAAGTAAACAGAGATTTGACAGGCAATAATTCCCGCTCGTGATGAATGGATAATAAGAGATAAAGTTTCGGCGGAAACTGTGCAGACGACGAAGTGAAAGAAACAGTAATCCACCTTCTATTCACCTGCCCTGCCCTATCAAGTCTGAGTTGCGATAACTCTCGGGAAGTTATTCTATGAAGAACTCAGCGACCTAGCCAAGCTCGATATTTACAAAATAAAGTGCTCTGCCGGGGGGCTAAATGGTTCTGCGCATAATGTGGAGCAGGAAGGGGTTTACATCGATATGGCTACCCACATTATCTTTCTCTAGAAGGAAAGGGAATTCATCATACAAGGTTCCTGTCACTCTATGTGGCATCACAATGGACCTATATGTTGGTTTAAGTGTACAGCTACTGGTTCAATTATCCCGAAAGTAGGTAGAATAGCGACGGATCCAGTGGTATCACAATGGATATCCTTTGTCCTTAATGTATCTAGTACAGACAACCACCATAATCTAACCTACCCATGGCTCATGGAAGAGATAAAAGAATTCCACCCTGCGGTAACCCTTACTGACTTGTTGGGTGATCAATTCCTCAAGCAGTGGAGGCTCTTTCAATTGAAACAAATTACGTGGTGTCAAAAAGCCTCAACAAGTAACTTATGATCGCAAAATTCTATCAGAGCACATCATTAATAAAGGTTTCCCCCACTATTCATCTATCTACCGCTTGATTGCGATTAAAAAAAAGAAGAAAAAAACCAGAATATTTCTCCATTCTGTAGTCCAAACTCCTCTATTTATAGACATCCAATCACCAAGATAAGGAATTATAAATTAAAGAACTTCCTCCCTCCCATTCACTTGCACAAAAAGTGCCATAAATATACAATTGCTTGTGAATTATCTCGGAGAACACTTAAGTGTTGTCAGTCTCAAGACTACCGCAATCCATAATCTAAAAGTGCAAGCATTGCATTGCTATCGAACCATCCCGGCTGCGTCAACATCTCTTACTAAGTGAAAGAATACATATATCTAGTACGTATCTCAGACTAGCACTTTGTTTCAATCTGGTTTTCGTGTCATGAATTATTTCTTTGGGGCAAAACCTGAGCGCTGTGTGTGGGGTGGTGCTTAGAGATAGACGTATACTAAGACGTTGACGTTGACGTTGGAGCTCTGGTTGCTAATGTGTGCTTATTCAACTTTCGTTTGTATATGCCCGGTTATACGAAACGAATACGAGTGCCACTATCAAATGGAGGTAGTGACTCCGCTCTCAGTCGGTATCAATCATAGCTAGAAGCCAGTTGGACGTTTGTGGTCTCTTTGGCTCTAGAGCGAGCGGTTTGTCCTTCTTTTGAATTTTTTTTTTAGTTTTTTTCGCTAATTCTCTCTATCTATCTTGTCCCCCCTTTTTTGCTGGTTCGTTTCCCCCCTCCCAATTCGTGGTTCTATACATATCGTCTTGTTTATCCAAGCGCGCTCTGAAGTTAATATACTCGGTGTTGTAGTCGCGGTGGTTTCCTATCGAGGCAAAGCGGGAAGCAGTCGTTAAAAGTGTGGTGTTAAAAAAGAATTAGAGTACATAGCTAAAGTACATGTGGTATTTTCTTCGAGGTTTTTGCACTTTTATTCAAAAATTTATCCACGTGAAGTGAAGTGATATCTACAAGTGATACTTGTCACACCAGTGATTTTATGTTCAGAAATTGAATTTATCTCTTAAAAAAAAAAAAACCCACTCAGTATGGATTACATTGTCAGAGCCTACAAGGATTGGAAATTACATTCACAAGTAAGTTAACTTGCCAACACAATGTATCTGGTGCAGCTTTTGAGAAGAACAAAGGAATAACATCGTGAACTCTATTTGTACTACATACTTCCATAAGAAGTTCATTGCCTGTTGCTTTGGACCATTTTTCTTGGAAGCAGTTCTCTATTGGATACCCACAACAAGTACATTTGTCTTTGTTCTCTGCAAATTGTATAAGACAGCGTGAGATATTTTTGTATCTTCTCCAAAAAAAAAACAGAGTTAACATCTCAATTTTGAGATTATAGCCATAAAACCGCTAGCACATGCTATAAATTATGACAGTTTGTTGTGGATCTTCAAAAGACAAATCTAGTGAGAGTAATAATTTGTTTATTGCTTGTAGAAGAACCTAAAAGTGTTATGGCTTATGGGTCTACATTGTCAAATGTTTGATTTGAACTTAAGGAGGAGGAAGTAGGTTTTATGATTTGTATGGCACCCTAGTGGAAAATTATGTGACTTAAGGCGGTTAAATGAGACCAATCTTCATAAGTTTCATGCCTTTTGTTTCTTGGTTGTCTCTGGGTTTATTCAAATGTCCAAAATACAATGAAGACAGCAATATTCTTTTCGCAAATGATTATCTGACTTTTTTTTTTTATTATTGAGTCAGGTGAAGTTTCGTTTTTGTTTATTTCTTATTTGAATTTGGATTTTGATTGTCGATTTTTAAGATAAATATTATCTAATTAAGATGCCAGAAAATCAAACACAAGCCTTCTTTAATGAGGTGATAAAATATTTACTGCAATTAGGAAAACTTTTGTTTGGATTGTTGACACATTCTAAAAAATTACGTGTTTGACATTCTTTTGGAAAAAAAAATGAGGAACAGTCCTCCAAGTCATATTTGACAAGACAAAGTTACCTACTGGGTCTTTACATCCATAGTTAGACGCAGACCCATACTCACACCTAAACATTATGATCAAGATTGGCGGAGTGAAATAACGCCGCGTGAATTTAGACCGCGCTCGAAAAATGAAATAAGACAGCGCGGTGTCACTATCGCAGCCATATTTAATTTTCAAAATGAATTTTGACCGCTGTACAAAATCATGCGCGGCCTGATTTCATGCGGTCTAAATTCCATCTACCAGCAAGGTTCAAAAAATGGTCTGTCTCTACAAAACTGGGTGTTTGAGATCAAACCCCTCTGAGACCATCTTGAACCTTACATCTGCGGCTTTCTCAAACAAGCAACTTACAGAAAATTCAGCAGTCTGTCTATTTATCACATGATCGCTTCCGTACCTTATGCAGATTCCATGACGAACCAATCAAATTTGATCGAATCCTCCCGTTTAACTGTTTCAAAATCACAATTTCAACACGGGAGAACTGACACAACTTAAAGAAATCCATCGACAAACAGATTCACATATGATATATACCGACGACGACGGCTCTGGTTTCTACTCATACAAACTCAATATAAGCCAAGCGATGCGCCTCCTTAATTACTGTAGCGTTTTCCATGCAGAAATAATGGCAATAAAGGAAGATATCTGTATCTTTACCGACAGCCCAGAAGCTTGGAAATCCTTATTAAATGCCACTAACTATACCTTAGCAGTCTGAGCAAATAAATATTCACCTTCGATGGGTGCCAGGATACAGTGTCATCCCGACAAACTTGCCAAATCTGGAACCACTCAGAAATTCCCTCTTATACCTCGGGGATACCAAGCAGTACAGTGAAACTCATTCAGGTGAAAAAGCTGTCATATGTATCATTCCACCAGACTTATGTGGCCTGAAATATGTAAACTACCAAAAGTCGAGGGAGATTATTACTCTCAACAAAATACAAATTGGCAAAATCACTGGTGTCATGACACGCCACCGCCTAATAAGACAGGCTAGAAGACTAGGGTCTCTCTTCAATGATTCAATGAATGAGCTGCAGTGATAAGGATATACTGTCCAGTGCTATCTAACAGCAGAAGAAGCCTTCTGGGTCACTATCACTTCAATGATAACAGTGACCTAAGCCAAATTCCCATACTCAATCTCATATCCTTCATTAATAACTCTAAATCATTCTACGGTTAGAATTCTTTGTTATAAAGCATTCTTTAGGCATTACAATGTGCCTTGAGTCTAAGTGAGGAACATATATTTCTGGAAGATAATTCGCACCATTTATACACCGATCCGGATTAAAAATCAATGACGGAGAAGGTGTATTCTCTAAAATGCTTAATCTCAGCCTGTTTTTCCGTCTTCCAGATCATTGTAGCGTGTTCCAGGTGAACATTTTTACGATTAAAGAAGTCATAGATATTCGTATCAATTCAATAGTAGCTTCAAGAGGTGGCAGAGAAGTTCAATATTCATCTATGTTGGGTGGTGGGGCATAGAGATATTCCAGAGAACTCTAAGGCAGACATAGAACAACTATACCAATACTTCCAGACAAAGGCATCTTGGGTACATTGATCGCTTTATTTGAACTAAAAATTGAACTGGATACTATAGAGATAACAAACTTTAGATTGAGAAATAGTGTAACATGTCTAGCGAAAGTTGGCCAAAGTTGAACGGTCCAAGGATTAAATTTATCTCAACAGATTGCATATCAGCAATATAATCGGTGTCATCGCCGGACACTGTCTAATAGATAAGCATGCAATAAGGTTTGGGTACATTCAAATGATTTTTATAGAAGTTGCGTGGATGAACAGGAGGAGGAAACTATTCTCCACCTTGCTGCCTAGCTCTCTCCCACAAAAACAAATTCCTTTTAGGAGAATTCTACTGGAACGACTAAGGCGATGTGATAAACAAAGATGTCAGAATTCTCCCATCCCTAGGTCAGGAGAATCTCTTCATGATCCATGTGGTATCGCAATGGACCAATCATTGGTCTAAGTGTGCTACATTTTGCTGGTAGCTACTTCAATCTGTCCTTACCCAACCTACTACAAAATTTCCTTAACATCTCGTGATAAGTACTTAGCTTTCTGTAAAATTCTGGTAAAATTGTTCAACTTCATTTCTTATATTCCACACAAAACTTCAAATGAGTGTTTCGTTCCTCCATTTCCCGGAAGTTCATTTGAATCCTCATTTCATTAAATTTTTGCATCAAAAAAATCGTGTTATTTCTCCAAATAAAGCATTCATGTACAAATTTTCCATTATTTGTTTAAATATTTCAGACTTTCATGAAATCAAATGTCAATCTTAACCGGTTTATAACTGTTTACACAAATCTGAGTAATATACAAACAAGAAAATCGAATTAATAAAATCCCCGCCATGATACTTATCAGCATTTGTCTCTTTGACTTTGCGTCATAATTTCCTGTTTTCATACGAATGCAGACATTTGCCATGACGACAATTCATTTCATTATTATTTTTTTTTTTTTTAAATTTAAGTTCAAATGCTTATGCCAAAGAAAAATAAAATAAAAACATCATTGAATGCATTCAGAGATGAAAATTAAATGACATTTTGTTTGATTTGACACTTTTAATAAGCATGGCAGCAGTTGAGTGCATTTACATGATCAAATCTTATTTCATGACTGTTGACAGTTTTTTTTTTGTAATGATTGGTCAAAGAGCATTGAACCAATTTCGTGTAAAAATCACCAAAAGGCACGTGGATGACTGTCATATCATGTGACTCACATTCAGTTTCTTTGAAAATGATCAAAGAAGTTTCAAGTGTCAGAAATTAATTTCCCGTGTTTTAAGGCTTGAAGGTTTGTTTGCATAAGATGGTTTGCCGGTTTGGTTCTATTTACATAAAAGTACTTTACAAAGTAGTTGACAGAACAAATTTTGATTAAGGGACGCGTTTAAACACTTTTTCAATCGAAGAGGTCGGTTAAAAGTCAAAATTGTTTTTTATGGAAGTACCTACATGCATCTGAAAACCTCCTCAGATAAGGATAAACTGAAGACCTTGGAGGTTTTCTTGTTCAAATATGTAAGTCACTTCGATTTTTTAATAAAAGTTCAGGCGTACGGTTTATTTAAATCTTTGGGTTGCGGCTGCTCAACTTGAGAAGTTTTGGACTTTTGCCTGAGAAGTTGATACATTTTTTAACATTGCGAGTAAGAGCCTAGGTGAGAATAGGAATGAGAATGAATGAGTCTTAAAACCTTAACTCAGCTTGACTTGTTTTGTTTTGCATTTTTGAAGTATGTCTAGTGCAAGGTTCAATAATATAAATCTCAGCTTGAGCGGTCTTTTAGTTCCCCATTTTGGTGAGGGGTTCTAAAGTGTAAACCGTCTCTTCTTCAATGCTTTCAAAATTGAGTTCTATATACAAGGCACTGGGCTTAAAAGTACCGTTTCAAATGTTTAACTGCCAAAATACTAGTTTTAAGTCATCTTAAGTGTGACTCCTTTTGCTGCATAAGTCCGCTTGGCTTTAAAACTGACTGTGGGAAAATATCTAGTGGTGATGGAGGTGCAACATGGCCACGGTTGACAAATCATAATAGTACTGATAAGATCTGTCAAGCTCTCCACCGTAGCTTAAAGCGACGATAAAAATGAAACAAGCAACCCCAAAGACTAAACAACATTATTACTTATTCTGCAGGGAGAAACTAAGAAATGACAGCCAAGAGACAGACAGATGATTTGTTGTTATATCATGCAGATAAAACGTTTGACTTGAGTGATGTCTGGTGGTGTGTTTAGGCCTACAGCCAACTATTGTGTATCAAATTATCTATCATAGCTTTGCAATCTCATTGATATTCCACACGAAACTATTTCAAAAGTTTACAACATCACTAACAGCTTACAGCAAGAGTCATTTACACGATCAACGAGTGGCAATGACTGATGTAAGAAACCTTGTGGCTATAATAATTAGTGGGTAGTTAGATTAGAAATGAATTAAAGAATTTGTTAAAGATTTTAGATGCTTCACAAGATAGCTGTATCGAGCTGTTGTGTTGTTCACGCTCTATTACTCCTTAATTTTCGATCAGACGCTTATTATAGCTCACTAAATTCGATCAAGCAACTGCGATCAAAGTTGTAAAGTGTCAAAAGTATAAACTGAGCAATACCTAGGCCTTAAATGAAAGCTTAAATTCTAGTTCAAGCTCAAGTTAGACCAAAGATTATTGTCAGTTTTTCTCTGCTATGCAGTTCGACCGTGGCCTTTGACTGTTCCAGTTAAGATGGGTTTAGTTATAAGCAAGGATAAAACGAGGTGTAAAGATGCGGTCAGAGCACGATGATACACATTATTGATGATACTATGTATAGTCAAGTAGTCTATCAACTTGCGCTCCGTACTTAATTCTATCAACGACATAACAGCGGAAAATAAGGCTTGCCAATCGTTGCAAGAAGACGTTGTGCAACACCATTGTCATCACAGTCTTGCTACATGGTTTCGAGAGTGGACTTTATGAAAAATAGATCCAAGTGTGCATAGAGTCTTCAAACGAAGATCATTCGAACGATCTATGGTCATGTTTCCATTTACTTCATATCTTAGGAGAGCTGTACAGCCACCGCCACTTGGTTAAAAGGGGACACATTCAGCACCTTAGTGGCTTCTGACAGCTAAAGACGAATTAGAAGTGAATATATAATTTCTTTCTCCTTATTGCCTTGCAAGTACCAGTGTGGCCAGTCTTCACACTTAGGCAAATCCTGTAACATACAAACGTTCTCCAAATTGAAGCTCACCATCTTTTATATACTTTATAGCTGCACAGGAGAACATTCATCGTCTTGAGATCAATAGGGCGATGGCTAAATTCGAGATCTCGGCAGAAATGATCCAGAATGTACAATTTGGGAACAGCTCTTTTGAACTTTGAATTTCAACAATAAAATGAGCTATCGTATGATTTCTTCCATCTTGTGTTGGAATTGATAGTGAGGAAGTCAACACCGAAGGCACTTTCTTCAAGAAATCTGTCGGGATACTGATATCAATGGTTATTCCAAACGTGCTGTCATAGAGGCTTTTATGGCATTAGAAGGTAGAATGAGTTCACCTTAAAGTACGTCTTGTCAACAAAATAAGAAACATTTGCCTACTGCTTAAGACTAGCTATGGCGTAGGTATACCTACCTCAGAGTAAACATAAATTCCACGCACTCTAATGAAGATTTGACAAAGACTTATCCGAAACAGATTGGTTCAAATTTCCTAATTTGGAAGCCGGACGGCTGAGTTCGTCCAGGTCTCAGAGTAGATATCAAGTGCTTTCGAGAGAAAAATTCGTCATCGAATATTCAGTTCCACAAGCGAGGTGGGTGAATGGAGGAGAAGATTCAACCGCAAACTCTAAGGGCTGTATGAAGATGTGGATGTAGTTCACGTCCATCGAATGAACAATAAGATATTCTTCCAATCACAGGTCCCAGGTTCGAGACGACGAGAAAGACCGAATCTCCGTTGCCAGCTATCGCGGATGGCAAAATGCTTGATTTGGACAATTGGAAACAGCATCCGCTGCAGTGTCTCAGGTAGAGATCCTCAACGGATCGGTAGCCCGTAAGTAGTAAATTGTTTTGCAGCAGACAGGCAATGAAATTGTTACATCGATGGATGCATTCAGTGAAACTTTGAAATTTTTCTCACAAAACATGTTCTAAGTCTTGGCTTCAGTTCGGAAAGAAACATCTCCAATGTCATTAATAATAATATTCTTCAAATTGTTATATAAATGTTTATTATTAAAATGTTGTTATTCCCACTAATTACACCTGCATATGTAAGAGTATCTAATTAATTGTATGTAGACCCTGAGGCACACTTACACCAAGAACAGTCCAATTTATTCCCACTCAAAAAGAGTGTCACTAATTATACAATTCAGCTTCAGGTCGTGCCACATCTATTAACAGCGATGACTCTGTTTTAACAGTATCTATACCAGTTGAACTCAGGTCAACAGGTTTATAGACTTTCAAAAGAGAACAATAAAAAAAACTACTTGCTGAGGAAAACCCAATACTCAAGGTGTCAACCTTCACTTTAGTTTTTTTTTTATTAAATGTGCAATAGTTTCCGGGTCGACCAGTAGTAAAAAGAAAGCAATTTGTCATAAATCCGAGAATGTACAGTCAATTGAAAAATTCCCCATAGAAATACCCCCATTTGGATGAGAAACAGGGTTCGCCAACGTCACATTGAAAGCTGTCATGGGATTCCCTTAAGGCAGTAAAGTACCCTACGATGAGTTTGTTATATTCACCAATTCAGCCACATGATCTTGACCTTTAGCACGTGGTATTAATTTACACAAGTCACCTTAAAAATCTCACATTTCCTCCAACAACCGTTTGCCATTGTTAAGAATCTCTTTTCAGGGTTACACAGTAGTTTTAAGGTTATTTAAGATTTGGCACAGCATTTTTTTCTTCTGTTTTCTGACTTTTAATTCATTTCAACTGGAATACTGTCAGTCCACTGGAGGTGTAATTGAGATAATAACGAATGTAATGTATAATTATGTATGTTTTGTTTTGTTTTTTAAATTCTATTTGCACCTGCATTTGATAATATGGTAATAAGCAGACACAATACGACACTAACCTGGAGTAGGTTATTTCAACAATTTACACCACACCCCAGGAGAATTCATTGCAAACAAAAAAAGAAGCTGAAACCACAGTAAAAATTAAAATATAAAACAACTTTTGTACAAATTAATAGCGGTGAACAAGTTATTAGCTGATTGTTAAATGACATTTGGAAAAATGGCAGACGTGCAATGACAGTTTACTCAGTACTGTAGATATTTTAGTGTAAACAAATACGGGTCAATTGCAAATGAGTATTTTTGAAATTGTGGAAATTGTGATAACGCGCTGTACGTGCTATATAGTTAATTGAGTTTTTTTGATGACGCGGGGTCTCACGTTTCTCGAGTTTTTTTTCTCCTTCCGTTCCTCTCTAGGGCAAAGGCAAGTGTTGGGAGTACACACCTCGTTTTTCGTCATTAATTGGTTTGGAGAATATACTCTGTAGGTTGAAGTGATTTAAACAAAAGCAACAATAAAAAATAAAATATAGAATTAACTTATAAATTTTGAACACAACAGCCCTCAGAGAGCCAAGGGCATGTCTCCCACAATCATTCGAAAGGAAGAAGCTTACACTTTTGGTTGAATCTGAATGATGAATGCAGTCGTTTGGTTCCACGCAATAAAAATGGTAGCGAAGAGTCTTGATGCATTCAAATTCAACACCTGGAAAGCGTCGAAAGGTGTACGTCATTGTTGCTATAAATTAGCACAAATTGCACTTACTTAGGTGGCGGTACAATTCAGGGTGAATCTGGGCCCTCTACTTAGTGAACTGCCTCCAGTTGCGCACTTCAAGTTGGTTGATGTTCTCTTTTACTTTGTCAAGTCACCTAAGATGATTTCTTTTTTGCTACATTGCCAATCCGAGTTAGATTCGAAGACTCTGCGGATCAAAGTAGGATCTACAAGGATCTTTGGCCATTTCGAACGTCCAATACATAGTTTAGTTGACAAAGTCAATATCATTGTGTAGCTCGTATAGTTTGTCGTTGAATCTCCTCTTTCAAACCCTGATAGTCGAAGAATTTTTCACTTGAAACCACCAAGAACATCTTCATCGGCCTTCGATAGAGTCCATCCTTCAGGGTCATAGAGTAGGAATGGGATGATAAGGTTGTTTAAGACAGGGCCTTACTCAATTGCTTTCTTAGCTTGATTTCTGATGAAATGTCATTATAAGATCCAGCAGCCCTGTTAGCTTTTAGCTTCGATATCGTTTTGACTAGGTGAACGAATGTTTTGGCTATCATCGTCCATCATCGTTCGATTTGCCTGTCAGTGAGATCGGTATATTGGCCTACGCCGCCATTGTACAGCCTGCAATTTGCAGCACCGACTGTGCTACTGTACTGTACTATGAGGTTTCCTTCTGTTTAGAGCACATTGAAGTACGTCTATCGTAAGAGTGTGCGTGTGTTCGCCTGATACAGAGATAGCGATTTTGTTCGCATTCACAAGGATTATTTGTTTATAAAAAATTCTAAAAAAAGGAAATAACAGACGTGTCTAAAATGTGCATCGACTAGGCTCTCCTAAAAGAACTGACAAATACATACCTTATTGTATCAAGTTGTGACATCTTACCAGCTTTTGGCATAAATTTACATTATTGTCACTGTTATGCTGTACTGAAAGTAAGAACACCTCTAAGGATACTCAGCATAATATGTTTTACATACTGGAAGGTTGCCTAACAAGGGGCCTGTTAGCACTTGCGACAGACAACCTCATACCAAATCTAAATTTAAAAACAAGTCTTCAGCCTTCCACTGAGATATGGAAGCATAGAGAAGGCATACAAGATGACTTCTGGGGTCGGTGTGAAAATCTCACGAAATACATCTAAAACTTATACACTTCCAGATTCATCCAAAATCTTCTAGACGGAGATGCTAGCAATCCCGGAGGCGTGCCGAATTATTTAAAACAACGCTACAAAAAAACCAAACATAGCTATCTTCAGTGATAGACAAACCGCCTTCGAGGCCAAAGATTCGGCAACTTTACTTACTTACTTATCAGGTCAACGACCCTTGAAGGGTCTGAGCCTGAACTAATGCCGCTTTCCATCATTCACGGTCCCAGGCACGCTGCTTCCAGTTTACTAGACCAAGGTTTTTGGCGTCCGCGATTGCCTGATCTTTAAACCGGAGGTTCGGTTTTCTTTATCTTCGTGAACCAGGTGGCTGGGATTCAAAGATCCCCTAAGCTGGAGTATTCTCGTCCATTTGCTCGATGTGGCCGAGTCGACAGATTTTTGCCTTCCGGACTACATCCACATCTTTGTACAGCTCGTAGAGTTCGCGGTTATATCTTCTCCTCCATTCGCCCTCCTCGCAGACTGGACCAAATATACGACGTAGGATTTTTCTTTCGAAGGATCCCAAGATCTGCTCCGCTGTCTTACTTATCGTCCAGCATTCAGCTCCATAAAGCAGGACTGGCAAGATCAGGGTTTTGTAGAGAAGGATTTGTTAAATATAGTGCCTTCTGTGTTTACGCCGGCCTTTCGCACTATCTGCTCCAGCACAAGATTGAAGAAGTTACACGACAGCGTGTCTCCTTGCCGAAATCCGGTGCATGTTTGGAATAATTCGGAGGTTCTGTGCCCAAACTGCGTGGTGCATTGCGAGTTCTCTAGCGTGGCGCGACACAACCGTATCAGTTTTCTCGGGATGCCGAATTCGGCCATCGTCTTATATGAATCGGTGCGATGAATGCTGTCGTATGCAGCTTTGAAGTCGATGAAAAGATGGTGAGTATCGACTTGGAACTCGTTGATCTTTTCCAGGATTTGCCGCAGTGTGAAGATTTGGTCTATCGTCGATTTGCCGGACCGGAAGTCACACTGGACAGGATCTTGTAGGCTACATTAAGTAGGGATATGCCTCGGTAGTTCTTACAAGACATAGGATCGCCTTTCCTGAAGATGGGGCAGACAGAGCTGATAGTCCAGTCGTCGGGCATACTTTCGTCCTTTGCAGGTGATCTGGTGCATACTCCCTACCAAAACATCGCTACCAGCTTTGAAGAGCTCTGACGGTTTTGTTGTTCTTCAGCTTTTTAATGGCTGTACCGACTTCCTCTAGGCTGGGTGGGAGAACTACTTAATCGACTGAAATTGAGTTTTCTTCATACTCTATCACCCTCTTCTGGTCATGCCCAGGCAGTTGCTGGAAATTCTGCTTAAAAACATTCACAATTTCCTGCGGGTCGGTGACAAGATTACCCTTACTGTCCAGTTGGGCTGTCGGGTGAAGGTAAATCTCATGATCACAGTCATATAGGGGGAAGTGAAGAAGCCACATCCAGTTTTTATTAAATTAAATTTTAGCTGAATATAGATATAAAGATTGTGGAAATAGTTAGATAACGAGAAAAGTAGTAGAAATTATGTTTTAGTAGCTGTTAATAGCTATTTTAAGCGTTACACCTAAATTTTTATACTCTTAGAATTTATTACTTATAGTCAGATATCTCAAGTATAACATAATTTCGTTTTACCCCAATGACTAATCGAAATGACCAATATCTCTGTTAAATAAAAAAAACAAATTGGCTTGTGGTTACATTTTATATTTCGAGATATCAAAGTTGTTAACAGGAACCATATAATATTAATAGCTGAGGAGAAAAAATAAAATTAAATTCTTTATCAGTTCAACCAGTTGATACGTCACTTATCCGTATCGGATGCAGCCCCCAAACATTTTATTTCACAAGTTAAGAAGGTGAAATATTTTGAGAATATTTACAAAAACTTATCGATTCGCGAAAAAGTCATTCTGAACAATTGCTCTTCTTGGAAAAACCACAATCAATTTATTCATCTATCTAGACTTTATTCATAAGATCGTGAGTTTAAATTTGCTTGAGGGACTTCCTATGCCGAAGATATTACCATAATTCAATATTTTAGCTGGAATTATAAAAGTTGAATTAAGTGGGAAGTGCTAAAGGCTCTCATAACAATTTGATTAGACTGAATTATATTTGAATACAAAAGTCACTTAAAATAAATTGTAAAAAATTAGACGCCCACTTCAGGAGTGCGTAAATCTTCTTAAACCAATATTTGCTCATGATGACGCTACAGTTCACCGTCTGCAGCCAGCTCGATCTTCAGCTAGCTGTTAGTTAAGGTCTCCTTCTATTCCACGCGTCACCTAAGTCACGGTCTTACGGCAACAAAACTCTTTGGTCCCGAACCCTTCTGCGGGGTCAGCAAATCACTCTTCGCGAGACATGCAAAAAGTCTTTGCATGCAAGAATCTAGAGAAGTCTGGCTCAATACACCAGGACAAGCATGTTCAAAACTGCTATTCCCGGTACCGTCACAAAGAAAATCAAAATTCATTGTGAATCTCGATAGGAGCAACCTTAGAGCACTTGTCGGACTTTTCAGCGGTCACTGCCGCCTGAACAAGCACCTACATCGCATGAATCTTACAACAGATAGACTCTGCCTGGAGAGTGAGGAGACCTCTCTTCACATCCTATCGGAATGCCCAGCTCTTTTTCAACTCAGAAAAAGAATACTAGGCAGCGAATTTGTCTCTACTGAACAGCTTGCTGCCATCCATCCAGTGAAGTTCATTAAATTCCTGACATCTTCTGGAGTGAAACAACTCATCTAGAAACATTAGGGAAGGCACAATAGGATTCATTAGAAACCGCAGTGCCAAGGGCTGTTTAGCTCTCCCGAACAACAAAAATACAATACAAAATACGGTCTTACCCTACTGCACTGTGCCTTTAATTTGGACTCTGTTGACTAGATGGACATCCTTGAACAGCTCATATAGTTCGTCGTTGTATCTTTTCTTCCATCCATTCTTGATATGCCCAGAACTGGGACGATTAGGGTATAGAGTCACTTGAGCTATTCAAGTGCTGGTGTCGTTGCCTGAGTTAATAGCGAAGCCTAGGTAGACAAAGTCCCTGAATATCTCAAAATTATATCTGTCTAGTGTGACGTTTTGTCCAAGGCGTCCGTTTTGGGTGATCTGTTGCTGGGCGGCCTTAAAATGGATAAAAAGGTGGTGGGTATCAATCTAAAATTCTTGGGTTTTCATCCAGATCTGCCGTAGTGTGTATATTTAGTCAGTAGTGGACATTTGGTCACACTAATATGGACCAATCAGATTGTTGACAAAAGGCTTTAGACGCTCACACAGTAAAGAAGATACGACCTTGTAAGCGATGTTGAGGAGATCTATACCTCTGTAGTTGGTGCAGTTGACGGATCAAGATACCCTCGGTCGCTTCGGGTGAAAAATTCTTCATAAGATACTCGTCCCTCTTTGCGTTGACGGGCTCTGGAGAAGGAGGTTTAAGGACGAAGTATACGAGCTGTACAGCGACATCGACCTAGTCAAAAAACTACGCATTGGTCGTTTGAGATGGCTACGACATGTAGACTGAATGGACACCAACATTTCGGTCCGAAGAGTGTTCGAATCCAACCCGGAGGGACACCGCAGTAGATATCGCCTTAGGTATTGCGCACAAGTAAAAGGAGACCTCAACCAACTTCGAGTGCGTAACTGGAGACGGTTAGCTAAGGACGGGCTTACTGGAGAAGCTTGTTGGTTGAGATCCAGGTTCACCCCGAACTGTAACGCCACCTAAGTAAGTAAGTTGACGAAGTTTAAAGGGTCTCCTTTGTTGAGGATCGGGCAAATTATGCTTAGGTTTCATTCGTCGGGCATGCATGAGTTGGTGCATGCTCCTTACCTAGTCGTCTATGGCTCCTTTGTTTCATTAAAATCGGGAGGACGGTATTGTTGCCGATATAGAGCACTGTCAAGAGAAAATTCTTCGCCAAATATTGTTCTTCGTCAATTGAATCTCAGAAAAGTGAAGCCCATATCCATGACTATTAAGAAGTCGTTGTCAGGCTTATGTTTAAGTAATTAGGCTTTTGTTCAAACGTCGCTCAAAATATTATTAAATTGTTAGAATTGGAATACTAGGGCCTGTTTTTGTCTTCAAATGAGAGAAGGTAATGGTTGTCAAGCCCACAATGAGTGTGAATGAAATGGAAACAAAGTTTGCCAAGTCTTACTAACCTCACATGCATGCATTGCTCGAAACAAATTGAGATTAGTCTCAGTCGCTTACTTAAATAAGAACCGATTATTATTACCCATTTACAAATGTAATATAAAAAATCGTACAACAAGTTTTGACGTAAGTATGTATCTAAAAATCGCAAAGGGCAATTACTTTTTTTGTTGGTTAGAAAACAAGTCATGTAATTATGAACAATTTACAGTCACGTAGAAATCTTTTATTTATTTTTTTTTTTTTTGCCAAATTTTTCAAATGTGCATCTCTGTACATACATAGATTTCTCGGTCACATGTCAAATTAAATGAAATGTCATTGTCGACATTTACATACAAAAATGCGCATCTTCGACTGATCAATCAATATTGACGACATCACAATTGCGATTGTGAAAACAATAATTGCACTTCACAATTTACAAGTTTAATTGTTTTAAACTTCAATCGTCTGTCAGTTTTGACTATCGATCTAACATCGTGTGTCGATCAACTTGGACCTTGAATAGCTTTAAGTGATGTTATCGACTTTTGGAGATAGTCGCTTCAGAAAAAAAAAGAAGAGATTATCAATGCCGACATTGATGTATGCGTGCAGGCTTAGGTGAATATTCCTAATCAATTATATGACAAATCTTAAGTTATTTATTTTATTTTTTATTTCATTTGTCTTAAACTGTCTTTCAGTGGATTAATCCATACCGATTGGTTTACTTTATCATTCTTTTCGCTAACAATTTAAATCCATTACGGGTCGCGTAGTGCCGTCAAAGAGATCAAAGTTATCAAGATAAAGAATATTATAATTTATCCAGGTTTCAGTGAACTTTTAGCAATTTCAAACGTTTCAAGGGTTGAATAAAAAAATATTATTTAGACATTCCCACTTAGGGGGGGAAATAGATAAGCCTTGCCGTTGACAGTAATGGGCTTTGATTTATCGCAGCCAAAATCAAAATCAGAACAAAATAGAACAATAAATTACCGTGGAATTACAGAATAGTATGAAATACAATTGACAGGAACTGATAATATCTTTAAGTGCTGAATTCATCCATTTTGACGTCATCTTTGATGATGTCTTTCCAAATGAATCACTAGAAATTGTCTAACAAGCGAATTTTTTTTCCCCCAGTTGTCAACAATTTGATGAGAAAATTAAAAGTCTGTCACTTTCGAACTGTTATGCTGATAAACAAAAAAGTCCGTTGTTTTTTTTTTTTTGACAGCTAAACATTTTGAATGACGTTTGTCCATATTTTATACCAATTGTATAAAAAGCGTTTAGAAGGCATGAAGCTGTCTGAATACTGCACTCTGGTCATGATGTCTATCAACGATATGAGCCTCTTTGTCATGTTCAGAAGGAGTTATGAGGGGAAATTTTAAAAAAGAGTCACATGGGAAACATCGGTTGACCTTCTTGAGGTGACTCTCACAAATCACTCAATCATTGGTCTAGAATGTAAGAATAAACTGAACGGCCTATCTAATTAGAAGCAAAGTCCGAGTTCGGGGCTACAAAAGAATTGAAGGCAATGAGATCTCAGACGAATTGTTGAAATGCAGCTCGGGGACTACACCACTTAGTCCAGAACCAATCATTGGTGTCAGTTCAGGGAATAAGTGAAGGAATGTCTACCCTTACTTCTTACAGAACCAACAAGTTTTTTGTTAGGTGTCTCTACAGTTCGGGATGAACCTTAATCAGCAAATCTTTTCAGTTAGCCCGCTTCTTACTTAACTGCCTGAAGTGGCGCACACCAAGTTGATTGAGGTCCCTTTCTTCTTGTGCACACTACCTTAGTGGTCTAAGATCTTCCTTTCATGTGCTGTCCCTCTTGGTTAGATTCTGTCCGTTCGCTCTACATGTCCAATCCATCTTAAACTTCCACTGCTCAGTTTTTTGACTAGGTCGATGTCGCTGTGGACCTCCTACAGTTGGTCGTTGAATCTTCTCCAAAACATATCAACATAAACGGAATCGAATATCTCGCGAAGAATTTTTCGTTCGAAACGACCGATTCAATCTTCATCTGCCTTTGATAGAGTCCATCTTCTTCTTAAGGTTCTTCTCCGCTTCGAAGGTTGGAAATCATCGTTTTCAGTGTCTGCTTGTTTGTAACGCCTCTTTAAATCGTTGGAATCGGAAGGTTGAGCCATCTGCGCAGGTTTGCTAGCCATGTTAGTCTCTGCCAACATGAATCATGGAGGACCCTACATGTGCGTCTTGTCTTAAAAACAATGACATGACGGAGAACTTATGCTATCAGTATCCAGACTTCACGAGTATAACTTACAGTATCTACCTACTTTAAGTATCTGCATATATTGGGAGATACATGAATAGAACTTGATGATAGACAACATAGCTGCAATCAAAAAGTAATTGACCAGCAAAGCTGGACCTAGATTATCTTAGTCCTGTTACATAGCGCAGAGGAATTGACTTAATCAAAAATGGGTGAAGAGGTTTCTTCAGCTCCGTTTTGTCTTTTGTATGACGGCAAGTGAAGAAGGATGAGCTGTATGGGCTGTTCAGTGACATCAAGCTAGTCAAAACATGAAGAGTGAATGACCATCAATGCTCAAGCTCCGTAGTACAAATGGAAAGAAGCCTTAACCAACTTGATGTGAGAAACTGTGGGTAGTTTGTAAATGCTTTTTGGTTCTATGCGAGGCGTACCTAGACCATCTTGGAACGTTTCTCTAGCTATGCTTTTTCTTCTCTTCTCTCTGATTGACAGGCATTGTTACAAGTCATGTTCTTTGAAGCAAGCTGACTCATTTCTTATCAAACTTGCTCGTCGAGTAGTACCTATAAGTATAAAGTGACCAACCGTCGTTCACCATTTTTATTTATCTTCAAAATCTTTTAATGGCATTTTTATCTTCAAACGATTACGGATAGTGTCTACTAAAGAAAGAAACCTCTCAATGTCAAGTTAATTGCAAGTGAATGCAAACATGTTTTACATTTTTATCGCAACTAAAATTTGTTTATTTATTTCAAAAATAAAGAGAAAAATAAAAATTAAAGAAGAGAAGAGAGAGAGAACAAACGAAAAAGGCGGATGAAGACTGACCTAAACAAACACAAAGCGATAAGACTTTATCTCTAAAAACAATTAAAGATTATGGTTTTAGTTTGTTTTCTTAAGTAAGCACCTATATTTATGATTTGTTTAGGAAAATCGTGTGTTGAGTGCTTCAACTATAAATGAATAATTGCGAAATTTATGAAACGGCATTGCAATGTGGAACTAATAAGTTTAATAGTAGTGTTATTGAAAATTGACACTTAAGTCTTTACGTAGGTTGAAGGGTGACTGCATCTCGTATGGCGCAAACTTCACTCGGATCTGGCTGGAGTGTTTGCTTTGGGTTTCCGCTTATTTTTCGGTTGCACGTGGTTCACATCCCACATGTAGATCCAAAGATCGTTGTTCCTATTTTGCTTGCAGTTGTCATCAACAAAAAATCCGTGGTTTGGTAGTTTGCGAGATGCTGGATAAACCTGACTTTAAAGGCTTAAGCTCCGAAATAGACAATATAAGTATGTGGATGACGTTGGTGTTCTGTCTGTTGGTCCCTTCCTGTGAACCGTCTGCTTTAAGGCGCAGATGGCTCCGGATGTTATTTACGGATGGTGCACTTGGAATGGGCTGTTATCCTCTTAAAACGTAAGTTGTTCTCTTCACTAGGAAGAGGAAGCTGACTGGACTGACTCTACCAGCGCTCAAAGACATCAGAATCCCATTTGCCAACGAAGCGAAATATTTAGGAGTAATCTTGGATAGAAAACTTATTTGGTCAAAACACGTCGAATCTAAAGGGGCTCGAGCTTTATCAGCTTTGTGGCAGTGTAAGGGCAAAACATGGGTTTTATCATCGAAAAGAGTCCTATGGCTCTATAAACCGATTGTAAGACTTTCCTTAGCATATGTGTCGGTTGTCTGGCTTTCATGCAAAAACATGACTGCTATTTTCACTAAATTCCAAAGAATAGTTTGTCTCAGCTGCACTGGGGCTTTTTCCAGAATGCCTGGCTCTGCTCTTGATGCAATGCTTAATTTACCACCCGTCGATGTTTAGATCACGGGCGAAACAATAAGAGCCATCATCCCTTAAGAAAGAAATGGTTTTTGGTATACCACACACTGGAGTTTTGAGGACCTTGCACGAGGAATTTCTTTGACTCAAGCCTCATGGATATACCATTTGACGTTATGGTTCCGAAATTAAGACTTCTGTGTAGATTTACGGTCGATTTTCCCCTTTGCACAGGAGTGGTTTTCACCACATTCTGAGCTGGGTAAGGAATGTAGTCGAATTTGTACACATGACTTCAAGACCAGTGATAACTTAGGTGCTGGACTCTTTGTGGAAAGCGACAACGTAAGACTGCACTTTTGCCTAGGTATACATCCATCTGTCTTTCAAGCGGAGATTTTTGCAATACCAGTGGAGGGGACGAAATATCTGCGTTTGCAGCGACAGTCAGGCTGCGCTTAAAGCCTTGCTCAATCCTCTAACGAGATCCAAAATAGTTTGAGAATGCAGGCTTAGTTTGAATTCGGTTGGAGGACTGAATTTGCTAAGACTTGTCTGGGTCCCTGGACAAAGCTGGATTACCGGCAATGAGTTCTTCGATGAGTTTGACAGGTAAGGTTCAGAGAAGAACTTTTCCGGCCCTCAACCCACGTTAGGGTTGCCCATCTCTTCAGATAGGACTTCTATGGTTGGGTCCAGCAAACATAATTTTACGGGATGGAGGCAGACTAAGCAGATGGTTCCCGACCTCTGTAAGAAGTCCGCAGCATTCTTGCTGTCTCTCAGCTGAAAATACTGCTGATAACCTACATTTTAGTGCGTTAGGTTTAAGTCACACCACTATCTGTGACGCTTGTGGAAAGGGCCACGACACTGCGGAACACTTCCTATGTGATTGTCCTGCCTTTGCTAGTATAAAGTGGTGGACTTTTGGGTCCGATGTGATGAATGCTGGTAGCTTAAGCTCCTTATCACTGAAACTCTTACTCAACTTTCTTTGAAAGGTGAAGAAAACACAGTAAAAGGCTGCTGTTTCAACACCCCGATAGAAATAACCGATGAGAATAGAAGGCGACTGAAAAGAATCTTATCGGTTCGTAAGTATATTTCTAAGTGTCATAAAGCTCCATTCTACTGCAAATTGGCTTCGCACTTAACCGTGTAATAATTTACCAGAGAAATGGATTGAGAGCACGTTTTCCTAATTCCTTAGACCGTACACGTATGCAATTGAAAAGGCCTTTCAGTCATGCTTCGCATATTTTACCTCTTGGCAACGAATCAAATCCGAAATAAATGTTTCCCTGTTTCGGCTTGAAAACATTTTTTTTTCTTTTCTATTAATTAACAAAAGATGGTAAAATCAACTCCTAACCGGAACACTACAATCTAAAATCAACATAAAACTTAACTTGTGACGACAAGATAGATTTTATATGATTGCACGAAAAGATTTTATTTTTATTTTTAATTTTTATTGCCGTTTGCTTTTTGCAAAAAAACTTGAAGAACAAGTCGTACGGGTTAACATTTTTTTTTTTTTGTTTTTAATTTATTTTCTTCAAAACGCCATTTCTGTTCATACATACGTACATACTTATATTTATAAGGAAATTTGTGCATAATACTAAAACCACGTGAGCTGTGGTCGACTATTAAAAGCTGTTTACTCGCTTATAGCAAGGGTGTATGCAATTTTTTATTTTTTAATATTTTAATTGATTAAACAAATTACACTCATAAAATCCAAAGAACAGAAATAAATTAACAAATGTGTGTCTGATTTAATTTCTATTTCAGCAGATGTACAAAAGTATACATTAATGAACTTTTAATAGCACCACATCAATTTATTTCGAACATCAAAGATGTATAGGTTAGAAGTAAAACTATCGTTAATGGATTAAAGCCTTTAGGGTGAATTTAATTACAATAAGGCAATCTGTTGGATAATTTTTATTGTAAGGCAAATGATTAAAATTAAATAGTTTCTCAAAATGTATTAAAAAAATATAAATTCATGGAAAAAAAGTTGTATTGTCTAAATTTGAATGATTATTGTCTGATTCTCTGTGTTAAGGTCGCTATAGTTATTATTATTTTTTGGATTTCTTTCATTAACAATATGGAAAGTACTTTAAACTTTGACATATGTCACCCTGGACCTCATCCAACAAGCCTCTCTTCGTTGTAAATAGATGCAGGGACGAGGAAGAGGAAGAATTTACTGTGCACTTTTTCTGCACGTGTAACACCCTTGCAAACATCAGGAATACCACCTTAGGCGAATACTTCTTTACCGATCTAAATGATCTGAACATCTTCAGCACGGCCAAACTAAACTGCTGTGTTGGGAAATCTAAATAGTTTCAGGAGTATACCAAGCTTTTGTTTCCTGTAGTGCTATCAGACTCAAACAATCTGGGTTTTGGTCTCCGAAACCCTTTGATCACAGTAAAGCTTTTGATCTGCTGCCTAGGGATCTGGCCTCGACCATAACTAACTACTCGATTCCTAAACTCAAATTCAATAAAAATATTCAAGTTCATTTTCCAGAAAGGACGGCATGGAACAATACCCTATCCCTGTCGAAATACCAAATATCGATCTTTACCGACGGCGACAAGATGGGGTGGCATTGGTGGCATCTTCTCAGCGGAACTGAGCGTATCCATAACGTACCGCCTCTTCGAGTGTTTTCCAGGCGGATATACCAGCGATTAGAGAGGCCAGCGAGATACTAAGCCTCATTACCACTACCATAAACAACATACAAACAACAGGCAAACGCTCGGTTTAATATTACCCTCCTCTGGGTTCCTGGAAATAGTAACATAGAGGGGAATGAGAGAGCCGATACACTAGCCAGATGTGGTTCAACCCTTGATGCCTCTCTTGCGGAGTCAGTCTGCCCCCGATGTGACTCACCAAGTGTAGAATTCTTCAACACTTTCTCTCTATAGCCAATTCTAGGTGAAAAAGTCTAGAAACCTGTTCCAAATCCAGACAGATATGGCCAGCCTACAATAAAAACAGGACGAATGACTTAGTCAACAGATCACGCACCGAGACAGCAGGAATCACAGCAATTAGCATGGGCCACTGGCCAATTGGGTCATACGCTGCCAACCCACACTGCCATAGTTGCAACAACTCACATGAGAAGGAAACTCTATTCCTGAGAGTGATCCCTCTATTGTTGCTGCATTTGAGGGCCTCCTTTCTTGTGGATTAGGGTAAACGATACCCGAAGATTCCATTCATTAGGTATACATTGGTCCGACGAAATGTAAGAAATAAGTTGTTGCATACTCTCTATCAAGCTTTGAATAGTTCGACCAATAAGCCATTAGATTCAGGACCATTATAGACTCGTAACTTGCATATTGCTATTCTCTCTTCGTTGTGCATTTACGAGGACATAGGCGTCTATAAAATTTCCCACTGCAACCTCTGTCTGCCACCTGCTACTCCCACCTTCACATGGTGATGCCTGTCAACTGAAGACAAGTTTGCAAATTCTATGGTAGTTTTTTGGTTTGAGAGAGAGAATGATACCCTCATTTTAATACAGGTGGTAGCTGAATAACTTCTAGGATGGAATCAACGATGGCGTCTACAACTCCTGTTAGACTGAACTACTTTGTGAACACCTGTACGGACGTTATTGAAAAATCGGTCTATCCAGTGCGGAGTTCCTTGGAGTTTATCCAAAGATCTGGCCCTTCACAACCGTACTGGCGGGATATCTGCCTGAATATGTCAAAAGATCGAAGCAAAAGCAATAAATTTACAACAAAAAAAATAAATATTGTAAATATTACTCATGCGCCCCGCTATCCGAAATTTGATTTTATTTTTTATCATTGTATTTACGACTCTTACTCAAAGACCTACTTACTTCTCATGTAAATATATATGTACATGTATAAAATAATGGCTTCACCCGTGCTACATGATACTCCAAACCTTAGCAGGGAGTTGAAGCCATTTGAAGTTAGACCACGGATAAGATGGAATCTTCTTGGTATCACTACTTTTTCTCTTATTCTACAAACACAGTTTTTAAATAATCCAGAAGGCGGATATCATTGCACAATTTTTGCGAATTTAAGTGTCCTAGGTCGGAAGGGTTAAAAGGGTTAAGGATCTTCGAAGCGAAACTGGTATGCATAATCTTGAAATGTTTTAAAAAATTTAGAAACCATCATTGACTTCGCAGACAAACAAGATACCAGAACGAACTCAGAACGCCAGAGTCCTGAACTGTCGACAGATACGTAAGCAAAGAATCCTGGAAGGTTTGAATAAGACTGTGGAAAGGAGAGTCTATCATTTTCGAACAGTTACCACAACCATTACGAAGAACGACTCAAACTTCTAAAACAAATAAAATTCTATTTCTGAATAAAAATTTAAAGAAACCTTTAATCGGTGTGCGCGATTTTAAAGCTGAACAACAAAATACGAATAATTTGTTGCTCTAATAAATAAATTTATGGTTGACACAGTAAATGACAGAAAAGCAAGGTGTGGATTACGTGTGTCCCCTCAGCACATGACTGCAGTTGTTTTCGTTATTTTTTTTTTTTTTAATTTTAATTTTAAAGAGAAGTTTAGTTATTTCTTTACGAGCAAGTATTACATCAAATGTGACTTAACAGACCGGAAATGTCAATTGTTAAATATTTGCTTTATCTGTAACTGGTTGCTGTAACTGTGTGGAATTGGAGATATTTGTCAATGTAGTGTAGCTTTAGAATCGCCACTTGCCTTTTAGAACTCAGAGATAAACCATCACCAAGTCACTCAAATCTCGTAAGAATAGCCCTACAATGCCATCTTAAGGGACAACCAGTTGACAAGTCCAAAACGCTGTTAAAAATATAGGACTCCTTATATCGATGACGTTGAAGTGGCTGCCAGCACACTTAGACCAGTGAAAGGTCCACTGTGATGTAGCTATAACTATACATAAACCCTGAAACGAAGCGAAGAACAAGTCTCTGCAGGAAAGATTTATCAAATAACAAATGCCTTGATCATCCTCGTCTGGCCAGCTTTAAGCATGCTTTTCGTAGTGTATTAAGCCAGGCTTCTCTGGATTCTTGCCAGCAAAGACGTTTCGCATGTCTGATTTGTTTACCCCGTAGAAGAGTTCGGGTGCAATGAATGTTGTTGATGCTCCATCTTTAGTCATTAAGTCGGCTTTTTTCTTGCCCGCAAATCCGCTATAGGCAAGAAACCAGTGAAGAATGACATTGTTGTTTCTAGCTAAGCCTGAAATTACATAGTGGGTTTCGAGGACTTTGATTCAAGCGCTTTGAGGGCAGCTTGACTATCTAGGAAGATAAAGATTGCTGTCCCCAAATGGAGAAGTCTTGATTAAGTTTCACAAACTGATTGATGGCGAAAACCTCGGCTTGGAATATGAACGAATACTAACCAAGGCTGACTGAGAAGTTCGCGGATGGTGATTCTCCAAAAATTCCATAAGTACTTCCTGTTTGCCATTTTGACTCCATCCGTATACTAGCCAAGATCAGAAGGGTAGTGGGGGGTTTGTGTTTCTCCCATTCCTCTTTTTGTGAAAGCAGTAGTCGTCTAGAAACAATTTGAAGGTTATTTCGTGCTTCAATGTTTGTATTGGACCTGCAGCTTGTTCTCCTCAGGCGCTCAACATGGACTGAAGTCCCCAATTTAACGTTTCATAACTTAAATAAAATAAATTAACATGTCATTTTTTTTTAAATTAATCCCCCAATTGATAACAGTGCTGTCAAATTGTTAACTTTCATGTGACAAAAATAAAAGAAAAACTTTTCGACGAGTAAATCCACCAACAAAGCCTATTTTGGTCGTAAGTCAATTTGTTTGCCAGACATTCCTATGATAAATGCAATAAGCTTCTCATTTGTTATGACTTTGTTCCATATTTCTTCTAGCTGTCATTGCATCCTTATTTCTGTCCAATCGCTTATCAATTCCGCAAAGTTAACTGTCACATATGTCAGTTACCAACTGACATCATTATTATGCAGAAGTTTCACTTATTTTCGATGAACAGTTGTGTTTGTTTGCCATGTCTCAGTAAGTTTGCAGATAAAAAAAGAAAATTGCTACCAAAATTTGTATTCGCTTTATTTTATGCGGATGAAATATTTTGACGTGTGCTATGATGACATTCAAAGATACGCTTGTTATCAGCTGACATTTAAAAACATTTCTTATCTTCTTGGAATAAATATTAGAATGTTACGCATTAGATCGGCACTCTTAAATAAATTAGTCAGAGTTTGATTGTTTCCCCTAAATTTGACAGGTTTTCTTCAGGTCGGAGAAATATATGAGAAAATCATAAGTCATACCATGTAGCAGAAATCAAAGTCTATTGATATACACACGCGTTTAGATAAGATTTGTTGTTTTATTAAATGTTTGTATACAATAAAATAAAATCTGTAATAGTTAAGAAACTCTTAGGAATTGTTATTATTTTGATTTGCAAAGTGATTAGAAGCGAGTAGGTCTGGTAGCACCTTTTTAATTAGAAGTAGTTTATTGCTTTAATCTAAGGTAATTCCATTTGAATTCTAAATACAAATCATTACGCTGTGGGGGAGGAAGCAATTTATAATCGAATACACATACTTCACTTGGGAATTTTTGTAAAAGAAAAGTGGACTTTTTGAAACTTATCAAAGTCTGACCAGATTAGAAGCACAACACTTTTGCGTGACAGTATTTATTTACTCAATGGATTTGCGATCCATGGAAATTCTTTGATTGAGACAACCGTAGCATAGCTTCTAGTACTACAAACCAAGCCTGATTGCATCATCAGCACTTGGTAATTTAGTTGTCTGATCTTTTGGCTATAGCATTGTTGTCCATTCGCTTGATGTGGCCGAAGCATGTGCTGGCTTTTTTGACTACATCCACGACTAAAGTTTTTTTTTTTCCTTTAAGAGAGGGGGAGAATGCTTCATGCACCATGCTTCATGTCAGACTCCTACTAACTAAACTTCCTTTCTACCTTTGGAAACCCCACTGGAATCGCTGTTTGCATTACTTCAAAGTGTGGGAGTCTTCATCCAACGGGGTTCCGATTTGATTTTTTTCTTTTCGAGTTCTTATGAGGGTATGTTTTCGTCTTTCTCTTTCTTCTTTCTATATAGAAGCCTGTTTGGTTCCATCTGTCGTTACTTCATTCACACGGCACTTTCTGGAGTTATGTTTCTTGGTTCTTTCTGCTGGTCATCTACTACAGGTAAAGAAAGTGTGGCTTACAGCTCATAGAATTAGCAATAAAATTGTCTCCTGCATTTGTCCTCCTCGTAAATAGTGGTAATCTGCTCTGCTTTTGTTCTTATGGTTCAACACTCCACGTTGTTTAAGTAAGTTAAGTGCTTAACTACTTCAAAGTTCTGTTCTTACTGCTTGTTCATCATAGTTCATTGGACATGACTTTCGGAGATGGGGCAGGAAGCATAGAGAACTGATGTTAAATTTTCGAATATGCTTCTTTCCACTAATACTTTACCTCCATAGTTGTATAGCGCTTCTAAATAGATTTCTTGAATCCGGTATTCGACAGTTTTTTAATAGCTGTGCCAACTTCTTTTAAACTGGGAGTTGGCTAGATTAGAATCTCTTATTGCCATATCACTCGCTCTGTCCGATGTCCATGAAGTAACTGTTAAAAGTACTCTAAAGCATCTACTGCAAACCGGTGACTAGGGTTTTATCATTATTTCAAAGAGTAGCTTGAAATCAGTTGCTTCACTATCTTATAAAGTCTCCTAAATCTGGTTGCAATCATGAGGCTCTGCAATAAATATGTAGTATGCAAGACCTGCTTCTGGTTTTTTACAATTTGTTGCCTCATCTAGAGTTGGAAATGAGTATGTAAAGCTTGTTGACAAAAGGGTGTGAGTTAAGACGTTGTCCGCTGACAGTTATATACCAGTCGGCACAAGCTTAATATTATGGCAGAGTATTTCAACGCGTCGGTATTGACTTGTAGCTTCTCTCCATTTGCTTTCCTTAGCTCAAATCAACCCAAAAGCTTTGAATACTGTTTGTTGAAATCTTGTTAGACGGGGCTTGACTGACCAGTTCTTCTCGTTTCTCTTTTGGCGCTGTGTTGTTGCTGTTTTTCGTTTCCTTGCTTTACCAACGCTTTGACGAACTTTTAAGTCATCTACTAGGATAATACGTTAGACAATTATTCTATTAAGACCGCAGTATCGGTTTTTACCACACTAAAGAAATAAGAAAACCTATAAAAAATTTGAAAAAGAAAAACATACTCGCAAAAACTTAAAAACTCTTAAATATAAACTGCATTTCCATATATCAAAATATTTATCTGGCAATACTTTTTCTCGTCAACAATAACCCCAGACGTAATCCATCGATAACAAAAATATCCCTTCGCATCTGACAGACAACGATTATTACCCCATAACATCTCTGTCAATGGGAAATTTGTATTTTGGATCAAATGAAAAAAAAAAGAAGAAAAAGAATAACCAGCAGTCGCCGAACTGTCAAAAGTCATTTTACTACACTTTCTATTTTCCTCCTTTCTTGGTTACGCGAAAGACATTTATTCATCGCACAATTGTTTCCACCAATTAGAAAACAATTAACAAACAACATCTTGTTCTACATTCTGTGGTAAATGATTCTCTAGCCTTACATCACTGCAAAATTTAAATCAATTAACTACGCAATTATTCGACAAGAATACACTGAAATTTTGACTTGACTTATTTCAAAAAATAAAAAATAAAAAAATATTTTCACATCTACATAATAAATTTTTAAACAAAATTTTCCGTTTTTGCAGTTCACAGAGATTGTACCAGACATGGATGAGGATTACATGTTCAACGAGAAACAATCAATTCGCGAGTCAGCACGATCTCTGAAGAAATACGGCAGCACCTGCAATCACATGAGAAACAACGACACCTTGGTACGGCATGAAGTGGAGAAAACCGATACGCTGCAGGGAATCGCACTTAAATATGGATGCACGGTAAGTGAACGACAATCAGTCGAGTCTAATGAAATGGAAATTAATTAAAAAAGAATTTGATATGGTCTGGTGTTTGTTTGCTGTTCAATTGCCGTTCCTCCCCCACTTCGCAGGTGCATGCATGGAGAACATTGATTTTTTTCTGCTTTGCTCCTTTGCTTCATAATTTGTTATTCTTTTGGGGCTGGCGTGAATGTTGAAGTTCATGTTCGTGTTACGGGCATAAATTCTATTATTAGTCGATGAAGGTTTTCATTAAGGTGTACCCAGTACCTACTCCTGTCTACCACTGACTGTGCAAAACTACATACACCTTGGCAGTGATCCACTTTATTGATTGCATTCAGGTCGATCAAGGGAACTGTCGCCGAACTATCCCTTAATTTTCGTCGCTGGGAAATCGTCAAAATCTGTTAGAAAATTGAAATTTCATATTTAAGCTGCGCGTCTTATCAGATGCTGTGTGTGCCTTAATGGCTGCAAGTCACGAGGTGTAGACGACAAAGATAACACTTGTTTATTCGATAAATACAAATGCCTTTGTTGGAGATTTTTTTGCTGAAACGCTTGCTGGGGATTAACTGGCTGCAATCGGCATGTGGCGGGAGGTAAAACCACGACGATTGAAGCTAATTTTATGTGTGAATTAAATTTAATTTCCCTGCTATCGATATGTACATATCATATATCATCACATGGAGCTTTTTCAAGCCACGTAATCGAGTTTTTGCTTTTTACATTGTTGCCGAACTTTTGTAGAGTTCGGTTGAATCAAATTTTCGATAAAAAGACGGTAGGCAGGTACGTTCGTGGTATCAGTTCTGTGAAATGTTTATCTCCGGTGCGGCTTTTGAAGCTTATCTCTGCGGTAAACAGGAACAAATACACATTTCGCGTCGTTGTTTACATAATTCTTCTTTTGAACTGCTTGCATGTTATCGCTACAAAAGTAAAAGAACGTGTATGTACACACATTTGTATTCCTTCCTGCTGTTAACTCAAAAGATGTCTTTCCTAATTAAGAAATTCTTCATCTTTTGCGTTATTTTCCTTAACAGACTCTCGAGGCAGAATAATCGCCGTTACTTACGTTTTCGAACAACATCCACGTCTTAGTAAAGTTCAAAGACCTTGCTGTTGTATCTTCTCCTCCATTCGTCTTCGTTGCGACGACTGTGTTGGTTATGCCGTATACACTATACATGTTAATATAATCCGGTTGAATGTGTCTTTAATGCAGATTAACGCCAGACGATCACTTATCGGTATGAAACCGATTTCCGGCAAAAGGTAAAATCTTTTGCAACAGTTGAAACAAATGTTGCATGTACTTACTTACTTAAATGGCGCTACAGTTAGAGATGAATACTGACCTCAACCTGTTGGTTGGGCTTATTAGTCTCTCCAATTAGTCTAGTCCTAAACTAACTGCCACCAGTTGCACACAAGGCGAGGTCTTTCTCTAATCTTTCTGATGTGATTCTACTGAAAAAGTCTTGGAGATGAGTTGGTGTATACTCTCTTCAAAGTCATTTTGAGATGCTTTAAATAGTTCGGTCGGTAAGCCGTCAACCTTTATAACGCTGACTCCGTCTTGAAATTAGTTTATATTTTAGAGCACTGTTCAAGTTGTTTACAAAAAGTAATTTAGTTTGACTGGATCTATAGAAACCAGTATTGATTTCACTGCCGCCTAGTTCAAAAGCGTAAACACCTTTCCTTCTCTTGTGTGCTTCTGCTAGTCACCAAGTGAATGACCCATATTATTTCCTTTGGTCCTGTGACACAATGTTAAGCATATAGTGCCAAAAAACCCTGGGCATTGCTATCAAGTGATAAAGTAAAAAAGGTCGAGTTCAAATTTGCTTCGAAAGTATGGGCCATCCGTTGCAAGTATATTATCTTGTGAGAAAGCGACCTACTTTGGAACTTAGCTTGTCCACATGCTGTTAAGATCATACAAAGAGAACCACAAGTATACTGACTGCGGCCTTTGACCAAACCATATCTACCATCAAAGTCCCCACGAGAGAAAGAGTTGAGAACTACGAAGTTAGGAGCATTATAAGACACAAATCTATGAATGAAAGTCTGTTGGGAAATTTAGCTCGAAGCGACTGAGTCATAGCAGTGAGTTCAAAGCAACTGTGACCTGTTACTTCATATACACAAAAACGTTTTGACAAAACCACTGCAAAGGCCTTATAAAGGCGATGAAGATCAAGCGAAGTGGAAACTTTCATATTTATATTCCAAGCAATTCTCTATTCGCGCAAAAGTAAATCCCCAAGTATTTATTAACTCATTTCAAAATGGTTAAAGGTCAAATCCTTCTTAGGTTTATGCTCTCTTTTTCGAATGAGTGCATGCAGGTCTGCCAGGAATGACATTAAAGTCAACTACATTGCTTACCCTTGGAGTGTAGATTGCGGGGTTAAACTTACAGTATTCCTGTGAGATTCAGTCGCGGAGGTATGTTTGTCCTTTTAATTCTGCTTATCTTAAAACATCCGACGTCGATGCACTACTTCGAAAATTCTTGAAACTGGAAGAAACTTCGTTCGAGACTCTTGAAATCGCTGCAACATCTTAGGGCCCTAGTAAAAAAAATCAACAACAGCATAAACAATGCGCTTTATGTACACTTGATCTTCGAATTTTATCTGCTGGTGTAGGCAAGTATTGAATTCGACTCTTTGCCTCCTTCGGACGTCCACTAGGTCATTTCTAAACGCCAGTTGATCAGTAATGGAGTTTAGGTTGGCATCAGTTGTTTTATTTGTTGTCGCAATCGTTTTATGATTTATACACAACAAAGACTAACGTTAGCGAAAAGGCAAGACGTCATGCTGATAAATATCGGTTCACGTTCATTATGAAAGTTTCTCATGCGTTAAAGCCATTTGCCAATGCTAACGCAGTCATTTTTAAAACACTAATGCTGTAAAGTGGTTGCAAAAATATAACGATTGTGAAATAGATAGATCTCGTGTGTTTTGATTGCTTGTGGCTATGGCAGTGATTTAGGAATTGGCTTGTTTCCTCATGAACTTCTTGCATGCAAGTTTGTAACAGTGAGTATACCTAACCATCTGAGTAGATATTTGACTACTAAGGCAGACCCTTTTTTTTACCTGATGCAGTTGTGACAAGATCACCACTAGAGTTTAACTTCGCGGCGTATTTTACTACTTAGGTCCTGCGTTCCATTTGAATGTTACCACGCCTTTACACCAACTTGTTCGGTTCCTGACAATGTACTGAGACTGCTCTTCGACCATCATGCACATGCTTGGCTTTGCGGTTACAGGAACTTGTAAAACTCGCATGTCAAGTTTGTGGTTCTAAGCAAAATGCATCTTCAAAGCCATTTGCAAACATCATCGGCAAAGTAAAATAGTTTAAGGACAGTTACGAGTCTCCAATGAATCTCCATCCCTTTCCATTGACAAAGCATTACGAGGCACGTCACCCGAAAGAGTAATAATGTAGACTTGTCGAATTGCCTTGAATCCATATGACAACCCCTTAACAGAGGCATGATGTAGCCGAGAATTGTCTCGGGAATGTAGACGGTACCTTCAAAGGTAATTTTATCGAGCACAGAAAGCATTATGAAATAAAGTAAGGCATCACACCGGAGACCAATTAGGAGCTTACATTCCCAAGTGCATCATTTATCTTGGCTTTGTCTAAACTATTGTCTGGCTTTTCTTATCTTAAATGGAGTTCGTTATATTTTACGCTTGTTTTACTGCCAAATTACGTACTCAGCGTAAAATGTTTAAGTATCCTAAATATGTAACTAAATGTGTTAACATCGATATAACTTGGTAACTTTTAAGGACCGAAATAACATCACGCAGTAGCACCAAGTAGCACAAATAGCATTCAACACGCAGGCTGCTAACCTTGGCAAGATTTTTTTTGTATTTTTTGTTCCGTAAACAAACCCGCATGCTATTGTACATTCCCATTTAAATGCAAAATAAGTAATCATCTTCAATAAAAGGCTGAAAACCCTATTATGTATGCTAATGCATTCAATGTAGCTTCCATTCATGACCAGTGAATGTCTGGACGGTATAAAATTGGACTTGTTATGAGCTGGACAGTAATTAGCGCAAAAAAAAAGCAAGTGGAAGTCAATTAACTGCAGCGTCCTTGAAAACTGTGTTCGTATCATTTGACAAAAGGGTGTGTCTGAACGTTGGTTTCATTAGCCTTAATGGTCAGTATTCACAGGAGACTCTACTCACGACTGATTTATGGTTACTACACTTCCGTTCAGCCTATAAGTCACATGTCCCTCTACTAGACTTCTCATTCAAGTTCAATGTTTTATATCGTCCTCCAAATGTTTGCCGATATTTCACTTGGTGTAAACCTATCAATTTGTCTTGATGTCTTATCTGTCTGTCCGCCACCGTGTAGTTAACATATCAATCACTCGCAGCCAAATATATTGAATAATTAATTAAAATCACTCGGACAAATGGCTTCCGATTATCATGAAGGGTGGTTAATAATAACGAATCGGTTGGTTGATAGTTGAGTTATTTACTGATGTGGTTGTTGTTTCTCTTTTATTTTTCAGACGGAACAGATACGCCGAGCAAATCGTCTCTTTGCATCCGATAGCTTATTCCTTCGTCAATATTTGCTGATACCCGTTGAGAAGTCATCACCCTATTATCCGAAAGACGATCGACCTCAAGCGTTGCCCACACGACCATACTCTATTGCGGGTAGTGAGATATTAGTGAACACAGAGCAACCTCCACCACAACAGAATCACACAAGCAAAAATGGCAGCAAGTCAATGGATTCGGTTACGATGAGTCCGGAGGAGGAGAACAGAAAATGTATCGATGACTTCCTGGGTAAAATTGATTCAACAATAGCCGAGTCTAAGAAATATGTTGAGAAATCGCAGTGCAGCAGAACAGAGTGAGTACTGATTGTTTTTGTTTACACTGGGCTTTGTTTTTATTTATGTTGCACATTGGTCAGAAATGATGCTTACGATGCACACAGTTACCACATGAATAGACTTGATTTGATTGAAGGTTTTTTATTTATAGAAAAGAGGACATGCCTCTACCAAAATGTATTTCCACTTAATTAACTCATTCGAATTTTATTTTCATCATCTTTCCTTGGTTATGCGTGGCAGGTTGTGACCATTCCTACACTTCTTGAATTAAGGTATTAGTCAGTTGTCACCAACTCTAAAGGGAATCGTTACTTGTCGCTAGCATTCATACAGAAAATCAGCAGAGGTGATTACTTTCTCACCAAGGTAGTCTCAGTTTGCCATCCTTCCTACCTACGAAAATAATTAAAATTATGGTAGAGTAAAGTTGCCTTTGGATTGCGTCCTCTGTTGGACAAGCAACATGCCTATCAATGCGAAAAATCATGCGAAACTGAGCTTCAAAATGTGTTCAGTAGGAGTAAATGTGTGCTCGACCGTGAAAATTACGCGATAGGTACATTGAGGGTGCCTTCAACAATGTGATTAGAAAGCATATGTAGTTCCGCCAGAAACTAAGGCGTAGATGAATCATTTCTATTGTGGATAAAAGTCATTCTGATGAATTGAACACCGGTTGTAGTCGCCAGTGTGTTGTGGCGTGAGTACAAAAAAGGCTGCACGCAAGTTGTCTGCTTGACTTGACTCTCTGTTCAACACACTCAATAGTGCTAATGTCTACGCTGAGACATATGTGGTGTTAGGTCTAAGCGACCACACTGTTTGCGACGCCTGTGGAGGGGCGATGACACTGTGAAACACTTCCTGTGTTATTGTCCTGTATGTGCACGGATCAGGTGGTGTACCCACGGTGAACAACCTCTAAGTTGAGGTGCACCAATAGGGTGTAGCCTCCCTGATGAAAAAAAGAAACAGCTACAATGGTGCTGCTGAATACGATAAAACCCCACAAAATTGATGTTATGAGTAATCAATCAACTGGCCTATCAATTCAGCTTCCCGTGCCAATGTAAACATCCATGTAATAAGACTTCTTTAAATTGATCTCTTCTACTATCTTTTCAACTAAATTTGATTCAAAATCCCGTACTTATTTGATTCATTATAACTTTTCGCTTTTACTTCAGTTGCCTTGAGTTCTTTCAAGTAAAAGTGGATTAAACATAACAGTCTCCGTTCATAGTAATGTGCATGTATAGCAGTAGAATAATCTTATCAAGCTCAGCAAATAATAGGCCATTTGTAGGTCGAAACTTTGCACGCGTTTATCAACCATTTATTTAATCTTTCTGCACTGAATGTCTTGCTATGTAACGCCCTAAATTTAATTATAAACGTATGTACAATGTTTATACATGTATGCGCTCCTATATTTATTGATGCATTCTGAACACAATTAATTGCGAAATCTAAAAAATTATCTAGCATTGAATTATAATTTCGTTCACTAAGAGAACTTGGTTTCAAGCTCCACTTAGGGCCCTTGAGACATGTACGAATCATTCTTGTAAGAATTAACTGAACATGCTTTTAGAAACAAGTTTGTCATTGGTGTCTGTTGTTAATCACGGCAGGTAATAGGTATATTGTTCGGTCACTCCCTTCGGGGAAAGCATGTCATGAAATTGGGACTTACACGACATATGCATCGGTTGTGTGAGTGCTTCTTCAGTAACCTCAATCCTTCAACCACATGTAAGAGAATCTTTAGGTTCTGCAGGGAAATCATGTGCTTCGTGAAAAGCGTGTAGGTTTCTTCGTACCTGTGAAGGGTCCTTAGGCACAAGTTCTTTACGACAACACTTTCTGACCTAACAAAATCCAGCTACGATTGAACTGCTTAATCGAGTGAAAAGTTTGGCTCATGACATGTCAAAATATTTTCTAAAAATAAGCATTTCGTCATAGAGTAAAACTTTCACAAATGATTTTTTCTTTACAGCCTCATAACGAGTCAAAGTGACGATGATCTGTTTACCACCGGCGGAACAAACCGAAGAAGGAATAATAACTCGGGTTCATACAAGAACTATCAACAGAATAACCAGTCAAGTCATACACGTCACAGTTCATCAGGCAGCACCTCCGACACAGCACAACTTCTAAATATAACCCAAGGCAGGCGAGTGCAAAACTCACTGCAGCGCCTCGAAAAACAACAGGATGATTTCTTCGAATTGTAGCATAAGGCAAACATCCAACCAGCTTACCATTATTTTACAAATTATTTACAATTAAATTGCAATTAATTTTCCTAAACTGTGTTAAAACAAAAGCAACTACAACCAATCAACAAACAAACATGAAAACTTTACTTCACAACACTCGCTTGTTATTGTTTAATATATTTAACAAGAAGTTAATTACTATTTTCTTTTCATTTTTTTTTTTTTTGTTGACTCTTCTCTTGTTAATTAGTGAGAATTTTGTAAAATTATGTATACGTATAGAATTATTACTTTTTCTTCCTTTTTGCCACGAACGTAAGAGAGAGAATGAAATTTGAAGTTTTTCTTGTTTTTCTTTCTATTTTTTGTTTGTTATTGGTTTTCTTTTCTTTTTTTCTTTTTTCTACTTAAGTTTGTTGTATTATACGAAGATCTTATATAATAAAAATATATATATAAACTTTTTTTTTTAAATTTAAGAAACTAGCAACTATTAACTTTATAAATGAAAAACAAAATGAAAAAGAGTATTAAAGAGATTTTATTTTGGTCAAAATATGATTTGCGTTTTATTATTTTTTTCTATTTATCTTTTCAGTTAACGATTTTGTTTTATTGTTTATCACAATCATATCTCTAGGAAAAGAAAGGTATACTCTTAGAAATAGGTGACAAACAAAAAGTTGTAACATGTTAAGTTATTGTGTAAACAAACTACTAAAGGTTCGTATTTAACATATGTTATGTGTTGTTGAGGTTTTAAAAGAAACATAAATATATATGTGTACTGCGCTTAAAAAGAAAAACAAAAAATCAAAAACAAGTCAAATGTCAGCTTTAATAATACGATACGAATTATTCTTTGTAAATACTTAAGTTTAATCAAATGTTTCGTGGTTTCTTTTTTAAGGATGTTGTAGATAAATTTTTTTTATAAAAAAAATGCACTTAAGTTAAGGAAAATCAAAACAACAGGTGTGAGGAAATGTTTTAAAAAAAAAAAAAAGATTTATGATCAAAAGTAGAGGATAATTGTTTGCATAAATGAATTTGAATTGAATTCCCCACAATTATTTGATTTTTTTTACAAGCCGTCCATAACATAACAGTTGAATGTACATATGTATGTAGTCAAATTGATCTCATTTGCATCTTTTAGCTAGCGTTATTTTGATTTTTTTTTTTTTAAATTATTAAATCTAAGTCTATTAAGTTGAACACTGCCTATGTTTTGTAAGCGTTAAGCAAACATTACTGCTTATTCATTACAACGAAGTTTAATTAAACAAAATCAACCTTCATTCCTTCCATAGATTGCATGGGCGCCATCGCTCAGTGGTTAAAACATTGAACTCCTAAGCAAGCTGACTTAGGGTCTAGTTCCAGAAGGTTAGGTATAGTCAGCGTTTAGACCCGACGCACTGAGGCTAGTAGAAGGTTTATTGTGATGATTTCCGTTCAAAAGAAATCACCCTCTAGTTATTTCTCGATATTGAAGGTGTTTTTGACAATAGTGCCTCCGATTCAATCACCAATGCTCTTGCCTGCTGAAGCAACTCTCATTCTACTAACAAGTGGGTTAGGGCGATGCTTGGAAGCAGGGGAATCGGCTTATTTATTAACCCAAGCAAGACAGTTCTTATTTATAAGAAGGAATAAACTAAGCTTTGGTGTAGTGACTCTCGATGGTACACCCATTGGCTTTTAGCTGAAACTCACACATTAACAGCAAAATTACCAAAACGACTAATGCCATATGGATATGTCGCCGAATGTATGACAAAGCTTAGGGTTTACAGTCCAAGGTCATATATTGAATTCAAGCCATGATAGTTAGACATATCCCCACATACGCTTCTGTATAATGGTGCACTAAAGTCAAGTAAAATTCCACCATCTTAAAGTTACAACGACTTCAAGGATTAGCATGTCTCGGCATCACCGAGGCTATGCGAACATGCCCTACCGTAGCCCTAGAAGCACTTATTGGACTTACTCCATTACACATCTTTGTCAAAAAGTGGCAATACGTATTTCAGGTAACCTCCAACCCTGTATAGTCGAGTAGACTAAATGGTCACCTGGCTCCTCTCCGACTTTCCCGAGCTGGAAATGATCAGCACGGTATCTGACTTTATGACCAAAACACTGTGCTTTGGCAGAAAATTTGGGATTTCAAAGCCGTTTCTGGCTGTTTCAATGATCTCCTAGAGCTATCAGAGCGAAACAACGTTAAATTCTGGTGGGTACACAGAGGTATTGAAGACAACGAAGTCGCTGACACGCTCCATGAGTTCTGCCAAGGATTACAAAATCGTCGGTGTACGCAGGGAGTTGCACGGACTTGTGAAAGATCGTACTTTTTGTGTTTGCACAATCCCCATCTAGGATCCCCATTTGTCTTGAACTCTTTGTAGATGCGATCACTTTCTTCTGTCCAACCGGTATGTATAGTTTCTGAAAGTCTATTGGAATTGCTTCGACGTCGTGGAAAGAACGATGCTTACTAGACCTTTATAGTTTCGCGTGACCACCTGGACTCATCATGTAGAGATTATTCCTGAATTTATTCCAAGAGACCGTTTTGAAATTCCATCTTGGTTGCGATATGGATTCGATAGTATTAATTTTGGTGGCGTTTTCAACAACTACGGAAAGAAATGTGAACTTTGTGGGAAGCTCTAGAGGACGTTGCGCCTAGTTTGGAGAAGTTTTTAGTCGTCGTTGGTAGGGTTTGGAATAGTGTATACTGGCAACTTTTTACCTTTAAACAGGTAAAGCAATAACAATAAGATATTACACAATACCACCCAGAAAGAGTCTCAACTAAGCAACTTAATCAAATATTTTGTACTTGAAACTCACGCCTACGAATTACAACTCAAAAATGCAACAAAACAAAAATTAATTCTAATACTGTACACAGGGTATTCATTAAAGCTTAATTTTTTCATTGTTAATATGTATATGTATAATTAAAAACAAAAATTTAAATTTAACAACTTTAACTCCTTCACCTATTCACACTTTAAAAAAACAAAAATTCATCTGTTGTTACTATTCTAAGTGCAAATTCATTAAAACTTTAAGGGAATATATATTATATGTAAATGTTATACTTAAACAAATGTATATTATAATAAATTGTATACACTAAACAAATTATATATACACAATAAATAAATAAAATTAATATTAATTGTTCAAAATGTGTTGTGTTGTTAAACTTAAATAAAAAATAAAAAAAAAAGCGATGGGAGAACAGCTTAAGTATGTTACGAGTTCGGTGCGAACCTTGGCCTCAATCAAGGGACTGGTCCTTAGGTAGCCGTCTCCAGTTACGCACTTCAAGTTGGTTGAAGCCCCACCCCACTTTATGCAAGGTCTTCTTTTACTGCGTTGTCCCTCCGGGTTAGATTGGAAGACACTCCGCCCGGAGCGGTGATTCAGTCCTAGCCATCATAATGCACAGTTTTTTTTGACTAGGTCGATGTCGCTGCTAGTTCGTATAATTCTTCGTTGAATCTTCGCCTCCAAAGCCCGTCAATGCAAATGGGGCCGAATATCTTACTAAGAATTTTTCGATCGAAGCGACCATTCATCCTTGCTTCTGCTTAACGGCCATAGAGTAGGACTGGGATTATTAAGATCTTATGCAGAATCTCCTTATTTCTTCGGGTTTATGGCCTTATTACTCAATTGCCTTCTCAGGCCAAAAAAACAGCGACGGGCAAGAGATGTAGTTTATAGAAGTGATTGAGATGAGGAAACTGTATATGTACTTGCTACAATGTGGTTCCGTCAAGCCGCAAAGTCAATATCGTATAGGCTATGCTTGCTAACTGTCCTGCTAAGAATGTTTGTCTTTCTTATCGCCCAACACAATTTTAATGTCATATTTAGAGCATTGCTCATAGATCTTGTCGAGGAGCTCGTAGAAACAATCCCAGTCTTTCGTGGGAGCATGTGTGCATATAAGGCGAATGTAGCCTTGATGCGTTCCCTTGTGAGAAGCTTAACCCTAGCCCTTTACGGATTGTCGCTCCAAATAAATATATAGGTATATAAATGGAATATCTGATTGCTACGCGAGGTATTGAAGAGGAACTGCATCATTTTCACGATGGCCAGCAGGTAGCAGTTGTCGTATTTCATTTTCTGTAAAAGGCGTAGAGCTGAGAAAAAGCAAAAAATCTATAAAAGTTTGCCTTCGTCATCTGGGTGAGCATTTCTTTTTCTTTAAAGATCTAGTGATTTAGACAGTCTGAAGTATTATCTTAGCAAGTGTTCTAAACTAAACAGAGTTAGCTTGTGTAGGAGCGTAAAAGCGTAGGATCTCTACAATGCAATTACATATGTAAGTATATATCAATTTTAGCAGACAATAAAATCGATATAATGTGGGCCAATGTCGTATACCCCACCTTCACTTTATTCTATATAATATTTTTTATCAACATGCGAAATCATAATAACTACGTGTTGACAAACTGCAGATAGGAAGACAAATCACACGTCAAAACCCCCCAACGATAGCTCCGTAAAAAGATTGGAAACTTTATTCTAACACAAACTGAAATTGTGTTGATAATCTGTCGTTATTAATCAAAATATCGAGTGTGTAGATAGATTTATAGATAGACGGTATAATGTCCATGGCACTGACAAATTGAATTCTGAAAACAAAACGATGATTCGCCATGACTTGATGATCTTTTTTTTTGCGTCAGTAATAAGCTAGATTTGAAGGTTTTAATGGGAATTTTGTTCAATGAAACGGAAAAAGTATTCCATCAAAGTTTGTAAGGATTAAGGAAGACATGAGTCTACGAAAGAAACAACCTAATTAGGTTTCAAAACAAAGTGCGTTAACGTTACTGAATACCTTCTTAACAGTGAACTTACAATGAGTGTTCATATAACTAGTCTGATTACATAAATATATCTGTGGTTCTAGATTCTAGACTGGAAGTGCCACCCACTCATCAATGATTTATTCAAACATATTTCTTTCAGTTGCAAGAAAGTTTAAGTCGTATTTGAGAATTATTTTCAACCTCATTGCTCCGAGAGCTCACTAAGTTTAGTCACACCACTTTGAAAATAATTAAACCAATAAGCCCTGCGTCTTTTCTCTTCAAAACTCTACAAACATAATTCGATGGATTCGATTGAGATAGCACTGCTCCAGGTAGAAGAAAACTCACCCTCGATACCTAGGGTGACCTACTATGGATATGGGCTGGACATTGAGACGACCTGATGATACCGCAGTAAGAACAAGCATGGTGGATAACCCGAGGGACCAATGAACATAGAGCAGTGCAGCTGCAAAAAACATGAAACAATTGAAAGCGAAACACCAAACAACCCGAAGAGCCGACCCCCGATAAGACGACTACATGACAATAATTACTGTTCAATGATGAGCAGAATAATAACTTTACAAATACAAGAACCGGTATAGCCTCATAACCTCAACAATTTTACACCTCTGTAAAGGGCTTGACCTCAACCAACTTGGAGTGCGTAACTGGAAGCGGTTAGCTAAGGACCGGGCTAATGGGAGAAGCTTGTTGGTTGAGGCCCAGGTTCACCCCGAACTGTAGCGCGTCCTAAGTAAGTAAAGGGCTTGAAATTTCCATCGATTGCAGAGGTCAACTGTTCCCTGAACTAAACGACCTTGCTCTCGATATCCTAGACCGCATCATTCTCAAAAATAATATTACCGCACCGTGATAAAATGACTCGAAGTATCCTCATCAGTGGGGAACATGGGATAAGGAAGCATCAAAAATCTGACTGCAAATAGATCAACTGTTGTCTCAAATGGAAAAGATTGGCACTCTCTATCCAGATCGAAGGCATAGACTATGCCGTAATTGTTCAATGAAAAGGAGAAGTTAGAATTAGACATCTGAAAGTTCTAACCCTTAATTTTGTACAAATTTGAGCATTTTACTCAAGAGTAATAAATTAATTAACAACAAGTGATTCCAATGAACTCTAAACAAAATTGTATACTGCGCCAACTCTTTGGGTTGCCATGCCAACTTTTGATACAAAACATTTGAAAAATATATTTATGTTTTTTTTTTTTTTTCGTAATTCTAAACCATTGACAAATGGAAGTGAATTAAAACTTAAATATTTTTAAAAATATGTAAATTTTATTTGTTATATTACTCTACAATGTCTGAAGTAACACTTGATGCCGCTGTGATAAAAAGAACCCAAGAAACACTTGGAAAATATGTGAAGAAACCAGTCTTAAGTGAGAAACTGTTGAAGAAGCCACCATTTCGATTTTTGCATGATGTTTTTAAAGCGGTAAATTCTATCAATAAATGTTTAATAATTTTTAAAAAATTAAACAAATTTCTTCACAACTCATATCTTTTTGCAAGTACTACCACTGAAGGCCCTTTGAGAGTCAAACCAAGCAAATATTTCAAACTATGTCGCTGTTTATTTTTCTGATTTCCTGCTTATCATCTAGCGCTTGGCGGCATGCAACAAGGACTGGAACATTGGACCACTTGGTTTCTTCTTTGTATCCCCCCCCCACGAACGTTACATTTGTGAAGATTATGTCTACCCTGAAGTAGATAGACATTAGACAGATTACATTCTCGGAGGTTTGTTATTTCCTGCCAAGAGGTGGTGCCGCGAAAAATGTTTGGTTGTTTTGTTGAGGCTCGAATCCGTGTCCGCTAGCTTAGCAGTCCATCGCACTAACCCACGGTGACTCTACGTATCCCAACATGATATTGCATATGACTGTTAAAATCTGTTGCATGTTTAGAATCGCTGCCAAATTTCGTGTGTCAAAATTGGCTCAAATCACCTTTTTATCCCCTAGACTTTGCAGTCGATGAATTCGTGGACTTTTTGGCCGTTAGCCACACTGCTAGGTGCGAAACGGCTTAAGACGCCCACCTAACAGATATGAATATTGATAGTTCTTATAAGACATTTAGGATCGCCTCTTTTGAAGTTATGTAGAGCTGATAGTCCAATCGTCGGGCACCCACTCAAGCTTTATTGTTGATTTGGTGCTGGCGAGCCATCGAAAATGGCGACTTTGTTCTTCAACTTCTTCATGCCGATTTCTTCTTCCCTTATCACTCCATCTATTTGATTCCCATTCAGAGGCTTTTGAACGCACTTCTTAAAAACATCACTAATCCTTTTAAATCGGTGCCTCGGCTTCGTTGAAGAGTCTAGTTGCTAGTTAGGTTAGGTTAGATAAGAGTGGCAGGCTGCAGGTGCAACCTCACGTAGACCAGATAAAGTCATTTGTGTTACCACATGGATTTGTACTTCACCAAAAACACTACCCGCATAACCAGCCGGAGCTTGCTATGAAGCGCTGGAGGCTACCTATGTTGATGTCAGCCAGTTCACTTAGATTTTGAAAGAAGCTAGCTCCTAAGTATGCTCTTCTTTGAGCTAAGAGGGTCGGACGTGTACAAAGAAGGTGGAGAATCGTCTCCTTCTCCTCCTTGTCCATGCAGCTTCCGCAAAAGCCGTGGTAAAGGAGGCTTATAAGCGTGCTTGGCGATGGTGCAGTGCCCCGTTATGAGACCTACATAGGTGCTTATGAGCAATATTTTCCATCTGATGAGACAGTGAGACCGTTTGAAATCCACCTTGGCCAAATCTGCTTGGTGATAAGACAGGTGTTACCATCTGTGATTGATGATGTTGATCGCGTTTCTATTAAGTTTCAATTTGCATGCTTAAATTCCCCTTTTCGGGAAGAATTGGTAGAGTTGTGCCCTCTCTGGCGAGTTCATAGTTGCTAGTTGCTTGCCTTATAAAATATACGTATTGCTCAGTCGAGCAAAGAGTCTCTTCAATATCCTTGAGCTAGTAAACTGCAGAGGATCCCTTTTTTTCAATTCTCTGGCATGAAACTTAATTTGCTCCTATTCTGGGTGCTTCTTCTGTCACCTCTCTTCTCTTTTCTCAGTGAAGGGTCTCTATCTGTAGCCTTACATCATTTCGATCCCGGGCACGATGTTCTTAAAACGGAGGCTCATCGTCTTGAAGCTGGGTGCTGTGATTCGAAGATTCTCTTTTATTATTCATTCAGTCGATATGGTCGAGGCAGTTCAGTCGAAGTGTTTTGACTTTTTTGACTAAATCTACATCTTGATACAAGTCATAGAGTTCTTCATATTCATGCAATCTCCTCGTTTAGGGGACTTAAAACTCAATGAAGAGTTGTTCTTTCCAATGTGCTTAATATCTGTTCTGTTTTCCATTTAAACGTCCAGAACGAGGCTTCAGGCATCTTTATTGTTATCCCTTGGACAGAAAAGTCCATGTATGTCCGTTGTAACTCCAAACTTAAACCACATCATTTGAATCTAATTCATAGGTTATTCGAGACACTGGATGCTTCGAGGGTCTCTACTCTGCAGACGAGCTGAACATCGAAAACATCAATGACCGTGATGCAAAAATGCAGTTTCTACAAAAAATGATCGACACAATAAGTAATTCAGGATTATTCATTCATTTTGATTCTCTTAATAAGCTCTTCTCTCTTTAGAAATAGCTACCAATGAACCATTAACTACAAAAACATCCAAAATAGTCGCCGGCCATGAACCGGAGAAAACCAACGAACTCTTACAGATGATGGGCATTGTCATCGAAAAGAAAATCGATTGGAGGACTGCTGTTGAAACTGTTAACAATGGTGAGGTTGTCCCGACAACTACTAAATCCAAATCCAAAGACAAGATGGTCAAAGAAAAGAAAACCTCTCCCAAAGTGTCTGAAACTAAAAAGTCAGAAAGCCCTAAGGACAAGACCAAAGTCGAGGCCAAGGAGAAGCCCAAATCGAAGGACATCAAAGAAAAGTCTTTAAAGAAACCTTCTAAAGCGACTGATGCCGATAAGAAGGATGAAAAGAAACCAAAAGGCAAATTGTCTGTTAAGGAACCTTCAAAAAAGGTCTCACCCGATAAGTCCAAGAAAACTCCTACTCCTATCTCTACTCCTAAGGGCGAGCCTGACTCGAGGCAAGAGATCACACCCAAGATAGAGGAAAATACAAAAATAAAGGACAAGTTAATTGAAAATGGAGAAAATGTGGAGGAGGCTCCAGTTCAGAGTGAGGTGAAAGATGTTGATATGTCGGAAAAACCCGTGGAGAACGGATCTCCTTTGGCAGAATTCGAAAGGGACGAACGTCGTGCCAGTAAAAGAGCAGCAGACATTTTATTGACAGCCGCCGCAGAGGATACCAACGGCGTAGAAAGCCGTCGATCGTCTGGAAGTAAGCGATCATCTGGGAAGAGTCACAGGTCTAGTGCTGAAAAATCCCGCAGTTCAAGGCAGGATGAAGTCAATGGAAAAATGTCCTCGGAACCCACCGAATCTCTTAAAACGGTTACAGAAGAACCTTCTCCTGAAGTGACGGCAATTTCTTTTCAATCCCAACCGAGTCAGGATTCATTGCAAAATTCAGAAGTAAAACGTGAATCGACCTTTGTAAGGGAAAACTCCAAGGAAGCATCACAGAATCCTTCGAGACCACGTACATCATTACGACCTCCCAGTGCTAGACCTGCTTCAGCTCGTCCTGGAGCTCCTCGCAGGAGGGATAAAAATATTGAAATAATCCTTCAACCCAATGATCAAGTTAAATTGTCCGGAATTAGTGTGAAGCTGGAGACTTTTAATTCAGAACTAGAAGACGACGGAGAAAATCTGGTGATTATCGAGAATCCAAACACTGAAGATCCCTTACAGGAAAGTATGAGCAATGCCAAGAGGGTGGAGGAAGATGAATCGCTGCAACAGGGCCATTTGGTGCAACAGATTCTCGAGACTCAAAAGGAGCTTGTTCAGGGTGGTTCCCCTGACACTGAACACAAACAGGATAAGGTAAGGACTTTTTCAGACATAGTGTTATGCTGTTATTTGATTTTTTTTTGTTTTTAGGACTACGACATGGGCAAATCAAATGCCCCCCAAAGTTCAGCCAGGCAAATGAATAGTTTGCGAGATATCATACAAAGCCTTACAAAGTCCGTGAATCCTTTAGGAAAACTGATGGACTTCATTCCGGAAGACATCGATGCAATGCAATTAGAATGTTCGATGTGGAGGGACTCCTACAATCAATCTTCAATTGAATTGAAAAAGGAGCGAAGGTAATCGCAATCCATTGACCTCTGATGCTTTATTAACGTCCTTTTCCTAGTCTAACAGAATCAGTGACCGAACCAATGAAAAATCAACTAATCACCATCGAATCCACTATCAAAGAGTACCATGAGATGATCGATGGATGCAGGGCCAAGATCTTACAAAACGCTGAAAAAATCCAAAGACTTCTGACAACTCAATGAGGGGAGTCTCTATGTCTATTGTCGTACCTTGTTAGGTTCTAAATATTTACTCGATGGCTTAACACAATTCACACCTATAGATCGGAATCTATGGTTTTCTGTGTTGGGTGTTGGCCTCATCACCTCGAAGAACCATCTCTCAATTCATAAAACCAATCACGTGTTAATAATTTTTGAATAAAGTTGTTTATTTATCTCACCAATTATTTGGAAACGTTTGCTTAGCTTCTGTCGCAGAGTTCCGCCTTGTTTTTGTTTGCGAAACAAATTTTTGGAAAGTTTTTTGCATACAAAGACACCATTTGGTATTTGTTTTACGAATTTAAAAATAAATTGGTAAAGGGGGTATTATCTTGTCGAAATCGCTCAGCAGAAGAAAGAGCTAACGGTACTAACAAGTTCGATAAGCGTGTACGAATAGTGAAAAAGAACAGTCTACATGGCACCCTTCCTATAAATCGAACAGATTTTCTCAAAAAGACTCAAGTCGAAACGGAAGACACAGTTTTTAATAAATGTGTCCTCCAATTAAACACCTTGATGGTGGTTTCAGGGAGACGAACGTGCTGGATGATAGGCACGAAAGAAGAGCAAATATTGGATGAGGAGTTCAATTAGCGAAGCTAATACTGGGCGACTAAATTGACACATCCAGCATTGGAATATCGGCGCTCTAGTAAGAGAATCTTTAAATTCCACTCAAGCCTTCTTTCATGAGCTGATAGAAATAAGATGTTTACTGGCACCCTGGGCTGTATTGCTTTCGTTGCTATTGTTAGATATGGGATCACCCAGCCTATATTCCTATCGATATGAAAGAGAGGAGTATATGTATAAGAGTGCCAGATGTATCTGTAGAGTGGAAATCTTTCAGAGAAGATCCTATTGTTTCACTGATGACCGGAAGGCGTTTATCATTTGTCCGCGTACGTTACGATCGTTATTAGAATCGTTATCAATTTTCAAACCACAAGAAATCACGAGAATGGTGAGATGCCTATGCCTGCTCCAATAGAATGAAGTGAGTCTGCTTTTTATTTTCCTTCATTCCTTCTTTTTCTACAAAAAAACGTAGCAAGAGTGCTCTTAACATCCTGTTAAGCACTTTCAAGTACAAAAATTTGGGATAAATTGAACCCAACAAAGATGAACTGCGTCTTGCTTTGTAGATCTTTAGTGCTGCTTCTTTTTTTTTCTTCGTTTTTCCCTGTGACGGCGGGGCGTGTAACCTCGGTGTATTTAGCGTCTTTACTCTTCCCTTTTCATTTCTATTGAATTGACAATTTGTGTCCTATTGTTTGGATATGTTGCTCCCATGTGTTTCGTGGTCTGTCACTTGGGGTCGGAGCGGCTGCTTTTATTTCGTGTTATTAAAGTATCCTTAAGTCTTCCATTCGTTGAATGAAGTCGAACCACTTTAGTTGTTTTTCTTCTACCTGAAATTGACTTCTTTTTCTTCTCGTTTTCCTCGCGATTCTTCTTACAAATGTAATCTCTGTCGCTTGAAACGAATAAGGTATTTATCGAGCAAATGTAGGGACCAGACTCCATATAGGGCAATTGGCGCAATTATGTTGTATAGCTTCAACTTTACTTCTGCTGAAATTGCTTCTTTTTTTTGGGATTTGTTACGCCTCTGTCTCGTGCTTTCTCGAGCACAGCGCGGAGAGAGTAAATGAAACACTTTAAAATTTACTTTTTAGTTTTAAATATTTAATTTATTCGAATAGTAAGACCCGCCGCCTCATGCATCGCTGCAACCTTTCAGTTTCTAAATCACTCTCTGCTGTTCCCTTCCATCGATCGACCTTCTATACTTTTTAGGTTACCCCTAATCTGCACATCCGTCACACCGGGGTCAATGTTATCAATATTTCCCAAAGTACTCAGGTACTTGGGAGATAACGCACAGGAAGCGTTTAGATGCATTTTATTGCACTATAATCATTTCCTTTATTGGCACATCAAACCCGAGTGCAAAGTATCGCGACATGGTGCTCGGTGTATGTTTGGGACTTTAAGTAATTTATTCTTGCCCGAAAAACACAATGCATACTAGATGGTAGATACGCAAAGCAGGTTGCCTTGCATGATAGGGAAATGGTGGATTCGTCATGTAGTGCGATCACTACAGATTTAACACTTCCTGAACGTATGTAAATTGGTACAAGTACGTATGTAGGTTGGTACTGTTTCGATATTCCTTCCATTACAACTGATATTAAGCGCTTCTTACTTTATGAAATCAAACAAAACAGTACATACATAGTATATGTAAAACCGTTTAATGCAAATATATAAACTAAATATCACTTTAATCTAATATAATTCCAAATACATACGTAAAATTCAAATGAAACAGTAGAGTATATATTTTGTTTAAAATGTTTATCAGCTACAAGGCAATACGTTCGATGCTACTTAAATTAATAACTAATATATAATCTATTCATCAACATCGTTGGAGAGAACAAACTCAATTACTTCATCGATTGAATAGTTGTTTAGGAGTTCCTTGATTGAATCGTTTTGAATAACTACGGTAAATAGAAGTTTCACAAACTCCCTCATCCTTGTACCATATTCTTCGGTAAATTTCGTTTTATATAGATTATAGCCGCAATTCTCTATGACTTTACAAAGAACCTTAAAAAAAAAAACATAACAATTTGTAAAAGGTTGCCTTCATATAGAAAACTCATTAGAAATTCTTACATTTTCCACGCTATCCTCAGGCCAACCAAACTTCACCAGTGTTTCCACATCCACAAGCATATCAAGCAATTTACCAACGTTTTCTGCGATTAGCTTATCCTCCTCGCTCATCACCTTGGGGGGTACTTTCTTTGTAGGTGATTCCCGCAAGCAATTCGATAGTGACTTCTTTAGTTCTGCTCTGATATTTGGGGGCTTAATTTGTATTGCCTTCTTGGCTTTTTCAAAGTCCGGAGAAACCTCATTATCCTTAGCAATAACAGTGAAATCTGATTTCGCTCCCGCTTGCACTTCCGTTTCGGTAGCAAACGAATCTACGATAAACTCCTCAATAACAAAACCATCATATTCTTCTTTCTTGATTGGTTCTTCTTTATCTTGTTTGGCGTCCTCAACGCTGGGAATACTAAAATGTTTTAAAACTGTTTGATAAAAATAAAATAAAGATGCAAACTTTCAAGACTTACGTGGGGTGCATAGTTTTAGCGTGATCTTCTAACAAACGAATTTCTTCAAATACCATGTCGCATTGATCGCATTTAAAGTCAGAGGATTCGTGCTCCTTTAGCATATGGAAGTGAAGAGCTTTGTTATTTGGAAATTTTTCGTCACATTCAGGACAAATCTTTGTTGCGTTTTCTATTGAATGAAATACTTGAGAACAAAATTGAATTAAAGTAAAACTATCTTACCCATATGCTTTGTAGTTTGGTCATGTTTTTGTAGGGCGGCTCGACCACTAAACTGCATGTTACAGTCCTTGCAGTTGTATTTTACGTACGATTTTTTGCCTGTTTTGTGGGTTTTGTGATGCCTTTCAAATCTAGAACGAAAAAAAAGTGGCAATTAAATGCCCTGCGGCAACGTCTCTACTACGCTATAATCTGCCTTAGGGCAAAATTATAACTGAGAATCGGTTATAGAATATAATTTTCTTTTATAAATTGCTTTACCAACCAGTATGAGGACAAAAACACGTCCATTTTCGGTTGCTCTGTTGTCACAGCAGTTTTTTGAACATACAACCAGATGAGATGATTATGATTCCAACAGACTACGAGAAAACCGATTACATATTAAGAAAACCTTTACGGTGTACATCCCTTCTAGAGAAGAATGCGAGAGCGGAGACTTGAGGCAGAATTTTGTTATATCCATATGTACGGACGACTCAAAGATGGTCTGCGAAGTTGATCTGGAAGTCTTCCTGGAAGATTTGAAGACGCCAAATGATTAAGTCTTACTTCAACAACCATTTCTCTCCAATATTGGTGGAGCAGTGTCAAACCGAACCGAATGAAAATGAGAAAACCGAAGAGCTATCCAGATAATAATCTACGGCTGCCAAGTAATCGGCGGAATAGATCTACATTTCGCTTGCAATTGTCAAGGGGACATTATTTTCCCTCTTTCTTACAATTACCAAACAAAAGTGGGACACCTGAGACCTGTGCCACGAGAAATGATATTGTTGTTAAAATAACTTATGTGTTTACTTACTGTTTTTCCGTTTTAAATTTCTCAGAACATAGTGCACATTCATAGGGCCGTACGTGTGTACGCAAATGATTTCTCAACTGAGTAGCTTGAATAAAACGCTTGCCACATTGATCGCAAGCATGTGGCTTCTGACCGGTGTGCCGCTTCATATGTCTGTTGAGAACTTCTTTAACAGCAAATGTATTGCTACACTGAAATAAAAAAAAAATAAGAAATTTAAACACGCGATTAAGGTAATGATTAGTCAGTATCGTGTTTGCGTTATACTTTGATTCCAAGAAGAAAAAACAGTGGTCTCGCAAAGTGTGTCCGTTTCTCTTTTCTTGAAATAACTTCTTATGTTGAATCAAAGCAAAATTGCAAAACTACGATAATCCTCAACACGTTTCTTTGAGTCACTCGTAAAATGAGAAATAACTTACCACCGAACAGGTATACGGTTTCTCGCCAGTGTGATATCTTCTGTGCTTCTTCAATGAGACCAGTGATGGAAAATTCTTGTCACAAAGATCACAGTCAAAAGGCCGTTCTCCTGTATGGGTTCGAATGTGAATACTAAAAAAAATAAAAATTAATTCTTCGATTGAATATGCGCTCATCAGTTTGTCTTACTTCAATGTCGACAAACTATAGAAGCATTTCTTGCAGCACGGACACATATACTCGGTTTTTTTGGGCGTACCGTGACCCAAGTGTGTCCTCAAATGGACACGCAAGTTATCCAAACGAGAGAATTCCTTGCCGCAGACATTGCACTGTGTCATTTCGGCAATTCCGTTACCACACGTGGAATAATTATGATGTCTCTTCAAGTGGTATTGTCGCGTAAAATCCTTTCCGCATGTTTTGCAGGCAAACGGTTTGCCACGGTTTTTATGTTGCTCGACATGCACTTTTAACAGCGCTTCCGTTCGAAGTCGACCATTGCAGACATTACAGGGGAAATCATTGTTTTCCGAATGAACCAAAAATATGTGGCGTTCGAGACTTATTTGAGTTTTAAAGGTTTTGGGACACTCTGTGCAGTTGATGTGTCCTAACTGAAACAAGCTCATTAGACAAGGCATTATTAAGAACAAATTATACATACGTGACAGGTATCATAGCTGTCGCCACAGCAAAAACATACATCTTTCTTTTCCATAATAACTGCTTCTTTCTCGATCTTTCCTATGTTTTTAAGCATTTCTGCTCTTCGTAATACCATGTCGCTATTGAAGATGCAGTACTCCATATGACGTTTAAGAACCTACAAAACTTATTGCATTATAATAGAACTCATTTCAAAGTGAATTCTTACCTTTATCGTGCGAAAAGATTTGTAACACTTGCCGCAAAGATGTTCGACAATTTCTTTTGTGTTAATGTTATTAAAGTCATCCGGGTCTTCCTCTTCATCCCCTTCTAATGGTTCATCAATTTGAATTTCTTCTCGACATTCAGTTGGCTGTCCAGTTTCATCTTCAAAACTAGTTTCCGTGAGAACAAAATTTATCTCATTCTCATCTTCATCGCCTTTGATCTCTGTCAGAAGGTAGTGATCAATTAATGTTGCCGGATCGATGGGCGCGGTTTTCACATCCTCATCTATAGTGCTTTGCTTGGCAATTTTAGCGGGTCGAGCTGATTTTTTGGCATTTAAAAGTAACGTACTACTGCTAGGTTTTAAAGTGGAAAGTCTTTTGGATCTGGTAGTCCTTAAAGAAATAAATTGAAAAAAAAAATAAAAAATGTGAATAACACAAGTGAAATAAAGAAGACTATTGAAAAAGTATGGTCAGATAGGGGGAGACGGCACTCTAACTTCTAATGGAAATTTATACCATGTATATTGGAGGTACACTGAAGACCACTGGAATACGGAAATCTCAGCAGAACTAACTACTTTTGAGGACAAGAGCAAACGCAAACTAGCAATTCGATCCACGGAGGAATAGAGCAGCTAGCTAACGATCAAGCTGGCTTGAGACACTTATTGATTGAGGCTCAGGTCCACCCTATGTAAGTAAATTTTGGACATCGGCATAGCAGTTTATACGGTGAACAATCTTTATGAGGTTTGTTTCTCTATAGGAGTAGGACAACTCTGTGCACCTTGTATTGCTCTGCAAATACCCATTCCTCAGGTGGGTGTTATACGTCTGATTTCGGTTTTTAAATTGTTCGCGTACCATTCATGTGTACTACGGATCAGTCGCGTACTACTGAAGTTTCAAAAAATTAGTGGGAAGGATGGTGCTGTGTTCCTGAAAAAATGAGAAGTCAGATAATTCAAATAATACGCTGCGTTTGAGTGAGGGTGTGCATAAATTAGTGTATTTTGGACATTAACGAGCTTTGCATACCACGATTGTTTACGATTTTCCTGTGTATCCGATCTCAGTTTGTAGTTATTGTGTGAATTAGACAATGACTACTATTTTCTGGAACGGACGGAGACGTGCCATAAGGCGTTTGCTCTTATGCCTCTGTCGACAAACTCCCATCATTCAGGGACATTTCAACCATGCAGGTAGGCAGGAAATTAACTAAATAGAGTGCGGCGCTAGTAGTAATTCTCTGAATGTGTGATTTAAGCACTCTAACCACATACCATTCCGAACCGGAATTCCGATGTCCTGTAGGATTTCAGAATATGCCTACTTTTAGGCATGTTAGTTTCTCTTATCAAAGTGTCCCTAGATGCAAGCAAGGTAAGGGGAAATGCTCCTACCACGATCAACGAAAAAACCAAACATGGCGACGATGGCCACTAAAATGAGATGAAATAAAATACTTGCGCCTTCAGTCACATCGTTGGCAAACAATTTTTCGTCTTTCATTATATCAAATAGAAAAGATTTTTATTGCATTCTGTTCAACACTATATTGCATACTTTTTAAAAAATATTAAGTTAATGATATGTACATGCATACATCGTACTTTTCTCCTTTGGGAGAAAGTCATCATTAAATCGCTGTGCTTCGAAAGATAAGATTCCAAGTGACACATCACTTCGCGAAAGTGTTGAAATTTACTTACATTTTTATTTGAATGCTGGTATTCTCCACCGTTTAACTATTTAAGTTGTTAATTTTAATTTGCATTAACATTTATTAAAATAAATTCCGGTTACAATGATTTGAGTGGAAAATGCCTAAAAGTGTTCTACATTAAGACATGAACTTCCACTTGAAATCCCAAAGTCTAAGTGGAAGTAACTTGACACGAATGCAGTTTTTAATTAAACAATTATGCTTTATTAGAAAACAATGTTTTTCTTTATTATATAGTGAAAACACTACACCAGTAACTAAATAAGTAAAATAACACAAAGAGAATGCAACAATTAGTTAATAATTGACATTTTACCTAACACTATGCACTAAAAATTACGAGGACGACTGAAAAAATTTCTATCGAATAGAAATGTCGGAAAGAAAAATTCGTAATGTCATTGTAATAGATTTGGTTTGTTTGTTGAGTGTTTCCGATTGTAGTAGATCTTAAAGCGGCGAATTGCAGAATCGAATCTTTGCTAACTTAGAAGGTAATCTGGATATTGAGAGGCTAGGAAAGGTGAAATATGTTTTACTACTGAGTTATTTATTTATGATAGCACTACCTTTGCATCAATCCAGAAGTGTCTCCCATTCCATTTGCATGTACGACTGGAATCGAGGTGTTCCACTACTGTTTCGCCTCTCTGGGATGGATTCGAATACCCCGGGAGGGAGCACTGGTGTAAGGTGGTGGTGATGCAACGACACTTAGAACAGAGAAGGTTCTTTGTGATACCATACAGTTCCTTCGAGAGAATTGCCCGCAGAACCAGTATGAGCTTACTATGAAGAGCTGGAGGTTACCTGTGCTTGTGTCAGCCAGATCCTTGAGACTGTAGATGAAGTTGGCTCCAAAGTAGGCTCTTCTCCAAGGGGAAAGAGCTGGACACGTACAGAGCAGGTGGAGAATCATCTGTTCCTTCTTTACATCCGTACAGCTTCTACAAAAACGATTAGAGAGGAGGCCCAGCTTATTGGCGTGCCTGCTTATGGTGCAGTGGTACTAATAAGCTGCCTTCTTTGTCTGATGAGAAGTGAGAGCGTTTGTGGTAAACGTTTGGCTAAATCGGTGTGGTGATAAGGCAGGTGGAGCCATCCTTTCATCCTCGGAGAAGTCATTGTAACAGAACCTGAAATTTTCTTTTAAAATAACCGATGGCAACCCCTTCACTCTTGACCAATTCAATGCCATCACGGTCCCTCACATTCTGTTGCGAGTTCTCTACATTGAGTATACCTCGTCGTCTGCAATTGCTGGGCCTACAATTCAAATTCACTGGTTCAATTGTTGAATGAACTCAATCTTTTTTACATTTGACTGAATTGACTTCTAGTCTGATGACTCTCGGCTAAGTGCGGACTTTGCTTGGAAGACCAAGAGACAGCTTAGACAGCATATTTTGTGCAAATGTCCTACCATTATCCCGAAGCAGACAAAAACACTTTGGCATTTTCACAGACAAAGTTAACCACGATCCTGAGTTTCCTTTATTGACTCCGGGATCAAAACATTTTTAAGATGCAGGAGAACTTTGCTCGGCGCAAAAAATGTCTCAGATCTCCTTCGTCAGAACTAATAGGCTTCTGGTTCTTCGTTAATTTTGGACAGATGACAGACTGGCGAATATGCTAAGCCACAATATCATAGATTTTGTAAAGGGAACCTTTGATGTCACGCTGGATATAATCAGAAAAGCTACTGTACATAGGTACAAAAATAGGTTTCTTCACAGGACACTATTTTATAGGTAAGAAAGTCCCAAGCATTGCCTATTTGGTTGCCAACTTTCCATCTCTTTTGTAACAAATAACTTTTCAATAAGTTCATAGTGTTATACGAAACAGAATGTCCTAGAAGAATCGCTTATCCAGATTTCCTTGCATCCATATAACAAGCACATCGCTTAAGTTGACATTTCAGAACTGTGAGTGTGACAGCAAAAGAGTTTTATGTCATGTTTCACGTCAAAATTGTTCAGTAATTTTTGTAACGTGTGAAAGTCTAGATGTTGTTATCCATTAAATATTTAAGAAACTAATGAAAAAAATCAAGTTGATTGAAATAGTTTATGCGGTATATAAACAGTAAAACAACATGAGTGCTAGCATAACTGGATTTCGTCGTTTCCTCCACTGGGGTCCAATAATAGCATTAAGTAAGTTCGAAATCAATCGACTGTCTTAGCTGTCTTAGCCGACTCCTGATAAACAAACCAAAACACTTATCTTTACATTAATCATTCCTAACTTGTCTTGGAATGTTAAAAGTAAACTAAGTATCCCTAGACTTTGGTTGTGTGTCTCAAAATCCATACCAAGTTCATCGTCAGCCAACCCGCATAAAAGGGAGAATGGTAACAAAAACATTGCGTGCAAAATTACTATTTTTATTCGTCGGTTTCCTGTGCTTGGCCCTAGAGCTTATTTTTTTCCCATTCACATCCTAATACAAGAGTTAAGCTTTAAATAATATTTTATTGGTCTTTTCATTTTACAGGCATAATCAAATGCATTACGGTAATGACACTTTACATGAATTCGATGTGGTGGCCACCGAATCAAAGTCTAGGCGCATTCCTGAATCAGTCAATTTTCCTCTTGCTCTCCTCGATAGCGACATTCAATTATATTATGGCAACAATAACAGGACCCGGCTTGCTGCCCAAGGGTTGGAAACCAAAGGTAAGTGTGTTTTTCCCCTATTTTATGTTTCACAAAGATTCTTATCGTAAATTTAATTGTTGTGGGCACTTGATTAAATGTGTGCGCTCATTAGCCGTGAAATTGTTATATTTGTAGCGAAATGGGGAATAGAGTAATAAAGCTTCATTAACAGATACTGATAACAGGAGTTTTAAAACTGTATGATAAGGTTGCAGTGACTAACCTTTATCAAAATTCCTAATTCCTTAGACTGCGTGTGCTTATAGGAATACATGCAGTCATGCAAACGAAAATGATATTCAAAGAATTTTTTTTGAGATTCTCCCCAACTATCGAAACCCAGCTTTAAGCGAGAGTTCTTTGGTCAGTCCTCGATAAGAAAAAGGCAATAACGGATCGGCTCGAGGTTATTGCGTTCGAGTGCTAAGCGAGAGGACACAGATTGGAGCCTCAGCAAAACAATCAAACGTTTTTCATAACACCACATATTCGCAGGCAACGACAAATCTCCAAGTCATGAAAAAGTTTCAGCGTTTCGGAGTCGGCAGTAAAAGTGTCGGTTCCACTCATTCATGCGAAAAATAGACCCTTGCTCTCCATGAGCTGTTGCCCTAAACGAACAAAGAAGAAATAGAATCTGTTCGGTGCCCGCTTGCTCTAGCTAACAGAAGAATTAATCTTGAAAATCATCTATTTGATGTTTTGGCAACTTCTAAGATTTATATCACTCTCCTGGTAGTTCTTGCCCGTCGGCTTTTCTTTATACGTCCTTAGGATATCAATGGACACAATGGGCCCCAACTGTTGGTATACTGGAGTGGCGATTATAGTCGCAGGGTACCAACCAATCGAACCAAACCTATCCTTACAAATAAATAGAAGTGCTGTCCCAAAACAAACACATTTAGCGCTAATATCAGTCATTAGATCCATCCTTTATAATTTATTAAAACAATTTCATGCTTCATGGCTTATATGCCAGCGTTCATATTCCCCAGTTTTACGAGCTCCAACTGAGTAAAATATAGATGAATATGAAACATGAAATATGGATTTTATCATAAAAAAAGAAGCACTTAAATCCGTTCCACATTTAATTGAATTAACGACGAAATAGAAATTATTATTAGTTATAAATTTTGATAGATGGCTCGCTCTACAATCATTTACGTCATACTTGGCAGGAGTGGAGTATAACGACCTTGCTTATCTATTCTCTAAAATAAAAATATATTATACTACGAAGAATGGAGATTGTTAGTTTAAAAATAGAATTCACGTTGTGTTTAGTATGGAGGAATCGATTACTCGAACAATGTTTATAAAAAAAAACCGTATGATTCATTTGTGAATTGAAGACCTATCTGCCTTTTGGTTCATCTTGTGAGATGGTGTTCTCTATCCCGTAGAGTAAAACGGGGAAAATGAATATTGTCTCATGCAAATGCAACCCCACTGTGTGGTTTCTCAGGAATAGATTCGAATACTTTTTTACTTACATGATTTGGCCATCTTTGAGAAAACTGATCCAGTTGTGTCGCGCCACGCTAAAGAACTCGCAATGCACCATGCAGCTAGGAAACTGAATTTCCGAATAATTTCAAACGTGCACCGGCAAGAAGAAGCGCTGTCGTGTAATTTCTTCAATCTTGTGCTGGAGCAGATAGTGCGAAAGGTAGGCGTAAAAACAGAAGGCACAATATTTCCAGCGATCCAGGTGGATCGAATCAAAAATTCATGACGCAACTAGGAAAGAGGTGGAGTGAGCTAATAGAACTCACACACACGAGATGGTGCGTAGGCGTGGTAGAGCACACGGGACCCACAAGAGGAAACAGCACATAAGTTTTAAAACAAGACTGGTACCATGCAATATCAATGTTACAAATGGAACTAAACCTACCAAGTCTGGGTGACATTTGAAAATTCTCCACTAACTTCAATAATTCGTTGCACTGCAACATAGTCTATCAGCCTTTATGTCCAATTGATTCAGTACAAGAGCAATTTACTCTACCGTCCATTACCAATAACATCTCTCTACTGGTGCTCAGAGGTGCGTAGCGTATGCTAAGGGATAATTAAATACACTCCCCTTAGATCTTATCAAGCTGTGGTGTAACCACAAAATACACCACATTTCCTTATTCGTTTCATGTGTTCAAAGCGTTTATCTTCTTGCGCGCAATTTAATTATGTGCAATCGGAAACACGTTCGGAAGTTTATTGACGTGTTTTTCCAATCCTCAAGGAACTGCCCGCCTTACTTCTCTACTAGTGTTTAGTTGTTAGAAATTTATGCAAATCACTTTGCCTCTGACCTTACATGTTGATAATTGAATAATAGCTTGGACGACAAACCTCTAAAACTCACACTCCTCTCTCATGTAGTAAAAGTACTTTACTGCACGATAATAATCGAAGCGCGGTTCTTGTGGCCTTTTGAATGAATTCCCGTGTTTGTTGTTACTGTTGCGGTGTACCACACAGCAGGTGGTTGTAATTAAGTTAGACGATTTGAGCTGGACGATAAGGAACCATCGTCGCTTGTTGTAAAACGGATGTCGAATATTATTGCTTCTATTATGTGAGTCGGCTTTCGTGCAAAAAGGCTTTTGGCCTTTACTACATAATTTGAAAATATTACGAGTGGATTTCACTTTAAAGAAATTATAAAGGAAAGGAGTTAAGTATTGCGTCGAAATAAATCACTTAAAGAACTTAAACGTACAGGAACGCAATTTGTTAGTTAAAAGAAAGGTGTGCTGACTTTTGACTTGTTTTCGGTTTAATTGGCTTCAACAACCACCTTACAAACGAACAAAGATGAGCATGTTGTTCTAGGACTTCCAGCACAACTTAGCTTTAGCCGACTTGAAATCTTTCTCCATTGCTGTGTTGACTGCAATGTTTTGCGCCATCATGTAATCCTTGTTCAATGTTTTGTCACCAATCTGATAATATTTATTCATAACATGCACTCTTCGTTCTTTATGATATTTCTAGCATCAAAAAGATGAGCAACACCTTCAGTATTGCAAGGAGTGCGAGGGATTCAAAGCACCGCGAGCACATCATTGCAAAAAATGTAAGTATTGAACAATTTAAATTGTGAAGTTTAAAGTTTAATGACAAACTAATGTATCTCAACAGGCAATCGTTGCGTAAAAAAAATGGATCATCACTGCCCGTGGATAAACAATTGTGTTGGCTGGGCAAATCACGCTTACTTCACATATTTCCTTGCATTTTCAATTTTTGGCAGCTTCCAGGCCGCCATCATATTGCTTTGTTCCTTTTACCGTGGCATTCATCGATATTGGTACCTTACGCATGGGATGGTTCACCTTGCCACCGTTCAGTTTGGTTTGCCTAGTATCATTTTCTGCATATTTAGTTTAGGCTTAGCTATCGGAGTTGTTATTGCATTGGGAATGTTGTTGTACTTCCAAGTAAGTTTGATCATTTCAACCACTTGGTTATTTATTAATGGAATGCATTGTCATTTTAGTTGAAATCAATTGTAACCAATCAAACTGGCATCGAAACCTGGATAGTTGAGAAGGCAATGTATCGACGACATAACACTTCAGAAGAAGATGTCTTCGTATATCCTTATGACTTAGGAGCTAAAAACAATGTTAAGGAAGTTTTAAGCTTTTCGTGTGCGCCAATTGGCGATGGCATTTATTGGCCTGTGGTAGAGCCTTGTGATCAATACACACTAACGGTAGGTGTCATTATATGTATGTGGACTGTAACTTTACTATACACATTTTTTTTTTTAATAGCGAGAGCAACTAGCTCAGAAGTTAGAGAAACGTGCGAGAACAAAAACCTTCAAGGTCATTCGTCCGGCAACTGGACGTTTTCTTCCCCTATTCTCTCAAGGGTTCCGTGTTTGCATGTCTCCGCCGTGTACTGATGAAGCAAGAATACGCTTATTTCCTGGCGATGTAGTGAAAGTCACTCGTTTCCGCAAGCATTGGTTGTTTGGTGAGCGCGTCGTCGAAGACGAGAGCAAGGAATCAAAACGCAAAGGAGCCATACGTGGATGGTTCCCCAGACGTTGTGCTATTGAATTGATAGAACCTGAAATGCATTTGGAAGGTGAAAAAGAAAACACCAGAAGATCCAATGGAGTTATAAACCATCAGCAGAGCCATGGCAATAAGAAAAAAGTTAACTAAACCAGCGACACAGATAGAGAGAGAGATTTTTGGAATTCGAAGGCTAACACAATTTTAAGCCACAACCACTGTGAGACTTACCGACCATGCATTGATGAATGCCGCGAAGCCGATAAATGCTCGTGCGCATTTGGAAGAGCATGTACATGTCAAACTCACACACAACATTTTCGGTTTTATAAAATAAAACTCATTTGTATTTGTATTTATTAAGTGATATATATTTTTTATTTAAGGAAACAAAGTTTGAGCAGTAATAATATATTCTAAAAAAAACGTTTAACATTCTGTAATACAAACGTGTTTTAGTTGGGGACTTGTGTGGCAAAGGACAAGAAAAGCAATTTTCATTTCCCTCTCCTATCTTTTCCTTTCCTCTTCCTATTTTTCTCTGACTCCACCACAGTTTAACCTGCCTTCACTTGCAATGTTTTCTGAATAAAATGTGACAAGTAGCAGCAGGGCAGGCCTTGGGACGCGATGGATGCTTGCTGCTTTTTTGGGATTTCTGTTGGCCTGGTACTTTGCGAACATTTTTGATGGACTTTCTCTGCCGCCAAGGTGTTGCTTGGAGCCTTAATACACCAAAAAGGCTTATCGAAGGCTACTGATATTTTGCAGAGAGCCTCATTGGAACATGCCCTACAAAATTGGCTCTGAACCAATGCAGCGTCCCCAGAGAGGAACGAGGGGGAGCTTCAAAGTGATGCTGGAGCTGTCTGGATTTTAATAAACTACTTTTTTGAAGTACCAGGGTCCCTACTCTGTATTGCGATTCTAAAGTTCGGATCGTTCGAAAGCGAAAATTTTGTATGGATTTTATGAATTGCGTTTCACATTTCGCATACAAAATTTGCATTTTCGAACGATCCGAACTTTAGAATCGCAATACAGAGTAGGGGCCCAGGCCAGCAGAAACACAGGAAAAGTAGAAGCTGCCGACGCGTCACGCTCCTACACGCCTTGGGACGCGGTGGACATTTACTGCTTTTCTGAGATTTCTGTTGGCATGGTACAACAGAAAAATATGTTGTTAAAATTGTCGCTCCCCTCTAGAGAGTCTGAGATGGTCTTCAGCCCATTTTATAGGACAACCTCCAATGAGACTTTCCGCAAAATATCAGAAGTCTCCGACAAGTCTTCGGAAAATGTAATTTTGAAGTTGGTAGGTATGTATTTCTTCGCAAGACGACGGGCAACTTGCTGGATCTATGGTTTATCTGGTAAGAGTTAGGTAATGTCTTTTCTGATGAATTAATGCCAGCAAGCTTGAGCTTATTCTCCTTGGTCAGATGCTTCGAATAACATTTTGCAATCGTAAACTTTACAACTCTCCGAATCTGTGAGGGTTGACATCGACTCTTTAGATGTGTTGCTTCTAGAAAGCGAAGATGCGTGAGTAACTTATTGTCTTCATTGGCAAGTGGTTCTTGATCTTGGCTTTTGTTGCCGTAATTGTGGGAATATTCTTGGGGCCAAAATATCACACGATTCATGTTGTAAATTTGTAGGTATATCAGGGCTCCTACTCTGTATTGCGATTCTAAGGTTCGGATCGTTCAGAAGCGGACATTTTGTATGGGCAATTTGAAACGCAATTCCTAAAATCCATACAAAATACAATACAGATTCGCAATACAGAGTAGGGGCTCTTTAAAGCACACAGGACTCCTTCATCCTTGGTTGGTAGACCTTTGCTTGGCACTTTAAATGATTAATTGTGATGTTTTTGAGAAATAGACTGTGTCGCAAACACATGGAAAGGTGCTATCATGAGCTCTGTGAAGTTTTGCAGACTAAATAAATATGAAATAAAAAAACTTTTCTGATTTTATATAAATATAAACTTTATTCATTTCAAATCTCACAATATAAGGTGTTCTTCTTTTCTTTTATCTTATCTTACATATTCATATTCCTTTTCTTTTATTTATTCAACCATTAGGGAGTTATATTTCTTCTACAGCACAAAATAAACTAAAAAAATGACCATCGAATGAAACACATCAACTAAAATATGCAACAAAACTTTATTAAAGGGAAATAATATAATAATTTGTATAATCATAGTTTCCTTCTAAAATAATATTTAAACGTAGAGAGAAAGAATATAAAATAAAAAACAACTATAAACACAAGAAAAAAAATAAAATAAAACAATATCCAATCTACACTAGATTAAAGGAAAATAAAATTATGTTCAATATTTTACATCTCATCGTAGATGTCTCCAATTTTTTAATTTCTCCATTTTGTTGTGATTATACATATGTGTAATTAATTTTCCAAAATAAAATTATTCTTAAGCAAAGTTGTCTTGGTTTGATCATGTCACCTCATAATCAGCGTTAATTGTTTCTTTTTAAATCTAAAAATTGGTTTTTCTGTTCATTATAACATTTATCCGTTAGTTTTATATATATATATATATACTTAATAGTTAAATTGTAATTGTTTAGATAGTTTTAGTTTTGTTACAAAAGAAAAGAATTGTCGCAGATTATAATAAATATTTTCGTTACGATTTTTTTGTTTTTTTTGTTTTTTTGTTTAGCAGCAGTTGTTTTTTGTTTTTGTTTTTGGCAATTATTTCGTTTTTGTTTTATCAGTAAAAGTGTTAGTTTATCTTTTGTTTTCACATAATAATTATTATTATTTTAAAAGATGTAGAATCGACATACAAATTTCATACGCAATTATTTGCCATGGAAAGCTGTTTCAAATCTAAAGGAAATGAGAAAAAAAAAGAAAGAAATTTAATTTGTTATTCCAATGAATTTGCTTTTTGTAAAAAATTTACCAAAATGGGTTAACCAGAAAGAAAACAAGAGCTAGAATGGATTATTACAAAAGAAGAGGAGAGAAAGAGGAAGTGGAAGTTAAAGGAAAATATGATCAAAACACAGTCACTAAGATAATCACCACTATAATTGAATGCGGTACAAATTATAAGATATAATCATTGGGTGCTCTGAGCATGCCGTCATTTTGCCTTACGCGGCCTTGGTTGGGATGACCCACACAATTTATCTCCCTACGAGAATCGTCTTAAGTTGCTCAATTTACAGGCCCTAAGAACTCGTCGTGATGTAACTGATATACTTTTTATACAACACTTATTAGCTAGAAATATAGATTGTCCTTATCTGCTCCATCAACCCTCGTCGTTTAAGATCTATTGCCCTATTCCGGCTTCCCCATCACAGTACTGACTATGGCACGAATGAACCCCGTGCAAGAATGCTCCGTAAAGCAAATATGTTTCCTAATGTATTTGACCTAAGCTTTCTCAAACTAACTCTGAAACATGCCCTTCATAACCTACCTTAACCCTGAACCTTTTCTTCTCTTGACGTTAGCTCTTTTTTTTACTAGATTTAAGGTTTAGATTGTTTAAGTTTAAGTCACCCTTAGTTTATAGTTAAGAATTAAGTTTCACTATGTGCCATGCTTGTAATAAGCTCAATAAAAATTAGTGCTTTACAGCAATTGTGTAACATGCGAAACGAGGACAAAACCATTTTGGAACTAAGATTCTTAGAACACATCACAAGAACACAGCTCTGCTCGATTCCAGGGCATAACGACATACCAGAAAATGATAAGGCTGATGAAGGGGCAAGTCTTCGCCGCTGGATACACAACACCCAAATCAGTCTAAGTACAAATAGAGAGTTAAGATTAAGACTCTAATAGAAGCAAACAAAGAACCGATAAATTTCGCTGCACACACGTAATACAACAAAGAAATTGTGACCAATCTGTAACAAAACCAGAACCAACAGAAAATCCTACAATAGTGCAGTGACATGGACATACATGAGGATACATCCAACTTTCTTTGTCATTGTTCAAGTCTCTACCACGTACAACAGAGATTCCTTGGAAAACATTTCAATAGGAATGTGGTGTCTACAACATCTTTTCTTCGTTAAACTCAAGTTAAATCTAACAGCTGGATTCGTCATCCTAACTGCCGAGCTGTTAGATGATTGGCTACGGAGCAGACCTCTGTATCTAATATTTCTAATGGAGATAATATCTAATTTTTTGATTTGTGTGTGATGAGGGCTTATGTAGAGCTCAATTAAGTATACAAACGCTTTTAACCCTCTAAAAAAAATATCTAGTTTTAGAATGATGATTATTCTTATCGCAACTATTTGTTGTATTTTGATTGAATTGAAATACCAAAAACCATTCAAAAATGAAAAGAAAATACATGCAACGCTAAATAAGATAGATATGAAGAACTACCATGTGAAAATCAATTTTTTTTACTCAAAGTGATTAGTTTATGAACGAGTGCAAACAGAATTAAGTGCATTAAATGTAAAACTATTCAATTAAAACCATTAAGTGCATTTCTAAACACAAACAAATTGTATATTTCACAAATATAATAAAATCAAACTGCATTTCATTTTACAAAATCAATACCATTTACATTAAAAAAAAAAAAATAATAATTCATCTATGAAAAGACAAATTCTATGTGCTTAGTTACAATGTTCAGTCACAAGCAGTAGTCATCAGTAATCAAAATAAATGCATGCACTATAGACCATCAAAATATAGATTAATAAAACCATTGCCCAGGTCATGACCAGATGACTTTCTCCAAAACTTACGTCTGATTCGTCGATTTGACTCGATTGTCGACCACTGAACGTAATGCTATCGTTAATTGCATCTCCTTGGCCGATTGCCCCAGCACCCAATGGGGATGTGACTGATGTTGTTGGTCGGAGGGCTGCACGCTTGGCAACAATTTCTAACATTTCATTAAGTATTGCACCTTCAGCGGCTACATCAGCTGAACTCTTTTCTAGTTCTGATTAAATGGTATTTATTCAAAAATTATTTTAATTTTGTTTTATTTATCAACTTACTACTTCCAGATAGTCGAATATTTAGTTCTTCTTTGAGTTGTGCATGTCGATGTTCTAATTGTAGTTCTTGTTGTCTGATGCCAAGCTCTTCGTCTCGTTTCCTGGAAATAGTCTTATTAGCAAATTGTTCATTTTACATATGTTTTTCGGGTCTTACTTTAGTTGAGTTATATTTCGCCAGATTTCTAATAGTTCCTTAAGTAATTTCTCATCAGTAGCACCCATGTTAGATGCCTCTAAGCTGAAATGATACAATGTTCAGGGATACAGGTTACATCTTGGTTTTGGATCAAACGACTGTTTATTTGATCTAAAAAGTACTTTGATCATCTCCTCGTCGAGCGGAGGTGACTGCATAGCTTGTGGCAGAGATTAAACAGAAACATAACCAATTGCCTTCTGGCAATGCATAAACTAGAATCGTATCTTAACAGGATGCTGTCTCGGATCAACTCATCGTTGTGCCCCGAGAAACTTATTACTTAAAAAATTCAGAGAACTATTTGGTAGGCTAGTAAATTACGCCTTGGTCAAAAACTATTGATCACTGTCTGTCTGTGACACATAAACCACTGAATATTGCTGGCTGCTCTGTAAAGCGGAATACTTAAGAAGCCGAACTAAATGGAATTAATGAAACAAACGGTCCACATCCTTATGTACTCCAACAGACTTGCCTACAATGTATAAAGCATATATTCGTCCGAAAATTGAATATAACTCAGAAGTTAGGGCAAAAGCTTACTTGATCGTGTTATCAAACATCCGGACTGGTAGGTCCAGTTGCTTATTGGAGCAACCATCGTTTTGTTCCGCCTGTGCAATCATTGTTCTCTTTCGAAGTCTACAACACACTCGTATATCTACTGAAGTAAGTTTCACTGGTTTCCTAAGCTGTCTATAACAATGGACAATTTCAGCCGGAGGTCATTAAACCGCCCAGTTACCTGGATAATTTGACACCTATAGAGGTTAGTTGTTACTTTTGGAGAGCGGGGCACTGGCGTAAGAGATATTCTAAAGACACTTCGTATCGTGTGTAAAGATGTCTTTTCCTCTGGCCCTGTTTCCTATGACGCAATGCCCCTAAAGCAACAAGCTTCCTTCAATTTTTGTTTGCTAGATGGGTATAATGAAGCTTCAAACTTTATGAAAACTCACTCCCGTCCTCAGATACGCAGCCTGGATTCCCCAGCAGCATCAAATGTGGTACGAGGTAGACACAAACAAAATGATTTTTTTCTTACCGACCCCTTCTTTCTAGAGATACTTGTTCTCTTATATGGGGCACTGGCCACGAGCTGCGACTTGGTTTATGAAGCATTTAGCTGTGTTGTAGATTATATATCCTAGGCCCTATGAAGGTCCTCACTCGGATCTTCATCAATCCACTGTGTTCTTATACGCAGAATATGTATTTTATATAATTGCTCTCAATCAATAAATTGAAGGAACTTTATAACAATCATTTACTTACTTTTCAATAGTTTGTCCTTCCCCTCTTAAAGCTTTTTCAATTAGTACACCCCTTGCTTCTAATTCCTTTAATTGAACTTCAATCTCCTCTTGTTCTCGCTGAATTTCCTGAGCGATCCTTAATCGCTTAAGCTCAGCTTGTCGCGTAGCTTTTGATATTGCACGCTGCTTCTTCTGTTCCCTAGATTCGGTGGCATAGCTCTCGTCTGTTGTATAAAGTTATTAAAAAACAAAATTAATTTTAAAAATAAGATCAAGTCATTCAAACTTGACTTTAAACAAATTGTTAGATAAAAATAATCAAGAAACATTTAAAACAAACAAAAAAATAAATAAAAATAAACAAACCAACCATCGGATCTCTGATAGTTTAATGGTAATGGCGGTATCGGAGGTGGTATTTGTTCCTCTGTATTCTTAAAAAGCTGCGGACTAGATGCATACAATGACATTTGATACTTTTGTTTGGCAATGCAGTCTTGTGAATTGCTACGCTGATCGTGATGGTGTCTGTGTTGGTGTTGCGGTGTACTAGCAGCAAGAGTTGTGGGCGATGATCCATTGTCCTTGTCCTTTGTGTATTATGCACAATAAGTTATATCAATTTTCAAATAAGCATTTTGTGGATAATCCAATTGTTTAACAAATGGTTACAAATTATAAATTTTGAAAGAGAGGAAAACAGAGAAAAATGTTTTTTATATTAAATTTTGTTTTTTTTTTTTTTATTCTAATTTTGTTTGCATTTCTTTTTTTTTATCATGCAAAAGAATATAATTTTTCAAGCTTAGAGTGGAAAAAAAAATAATAAACAACCAGCCAGCAGTAGAATAGTGCAATTAAATTTTGTATTTCACAGTCCACCAGTCAAAATAAAGTCAAAAAACCAAAAATGTATTCGAAAAAAGAAAAAAACCATAGCCAAATGTAAACTTTCCTATAATTTTGTTTTTAATTCGAAAATAAAATATTTGTTTAACATTTCTGTCGTTTGTAGTACATACAAAATAAATAAAAATATTAAACAAAAAAAAAAATAAAAAGTATTACAAAAAGTTGCCGACAGGACACGCTTTATATATCGTTCGCCATACATAAAAAATGTTCGTTGTACTATGTAAATTCATTTGTTTTTTCTTATTTTTGTGTGCGTTTTATAGAAAAGGTGAGTGCTAGAGGAAGAATAGTGTGCGTCTATACATATTTTTACACTATTTCGCATTTTTTCTTTTTCTGTAAAAAATAAATTAAAAACATAATAAAAAGAAAAAAATAGTGTGATATAGAAAAGTGTTGTGATATAGTGTCTGGAGACTAAAAAAAAATAAGTCATTACAAGTGCAATTACAAATAGATGGCTAGTTTTTTATTTTCAATGAGCTGTGCAGAGGTTTTGCTCTAGCTTTGCGCTGGCATTGCTCGAGTCTATAGATTAGTGTTACATAAAGTTGGTTTAATGTTTTTCCTTACACTGCCATTGTTACTAATTTTTTTGATTTCTGTTAGGAAGAAAGCTATTTACAACCTAGGTGATTCTCTAAAATTTCTAAAGTTCGCCTATATTTTACTGTGCTATATATTCTAAGAATAATCAACTACACCGTGATATTGTACATTGCTAAATAAAGAAATCTGTAGTGTAGTAAAAAAAAAAAACTTGGAATTCAGGTCCGCAAGAATCGAAAACTGGAGTCATCGAAGACTACACCGGCAGCGATCACCAGTCAATCGTCTTCGACCTAAGAAATGAACAATGCGACTCTAGTCGAAACCAAAACCGAATATCGAGGTGAAACGTCAGCAGACTCAACGAAGAGCTCCTCACGTCTGTGATGGAGAATGGAGAAAGCGCTGTTCTAGAAATAGCGGATGCTACTAAGACAAAAACTGAAGCTACGATAAATCTCATACGGCTGGCATATGATACCTCAATGCCCTGAGTAAGTAGCTTCAGCAAAAACAGGGAACTGGTGTACTGGCGGATTAACGAGATAGCCGCGCTCCGAAGAAAATCCCTTCATCTTAGACGAAAAGTTACCAGGGGAAGAAGAAAGCACGCTGAATCAACGGAAGACACCCTAGCGGAGGTTAGAAACATATGATCCGAGCTCAAGAGGGCCATCAGGTCGCCGATACGTCAACAGCGACCCCTGGTGACTAGTTTACAAGGTTGTAATGTAAAAGCTGGGAGCACAGAAGGCCACTCCTATCCTAAGCGAAGGATGAAGCACGTAGTGGACACGGTCTTACCAACTCATCACATCGGGCCCAAAACAGACATCATTACTGCCCAACGAAAGGAAATACTGATATTCAGTGAAGAAGAATTGATCCTCGCGGCAAAAACTCTACAGAACCGAAAAGCCCCTGGGCCTGACGAAACACCGACAAAAGTACTCAAAGCGATTGCCCAAAAATAACCTGAACATGTACAGCAGCTGTCTTCAAGACGAGGTCTCCCCCAGGAGCTGGAAGAAGCAACATTTGGTACTGATTAGCAAAAAGAAAGGAGACCCGGATCTCCCAGCAGCATATAGACCTCTTTATATGCTGGACATCACATGGAAACTTGAAAAATGTGCTAGGCTCACGGTAGCGGTACAGAGAGCAGGGGATCTGTCTCGGACACAGCACTATTTCAGAAAGAGGTACTCCACGATTGGAGCAATTGAAGAAGTGGTAGAGACCGTCCAAACAGCTCAAGGGGCAATCGCCATTCAAAAAAGATAGTATCGCCAGCCACTCTGGATTGGCGAAACGCTTTCAACTCAGCCAGATGGAAAGAAGAACATGGTCAACGTCTGGCCACCCAGAAAAGACGAAGATAGTCCTTTTGATAAATTTCTCAAACCCACAGTTGTTTTTGTTTTTTTATATATTCAAATCATCTTCACGATCTGCATTCATTCCCCATTCATTGTCGACAACTTCTTAAATTAAGCATCTAACCACGTAAGCCTTATAGCTAGAACTAACTACATATACTACTATTACTTTAATAAAACAAAATTTAAGTCTACAGAATCGATTTATCAAACAACATTTACAAGCAAATCAATTTTAAAGCGTAAAGCATAAAACCAATTAAAATTTAAGGCATTTGTCTTACACCAAACCCGAAATTCCTCACATCAAAGCACGACTGTAAAATGAAAATTTTAAAAAGAAATTATTCCACCTTACACCACGGACATAGTTAGAGACAAGAAATATGATAAATTAGGACAACATGTAGTCAGTAGGAGACAGACAACTTATAGATAAACAAATGAGACGACGAACTAGGTAAAAACATAAATTGCTTACCTTAGACTTCTCTTTGGATTTCGGTGAAATTCGGAAGCGACTGAACATGCCATCCCCTACTCCACCAGTATTAGTGGCGGCACTGCTGCTGTTTCCTGATCTCTCTGTTCCAGAGGTCGGTACAGCATCTTTTTCCTTTTTGCCCTTTTGGAAGAAGCTCGAAAAAGTCTGAATAATACTTTTGCGACGTTCTGGATCCTTGTGCCGACGATTCACTTTAGTTGTTGCCACCGATGCTGTTTTATTCACCTGTGACAGGTTGGGGTCTGACGTAAAGTCACCAATTAATTCACTACGAATGGTTGTTGTGTTAGAATTCTCGTCAGGTTGTAGTGTCATAAGCTGAGCTGTAGCAATGTCATTTACACTCTTAGAGGAGACCATTTTGCGATCATGTGCATGTGGTTCTTCGGGTTTCTGGATTGGTTCAGCTGTGGCCTCTAGTATGTCTAGATGATAGCGTTTACGGAGCAGTTGTAACTTCTCCTCAGGACTTAGTCCAAGGTCTTGGTTAGACTTTAGACGGGCTCTAGCTCGAGCTTCTGTGCGTAGTTTTTCCGCATTAGCAGTGCTCGATATGGGCTCATCATTTCGGCTGATCCTTGGTGGTGCCATTGGTGTTGCGTAAACAGTGCTGAGAAGTGGATTATGGCTTCCGTTGGACTCATATTTGTAGGGAAAGTTGCGCTGACCCGACGTGAATGACTGTGTTTTGCTCAATTTGCATAGTTGATCATCGATGCTATCGGGGTCGAAATTCTCACTGAAAGGCCGCTGTTTAGCCGAACGTGGAGGCGTTTCGGTGAACATTTGAACCACATCCTTAATTTCTTTCGGAGAAATCTTCGTTTTTATTCCGACCAGCGGATTGTTCTCCTTACAACTGCTACCACTGTGATCACCACCAGAAGATGATGTCAAATGGTAAGGGGACGTATTTGTGGACGTCATCTTTGGTGTTGGACTTAGACTACTGCCTGCAAAATTGTTTCCAAACATGCTGCGATTGCGACTGCGGTTCAAACGCTTTTCAGCGTTAAGCTGCTTTTTGCTCTGAAGTTTATCCATCACAAGATCGTGAATCAGATCCTTTTGCTTTGTTCGCTCTTTGGTTAACTCCTCCAGTTTGCTTGTTAATGTTGGTATTTCAGGTACCTTAAAAATAAAAATAAAAATCAAATTATGTGGACAAACATTTTATGTAGCTTAACACTCCTCACCTTATGGACAACTTGTGATGGATTTGCAATTACACTGATTGATGACAGTGTAACTTTCGGCTGCACAGTGGCTGAGAAACCGCCCTCAAATACGCTAAGACCCTTGGCGGTCCCCTCTATCACAGAATTTGCTTCGCTCGCCTCACCCTTTGAACTTTTCCGTCGGTTCTGCTTTCGCACATCAATCGAGTCACGTGCATTACTGATCTGCGTGATCTTCTGCTGCAACTTTCGCACGTACTCCTCGTAGCTCATCTCTTCAGACTCCTTTCGCTTGGTATTGCCATTGGACAGGAGCTCCTCATGTGATGACTTCCTGGTGGGACCCTTGCCGGATGAACTTGTGGCCGGAGTTGCCGTTGTTGTTATACTGCTTGGCGAGGTTGTCTTTTCATTTTGCTCTGAGCTGCTGCCTGTCATTTGGAAATTCTCTTGAGTTTTTGGCGACGATGAGTCCATGGGACTTGTCACTACCGTGAGGGCTTCACTCTCTTCTGTCGTCGTCGTCGTTGTTGTGGTAGTTATTGTTGCGGTATTATTCGCTGTGGCACCCTGAGAATTGGTTAAAATACATAGACTGTCCTCGTCGATGTCATTTGTGCTATCTGTGAGCGATTGCGAGTAGCTTTGTGTGTGCTGCGTTTGGGACGGAGAACTATGTTTTGGCGGAGTTGATTGTTGCGATTGTGACTTTTGCGGCAAAAGCACTGGGCTCGTCGGCAGTGGTGGACTTTCGTTGACTGGTGTCTTGAGCTCATGTTCTGTTGGCAATCGTTGTTGATTGTGACTAAAAGTTCTCGGTGATCCGGTATATTCAGCATATCCCCGTCTTCGTAGAAGGGCTGTGTTCGTGGCGGAGTAAGCTTCCGCGCAGCTTCCCTCTGAACCTGTGTCCATGAATTCAATCTCCTCGATGTCGAGATTTTTCAAAATTCCACATGGCTCCGGCAGAGGCTCCGGTTCTGGTTCTGGTTCTCGAGTTATCGACAGTGCTGATTGAAGTGGCGCCTTCTTCTTGGACTTCTTATTGCGTTTGATTGTTCCTTTGTTGGAGTTCAATACAAATTCTAAATCAATGAAATTCTCTGATATAGCATCGTCCGCCGTCCAGTCGGAAAGCTCTGTCTCAGTGAGGGCCTGATTCGTGATTTCAGCATCAGAGTCCGAACCTCGTGTGATCGATTCAGCTGTTGGAGTCTTGTCGTTGTCCACCTCCGGTTTTTTCTCACTTTCTGCGATGTTAAGACTGATTGGCTTAATGACCTTGCTGTGATCCTCGGAATTCTCGAGAATCAGTGGGATGTTCTTCAGCGTATCGATCTTGTTCTCATTCTTTGTGTCAAACTTAAGCTCTGGCTTTTGAGGGGGAGAAGAAGGAGGAGAGTCTAACTTTCGCTTCTCAGTTACTGGCTCCTCAGGCGATGGTGATTGTGTAGGAATATCGGGTATAATTATTCCAGGAGGGATCTCCATGTCCTTCAAATCTTCCGGATCACCAATGTACTTGCCATCGATGATCATAAGACTATCAATCTGCATGAGAGTACCGGAACTATCGTGCACCTCCAACCTTGGCACAATCTGACCAGTTTGTGTATCAGGACTAGTTGTGGAGTCTAGTATAAAATGCTGAATATCCTCGACACTCGATGAAGAGGAGCTCGAGAGGCTGTCTGACTCTGTAATGCATTTCTTAGAAGCCCATGGGATATTCGGTACTAAAATGCTCGTCTCCTGAATGTCACATTCGGTTTTCTCTGGCGAATCTTTCTTCTCCGCCTCGTGATCCAGCAGCGATTTTTTCTCCAGCTTCACTTCTTCGATGTGTGTTATGATATCCGGGATAGCTTCCTTGACATCCTTTGACACGTCGGGTTTTTCAATTACCTCTTCAATGACAGTCTTATCACTTTTCACAGGCGAGTCCAGAGTCAGATCGATAATTTTATTGTCAGGCACTAGGCTATTCTCCTTCAAGTTAACATTCTCCGTCCCGAATTGTAAGTTCTTGATGAATTCCATGTTAGACTCGAGCATTTTCGGTGGAATTTCCACCTCCGTCAAGTCAATAATAGGAACTGTTTTTTCTGGCGATATCAAATCGATGATCTCGATGATGGGAGAGGGCTTATTCTTGCTCATTGTCTCCACTAGAGTGGTATTCACAGTCTCTGAATACTCCATCCCCTTGTTCAGTTCGTTCTTACTATTCACAAACACATTCTCCTTCTCGTCTGTCGCAGTCTTTTTGATCGTTATTTCAACCTTCTTATCATCTACCCCTTTGATCAGACCTTCACCTTGAGATCCGGCTAACTTAGTACGATCGAGGAACGTTTTCATGCTTGGACTGATATCGCTGCCAGGATTCAATAGTTTCTGACACTCGGAAATATTCGAATGGAAACTTCGAATTTTCGAATCTAATATCGATGTGGAACCAGACTTTTGAATTTTGTTTCCATTTCCCTGCTCGCCGAGCAGATAACGTTTCTTAAGTTCGAGACTTTTCTTCGAAGCAATGCCCTCTGTGCTAGCGGTTTTATTGAGGAGGTAATCGCCAGGACGAGGATTCTGCAATGGCATGCGGTTTGAACTCAGCAAAGATGGATCAACTTGGACTAGAGGTTTAAATTGGGGCTCCCGCTTAACTGGCTGCTGACTGTGAGACATGCGGTTGTTAATATGATATTTTGTTTGACCAGTGCTGGGCGCTATTACTGTTTGCTTGATCTGCAAAGACATTGCAATTGCTAAAGTTGAATTTGGAACTACACATACCCAAACCTACCTGAACTTTTGTTGGCTTCCTAAGATGTGTATCGTCGATGAAAATTTTCGGTGTTTCGCGTATAATTTCGTCGTGATCGAATTCAGAATCGGTGGAAATTTCTGTAGCTGAATTCAATTCAACATCGTCGGCCGACGAAGATTCAGAATCACTTTGAACCTGAAAAAGAGAAAACAAATTGTTAAGTTTTTAAATCATAGGTGTTGGTCGTGTGTCTGTAGCACTCCACATCGGGTATTTGTTTAGTAAGAAAATCGACACTCAGGAACGCAGTAAAGGAACTAGCTTTAGTAAAATGTTTAGAAGCCAAGCTTTTGGATTGTATTGTTGATTTTCTGTTTTTTTAACTCGCAAAGAACCCTCTTGATAATGATTCGCAAAAACAATGAAAGTGTGGGAGAAGATGATCCCCAAGCGGATATATACATATGTATATCGCTGACGCATAACAACTTTTGCACGGAAAGCACCGAGGAAGGCTTTGCACTTCTAATGAGGATTCTTCAGCGTTTCAGTGTTTCATGACCCTTTCTAACATAATGCCCGTAAAGATAAACATGGAGAGAAACGTTGCTTACCACCAAACAAGCTGTACTATACCTTGCTTTATTCGTATTTATATGTACTCGTGCATTGCTATTGATTAAAATTTGATCGTTAATTTGCGATGGTATATCAAATCTTGAAGTGCTCACTATTTCAAGCGAATTAAAATCAACTGATCCGCCCGCTCTTCTTTTTCCCTAAACGAGATGAAATCAAGAAAAGAAATCATCAATCATCATGTAATTATCTTTATCATTTGTGAAATGAAATGAGATCGGCAATCAGTAAATGTAAGATGATATAATCATCTTAAAGGATATAAATTTGGTTGACCATAGCGAGTTCATTTAATCGAATTCCATACTGAAGCGATGCAAAAGCAAGGAGATCCCTCAACTGCACCAACTACAGAGGTATCAGTCTTTTCAGTACTAAATTTCATCTACCCTATTGTGTGTATGCCTGAAACCTTTCATCAACATTTAAATGGATCCTATCTGTGCGGTTTTAGGTCAGGAAAGTCTGCAAGCGACCAAATTTTCACACCAGCTATGACAGAATTCATAGAGATGAGCTATAGCCATGAATAAACCGAGCAGTCACTACCCCTTTTACAAACAACGAGCTATAAACTGCTAAAATGCGTCCGGTTGTTAACGAGGAAAAGATAAAGTATATATCGTCTTCGAACACCGATGTCTTGGCCAGAATATTACGATAGACAACAAGAACTTTGAGGTAATGAAAGAGTTTATCTACCTAGGTTCTGCTATAAATTCTGCCAACCAAATCAGCGCATAACGTAGAATGTCACTACCTAATAGATATTCCTGTGACCTTGAGCACTTTCAAGAAGAATCAAGGACACGCTATACAAGACCCTCATCATCTCCATTCTGCTGCATAAACTTTGTCAAAAGCGGATGAAAGTGCTTGAATATGTATGAAGAAGATAGTTCAGCCACGAAGTTAAGGGATTTCAATTGGTTGGCAAGCTCCAATTTTCCCGATCGAGTTTCTCGGCTATGCGTGAAGTTAACTGCAGTTCGTTCGACGTTCCAACTCTATACTTGCCAATTAATCAAGGAAAAGTACACGCTTCAATAACGTTTGCAAATTAGACAATAATTTTTTTATAACAGTTCGCGTTCAGTTGCGACAACTTTACGTGGGCTAACTTTAATTTTCGGTCGTCGAATTCGTCTAGATAAACGAATGAGTCGGCACTTAATAATGATCCCGTGCCGACAAGATAAGGAAACATAAGGAGTGCCGAGAATATTGTGGCTGCAACCGCGACTTTAAGAGTTCCCAAATTTGTTGATTGGGCACATCTGTGACCAGTTTGTGACGAATTTAACGCAAGGAATTGGGCCTGCATCCCCATAAGCTACACGACTATTAGCTGCGGCATAACCTCAGTGATTGGGCCCTAAGCAGGTACGAAAACGATCCTGATTTTCATCGTTAAATCATTCTCAGCGAAGAAGCCCATTTCTGGTTCAAAGGCTTCGCAAAATTGAAGCACTTGGGCGAGTAAGCAACCCGAGGCCTTTCACGAAATGCCACTACACCCACAAAAATTTACTCTTTGGTACGGGTTTCATGCTGGAATAGTCATTAGTTACTACTTTTTGTTCAATAGGAACAAAGTAACAGTGAATGGAGATCGCTACCGGACCATGTTGACTGAATATTTTTGGAATAAATTGGAAGAGAATGACTTGGACCAATCAATTGGCCCCCTCGTCCATGTGGTTTGACGACTATGGAATTTTTTCTTTGGGGCTATTTGTCAAGTTCATGGTCTACTTCAATAAGCCAGAGGCTTTAGACGACCTCAGGATGTTCAGTGCAATCACTCGTGCAGGCGTTTCCGTGGAGGACGGTTGAATGATGTTTTCTTCAAAAATTAATGGAATCTATGATACTTTAACCCGAAACACAAGCTTGTTTTCTTTAAAGAATAGCATGCGTTTTTCTCTTAATGAAAAACCCTTTATAAGAACCATACAGTCACATTAATCTGTTCAAAAAAATTACGTGTACAATGCGGATGAACACCGATTATCCTCCCCTGAGTGACTACGCAGAAGAAGTTGACTTCATCTGTGATATCGAGCGCAAATGGAAGGTGACCTCAACCAACGCTGAAGGTCCTGGTTCACTCTGAAATCTAGCACCGCCAAAGGAAGCAAGCATAAATCTAACAAAACCGAGAAATTGTGAGAAGAAATCTAGACCTACCCCAGATTATAGCGCCATCTAAAGTTGGACAACCAGTGGAAATATCTGCACTCATCGGCTTTTATTTTTTTTTTTGAGGAAATTTCCAAATCCCAGGAGCACTCAAACTCGTTTCGGTTCATTGTACTCCCACGCAAAAATCTTTTTTTTGGGGTAGTGGTTTTGGAAACAGCGATTTTATTCGTTTTTCTCTTTTATTTTCGGTGGCTCTTGCTGTTCCCCGATCGGGCTCAAACCTGCACAGGTTGGGTCATAAGCGAACACACTACCCACTTCACCATCGCCGACACATAGGCTTTGCTCAATCCTCTTATTAGATCCAAAATAGTTTGAGAATGCAAGTCTAGTTTAAACTCGGTTAAAACACTGAATTTGCTAAGACATCGGGATTACCGGAAATGAGTTCTCCGATGAGCTTGTCAAGCAAAGTTCAGAGAAGAACTTTTCCGGCCCTGAACCCACGCTAGGTTTGCCCGTATTTTCAGTTAGGGCTTCTATCGATGTTTGGGTTTCTAGCAAACACAACTGTACGTGATATGAATCTTTAGGATCCAGGCAGATTAAACAGATCCTTCTCGATGTCTGTAAGAAGTCCCCGGCATTCTTGTTGTCTCACAGCAAAACAAAGATTGCAGACAACTTATTGGCGCTATTAAGGGACAATTCCCCTTTGCCAAACATTTCAACGTGTTAGGTTTAATGCAACCACTATCTGTCACCCTTGTGTAGAGAGCGACGACACTGCGAAACACTTTCAACGTGATTGTCCGCCTTTGCTCGTTTCAGGTGGCAGATTTGTTGGGGCTGATGTGATGAGTGCTGGTAACCTTAGCAACTTCTCTACTTCCTAAGAAAGACGAAGAAAGCATAGTCAAAGGGTTGTACCTTCTTTTTAACAATTAGCGCGCGCTAAAGGGATTATGACTACCCTTAAACTAGAGCACGGGCATTAGGGAAATTAGAGAAGACACGAAGGAGGTACCGATGCACGTTGGCTTTAAATGCTTGTGGGTTGTAGTGATGAGGGAACACAGAGCTGTGTAGATCATTCCACATTCGTGTGGTACGGTTGAATAAAGAATCTCTATATTTGACAGAACGTCCAAAAGTAGGCTTGAGGGTAAACTGATGTGCATTCGAAGCATGATGAGTATTGCGGGTGAAATGTTGCAGGGGCGGAATGCAGCTGGCTATTTCACTAGAGCACTTTTTGTAGAAGAAACGATAAAACAGTGAGAGACAGGAAACATTTCTGCGGTGTTCAAGCGAGTCAATTGACTTCACAATATTCCTGTCACCTATAAGTTTTATCACGGTTTTTGGCGCACCAGACCAGATGTGAGCTCGAGCTTTGGACGAGTAAACGCCTTGTAGAGGTGAAGAGGTGAAGGCGTGAAGTATTTTTTGCATTGTTTGAGGAAACCTAGACCTACTGGTAATACAGTGGACCTGTTTTAGTGTCTGAGTGCTCCAGTGGGGTGTTCTAACACCTCGACAGAAAGAATACATATATTTCCCTTAAGATTAAAGAATTAGCTTTTTATATTTACAGTTAGCCAGTTGCATGCAGCGGAAACGACACAACTATGAGTTCTTTGCTTTTTTAATTGTTTTAGTAGTTTCAAAGTACAACAATTAATTCCTTTTAGGTACGATCCCAAAAAGGCACAACACAATGAGAAGAAGAAACAAAAAAAAAAAAAAAAAACGAATGAATTGAGTTCCATTTCTTAAATTTTGTTTTGACAACAATTCTTGTGAGTGATTTTGATTTATGAAATAAGAAATTTATTAATTCTAAAATGTTATGAAATAAATAAATGAAATAAAAAAAAAAAATCGAGCAAACTCAAAAAAAAACTATAAAAATTCAATTTTAGTCGTCCATTTTGGTTTGGTTATAGCGTTCGAGAGACAGCAAATTAAAAATTTTAAATTAAAAAAAACTAAAAAATAAAAAAAATTAAATAAAATCCATCATATTGGCGCAAATCAAATCACACAGAGGATATATATAAACACGGCAACAACATTGGTTTTTGAACATTTTTGTTTGTTTGTTCGTTTACCTTCGGAGATCGTACCCAAGTTTGTGTGCATCAAGAGCAGGGGGACACGGGCGAGGAGACTTTCATTTAGTGCTTAGTTTTTGTATTTTTTGTTAATTTTTTTTTGTTTTTTTGTCGGCAAAAGATAGACGAGACTTGACATTGAGGAGAGATTTTGAATTTTACGTTGTGAGACGAAATTTTGGAGAGAGAGAGAGTGATGAGTGTTTTCTAGGATATGACGCACGAGTCTTTACTCGATTCGCGACCCTTGTAGTGCGGCGGACTGCGTTTGAAATAATCGACAAAGTTACGAGAACCAGCAGCGCCGGTAGTGGAAGTTGTAGAATAATGCGGGATGTATGGTCGCCGACTGAAGTCAGTTGTCGAGGAGTAGTCAGGGTAACGAGTTTCATGTCGCCGGCGGCTGGCAATGGAGCTGGATGTGGGAAATCGAGGAGTTGTATGATTCTTGGGGCGATAGCTCTCCAAAGCATAGTCGACTTCATCCTCATCGTCGTCAGAGTGACGAGAGACTTTTTGCGCTTGGATGGCTTTCTTGAGATATGGATTGTTACCGGCGATTTTTTCTTCCATGAAGTCACGCTTCATGTTCCGCAGATGCTTACTGCGATCGATTAGGTACTTTGTGTCTCTATCTACTTTGCTTTCAGGTTGCGAAGTAACTAATGTGGATTTGTTACGATGTGGACGTGATGGAGCCAGGTGTTCGATTGATTTAGACAGACTACTGGTTGGACTGTATGTGCCTGTAGCTGAATCTTGAGATTTTTGGCGATAGTTGGACAAGCGATGGTGGGAAATTGATGATGTTGGAGATTCATAGAGATCTAGTTCTTCTGTTTCAGTGTCCCTATCGTTAGATCTACGAGTGAATCGAGCAAAGTCTTCGTATGTAGCTTCAGTGGATTCGATTTTTTGGAGTTGCTGACGTTTTGGAACTGGTTTAGGTAAGTCTGACTTCGAAAGTGTCTCAACTTGTTTCTCTAGATTCTCATTTGAGGCTATTTTAGATGACTGAGGGGTTCTTGGTCGTGCAGAAGGCTTTGGAGAGCCATCCTTATGTCTGACTGAATCTTCTAAAGTTTGCTGTTTAATATACTCGATTAGTTTTGAGCTCTGAGGTTCCTCTAGGGATTCTAGACGATTCATCATAGGAACTGGCTGCCAAGATACACTCTTGGACTGAACATTATTCGACAAAGCTTCATGAGCCTGTTGGGTATAGTTTTCATCACGCTTAATAAGCGCAAGTCTCCTCTCCCTTTCAAGTTGTTCGATGATTTCCCATTCATTAAGTCGTTTGGTTGGCAAATGTTTTTCTGGGGCAGTTCTAGCTGGAGATGGTGATGAGTGACGGATATTTGTAGGCTTAGGTGATTCCTCTTTGTCGCTGTTTTGTAGAAGCATATCGACATACTTTCGTCTGGGCATCGGACTTCTAGGAAGCTGCTCCATGTCCCATTCTAAGGACCTTTCCTTAGATTGACTTGAGTTTCTTGGTTTTCTGTCAACTGGAGGTGACTCCAATTTTGACCGCAGAAGGTCTTTGTATTCTTTTGATGGTTCATGTGTCTGTTGAGGCTTGTCAATGGTTTTTTCTTTGGAATTCCTTACAGAACTTGGAATTTTCGTCATGTCCCAATCGAGAGATCTTTTACGGAACGATTGTGGTGAGTTGGACTTTGGTGCTGATGATGCTGGGTTTGACGAAGCATTAGGGGATTTTGCATCAGCGTCACGAGGAGATCCAGCTTTTTCAGTTGTATAAGCAATGGGAGATGTCGAGCTGTTTCGCTCTAAGATTTGGTTTTGCTTAGGAGGGGATGCTTGAGATCCCTGTCGTGGAGAAGACAATTCTGCAGATAGATTCGATTTAGAAGGGGAATCTTTTGACCCTTTTTGCGAGGGAGACTGGTTTGGAGATCCCACTTCTGTAGTTAGCAATGCAGGAGATTCTCTTTGAATGCTTGGACTCTCTCGTAAAGTGTCCGAAGTTGAACTTTTTAGTGAATATGGTTGTTCAGTCGTAAGTGCTTCAATTGGAGTTTTGCTCCTTTTAAGTGGTGACTCCACTTCGTTTGAGGTATTTGAACTTCTTTTTGGTTTAGAAATGAACGCAGGTGAACCCTCTCGCGAAGTGTCTGAAGTGAAGACCTGTGACGGCGAAGAATATTTAGTAACCAAATTTTCAGTAGAAGTCTCCCTTCTTTTAGCCGATGATTCGACTTCATTTGACGCCCTCGAACCCCTTCTTGGAGTAGGAATTGTTACAGGCGATTCTCTTTGAATATTTGAACCTTCTCTCGAAGTGTCCGAAGTGGAGCTTGTTTGTCGTGAAGATTGTTCAGTCGTAACCAACTGAGTTTTACTATCAGCACTGTTTACTAGCAACGATTGAGCTTCGTTCACTTCGATTGAAGTTCTAGAACCTCTTCTTGGAGTTGGAAGTAATGCAGGTGATCCTCTTTGAGTATTTGAAGGTACAATTTCATCTTCTTTAATTGAAGATTTGGAGCCTCTTCGAGAGGCAGGTTGCGAGTTTGTAATTTCAGTCGATTCAACAGAAGTTCTCGAGCCTCTTCGAGGAGTTGGTAGTAAAGCAGGAGATGCCCTTTGAATAGGGGAGTCTTCATGGGATGTTTCTTCTTTAATAGATGCTTTGGAGTTTCTTCGCGAACTCGACTCTAGGGCTTCGGGTTTAGGTGAGTCCATTTCAATTTGAGTATTGAAAACTTCATCCTCTTTGATGGATATCATAGAGTCTCTGCGCGAGGTACACTCGGGCTTAACGGATGACTCTAAATTTTCAGGCTGAAGCCTGAGATCAATAGAGCTATTTGAACCCCTGCGTGATGAAGAACTCTCTCGTCTCACCAACGGCTTAATAGGAGGCCTAGCACTCTCTGGAACCGGACTAGGTGTCCTTTTACGTGCAGGCCATGCAAGCTCATAGACAACATCCAGATAATCACCTTTTGTGGATGGTTCCTCAGTTTTTTTCCCTTTTTCTGAAGAATCAGGAGTTTGAGTCCTCGATCTAGAACGTATTAAGAGTTCCTCATCAGACTCGTAGACATTGCGGGGAAACGCTACTGGAATTCTATCATTCGACTCACTATCCTCTCTGGGAATGATTTTTTGTAGCATATCCTGGACAGATGGTGCCATATCCGAAGGATCTAGCTTTTTAACAATCTGCTTCGCCTTACTCTGAGTTCTTCCTGGACTGATGCTCATTGAAGAGGAGGTGCTTTTTGTAAAAAATTTTGGTTGACTGGGGAAAAGTGGTTCAAATCGGAGCTTCGCTTCTTGTATTGTGATTGGTTTCTCCTCTTCTTCTTCATCGTCTTCATTTTCATTTACCAAGACTGCTCTTGGAGTTATCGCTACAACTTCGTCATTTGAATCGAATTCCACGTCAACCAGCATGTCGTCGGTAAATTGACTGAAGAGCTGTTCAATGCTATCTTCGGACGAAGCTCGACTTGTCTTTCGGGCACTAGGACTTCGAGAATGTTTCACGATCTTTTCGAACTCTTCGTTGATTTGTTGTGATTCATTTTGTTGTTCTTTTTCCTCCACAAATTCATTTGCTATGGCTACTACTTCGACTTCTTTGGCAACTGATGGTCGAAGCAAAACTTTAACGTCTTCCGCGTGTTGCCCTTTATTGTTGAGTTCGTTGACGATTTCATTAAAGATTGCATCGACATCCGTGATCTCGTCGGTAGTAATTGTTTGATCTAGAGCTTCAGATAAATTTGATGAACGTCTGCTGACATCCAAGGCTGCGGATCCGGATCCTCTTCGACTCAATGGCTGAGGAGGGGTCTTGGTTGCTTCGGTGGTAATCTCAACTTGAGACCTACTTCGGCTTGAGAATTTCTGAGGTATTTCAGCAGAAGAAGCTTTGGAACCTCTCCTACTTTGAACTTGCGAGGTCCTCACATCGTCTTCAACAGTTTCAGTCTTGGATCCTTTTCGGCTTAATGATTCCCTAAGTGCTTCAGCAGAAGAATCTTCAGTTGCGTGTGTAAATTCCGCTTGAGAGCCTCTATGGCTTAGACTTTGAGGTGTTTTTACCGCGTCATCTGCAACTTTAACTTGAGATCCTTTTCTACTTGACGGGATACTGGCACAGTCATTATCAGCTGCTTCACCTTGAGAACCTTTTCTACTTGATAAGTTACTTTGATCAACTGCAGTCTTCAAAGTTTCTTCTGCTTGTGATCCTCTTCTACTCGATGTGTGTTCAGTGACAACTTGAGACCCTCTCCTGCTTTGATTGGGTGTGATGTTCAAAGTTTGTACTGCTTTGGATCCTCCACTTATGGTTTGCAAGTCCTGAACTGCTTCCTTGTCATCTGTATCAATGATACTAGTTTGAGATCCTTTGGGAGCCAAATCAAGAAAAGGTTTCGGAGAATCTTCAGTTTCAGAGCCGCGTCTTCTTGATGCCTTAACAGCATCTCCTCCACTTTCGATTTTTACCTTATCTACCTGTAGTCCTCTTATGCCTTTATTAACTGGAGGCTTCAAGATGTCTGCGAGACCACTTATACCGGATCCCCTGCGGTTTAATACTTTCTGGGCTGTATCCAAAAGGTTTCTATTAAATTCCACTGATACTTGGGTATCTTTGCGATTTTGACTGATTGGAATCTTTGAGATACTATTAGTAGAAGCCTCCTGAAGTTTGGCTTGACTTGTAGCTTGCTCATCGACATTCATGGAAGGCTTTTGCTTTTGGCTGTCGACCAAATCCTCTTTACTTCCTTCCTTGTGTCCATTGTGAAGCCCATTCTGAGTCTTATCTGCATTCTCCTGCTTCAATCTACCTTCCTCAGCCTTTATTTTGTCCTCAAATGAAGCCCGCCTACTACTTACTGATTCCACTTTCTTCCTGTGTTTCATGATTTCTTCTCGTGGAGACTTTTTCAAAACCTTAGCCGGTGACTTCCTCTTTGAGCTCAACTTTGTAGGTGATTTCCTCTTTTCTGGAGACTTTTCCTTAATCCCAAAGAACTTTGAGTACTTCGTATGTTTCCACTCTGGTTCTGGATGGACTACCCTTTTAGCCTCAGCTTCGGCTTCGGCTTTCTTCGCACTGCGATTTGCATAGAACGAGTTGCGTTTCTTTTGAAGGAAATTCGTTGCTTCTGTCCTCCATTCGGTCTTTAAATACTCCATTGTTTTTTCTAGGTCACTCACTGATTCGGAATTTGACTTTAGCGACTCTCTCGATTGAACCGACTCCTTGGATTTGTTCAAGCTACTACATGTGCTACTCAAATTCGTTTTCTTTAGCCTGAACGAATCGTCAGACTTGATTGAGCTCATAGACTCGAAACGTTGTAGAATCTTTTGCACTCCCATAGGGCGATCTCCATCTTCTTTGGATAGTGCCTTCTCCTGAGTTCTTTTAAATTCGTCCTCGCCCAGACTCTTTGTTTTTAACAATTTTTTCTTCGGTTTCGGCGGGAGACCCAAGTCGATGCCGGTTTCCTCTAAAATTTTCTCAATCCTTTCTGAAATATCTTCACTAGGGGACTTCTCCTCTGTGAATAACTTTTGATATTCCACACTAGGTGAGCGAACCTCTTGTCCGCTTTGCAAAATTTCATCAAGAATCCTATCTGCCTCATCTTGGAGTTTCTTACAATCCAGTGGTGGAGCTTTCTTGGCCTTTGTGCCCTTAGGAACAATCTTCTTGACTATCTTTATGCCGCCCTTCTTTGCGACTGGCTTTACAACGGGTGCTTTTTCAATGTCAATAGCACCATCTAGGAGATGTTCATGCATACTAAATGTTTTATCCGTACTCGTTGCCATCGATTTTTGTCGTCTTGGTGGAGCTTTCGGTGCTTCAGCTACAGGAGCTACAGTTTTTTCTGTCTGAGATTTTTTTAACCGATCAGCAACTGTAGTCACACTGGTCTTTCTCTGGGGCACTGGACTCTGAGGAAAGTACTTTGTCAGGTCAACATCTTTCAAGGTTTTTTGACTTTTATTCACCGCTCCCGATGCCTGTTTTTCTTGTTTTGTACTGGGAAAGTATTTGGAAATGTCCAATGAACCTTGATGGCTTATTGTGGGTGCAACTATTTGGGATTTGATAGTATCCATGGTTCCGGCAAAGTTTGTCACTTCAATTTGACGTAAAGCATCACTCAATCGATTTTCATTCTTATGTTCGGCCTCATAGAGCATTTTACCCACATCCTTGGCCTTCGATTTGGGACTAGATTCAGGCTGAGGTAAGGGATTTTTTGATGGTTCTATATAGGAGATGTCCATCATTTTGACAAAGTCTAAAATGCCCTCGATTTCCATCTTGTCTGAGGCCATCTTTGGAACATTCTCCTTTTGATCATCTTTGCAGAGCTCAGCTTCGGGCCCTTTTATTAACGATTCAGATGGTTTTTCTTCAGACGCCGGAGGTGCCGCTGATTTAACCTTTAAGCCATCACCATGATCGTCATCACCATTTGTGACACTATCAACAGGTTTGTCAGCTGATGCCTCAGTAGATCTTCGAATTTCTTCTACATCCACCGGTTGATTTTCTACTTTTTCTTCTACCCTTGGCGCTTGTATTTCCTTACTGACTTTTTCACTTACTTTTTCCACGGGAAACCCCATGGGAGGACCCATTACTCCATTACCTACACTATTATCGAGTAACCACTTCTCTTTCAATGATAACTTCTTTAAAATATCACTCTTTACTAGGTTCTCCTTTGCCATATTCTCAATGTCCTTGTTCATCTTCATCAAATTATTTAACCTATAAAGCTTCTCACTAATAGCATCTACGTCCGCGCTAAATCTACGATCCGAGTTCTGTTCGATTTTTTCGATATCCGCCTTCGACGGCGGTGGAGTTTGATTTGACGCGAACGATGCTAATGAAATTTTATCCGCGTCACTTACTACTCTCTCACTACTCACATCGTCAATCTTTTGCACAGTAACGCCATCTTGCAACCCTACCACCTGTGTTTGCTTCTAAAGTCAAGTTCAAAAATAAATTATAAAGAAACAGAAAAAATATAGATATGTATTTGATTTTAACGTTGGCAACACTTAATTATTTGTAAAAGGCTCTTAGTAGAACCTTCTTCGAGTCAAGACTTACCTCAGTTTCAGTATCAGTTGGTAGATTAGTTGGCAGTGGCTGCAGACGTACTTCTTCTCGACGCATTTCACGAGCCTTTTTGATCTCCTCACCTTCCGTGTCATCTTTACCATCATCTAAACCAACACAACACCCGTCTTAATATTTCTTGAAACCACTTGAAACACCTTCGACTCAACTCACCGACCAACCCTTCACTAGAGTCATAGAAGTCATCGTCACTGTCATCACTGTTAACATTCGAATAGTGTTGCTTTCCAATCCAGTCGGTGGCCAATTGCAGAGTTTGTTGAGCAATTGGTGAGCCATTTGCCTCTTCGAAAATATCGGATTCAGAATCATCATCTGATTCATCAGAGCTTGAGGATAGATCTGATTCTGAATCCGCACTTGGTTGCAGGAAGTTACGTCCAGACCATTCATTTTCGTCGATAATATGCTCCTCGGAGGGTTCGCCATCAGACATCGCATCGGTATTTTCGAACTCGATACGCTCTGGCGTCTGTCCACGATCGAGGAGATCCAATTGAACCACATTCTCAGCAATTCCTCGTGGTTTATCAGGAGTTTTATGATCAACTCCACCAGGAGCATGAGAACCATGTGCTGTTGATTTCTAAAATAAAAGAAAATAGATCTATAACCTCCTATACTTCAATCGAAATGACAAACTTACCCTTTGACCAGGCTTTCTAACAACCGGTCGAATGGCTTTAGCAGGCAATTTGAAGTGTTGCGTACAATAGAAACGTCCCTCGGGATCTTCTCGGTCGAAAGCATATCCACCCAATCGTAGATTAGTGTGACAATGATGACATTTCAAACAAGATCGATGAAGGATTAGACCTTCGGCTGAGATCTTTTCCATTAGATAGACAGTTTGTTTGCAGAAATGACATTTTTCAGAAGCGGCTTGCTTCTTGAAGGCTAGTGCTACTTTGGAGTTCTAAAAAAACAAAAAGTCATTATTAGTATCGTCTAGAAATTGCAAAGAGTTCGTTTGAAGCATTTTGAAGCGTGATTACGTTGATACACGAAGACGCTGCAGAATTGGAAGGCTATGCTTCTGATTCAATCCGTATCACCATGGGGTTTCAGTAACAAGAAATCAAAAGGAACACAAACTTAAGTTAAAGCAGCCGATTGTGTTTCAAATAAATTTAAAGCAAAACATGTGCTGTAGCCATTGCGTTCACAAGATGAAATCTTTGCTGATATACCTGAGTTCTCTGCTAAGGAAGAAGGAGATAAGTAACCATAAGATTCCAAAGGTCAATTCCTAAAAATTATAAAGTATCCATCTTAGCTTCTCTGACCACGATAAACACTGGGGCTGGAGGGGAAGCGTATCTTAAAAATCAATGCGATTGAACGCGTCAGAAAATCTGCCACCGCGTACGCTTGTAAAAGGACTTTGTGCAATAGATGGGTCATCGGTTCTTAGATTATGCACTGGCTATACACAGTGGTAACAACACCAATGCATTTGCTTCATACTCTGATGGACAGCACTAGATAAAATTAGCTGCGTCAATCTACTTGAAAATGCAAAGGGCAGCGTGAATTTGCATAACCGGAGCTATGCGGAATACTTCTACCGAGGCTTTGGAAACCTCTAGGATTGAGTGAGGAATACAATTCTTGATGATAAAACTACACTGGAACTATACACTGACAGGCGTAAGACAGGAGATGGGATAGGAGCGGGTATCTTAGCGCTATTACACCAATTCGGTTCCTGGACGTTTAGCAGGATTCACCTTGAATACACTTCATAAAACGTCCCCGAGTTAATTTCAATGCAATAGTGGACTCTTCGATCTTGCTCTGCGTCCCAAAATAATAAAAATAAACCATTAACCTATGAATTCCTAACGATTCATGGAATTCATCAAAGATTCCAATTCGATGAACGCAACAGCATGTAAAGTTATGTAGTATATGTATTCAAATTTAGAACAAAAAAAAAACAAAAAACTTAAAATAATAACACACTCCAACTACTCACAGATCTAGCAATTGGCGGTGGATTTTTCTCTTCAGATGTATCATCTTTCTTGATAAATTGTCCCGCAATCGAGGCAACTTTATTTTTGCCACGTTCTCCAACTTCCAACACAGAGCCTTCTTTTAATTGTTTGTCCAAATTCTTCAAGGTTTGATCAATTTCCTTGAATTTCTCCTCGCCCGAATCTTGTCTTGTCGGTTTGGACATTTTCGATTGTCTCGCGACAAATTGTTCCTTACTCCATTTTGGCACCTTTTCACGGCCTTTACTACCCGTTTCTGTCTTCTTGGATTGTTCAATTTTCTTTTCAATCTCCCTCACATTCCAATCACTTGAATCGATCTTTCCAATGGCACGCAACAGATCCTTAGGCTTTTTATCCGTGCCATATGCGTTACGTGATGTAATTCGTTGTTCCATCGATTTGATACGATCACTAAATTGTTCGTCAGCACCGCGTGGCATCGCCGATGAGATACCCCTTTCACGATCCTAACGAAACGTAACGAAGAAATGAAAAATCAAATGAAAATAAACACAAAAAGTAAAAAAAGAAAACGAAAATCAATAATTGTTGGGTGGTTGCTGTTAGATACGTCGAGGTTAGTCGTAAAAAAAAACTAGCACTTAGAGTTAGTTAGGGTTAGCGGGAGAGAGGTTCATCACAGGCAGGCATTTCTTTTGTCAGCTTCAGCAGCTTGGCAGTTAGAAGAAGGCAGAAACCACAACACAGAGACAAATTTCTTGTTTCACACATCCTTACAGGATAGAGCAATTTGCGCTCGAGCTCTTTGACACGATCGTTGAACACCGGCGCTTGCTGGCGGTACATATATATCGAGTAGTCCTCAAATGGACTTGATTCATCGCTTTCTCGTAAGAGGGTGTTCACTTGCAACATATGGAGACTTTTGTAGAAATTCTGTGTCTGTTGGAAGCGTTGCATCCGACGCTTACTCTGTCGATCCTGACGATTCGCCTCGATTTCCTTTAAACGTTGTTGACGCTCCTCCTAATTCAGTTTGGTGTAAAGATTATGTGCAATGCAGATGTATATGTTTGGGATACAAACTTTGTGTATATAAAGCGGACGGACAGTGAGACGAAAATTTCAACTAGCCTACAATACTTACGATATTCGTTGTCTTCTCGGCGCTTCTTCTTTTCTTCGCTCGTCTTGGTGTATCCGCTTGAGCTGAAGAAAGAAAATGCTCAGTAAAGAAAATGTAAAAGAAAAACTATGTTATACCTTGTCCAGGTTCATGCTTCCTTTGGCGCTTCACCTTTTCCTCATCGAGAACCGAACGTCGTTGTACCACTTGTGGTACTTCGGCCACATCTTGCATTGGTGATTTAGCCTTTCTCGATGACATTTGTAGAAGCCTTGAGAAATCTGGAGCGTTGTTGCGTTTCTCCCGCAATTCAGAGACATCAAGCTTTGGATGCTTCACATGTGGTATTTCGCCACGGAACACCTCACATATCTGTTCCAAGTAATTCAGCCAAATTTTTGAATCAATTTTATCTAGCACTATAGAGTCTTTTCCTGTCATAACCCTCGATATATTCAGTTCTTTGTCGAGGATTTTGAAGGCCAAGTCATTGCTTTCTGCTACAGGCAGATCCTTTACTGAGTTGAGGTCGACTAGATCGGGACGATACCTAAAAAAGAAAAGACATTTTCAGGCACATTCAGCATGCAACTAGAATTGACAAACCTATTGATCAAGGCACATAGAACCTTTCCGTTTGTAAAGCAATCGGACACTTCATTCAAGTTTTGAGTGAATTCGTATGAATGCAGTTGAGCCTTAATCCACCTGAGAAGAACCGCGCTTAATGGCAACGTATCGCCAGTGCGTCTCTTTCGACGAATCGGTGTTTCCGCTTGAGATGCTTGCAGGGCATTTGTATCCATGAACGTCTGCTCCAAAATTGACTTGTCATCGGTATCGATGAGGTGTTTCACTTGCCATACGTTAACCGAAGTTCGATTGAGATTCGGATACCGTGTCGCAGGATCGACTGTGTAGGAACCTATATCACGCTGTAGATTCTCTGGGGTTGTTTGAGCCAAAAGTCTACAAAGATAGATGGATAAATGAGAATCGCTCGCATGTGCTCGATTGTGATGTATGCTTACCTGTAAATACTTTCCCTTTGAGCCAAGACACCAAGTGTACTATTCCTAGAATTATTCCACAATTTGATTGCATAGGCTGCATCCATACTCGAGAGAAAACCTCTCGCACAACCAGACCCTGTGGGCCAGAATGGCTCCAACAGACTATCACCAACCAGGCACTGCATAAGGCGGTAATTCTTCCGGACAATCACCCGGGTAGAGGACTCTGCCGCAAACATTGAGGTAAAGTCAAACATTGCCACGTCCGGTTTGCCATAATGATTAACGGCGAATTCCAGATTTGGCATTTGGTATTTGGTTGAAAACTCTGCTGCCTCACGAGCATAATCCAAGAGCTTCTCTGTATTTACATTTGGCGGAGCGAGCAGCTCAGCTGGATCAGCAAAATCCTAAAAAAATAAGAAATCGTTATGAATTTTCATCCAGCTTGTGTGTACATTTCCCAAACAAACCTGCAATATCACACCCTTATCGATGAGACTGTGCTTCTTCGCGGTCATCACAAAATAATGCGTCTCATCTTTGTAGTACACTATATTCTCTAAATCTATACCAGTCGTATGGTAGAGTTCCTTAAAGAACGTTTGATTAAAAATAAAGGCCACTCCACTGATCTCCTCCGCCTTCGCCTCGGCTTCGGTCTTTTTGTTGATGAAATTCGCTGTAATGGCAATGGCCAGCTTGCCACGAAATTCCTTCCGTTTGAACGCTTCCAAAGTATTTCGTTTTCCATCGGCGCCGATCAGTACATCGAATTCATAATGTGAAACTGCATGATCTTCCGGACTGATAGCAGCACGCCAACCACAACCCTCACTTGGCTCAATAGTGCTTTCAAATGAGACTCCCTCGTGAATTTCCACTCCCAGTAGTAGGGCTACTTTCAAAAGTATACACTGCAACTGTCTTATAGAAATATGATCAATAGAACCGGCACAGAATTTTCCATAGAACTTCTTTGCTCCAAGATTACGTAAATCTGTGATGACAAAAGGCCACAAATGCAGGACATTGTTACGTGATATCCGGTCACGTTTTTCGAGCACCACTACTTTTGCGCCAAGTAGTTGGGCTTCGATGGCAGTTCGCAAGCCGCATGGACCTGCTCCAATGACTAGGACTCTGGTGCCTGTACATGCATTACCCTTCGAATAGGCTCTGTGTGACGCCCGGGCATCGAATTTTTTCCACAATGCTTGTGCTTTCCACGAACGAATTTTCGCCTTCAACTTTGGATAGAATTCATTAAGAGGTGCTGGTCTTAGACCGACTGTATCGCACATATTCCGATGAAGGCCCAGAATTTGACGCATTGTTGTGGCCAAACAGAACATGTCGAACATTTCGGCGGCCGCTGCTGCGGCATCATTGTCCGCCATTTGTTGTTGTTGCTGCGCCAGCAGCTGTTGCTGTTGGCGTTGATGTGAAGATCGACTCATTCTGAAAAGATAAGAAAGATAATTTATTAGTGAATGCATGCAGCATGACTAGGAGTTTTGGTAAATGCTGGAAAGGGATTCGATGACCACCTAAACCGCCCAAAGCGAACGTACACTAAATTGTTGTTTTAATGCCTAAAAACCTCTTACAAACGACAGACAACAAGGTGAAACTTTGGTGCATATCTGGACATCGAGCTATTGTGATCAGAGGCAAGCTGGCAAAGTCAGAAACGACTTTTGTTTTCTCAGGCCTGGAGGCTTTCTGTGTTCCTTACTGTACCAATGACCAAATGGTGCATGAATCGCACCTTGCCTGCTACAACGGGTTCCAGGGTTTCGACAAGTGAAAAGTGGGGATTGTATGGAATACCTTGTTTGGCCGCATGGCCTCCAATTGAACAATGTCCAGTTGTTATCGCCGTTATTCTGGCGATATCTGGGCGGATTTTGTTTAGGAAAACTTTCGTCCTAATCTTATCGTAGGTCGGCCATATCCTCCTTGATATGGCGCAGTTGGTTTACCCCCTTCCATTGGAGGTTGGCCTTCTGCAGGAAGTGTGTGTGGATGGTTTTGGTCCGTTAACCGCTTCTAGCGGGATGTGGACCATTGCCGCGAGTAAGTCCTGCCTGGCCAGTTCATCTGCACGCTCGTTTCCTTTTATGTTACAGTACCCTGGAACCCATAGCAGTTCCCCCAAGCTCAGTCCAATAACTTTTCGTTCACACTGTCTCTATCCTCACCGGACTAATGTCATATGTTACATCGATTCACAGTAGATGCACGCTCTCATATTGTACACTCAAGTGCGTGAACAAAATTCACAATTAGACCAGAAAAATCTATGGAAACACACGCGAATTGCATTAATGCATTCGCCTGCACTAAGTTTCCGTCTCATAAATTCGCGTACGCAACTTCATTTGCATGCATGAAGCGCCTATATTCCGCGATCTAAAAGTAGATTCAATGAAAGAGAAACAAAAAAGCGAACAAAAGAAAGAAACATTTTTAAATGAAAAATGAAAATAAATGCATAAGCAAATTAAATTGTCGTAATGTTTATTAATTAGACCACACTTTTGGAGTAAATAAATAAAAGCATATATGTGTGGCTATTGTGCAATACAATCGGCATATAGTTTCGATAAATTTATTCATTTATTCGATGAGAGACGACATCTGCTTGTGAAGTAAGAGTGTTTTCCCTTTCAAAGAGAATTGCTATTCAAATCGGAAGCAGACATCTTTGCGATTATGGAGCAATTTTTTTTTTTCATATTTTGATTTCAGTTTTTGAAAAATACATACTTCCTGTGGGAGGACTGTGGGGATAACAGATGGATTTTTCACATTCCTTTTATTTATTTGAAGTTGTCGAGGGGTGTTTACTTACCTTTGACGAGCTTAATCCTTGAAGAAAAAAATATTCATAAGGACGTGAGTAAATATAATAAAAGAGTTGTTAGGAATCAATTGCTAGATGGAGCAGCATTATGAGAATTCTTTGCTTTCGATGGCAATAACTTATATTAAGTCACGTACAAAGAAGTTTAATTTTTCGGAAAAGATATATCAAAACAGACCACGTACGGATTTCTTCGCAATTCTTTCCTGACCGTGATTCCTCCAAGGCCAATGAAAGCATTTATTTGAAAGATGTTTGAATAATCCTTTGAATCCATTGGCTGTCGATAATATTATTTCTTTTGCTGGCCATACGAGAATGTTACTCTTTGACCTCTGGACACATCCTAGAGGTATCACCTTTAGGTAGTACTATTTGAAAGTTTCTCGCTTCTTCCTTCTTGGCGCATTTGGCCATCATGTCCGTATTTTGCAATACCTTCTCATCCTCCCAGATGTGCATCTATGGCGTACATATCGATTATGTCCTTCATTTTCCTCTATCTATGACAGAAACAGCTCCGATGCCTACCCAAGCCAGTATCAAGACATTTTAAACACAGTGATTGAGTTTTTGAACACACTTCATTGTCAGTGATGTAGGTACTGACCTCGATCTACTCCATGCGACTGATTACTGTTTGGTTATCCAATGCAATTAAGATATTTCTACCTCGGATCTGACCCTCACGACAGTGGTCCAAAACGTGTATCAGCACCAAAATCCCGGCTTGGTTTACTTAGATTTTTGTCCTCATACTGAGACGGCAGGACCTTTCAAAAAAATTCCTGTTCAATCTATGAAGACGGGTAAGTGTCTATCCAGAAATGATCTATTTCCGGATAAGAGTTCTGAAACCATAATGTTCTCCCTAGGACATTTCTGTGTCTTTCCGCACCAGCGCCACCTAGTGTCTCGGTGCAGCGGAAGTATTTCCAAAATCAAATCAATCGCACATACTGGTACCGTGTGTTCATAATATGGACTTTGGTAAAGCGAGATGAAAATACCCTTGGAATCCTATCTAAGTTGACAGAACCATGAACTGTATTGGTTGTACAGAGACAAGAGTCCTCATCTCTGCGTAGGTCGACGGCACGAGACTGTAGGCAACCGAAGTGATTTTGTTTTTAACAACAAACTTAAAATCCTCAGCTAATCATTCACATTCCGGTAGTGAATTCCTATTATCTACTCAATGGATTGGAATTTCCTTCCTCAACCCGGCTAGAGAAGGCACGCAAGTAAAAAGAAGAACTCATTTCAATATCAATACACTTTCCATTGACTGCGACTCTGTTCTATTCTCGTTTAACTAGCCTTAAAACGAACAAAGAAACCAAAGATGAAATACCCACAAGACGAACAGAAGAAGAACCAAGAAGAACTCCTCACAGTCCACAGTGCTCGACGACGACCTCTTCTGTGTTTTCAAATGCACGTCTGAGCTGAGCCCCTCCCAAGTTTTGCTTCTTTTTGCAACACACTCCATTCCATATCACACACTCATTATTCCATGGAATGATTAATTCTTTGCTCCTTTTTTGTTTCTCTCTTCTTTGTGGTCTTTTTGTTCTTCTTCTTCTTTTGCTAAATTTAACCTCACATGTCATTAAGGAAGACGTCACCTGCAGAAGGGGGTGAGTTTGGAGCTAAATGACTGCCAAAATTAACCCACAAAACCGATACAAGATGATGACTTAGTGGTTCTTACCCTCTCGCCATAAGAAAATGAATTTATTGGCATCGTAGCAAGAATAAGTATGTATCTGTTATCTGTTAAAAGAAAAAGTATCGCGAATCAAACAAAGAGAACAAGAAAGATAAGAGGAGCCGGCGCAAATAATATTTGTTTTTTTTTTTTTTAAGAAAAACCATTATGAACGAGACATTTTCTTGGTTTTGAATAAGAAAAGAGTAATTGGCCACAAGCTGTCCGCCGATGATTCTTCTTGTCTTGTTACACTCGGAGATTTATGTCCTCTTTGACATCTGGGGCGGATGATATCTTCCTTTTGTTGTTTCTTAATTAAGTACTACCCCAAGAGAAAGGCATCATTGAGATGAATTTCATGGCAAAAAAAAAAACAAAAAACTTATTTGTTTGTCGTTTAATTTAATTAAAATTGAAAGAGCTACACTGTCGTCCAAAAGTATTCGAACCTTTTGTTTATGTATCAGATTTCCGTTAACATATCCTTTGTTTAAGGGATGTTGAACAGTTTTCTGTGACAGCATCTCAGGACCTAGACGGAACTGAAGGGATTTATCAAACAGAAGGAGTATGTAAAACTGTGACATTCACTGCCAATTTGTTGAATTTACAAGAAAGAACGTTTGATGACAAGTTGTTGAGTAAATTTGCTCCCACGGAAGATAACAAAGTTGACAACCCTGCACGACCGTCTTGAAATCAAGTGCAAAAAAGTCCAAAATATCAAGCTTGATGACATAAACCCAGAATGTATTCCCAGAACAACAATTGGGAAGTTTGAACGGATTAAGGCTGATTGGCTACAATGCTCGACTAAACATCATATTGTCAACATCCAAAACGGGACAAGCTAAACCAACCAACTTGGTTACATTGCGACAGACGTTAGACAACGTTCCACTAACATCGATAAGGATCGAGCAAAAGGATTCGGTTGCAAGAGACCTTTTAAGAAGTTTTACATCGTCTTACAGGAATGAGCTCTACGAGCAAGAACGGTTGAAGGAACATCGCATTCCCAGAAAAAAGATGAGAAACAATGAGATCGAAGAGATTAAGAAATATTGTAGCAGAAATAAGGTAAGCCTACAAAGCTCAAACCGGAAGGAAGGAAGTCCCGTAGGTTGCCCGTCGGTCAGCTTAACACGACGACGAGTATCATTTCCGTGAGCGGAAGTAAGGATACTTATGTATATCGAAGTATAATTCAACAAGGCATGGCAGTCGTGGTTAAATGGTTAGAGCGTTGAACTATTAAGCCGGCACAAGCTCGAATGCCGAACTTGTAACGAAGAATAATTCAACAAGGCATAGAAGCCGTGGCTCAATGGTTAGAATGTTAAACTGTTAAGTAAGCCGGCTAAACAATTAAAAAGTTTTATGCAGCAGCAAACCGCCGAAGGTACAATTTGTCATGAAAACGCTTCTCAATCCGTCGTTCAGAGTCAGTCTCTTCCCATTGGGAGAAACAAAGAATGGTAGAGAAGAGCTCCATACATGCCGTGACTCTATACGCTGTCGCGCCAAATACAGGTTATCCCATAAGGTTTCTGGAAACAATGGGCTACCGAGAGAGATTTTCAAAGCAGAAGATAAGTTGGCAAGTATGTGAGACCTTATCTGTTAAGTACGGTTCGCTCCCGGCTCGTTGTCGACCATTTGACTGCCCCAATTATAAAATCCGTTTTTACTGAGGTCTATCTGTAAAAAGTTCCACGCTATGACATTCGATCATCGACCAAAACTTCAGATTGCACCCGATCTTGAAAAGGTAAGATCTTGTAGCACTAAAAACCAGCCATCTGTATGAGATTTCGAAAAAGAAAACATTAGCACTGATCTGCTGAAGACTCTTGATAAAAGCTATAAACTACAATGGAAGCCGTGAACTTCATCAAAGAGCATATCTATCAAGTCTTGTGATTCTATTTAACAATTATAGCAACGGATGACTCTTTAAACAACTAACAGTTTTCGCCCTCCATTAATCTAAAAAAAAAAAAGCTGTTTCACCAATCGCTCTACTCAGTACGTGCTAAAAGCTAAGGGAACGTGCTATTTTTAACCAGAATCAGCTTAGTTGTAAATAAATGCATTTCCATTGACCAAGCTCGAGACGTTTTTATAACTGATACCAAAAGTTGCATGAAAAATGTAAAGCCAACCTTGAAGACAGATCTTGATCTCCAATTCACTAAGCCGGGCTGAACTTGATCTCCGGATACCCTTTCATAACTTCTTAATTGAAAACCTAGGCTCCCATAACCATTTGCTGTATTCAACCCTTGGCAGAACCAAAATGTCAATTCCTTTCGGATAGAATGTCTCTGTAGAAGCCTATTTCGCCATAATCGGTCTATAAAGAGCCAGGATATATAGTTGTTACTTTTATATACCAGCACGTATGAAAACCTTTCGACATCAGTGTGTACATCATCAAAAACCCCTTCTTCCCTCTTCACCTTCTCAGAGTAGAGACCTAAAAAAAAAGAAAGACAATGCACTTCGGAAGGCCACACAGAGGTGAAGAGATGTCACCTCATCGTGTCTTCAAAAATAGACTTGGAAACCGATTAACCAACCACCACTCTTGAGGGGTGTAAATAACGAGATGAGTTAAGTGATATCGATTTTGCAATTTTGCATACCGAATGCGAATACGAATACGAGTACGCATCGATTTCAATGGAAACCCGGTGTTGATGTGGGTGTTATCGTCGACAAAATGAATTAATTCGAGGGAGAGTGACCACCACCAAACCGTATAAGAGAAGAGGCGCCTTCTTGGTATATCTTCATAAAGACTATGAACAAATTGGTCGAATAGTTTACGTGATGTTATTACAAATGAAATCGAGTGACGCATCAATGACGCTGAGACGACCCTCCCTATTCATTTATCATTATGTGAGTAGTATTCCATTGAACTTTACGACTTATTTTGTTAAATGGCTAATATAAATTTTTTACGTGAACAATTAAAACTAAATTTTGTAAGGAAACACGAAACTTAATAGAAGAATTCGAAGGAGGATTAAGATTTTCATTGCTTAGTCAAGGCTAAGAAGGATGATCTACTGTATGTTTGTATCATAGATACAGGTAAAGTATTTGAATTACGATTCAAACAACCAATGGGGTACTTAATTTTGATGGCCCAATGCCAAATAGAATCAAAACTAACGATAATTACAGTAATGGTCATTATAATCCAACTTTATGAGGTGGAATTGGCGAATAGGCAAATAGTTGCACAACAGAAAGGTAGGTTGTTAAATGAACACCCTGCGACAACAGTTAATGACTTACGTAGATAGTGTGTCATTTTATGTCAATTATTGTGGCATTTATCAATCTTTTGTGAAGCAATGAAGTGCCATCTTTTTCAGTTTCATCAACACACCGCCATACATTCGGAAGCTTAAACTACCGGCTGTCAACGCCATCTTCATGATGTTTTATAATTTATTTTCTACACCATCGACAGTGCCATCTATTGTACAAATCAACAAATTCAGTTGTAGCAACATTGCAGGTTGTTTCCGTGTTATGAACGTCGAGCGACAAGCGGAACACGATCACTTGCTATACGATAATGAGGTTGAAGTATACATAGAACAAGATTCTGTCGCACATATCGCAGACAAGCTTAAATAGGCTCCTACTTCGCCTTGTTATCCCAACTCATTCGGCCCACATACTTCGTCCGTTCTTGCTACAGAACTAAAAAAAAAAGACGCATTTAGCGATGAACGTATTCGATAATGTGGTAGATACACCAGAGAGGGACATTTAAGACAAACGATTGCCCAAAAATATCTTCAAGATGGCAAATGGGAAGTGTATCCATTAAAGCTAAAAAGGTGCTAAAGTATCGACAGAGAAATGGCGTCAAACTACATGCTTCGAGAACAAAATTCATTTTGATGATACCGATGACAGGAGAAGCAATACAAAGTCCCAGTAGGGATTGCACAGCGTTCAGTTTTGGGTCCCGCATTATGGAATTTAGTTCAAAGTTCATTGGACCGCTGGCTTGACTTCAAGTCCCAGAAAAATCAAGTGTTCCGTGACCTCTTTCCGGAAAAGACTTAGCCATAGTCGTAGCAGCTTAAATTCTTAAAAAAGTAGAGTGATTCAGCAATGAGACTATTAACATTTCAAAGGAGTGATGAAACGGCTACAGAAAAGGTACAAGGACGCGCACTCTTACAGACTACAGGACAACACAAAGGGAAGAAAGAGGAGTCAGATTTCAGTCAGATGCTTTAAGTTCAAGCCGTTAAGCCACTTAGACATGATCAAAAACGTGGGCTTTTAATGTTCACATTGTACGGGAGTAAAGGAGCTTATTTAGAACGCCTGAAGGAGGCGTAAGAAGTTTCTGTTATAAATATTTTATAGCTGTAGTTTTCGGAAAAAAAAAATTGTTCTTTGACTGACAGTGAGGTCTTGCAACCTATGTCATATGCAGACAGATTTGACCCACTTACAATAAAAACAGAACGAATGACCTGATCAATAGGAACCACATCGAGTAACCAAGAATCACAGCAATTAGCACGGGCCACTGGCCAATTGGTCCACGGGCTGCCAAGTTAGGCATCCCGTTCAACCCCCCCTGCCGAAGTTGCGACAATTCACACGAAAATGAAATGCTATTCCACTTTCTCTGTGACTGCCCGGCACTTGCCAGAGCCAGACAGCGCCAGTGTCTCTGGCAGGTTAACCTGTTTCAACCACTTCTACCTACCTACCGACAGTGAGGATGCTCGTATCCTTAGTTTGAATTAGCTGTGGTCGATGGGCTAGTGGCACGGAAATTAGGTGTAAACTTGGGTAAAGTGTAGTTGCTTCACACTGAGCGCCATAGTTGTGAGCCAGGGTAGAGTCATGGAAGCAACTTCGGCACAAGTGACGAGGGCGTTGGTACCCTTAAGGTTGTTCGGTTCAACTCGTCTGCACAAAATCTCGTGAACCTAAATTGGCACGAGATTTTGTGTGCTGAGCAGGTGATGCAAAATGGTGTCGAATGCTTTGCCCTGTCTGTCATTTAGTTTCCAAAGAGGTCTAGCGTTCTGTCGCTGTAAATTTGGCTTCATCATTCATTGGACAAACATTTATCTATCTTCGAAGCGGAGATATATGCTAATGGAACTTATTTGTGGAGAACAGGTTGAAGGGGTGTAACATCTGCGTCTGTAGCGACAGTCAGGCTCCGCTTTAACTACTTTCAAAATTATTTAGAGATGCAAAACATCCTTGAATTCAGTCGGAAGTCTGAAATCCCAGAATCTTGTTTAGATCGTAAGCTACAACGAGGTGACAGTAAACGAGATCTTTGAAGAGCTTGCTAGACAAGGTTAAGTAAAGGTTTATGGCGTCTTTTGATTGTTGGGTATCAATTGAAAGTGGCATGACTCTCCAGAATACAGTTCGTGTGTTAGGCACCACTTTCAGCAATGCCTATGTCGACAGCGTGATGACACTGTTATGTGAATGTCCTGCCTTTGTTCGGATGAGGTGGCGGATATTCTACGAAAGATACAATAAAGTGGGGTTCTCTATCTGGACCAATATTTCGAGTCCATATTTGGATATCTAATCCAGCTCATGTGTCCTTTAACCTATTTAAGCAAAAGAATATTGTAAATATTTGTCCAACAATGTGACAACTGTTCTGAATGCATTTTTCAAATACTTGCAATTGTTTGCCCCCTCCCATTCTCTTTCATTTTATGATTTACTTTTTATATTTCTAAAATCCATCTGCTGAACACTCATGTTTTTTATTTTTTATGACGAACCCGTATGCAACAGTGGAAACATTTTGTATATTTTTTGGACACTGTCCAAGTGCCTGTTTTATTTAATTTTGTTTTACGGCGTATGACAGACACACGCGGTGTGTAAAATTTAATTTGTTATTCCAAAAATGTGATTGGTTTTCTTTTTATTATTTGCTTTCCTTGGGTCGTATCCCCTATCGCCTAAGGATATTCCCTATTTTAAATGGAACGTCCTTTTGTGCGCGCATTTGGGAATATATTAAAGAAATTGTTTTGGGAACAAACTTCGAAACCAGAGTGGAGACTTTTGGTCGCGTCAAATGTCCTTGTAGGGAGGATGTTTGTTTTCGTTTTTTATAAGTAAACGGGTTTACATCATCATTGATTTTTTTCGCAACCAGTTTGAGTCATCGATGAGTCAGTCAGCAGCAATAAAATTACGAAATGAGTATGACTGTGCAAGGATTCAAGAAAATATGACAAATAGTTGAACATCGAATTTTAAGTTAATTACCGAACACACCCTTCTTTTGTTGTTATGTTGGATGTCTTATCGGGAGGCACAGCCAATCGGTTGAAGTTAAAAAAAAAAAAAAAGAAGAAACTTCTCCATGTTTTCTATTGTCGAAAGAGACTAAGACATAGAAACGCCAAATACCTGAAACCCTCCGAATCAACTAGCCTTATCTGTATGAAGCCGACTAAACACTCATTTCCTCGCTACAAAACATTGTTCTACGCATGGAAGAGGATCTGCTGAGTCTGAACCTGAACGATCCTATAAGTGGTTACTTCACACTTTCGGACGTGTGCACCGAAATCCCTCACAGCTTTGAACAGTGTGGTGCTGCAACTTCTGAAACACCCAAGCCTGCACATCTTCGAACGTCTTGACAACAGAGCGAGAAAAAAATTACAGTCATTCAGACGAGGATTCGTTTGTGTGGAGTGTGGACCAATGCAACAGATCAGGAATCCAAATATCTGTTCCTAGAAAGCTCATAAACACCAACATACATCCTAACGTTGCTCGCTTTAAGATCATTTCGCACGTCAAAAGTGTTGCTTGTCCTAAAGACACAACAAAGGGCACGGTTCCAGCTGCAACTGGAACTGCACCTAAAAAAAACCTCGAAGATCGGAAGTGCGACTACTTCCTCCAAGTCGTTCTCAGATGTGCTTAAAATGTAGTCTACCAGTTGTGAGTGGGCTGATCAAGCTCATCTACCCATGTCACCTGGGATGGATACTCATTGAACCGACTACAGACCCTTCACTGTCAATTAATTTGCTTTGAATCGCAATACGCGACCACAGATTTGAACTATGTTGATCAACGAAAACAAGCCAGAATGGGCCACCTGTAGTTTTGTAGCATCTGGACCTAACGGTGTCTCCACAGGACTAGTTCAAAGAAGCTTGCAAAATATTAAACACATTCTAGGTGATATCCTCAAAGGCTACCTAACTTTTGATACAACACAAGTGAGGTGAAAGCAGTTGTTGTACAAAATTCCTCAGGTTCTCGGGCTTTCCTTCTATTAGGTTAGAGAGGTGCAGGCTTGATATAAAGCATCGCCCTCAAATCCTACATGTATATACCTGTTTGGACAAGAGAAGAGCTAAGTTTTATGTATTGGTTGTCACACTAAACCATCCCAAACCCAGTATTGAAAACATTAGAAAGAGTCTTTCATGCCTCTGTTGGTATCAGTTCAACTAAGGAGAGGACCCACTAAGGTACAATTCAAGAAACGAACTAACCTAAGAGCGCCATCTATACTATAAGTTTCCAACGTTAACTTGCCTCACTTTAAGCGGAGCTTAAGTATCTTTTGGAAAATGGTTTGCCCTACTCCATCGCTAAAAATCCATCCAGCTGCTGGGATACGCAGAGGATATCGACATCATCGCCCGTTCCCAGCGTGCCATTATTGAGGCTTTTACGACAATAGAAGAGCAAGTCCAACGAGTTGGTCTTATGATGAACGAGGATAGAACAAAGTACATGCTGTCTACCAAAAATCGATCCGTCGAACATCGTCTAGGTCAAAACCTAACAATTGACTGCTCTAAGCTTGAGTTAGTGAAGGCGTTTATCTAACTCGGGGTAAACATAAACTCCATAAATGACACCCTAGTGGAGATTCGACGAAGGATAACCTTAGGCAAACGCTGCTACTTCGATTTGTCCAAACAACTAGGGTCCAAACTCTTAACTCGAAGTTCCAAAATCATGCTCTACAAATCCCTGATCTTCCCAGTCCTGCCTTATGGAGCTGAATGCTGGGCGATAAGTAAGGCAGCGGAGCAGATCTTGGGATCTACGTCGAATATTTGGTCTTGTCTGCGAGGAGGGCGAATGGAGGAGAAGATATAACCGCGAACTCTACGAGCTGTACAAAGACGTGGATGTAGTCAGGAAGGTAAAAATCCGTCGATTGCACTGGCTCGGCCACATCGAGCGAATGAACCAGAATGCTGCAGCTAAAAGGATCTTTGAATCCCAGCCACTTGTTCACGAAGAAGAAGACCGAACCTCCGGTTTAAAGATCAGGCAATCGCCTGAGAAGATCATAGACTGTGTTCGGGAGGACTGTTTACAGCCTTTGGAGTCTCCTTTGATAGTTGGAACTACTTTGGTGACAGAGGCAACAAGTTGAAGAGGTACAAAATGTCCAACATCTTGAAAGTACCGTCTCAGTTGATCGTGGTACCGACTTCGACATTTGAAGCCAGATTGGGAAATGAAACGGCCCCAAGTTGTGATTATCTCTCAAACATGAACCGGCATTGTTGTAGGGAGAAGCTGAATGATACCTGATGTGGTAAGAGCTAAAGTCAGTAAGTATACTGCGTTCACAAGAACTGCCTTTCAGTGCCTCTGTCTCTTGACATGCAGCGAAGTTCTTAACCTGGTGTTGGCACCAGTTTGGCTCTATCATTCAATTCAGTAGAGATATTTTGCTCTAGCAAGATGTGAGGAAGGTTCCGATTCTCTTACTCCAGTGGTTATACGAAGGACTGCACATTCAAGACTATGTTCTAGTCAGGTCCTTTGTTCAAAAGAAATAACGAAATACCTAGACGTTCCAAATTTCTTTGGTGAAATGATAGCAAAAGTCGGTAACTCGATTGTCCCGCTCGCCCTATTTTTATCCTGCTAGAGCAGAATTATGAAAATTCATTCATAACAACTCCCTTCGCAAATTAATAACACAAAGAGCTTGACACAGATATCCATTCATCTTTCACTGAAACAAAAGGACGATGAAATCTAATGAAAAATCATCCTCTCCTGTCAATGTGATGAAACAAAGGAACCTCCCTCCTCAAACGAGTCCTTCTATCCACAATGCTGCATTCAATAATGCGCCTTTTTTTTGTTTCTGGCACCAGTACCGTGCAGTGAATATGTATATGAAACTCTTCAAGTGACCTACATAGGGAGCTTGCTCCCTTCGCTTCCAATAGGGATGCAGTGGCAGTCCATGTATCTCAATGTAATTTCCCAGTTGAGTGGGACAAATGACGTTCTATTTGTGAGCGGCACATGGTATGCATGCAGCATGCACATGAATGCATAGGTGTGCCTGCACCGTGAAGAATGTATGCCAAAGGTTGATGGTTTATGGAAAAGTTCCATTTCGGTGTGAAGTATGTTACAACTCAGCATAAACACTGCTGGAGAGGTGGAGGCCCCCCCAGATCATTATGACGAACTAGAGTCACTTCATGTGTCATCTACACCAAAAGATAATTCATGTCCACAATCCATTCATGTTCAGAGTCAACGCACTCGGACACAGAGACGTGCACAGACTCTCGAGTTGTGACAAATGTTCACAAAATTAGATCAGAGAGACGCGGGGGGGTTTGTCATGCCAAACACATTAATCCTCAATTTGAATTCATATGCTAGGAATGTGTGCTCTGAATGCATTTCAAGTGCTCACTGGCTTGTCCATTTCCATGCCGATGATCTAGCTGCCCTAGGGGGAGGCAGGCTGGCCACTTGTTGTGTGCCCCGTCATTATGTCAAATTGTGTGGTTATTACGCAAAGGAATAGAGGGAATGTGTGTCATCTCTAAGCAAAAGGGAGATTGAGTTTGAATTTAATTTTATCCCTACAATCGTCAGCCTCTGGACTGGGCTCGAGTACTACCCTAGAGGGAATCAATTATAGACTCATAAGCCTCAATTGGAATTATGTAAAGATCTCTGGCAGTTAATTGAAGTAATTGTGTCTCCAAATTCATGTGCTAACCGGCTTGGAACGGCGGTTCAATAGACGCGAGTTCTTAATTTTTTTTGAAGACATGGCGCCAGTGGAATAGTGTTTAATTAGATGGAACACTCAGTCACACTTGGAAAGGGCTTCTAATAATTAACTGAAATTGTGTTTATGTGGAGCTGGCTAACTAAAACCCTCTCGGATAAAAAGCTTCTATTGATTCCCACAGCTGAGCCGAAAACTCTTCCGGTCCAACTCCGAACTGGACGTTGCTAAGGGTCACGTCCACTTCGGAAACATTCAAAGTTTCGATTCTAGCCTCAAGCTTCAAAAGATCCTTCTTACTGCCAATCAAATGCCAACATTTCGACAAACTTCTCTATTTTAGACGCCATAATGCCTTAGGAAGGCAGTCCAAGAGAGTGCATTTATTCGGGACCAATTTCTAGTGCCGGATGGATGCTATTTTAGTAGCAAAAGGATCCTCGCCGTAGAGAAAGTCTCAATTGAGAATCATTCGGTTGGAGATGAGAAGAGGATACAAGAGAAGTCTCAAGAACCTGAACTTTAAATTCAATCACAAGTTCAGTGAGATGGCCCTTGAACCATTTAGAGTTCAAAAAATCCACGACGCCTTCCGCAGAAACTCTCAAGTCTTCCACAGATTCAGGTCTTAACTCAAAAAAGGATCCACATACATATAAACATACTAAAGTCAAGTTCTTGTATTATGTACGCCTTATGCCAAGCTTCTAACGGAGTTGATCGATGGATATTGCTTAACTACCACACCAATAAGTTAGCCATAGCAAGTCCTTCAGATTTGTCCCAACTTTGAGATAAGTTCAACCCCCTGAGAAGGAGATACAACGATGACGACGACTTAGTCAGGAGATTTAAGGTCCAACAACTGAGTTGGCTGCTCCGGCTCGGAAAATCTTCAAATCCACCCACGAGGGACGGCGCTGTAGAGGATGACCGCGACTCAAGTGACGCAAGCAAGTGGAAGGGAACTTCAACCAACTTAGCCAGTGAAACGGGAGGTAGTTTGCTTAAGATCGGGCTGACTGGAGACTGAGTTGTTGGTTGAGACCCACGTCTACCCCTGGACTGTAGCGCCACCTGTGAGTCAGTAGATGAATTATAAGTATTGTGGATCAAATCCGTTTGGTATACAAACTGATGTGTAATGGCAGGGGTGGGCACAAGCTGCCCAAGGCGAGCTTCTGTCTCCAACAGTTCCAACACACAACACGCATCTCTCAGCAGAAGGAAGGGCTGAAGAAATATAGGCTATCACAATGCCGTGAAGTGAATATTCTTCTTTGAAAGAAAAGTTGACGAAGAAATGCTTTCTTTTCGACGAAGAAGGAGCAATGGGGAGAAACCGTATCCTTCTGTGTGACCAGTCTCTAGTTTTGATGTGTTTTTTTCGTGCCAGCTCTTTTCCTTTGGAGGGCTTGTAGAATGCTTTTTCACACCAAATTTCGTTTCTCTGTCTGATTGCCCTACGGTCGAACTGAATAGTTCGTCGTAATGCGGCTTTCAATGAAATTTATCGTAACTTCGGTCCCGGCAAAGCTATTCTAGGCAATGAACCATGCAATTTGTCTCTTTTCCACAGGTTATACCGATTGAAAGCCTCCTCCCTAGTGATAAATACGAATCTTAACTCGCTTCTACTTAATTTACGTACAAATTACGTTGCAATAAATCTTTCCTAATCATTTGGCACGTTCTAGGTCATAGCTTAGAAGACACATCCATTCACAGAAAACCCGTTTTCTAGAACAAGTGACAAATTGACTGTAATCCATGTCTTTTGTCCTTAAAACCAAGAGAGAGAGAGGTTGTCCCCTCTATTTGACAGTTCAAAATAATATCACACATACGCCCGAGTCAATGAAAAATTATCGAATTCATTCGTTTAAAAGACTTGAAAGGCAAAAACAAATAAATAACCGCGCTAAATAGGAATTCGTTGTCCGTTTGCAAGTGGGAACCGATTACTCATTGCAGATTGACTGCTTGAGAGTGAAAGGCTAACGACAGCGTCTCTGGATGGACAACGACAACGACAACGACCGACCGGACGAAATGGCAAGTTGACAAGCAGGTTAAGTTGGCTTTGGGAATGCGTTTCTATTTCACTGAACGGCACTCTGTTTCAAATTGTTTGGATGTGCACCGTTTAGGAGCATTCATTACGGGACTACATAGTTTATTTGGAATGCTGCTGCACCATAGCGAATTCTCTAAAATGATTGATGCGTGGTGATGGTGAGAAGGAAAGAGCCTTACCGCCTGAGGTTGCTTCGGTGTTTTCAGGTGTCAATGATGGATTTCTTTCTAGGAATGGTTGCAGTCGACTGATTTATCTTTGCGCGATAGAATGGGTGTAGATAGGGTGATTCTATCAAAACTTGATAACAGTTGATTATTGGCGATTAGGAATGCAAAGATAAGAGTCACATGTGCTTAAATTACGTTTCCACATGTATACGTTTAGAGATTAGACAGTTGACGCACCTCAAATGGGACAGAATTCGTCGCAATTTGGTTGCGGTAGACTAGAAAGTTGAATGGTAAATTGCTCGTACCTTGCTGGTCGTAGAGGTTAGAACATAAACTGAGGGGTAATTAATGGGAACACCCAAGCCAACCCATCGGTACAGGTGTTAGCTTCTTTAGATATTATGACGGAGAATCTAAGTTGTGACTCCTCTCAATTCTGTTAGGAAAAGAGCAAAAAGTCCACTTCTTCTACAGTCTGACGAAAAACAAGAGAGCGATACAGCAAAAGGAGATGGTGAAGTGTCCAAGTCGTTGCCCCAACCTTAGCCAAACCTCTACAAAGTGATTCAAAACACCGCAATGACTTATATTTATCACATACTTCAGCTGATGTCACACAAACACAAACAAAACAAGTGACAGGAACTGCACCGACCGCAGCGAGGAAAGAATTTCGAAACTTTTTCGCAATTCAGGTAAGAATCCGACTAAATCAGAGTAGCTAGCAAGCTGTAAGAAGTCGACACGACTATACAGTGTCTCCAGTAGGTGGTGAAGGATCCTCTCTGGGTCGCGTTTGTTGACATTAGTGTCTTGAAGAAGGAGAGAGTCTTAAACTTGTCGAGTTCGACATCAGCAGAACCCTTGAGAGATTAAAAAAGATTGATAGCCCAAGAAGGAGCTACTTGTTTTGTGAACAGAATAGGATTGAGCGTAACCTGAAAAATCTAAGCCCATAACTTCTAAGCAAGAGCTGTCAAGTTGCTATAAAACGCGAGTACACACGGATGTTGACTGGTCCGTCTGTAGAGTTTCTACGACAAAAGTTCTTGTGCCATCTCCCATTGAATGAGATTGAGTTGGAGTATTCTTATTAATGCATTCTCTTCAGCTTCATCATAGTCTTCGCCGAGGCCGGACCTAAGCGAGCAAACAATGGTATGTTTGTCCCTATCACTTCCTCGGCAAAGCGTACAGCTGGGTTTCGGGTGGAGATTTAGATGACGTAGATGTTGGTGTCCATTGATTTCATAAAGACTGCCGATAGAAGATTGATACAGTCGCCCAGTTGTAGGTACCAACTAATGTCCGTATAAACGGGGCGAAGGGAGAATTCACTTCAATGAGTCGTCACTTGTCACATCAGACTTATCCAGCACAACAACAACTAGGAGACTATTTTTTCACGTCTCTGAAAAGGATAGAACATAATTGAGGGCACATAAATCTCAAAAAGAACTGCGAGGAAGAGGAGGACCTGGAATATTCTTCTGCCACTGTCCAGCCACTGCAAGACTAGATCAAAGTGTACTGGAGTTTATGTGGATACCAGACCTAACAGACCTAGACAGTTAAATGATCGATGATACGAGCATCCTAGAGTTTGTCAAAAACTAGAGGATTTTCCCGACCTCAGATAAAAGCAAAAGACACTCCATAGTTTCTTCCCGTAATTGCCAACCCTATCCTCCCCCCCATCGTACACTAAACTTTCTCCAAAGGTCATTTGAGGGGAATTACAACGTGCCCAATCGAGGCCGTAGTAAAGAGCTATCTCACTCTCCACAACCAAGCAACCATCTTAGCTTTCTTCAAAGCTTTGCAAACAAGCTCTGGTGGGTACTAAGACACAGATCAACTTGCCAGGATACGCTCCTCAGAAAGGTACATAGGTGATGAACCCTTATGCGGCATCCCTACTTCCGCGTTCAGAATGAGTTTGGACCTGGACAGCTGGGAAGTAGGAAACTTCATATCCTACTGGAACATCACTCAGGGACTCAGACAGGCTAAAAGGGCCATCCGACCTATTCTCAACCATAAAAGGGACGATATCAGAAGACTTGCCCGCTCCCTAATCGGTCACTGCAACCTCAGATATTACTTGCATAAACTACAGTTCAGGAATCTGAATGCAGACTCTGCTAAGAGGAAGACAAATCAGCAGAACACGTTCGTGCGTGGTTGTCTGCAGAGTCAGGAAACGCTGTCTCCACAAAGAATTCCTAACACCGGAGGACATTCGTAATGCGTCGACTGGAGATATCCTGAACTTCATTAGAAATATAGAGGATCTCCTTGTCTAACTGGCTCCTATAATAATAAGCGTTGCTCCAGGAAAACCAAGTAGGATTTTGCTAAGTCGTTAGCCGGAATATAAAAAGGAATGAAGTAGCTGACGGACTTGTAACAAAGGATCTGTAATTGGCCAGGAACAGAGTTGGCATTTGATGGAAACAACAGAGACTGTGCTGTTTTACTGCTTTTCTTCTAGTCCCTCTTTCGCGCTTATTTTTTCGGTACGTCATTCAGTACCGAATTTTTCTTTTATTTATTTGATGTGCATCTGATTTTATTATTATTATTATTATTAAATTAAAACGTTTTTATTAGTTCGCTTTGGTGTCTGTCTGTTCGGTAAAAATCTTGCAACTGATTTTTAACTAAGTTTCCGATGAGCTAGAGACTTGAAATTTTAAGCATAGGTCAGAACTGGATGACAATGCAATATTTTCTCGCCAATGCAAATTTTATAATGGTTATTTTTGTTTTATACTACCAAAGATCATAAAATCCCTTTTTTTCGGATTGTTTGTTTATTGCCTTTTCGTTGCCGCAGCAACCACTTCATGTGTATGATTAGGGATCGGTGAAGGGAGTAATAGCAGACGAAACATAATTCTTTATTTTCTGGCTTCTAGTTTCATGATTTTCTTGAAAAAGGATGTACATAGGTATGTGATTGAGTAATTTTGGGAAAAAATTTTACAATGAATAAACACAATAAGGGTATTCACGCTTCGTTGTATTTGGTCTAGTAAAAGTGTAAAAGTGTATTTTTGTACATCAAAGAGAGAACGCCCTTTTTCATATTCGTAGCAACACTGAAGTTTATGCCAAAATTAGCTGATTTTATTGTTTATGAATTCAAATAACAACAGCAGGCTGTGAAAATATATGCTCAATCCAAATAATACACTTTTACACTCTGCGATACAATAGGATTGGGGTATTGCTAAAGTGTAAAAGTGTAGCAAAATGCCAACCAGTGTATTTTGTTGTTGTATTATATAAAAATGATACACTTTTACACCGATACAAGACCAGATACATCGAAGCGCAAGATAAAAATGAAAAAAGACACAACAGTTCACGTCATTTGCAGTGCAATAAAATTGTTAGCGACTTAAGTGCGCGCCACGTTTTTCGTTTTAAATCTTACAATTATTTTCATAGCTATTACAAAAATTCACAAAAACCAATTTTCAGGACTATCTGTATGGAGTTAGGAATCTGAATTTGTATGGGGTTAAGACAAATTATGTTTTACTTTTTAGTCCGTCTTAACCCTCTACCGCATGAATTAATGTGCGCGGAGAAAAAAAGTAAAAAAACGGTTGAAATAGCTTCTCTTGATTATTTGTTAACAATATTTTATTTATTAAAAAAAGTTTAAAAAAAAGTTTAGTTTAAAAAATAAAGTGTGATGGTGTAAACTAATTAAACGAGTATTAGCAATCATTTTTAAACAAAATTAATACATTTATGTTATAGAAAATAAAGTATTTTAACCAAAATGTATTTTTAAACTAATTGTTCTTACCAATTGAACACAATTATTTGCAATTACCTAGAACCAAACTTTTTTTTTTCAATGCACATTCGAGAGGAACTGAAGTACAAATGAAAAAATCGCAGACAACCGTTATCTAAGAAATGCGAAAAGTACCATTTTGTGTTGTTAAGGATGTACACAAAGTGATCATGTTGTGTTTTAGTCATTTCGAAAAACCATACACGGTTTAGTATGCAGTAGAGGTTTAAAAACGTTGTATATTAAACATTAATTTTTATTTAAATAATTATTTGTTTTAAAAATAATCACACGTTCCCGAATTGGGATACAATTAGGAAGCGTTCATGTGTCACATTCACTCACAACTTTTGCAACCTCAGGTGCATTGTGATTCACAATTCAATTTCATTTCTAAATTTAGTCCAAAAAAATAAATCATATCTACCGTGTGACAACCCACATATTTCCATTTCTACAATATTTCCGTTGAGTCAAAAATAAGTTTTCCCATGAAATATACAAAATAAATCATGTGTGCTATACAGATGTCGAAATCGTAGGGTCTCTCCATTTGAAGGATTCGTAATAGGTGGTCGTATGTGTTTTCGAAACATAAATTGTAAATGCACAAAGTTTATAGTTTATGACGACAAAACCGCGCAGTAAAAATTACTTGGTACTAATAAACCGCGTCATAAAAGTGCCAAAACATTATTTCACGGCGCATTAAGAGCTAGTTTACATGCGGTTTTTGAAGCGCCTGATGTTTGTAAGCAAACAAGCATGAGAGAGGAGAAAATGGTTTATAGCTTGAAGTAGGAGAAAACAGAATTTCAAAAGGAGTCTTATTGGTTATGATTAGCACTAAGCTTTCTCACAAAAGGATCCGCCACACACAGCAGGATGGCTATCTCCATACGGTCAAATCGACCAAGTGCTTACTGATGCCAAACATGCATCGACCTTGTCATGGCTTGAGCTAAATGAATAGCCCAGCGCACCCGTCTGAACACACCTGGAGTAGCCAGAGACTACAGAGAACTGAGACTGGTTGCGAAAAACCCTTTACTATGACATACCCAGCTCCAAACACCAACTACCAATGGATTTAGTGTCGCCTAACGAAGGAAGTAACCTAGACCACGCTGGGCTTATCAGCAACCCCCTACTTCAACCATGGTAATGATGAGTACACGCAACTGAAAGAGGTAACAGAACTGACATATAGACAAGCAAAACAAGAGTAGCGCTAGAAGAGTATCGATCCAAAAGATTAGTGGAAGAAAGACGATCCCCTAGCTCAACGAAGTCAAAGTGATAGGACGACAGTCGGAAGCTTTATAAGAAAGCCAACTAGCTGCAGGCATCCATCCTGGAACGCAGGCTCTTCGTCGTCGTCTTGCTGTGAATAGAATATGTTTTTAAGGAGCATATTCAGCAGATTGTAAATGGGAAGCAAGGAACAAGAAGTGACACTCAACACCGACGTCTCGGACAGAACGTCTCCCTCAACAGATATAGCTTTGAGATAGTTAAGGACTTTGTCTATCTAGGCTCCGCTATCCATTCAGACAACGACACCAGCGCTGAGATCAAACGAAGAATAACCCTTGCCAATCGCTGCTTCTTTGGGCTAAGAAGGCCCTTAAGACCTTAATAATCCCAGTCCTGCTCTACGGCGCAGAGGAATGGACTTTATTAAAAATGGATGAGGGTGCCCTTGGCTGCTTCGAGAGAAAAATTCTTCGGGTGATTTTCGGTTCCGTTTGCATGGACGGTGAGTGGAGGAGGAGATACAACGACGAACCGACACCAACTTGTCTAGAAGAGTAAAAGTCCAACGACTGAGGTGGCTGGATCTTGTAAAGCGGATGGACACCAATCCTCCGGTCCGAAAAATCTTCGAATCCACCCCGAGGGACAACGGAGTAGAGGAAGACCGCGACTCAGGTGGCGCACGCAAATTGAAGGGAACCTCAACCAACTCAGCGTGTAAAATTGAAAGCAGCTATCTAAAGATCGAGCTGGAGGCTGGAGACGCTTGTTGGTTGAGGCCCAGGTCCACCCCGAACTGTAGCGCCACCTTAAGTTTGTAAGTAAGTTAATGGGAAGCAAGTAGTCTGAAAGAGGTTAGCGTAGCCGGTCCCGATGGCATGCCTTCGAAGCTATTCAAATACGATGCCGATTTTTCAACGACCTGGGCGACTTGCCTAACAAGCCACCAAAAGCCATTTTAAAATTTACTACGAATTCGGGATGGTTCAGGGAGGCCGAACAAACGTAACTGCACTCACCCAGACCTTTCCCCTCTTGCTTGTCTTTTCAGAATGGACATTCCACGTCAGAGGAACACAATGGATCCGTTAGAGATCCGAGTGAAGGCTGCAACACGCGATGCACCCACCTCTTCAACCTTCTAACCAACCTAAGATAACATTAATCTTTGAGAGCTCCATACCGCGGTAGCTGAGTTGGGAATATAGCTGTGGAAATTGGAAACACTTTCTTGGAACTAACCGGATATGCACCGGGTACAGCAAGATGATGGACTATCTTGCAATACCTTGGAGCAAATAGTGCGTAAAGCTGATGCCAAAATGGAGAACACAATCTTTAATAGAGCCATCGAGCTGGCTGGGATTACGCAGACGATATTGCTATCATCGCACAATCTCAGAGAGTCGGGGTCTAGTAAAGATCTATATGTTCACCGCTTGGCGCAAAACTTCCTTGGTGGTGATCCGACGAAGAATAACTCTAGAAAAGCCCGCAGCTACTTTGGTTTACCAAAACAGCCGGACTAAAGCCTCCTAACTCGAAGGTGATTCCCCATAGAACACTTATCCTGTTTTATAGCGCCATGTGCTGGATGAAAAGCAGGAAAGCAGAGCAAACACTGTGCTTCTTCGTAAGAAAGGTATACTTCTTCCGAATCTTCAGTCCTATTTAAGAGGAGGGCGCATGGGGGAGGAGATACAACCGCCAACTGTACTAAAACTACACTGGTTTGGACAAGTCAAGAGAATTTTCGAATCATAGCTCTCGAGTTCGAAACGACTTGGAACAGGAATAACTAGGATCCATTCTAGGTAAGAAACTGGTCAGTAAAAAACACGTCGCTGGTCCAATGGACATACCAGAAGAAGAACTCTTTCAAGAACGATTAAGAAGGCTTTTTTTAAAAGACTCAGCTCCCCTTGCCCCTGAGAGTGTTTGCGTCCACCCGGAGGTATAATGCAGCACAGCAAGACTCCACATTTAGTGGACCGTACAGTTGAAAAGGAATCTGAACTAACTTGGCTGGGGAAGTTTGTTGGTTAAGTCCTTGGTTCATCCCGGACTGTTGCGACATCAAAAGTAAAATGTTAGCAAGAGTTCCAAAGGGTTCAGTCCAAGAACCGCTTTTATGGAACGTGATGTGTGATGCGCAGATAGGTTTTGCTGACGACAGACCAGGTGCCAAATCGTCTCTTCCGTGCTCGTTTTTACGTGACGATTTGGCGCCAGTAGTGATTACAGTCACGCATATGAAAGAAATAATCGGGACAAATCGCTGGTCAGCATTTGCCGGATCGAGTCACATGAACAACAAGTGATCCTAACAAGCCGCAGAAAATCAAAAGGAACGATCACTCTGACGGTTAGTGAACACAAGATGGAGCTTAAGTCTTTTATTAGCACTCGATCCCTACATAAGACTGCTGAGTAATCCCTGTGTCATTGAGAAATATGCCTTTACATAGAAGCGCCGAGGTAGGTACGGCCAAAGACGACCTTTACCAGATGAAGTCAGATTCATTTTTTAGTATGTGTTCCGATCTGGGTCAAATCTTTGAAGACGACTGACAGCCGTGAAGTAGAATCGGTCCACCGACTTTGTTCTAAGTGGACTGCAGTCAGTGGCGACAACCTTTATGAGAGACCTTCAACGTTGGAAAAGTCTCAGAAATAAAGATAGTGGTTCCGTGAGGACGACTTTCAGATAACTTTCGTAAAATCGTAGGCTTTCCTCCTAGTCAAAATACCCTGAGTTACCACTTAATCTTGCCATTGAAACAGTGCTTATACTCTTGGGTGTGCTTCTACGAAGTGTTCCATTCCTATCAAAACACTTTGACACTTCTTTACAAAGTTTACAATTCGGTCGTACTCCGGTAGATTACCATACTCCAACTATACCCGCCCTAAAACGATTGCTAATAGAAACGGTACCAAATGCAGTTCATATAGAATTTAAAAATATTCTTCCCGCTTACTTATTCAGAGGTCGTGCATTCCTAAAGCTCTCTACCTGAATTATTTATTTACGTTACAAGCGATTGAACAAAGCTGAGAACATCCCATACCCCACAACTATGTACACGTAGTAGGTAATGCATGAAAATCCCAAAAATAGAAATCACTTCCCAACACTGCCGCCCGTTGAATTTCAATTGGTCGACCTCGATTCGCTGCTCCACAAAGCGCGTAGTCAGCACCAGAAACAGAAGCACAAACTGAAATCCAAAAACCAGATGTGCGGCCGCCTAAACAGTACAATTGAACAGAAATTTATCATTCATCTGGATTCACGATGCGCATCGATTGCTCTTGACACAGAAACACTTCCTCCAAATCTCGGAAATTTCCAAACCAAACTGACATTTCAACACACGCGACATTTTAGAAAAAAAAAATTTAATTTCCACGCGAATTTTCCAGGTCAAACAGGAACCACACCCAGTCCCAGTCGTGGATGCCTCTTCAAATACCATATCACGTACGAAGTGCTTCAAATGCCAGCCAAATGGAAATCCATTTAAACATGCCTCCAGGTGTCTATACAACTAAGTTAGGCTTCTTGTACCTGTGAAGCAGTGAATCTATCAAATTCCTCGAACACGTGCAACAAATGCAATCTGGATAAACATTCCGAGTGGAACTGTGTGTGTGGAATAGAAAGACAACCACCAGCTACCAGTCCCCAGCTCGCTGCCTGACATTCAAACCAAAAGTACACTTTTCCTTTTGAATGTCTGCAGAGGTTTAGTGCACACCTGTTGAATACAACTGGGGAAAAGGTTGGCACCACGATAGCGCAAGTAGGCTTGGGGAGCAAGCAAATGATTGTCCTTTGGGATTCGAGATTTAAATTGCATTGGAACTGACATTTATGGGAGCTGCAGAGGAAATGGCAACCATATTGGCAGAGAAAATGGAAGCGTTTAGGCAAAGCACGTGGTTTTATGAAAAGCATTTGAGTTGTTGGAATGGTTTTGGTACGTTGTAATTATATTTTGGGACACAAAACGGAACACAATTCGTGGAGATACGAGATGGACTGCAGGAAAAGAGGTCGTCTATTTAGAAATAAATGCTTTACGGTTGAGCTTCAAAATCTTGAATCTCATGTGCGGATCTCTATTCTAGATACGCAACTCTGTGTCGTGTCAAATGATTAGAACCCGAGCCAGCCGAGGACTTGCCCCTGAGAGTAGTTAACTCTTATGACGGAATCCGAGGTTTAGATTACCTACAGCTTTGGGACTTATTCGCCCAAAAGCTCCACATTGAATCTTTTGTCCATGCAAATGTACGTCAACTTCCAGGGCAGTTCTGACATAATGACAAAGATTACTCGGAAATCCAACCGATCCAGCTATAGAGGAACTCTGACGAGATCTACTTCTCTTCAGTTCTACTCACATATGCAATGACTACTCTGCGAATCCCCCTAAAGGCAGACAAAAGCTTGACAGACTTGTGAAAGAGCTCGCAGTTGCTCTAAATAGATCCTTGTCATAACTGATTGTGAAGCAATTGTTGCTACAAAGGAACAGTCCATCAGCCAAAAAGGAAAGCAATGCTCCGCCCACCAAGAATCGATTTCAATGCTTTGTCAAGACGACATGTTGGAAGCAACACTTAAGGAGATAAATTCATCCGAAAAGGAATTCTAAGTGGACAGTCTGACAGTCTTTGAACCTAAAGCGAGAAACCTGCTGGTTCCCGAGATTGCGTGGTTTAACTCCGAAGTATATAGAGTCCCACGTCGAATGTGCGTCTCGAAAAGAAAGGGTAGAATGACTGAAGAAAGCTGACCGAATTCGAAACACGATTCACCTGGAAAAAAAAGAGACCAAGCAGTCAAGGCAGGAAGCACAAGGGAAGTGCTTTTGGACATTTTGACGTCTTACAGCAAGCAAGTATTCTGAAGACCACGCCATCAAAACTGCTTAAGTTAGGTTAGGTAAGGGAAGTAAATCGACGTGCTTAGATCAGTAGTATGGATGGAGGATCTACATAGGGGGAGCTCCTCCCCTATTCGTCGAAACAGTGGAAGCTTTTGACAAAGTGAACTAGGCTTTTGGCAACTTGTTTTGCTGGGTCGCCCAAGATTGTCAAAGAAGAAGGAACCTAGATGGTTCCGTATTTTAAGACAGAGCGCTGGACAAGTACAGAGGAGATGGAGGATTATTTCTTCCTCTCCTTCGTCCCTGTAGCTTCTGCAGAAATCCTTTTGCGCGGAGGCTCTGTCGAGTCGCATGTCTGACTATAAGACAATGTCCTAGATGACACCTAAAGTGATTTTAAGAAGACTTTAGGAGAACGATTGGCAGAAAGGGACTAAGGACAATCTAATGGGGGACAGATCAAGTTGCTCATCGATCTAAGAGGGGTAGAAGCAGTTGAACCAATTGAGATGAGGAAGGAGAGAACAAGAAACAAGCAAACTGAAGACCCCCGCAAGCCATTCCATTTCGAGGTAGATAACCTTCTGTTAGTCGAGCAGAAAGGTGCTTCGTGGTTCAGGCTCCACTAAATGACCGAGAATATCCAAGGCATTCAGAGAAATCAGTGAAAGCGTACGACTTCGAAGACCAAACACAACTTCCTTCTCAACGACTCCAATAGAGTGTACAGTTTTGCTGCCCAATGTAGAAAGTCCTTCCTTCGCCCAAAGGACTCACAAAATAGAAAACAAAACTTTACCATAGAAAAATTTAAATAAAATTCAAATTTCCTTGCCTCCCATCGCATCCCATTTAGCATCTCATTAGCATCCGACCGCAACTTCTTTCAATTACACGCCCCTCATGGCCTCATCGATACATGATTTCCTGTGGCCAAATGAAAATTCCCAAAATGATTGAACCAAATCAATCAATCTATTTACATATCGCCTCCCTGGAGACTCAATTTCATTCGCAATCACTGGAAACAAAATTCCACCCCATCTCCTCCCCAAATGAGAACGTGCCAATCGCCAGCAATCTTCACAATGGAATTCCAGTTTTTATGGACACTTTCTTCCTTAAAATCAATATCCCTCTCTCTTTCTTATTCGGCGGTGGAGTGAGTGAATGGGGGGCAACAATTTCCTCAGATTTTTGTCTGTCATCTATGTAACCTTGAACTCTTTTCAAAAAAACAACAAAAAATAAGATACCATTGTTCGAAACCCCCATATCCTTCCCTTAATGTCTACATTCATTTCCTCCCTCCCTCTCTCTTTCAATTCGAACAACAAAGACCGTCGCAAAGTGTCCCTACAGTCGGCATCCCTTGTCAGAAACAAACATGTCAATTCCGACTGAGAAGTTTCATTTCAAATTCAACCCCTCCTATCCCATGGTTCTCTCGCACACAGTTACATAATCAGACATTGTTTACACCAATTACATCGCTCTTAATGATTTGAAAATTAATTAGACAACATTTCGTCGGGACATCTTGCAACGAAAAGTGTAGACTTCCGTCAAATTTGGCACAAATCCCAAATGGTGAAACCAAACTGACAAAAACTGTTATAATACCCAAGCCTTCCAATTTAGAATTAACATTTTAATTTGAATCTATTTATTCGAGATACATTGACACCGGAAAGCGTGAACTGTTTGGCGTTATCAATCAACTCGATGACTTTGGGACGTCTTGGTGTTGATTTATGATCCTTTTTTGGACGCACTTGTACAACAGAGTTCAACGAGGTCCATCGTCTCCGAGGACAGTTATTAAAATTTAATTGCATTGTTTGATTAAGAAAAAAGAAGGTGGTGTGTCTCTCTGTGTGGGCGGAAGTCATGCCAATTAAATGGACATCGTTATAATTAGCCATTTGACCTGGGGAGGTGACACCATGCTCTGTGTCCCTTTGTGTTGCGAGAAAATGAGTTCAAGAACTCTTTTTGTGTCGATGACTTGTTTACCGAGGAGCACGGGTTCATGTCCACTGGGGATATGGATCAACCGTTGCAGTAGCGATGAGTATTTTGTTTGTCAAACTAACAAAGGCATCATTAAAGACCCCTATTGCCAAAGTAGCTCTGATGGTAGGAAGGTAGAGGTGGCGGTTCAACAGAACCCAAATAGCACTAGGATGTGTCTTGTTGTTACCACGTCCCGTGTGACCTGGTTGAAAATGTGAAACAGTCGGTGCCTACATTCAGCTTGTGGAGCGGACAAGATCTCTTTAGACTTTAGAGTGTATGGCTTCCTGCTAGTGCCGAAAATTTGTAGAGGAAATGGGAGAGTGTTTCCTTTTCATTTTCGTTCCCGCAACTGCGACAGTGGGGGTTGTGAGGAATACCTTGTTTAACCACATGGTCTCCAATTGACCAATGCCGTTATTCTGGCCATATCTGGGTCTTTTGTTCTTATCTTATCGTAGATCGGCCACATCTTCCTTGATATGGCGCAGTTGGTTGGCTTTCCCGTAGGAAGTGAGGATTTGTCCTTTAACCGTTCCTAGTGGCATGGCTGTGATCGAATCGCCTCCTCAGTCACGTAACAGAGGCATTGAGGTGTTTCCAGCTATTCAAATGCGAAAGATCGCGCTGACCATATAAAAACAAGTTAGCACTCTGGATATAGAAGAACAATCGTTTAGATACCCTTTGCAGACGTCCAAATCTCGATAATTCTGGGACTAGTTATTCATAGAAGCCACAACCATTTTAAGTCGTAGGAGAACAAAGCCAGCGTGAGGATTTACAAGACCAAAGTCAAAGCTCTTAGCATGACAGGAGAACCACCGAAATGAATGAATGTAGCATAATTCGCAAAGCAAAGACTGCGTTTGGAACAGAGCTTCTCATTATATGGTCAGCTAAGCTATATATGATCAAAGGAAGTGACCTCTCTAAACATTTGGACTCACCATTACAATCTCATTGGCCCTCAATTTAGAGATGGTAAATCAGCTACTGCTTATTTACAGCCTTGGAGCCCAACACCGTTGCTTCGATCTTCCAGCTAGGTCGGAGTAAATCCTCAGACGCTTAAGCTCAGGTCAATCGGCAGGATTTCGTACCACGGCCACTTGTTAACGATCTTGGCTATCACTTCTCATACTATATTCGGAATTCGGAATGTAAAAAGCTTCACTGTATGCTTCACCTATGTGTGGCACATAACATGAAGATTAGATTAGATTAGAATTTGAGGTGGTCCTTAGTCCCTTATCACTGCGGTCGCAAGTGGGTCAACTGTGATATCCTCTTCATTAGAGCTCCTCCATGATGCCGGAATGCGCGATGTAACCGGCGATGTCTTTGGGTGAGCTAGTGGTTATATGTGTTCTACTGATTCTTCGTCCTCTATGCACAACCTACACGTGTAATCCCATAGTCATGAGATGTTTTTCAACCCGGCAGTGTCCGGCTAGAAAGCCTGTGACGATTTGAATCTGACTTCTTGTTATTGTAGAAGTTGTTTCGTTCTTTTTTGGAAAGAGGTTGGTATAAATAAATAAAAACAATCAGACTTACATTTAACAAGCTAGAGATCCAGAATCAGGACAACTAGGTATCAATGGGCCGATAACGTTTCTAAATTCTTTTTTGGAAAGCCGAACTGATTGAATCTTGTTTGGCTCCCAAGATACAACCGCATAACAAGAGATGATAGACAAGACTCCGAAGAGGATTTCTCTGAATCTGAGGCCACATTGGGTTAGTCAGCATCTCAGTTAGGGCTTCAATAAACAAAATCGAGGTTCATTGGGCGGTTCAATGAACATAACTCTCTAAGATGCAGAAAAACCCCGAAGTCTATAGGAAATCTTGCTGTCGTTTTCACAGAAAAGATTGCAGATAGCTTATACTGTCAAGAGACCATCTTGAACCTCACACCTCTGGACTCCCTATCCAAACAAGTTGCGGCAAATGCAGCAGCCCGTCTGAAAGCAACTTCGCTTTGGAACCAATTACCTTATGGTCACTTCCGTATCTTACACAAATTCCACAACCTACCAAACAAATTTGATAGAACTCTCCCGTTCAACTCCTTTGAAAGGGCTTATTTAAGGTCACAATTCCCCCACGGGAGAATTGGCATAGATTCCTCAAATCCGTTAATAAACAGATTCACATCTATACAGACGGCTCTTAAACCAATGAATGTGTGGGCTTCGGCTTACACTCACACAAACTTAACATTAAACAGGCGTTTCGCCACCTGATCACTGTAGTGTTTATCATGGCTGAAGTGGAACATTGTATCTACTAAGGATATCTGTATCTTCAGCGATAGCTAAACAGCTTTGAAATCCCTATCAAATGTCACTAACAACTCTCTGACGGCCCTCGACTGCCTATCGTCTCTTCGTGAGATGACTATGTTAGGTGCCTGGACATAGTGACATTCCTGGTAACTGTAAAGCCGACGAACTTGCCAGATCTGGTACGACCCTAGAGATTGCCTCTCATCCCAAAAGCCTGGGTATAACTAACAGTACAGTGAAACTAATTATCACACAAAATATAACTAGAGAAACTAACTCCAGGTGGAAAGGCGGTCATACATGTCATTCCACCAGAGTTATATGGCCTAAAATTGACGACCGTAAGTCAAGGGAGATCATCACCCTCAACAAAACACAAATCCGCACCATTATTGGTGTCACTTTCAGACCACTAGGACAACACGCCAGGAGACTAGGAGCTCTATTGTAGAAGCTGTAGGAATGAGAAGGAGGAGGAAAGCACCACTCACCTTCTCTACCACTGTCCAGCGCTCTCCCACAGTAGAAGAAGACTTCTTAGGGACTTTCACTTCAGTGACAATAGTCAATAACTCTAAATGGTTTTACAGGTAGAATTCTCCTTCAGGGAATTCTATAGGCATCAGAACGGGCTCTGAGCCTAAGTGAGTCCCATGGAACGCCTATCCACTTAACCTAACCTTATACTGTCGTTCTTATGGTCCACTACGATTTCGCCAAGCAGTGTGTTAGACACCAGAAAATTACAAAGTCTGTAGAGAGGCGAAACACTTCCTTTATCACTAAAGCGCCTTGTCTCGTCTTTCTACAATCAGTCAGTCTTTGAATTTGAGTGCTCCAGTCTGCAGTGAAGTCTTCATCAACGAACTAAGGTTAGGGATAGGGTATTATATGATTCGTCCCACCGAATTATAGCTTTTCTGATTTCATTTGCACTTGTTTAACGGCAACTTTAATTGGTTGGAAAATTGCCAACCAAAAAATGAATTTTTTTAGCGCGTGTATACTACGTTACTTCGGACACGTGCCAGACTAAACGCACTAAAAAGTTTGAAATAAACGTGGGTTGTGGGTATACGTTCCAAAGATAACACTAAAATAGGAATTTAACTTCGTAGATAACCATCGAATCCGAGAGATTGACCTCAGTGTAGGTAGGTAGACTTTGATTTTTAAATCAAAGATATTAACCTGCATGCTAACTCTCTAATCAGCAATCAACGAACTTTAAATTCTAGAAAATCAACCTCTGATATCGATCTCCGATCTCATCTTTATGCATTTAACGAAGTCCCCCCTTTTATTTTTATGGATACTCGTAAATTTTTAAGGCCACTTCCTTCGAAAATTGTTTAAAATTCCTCCAAATCCATTCGCATCTATCAATCCATTATTCATTTTCCAAAGCTAATTAATAAATCTTTAAAACTATCTGCCTATCTCCAAAAGTAGTCGTCGTCTTTTCGATGCTTGTGACATAACTAGATGAGCCAAAACCTAACCTCTCAGGCATCCAACAACAGCAACGAGCTAAACTAATTTATTCTTAGCATAGAATTTGGGTCAGAAAACTTTTGCATGAGATCAAGATAAAGATACTCGCGTCGTTGTTGTTGGTTTCCATTCTTTTACGACTGCACCCGAGAAATACAAAAAAAGAGTATCTTACGATATCTAGTTGTGGTATCTCGATGCTTAAAGTATTTTTATAAAAAAAAACCGCCCAATTGGCTGCAAATTGATTTTAGCTATCGAAAACGAGGTGATAACTTGCAACCAAGTGCAGATACAAGTCGTCGTATCGAATTTCATTAAAATTGTTCTCAAACTGTTTAGCTATGTAGTTCGCATAGACCACAAGCGTGTGCATAAATTGCGCACCACAATGAGTGGGCCCCCGTCTCTCAAGCTAAACTGGGACGACCGATATTGACAGAACCAACAGAACTTATGTTGGAATACATTTGCATTTCACATGGGATAACCGGGTGTACTGGGAGAACAAATCTGTAACATCCGCGCGCCACAACGATTGCAACGAATTATTCTTGAAAATTTATGCAGCCAAACATGCTGATAGTGTCTATCGAGAAGTCAATATTTGTAAAAGTGAAAAGGAGCGTGTACTTACATTGCTTAGTCGCCTTCCTGGTGTTTGTGACAGTGTTTCATATGAACAAAATTATCTGCAAGTAAACAAAATATAAATTTTCCATTAGATGCGAATGGGAACAAAGTTTTAAGGGGGGAAACACACATAAAACATTTTGCAGAGGTTTCATTAATTTTGGGTGAGTTAACGCCCATTTAGAGAAAGATATCGGGTCGACGGAGTATGATAACTTATTGAGACCCGAAATCGAAACTATTTAAAATGATGACCAACCTACGTTAACCTTTGTACAGCAAAATACACACCTCAAAGGAAGTAATTGTGTGTCCCTTTCAATGGTGTGTAGAACAGTACCTATACGCACCACAAGTAAAATTCCTTCTTTGGAACCTAATGGTCAATGGGCTACTATTAATATTGGAAGAGGAAGGCTGCAGTGTAATTGCCTATGCGGACGACGTTACTATAGCTGTCTCAGGTAAACACCTCAACACGCTCAGAGACCTCTTGCAGAATGCTCTCTCGAAGCTAACTAAATGGACTAAAGAATATGGCCTCGGAGTCAACCCCCATAAAACGGAGCTAGTCCTCTTCAATAGGAAACACAAAATTCCTCCGCTCGACCCTCTTAAACTGTGCGGTCTGATACTTTCAGACAAAGCCAGATATCTGGGTCTCATTCTTGACAAAAAGCTGGAAATCTAACTTCCTCGAGGGAATAAAGAAAGCCACCACAGCAAAAAAGCAATAGGAAGTGGGGCCTACAACCATGTATAACTCATTGGCTTAACGTATCTGTTATCAGACCAATCCTAACATATGGCGTAATTATCTGGTGAAAAGCCTTGGACAAAGCCACCAATCGTAGCCATCTCTGTAAAGTGCAGAGATCGGCCTGTATAGGTATCAGTGGAGGACTCAGAACAACCCCCACGGCAGCTCTTGACACATTGTTCCATCTGCTTCCTCTTGATATTTACAGTGAACTAGCGGCAGCTATCTCACCATCTTCACCATTGGTCCAGCTTGCGGGTTGGACACTCCACCATTCTGAACGATTTAGAATTCCTTCCGCAAAGCACGGACTACACCCATCAACGACTCCTATTTGATAAAAACTTCGTTACCACTATCCTTTCCAGACTTGACTGGAAGGATGATTTTGAGCTACAACGAAAGGGAACCATCTGCTTTTACAAAGATGGCTCTAAAATAGAATCGGGAGTGGGCGGGGGTGTATTTTCTAAGGATGTGAACTGGTTAGAATCACTTCCCTTTCCGTTCCGGCCTTGACAACCTACAAAACTCGCAGCGTCATAAGCATTCTCATCTTCAACACAGCGAACATGTCGGTATTATGTCACGTTCTGATGGCACCTTTACTGAGATAAAAGCGGAAGCCTTGAGTCTTCTGCTGGAGACACATTTCCCACATAATCAGATTACAATTGGCTCGCATTTAGCTCTGGCCAGGACTGTGAGTGAGGTCAGTCGAACAACCCGGCGTAGCTGGTATCAAATATGCTGTTTCATCTTTTAATGGCTTCAAGTTACCTGGAACGGATGGAATATACCCAGCCTTGTTGCAACAAGGTATAAGTCAGTTGCTGCCAACTCTGAAAAGAATCTTCACTGCAGGCTTGGCACTGGCTTATATACCAACACCTCGGCGAACAATTAGAGTGGCTACTCACTGGCCAAGAGCTTCAAACCCATCAATCTGTCTTCGTTTATGCTGTAAAGCATGGAAAGACTAGATGAGATGCATGTGCGCAAAGTTGCTATGCGATGGAATCCCCTTTCTTGTATGCAACACGCCTTTTGACAGGAAATAATACGCGATGGGCGTTTTCATCGAGATAAAGGGGAGCTTCTTACAATGCGATCTGGCATCCTGCCAGAGAACACGACGTGGATGTTTGCAAGCAGTTAACCGGATGAACCTTGAACAGGTAACAGTTGATAGATTCCCAATCAGATTTGGCCCTCGCTGAATCTTAAACCAAGGGCTCGATCTCCCTGAGAAGACTGTACACACAAATATTTGGCGCGGCAGCTCATAGAGAGCCAAGGCTTAGCTTCTTTCAACAATTCATGTTGTGCGTGTTATATTTTTCGCACGAATGGAATGGACCCTGCGGTTTAATTGCCGACTCCGAACGGCGGATTGAGAAGCCTTGTCATGCCTGCGAAGAGGTGGTGCCGTAAAAAAAATTTGGGTTCAACCTGTGACCTCTCCCTTAGCAGCTCAACACACTTACCACTAAGCCACGGTGACCCACGGAGCCTACACATCAGCACAACGATATGTGTCCTCATCGAAAAGTATCCTTTAAAGCACGCTACCTGCGCTCTCCTTTTAAGAGAACCTCCATTTGTGAGCATTCTTGTTCAAGACTTTTTCTCCTACGCTTCATTCTCAGCTTCAAGTTGTTTCGACGAGTAGGTTGAGGAATGTTTCCAGAGCTTATACTCCTTTTATCCTATAGGCAATTCCACATGTGAGGTTTCTGAGGCTGGTTTCCGGTTTCCACATCGGGTATCACAATGGGTCTTCATTCTGCTTAGTGGAGACAGCCGCCCAACCTTACTTAAGCTAACCTCGAGATCATGGTCTTCCTTTGGTTCTAAGTGACCTTGCGCATGTTGACTGCCACTACAACTTAAGTATAGGTAGATAGGTAGAGGTGGCGGTTCGTCAAAAAGAACCCAAGTAGCACGAAGTGTGCCTTTTTGTTACCACGACTCGTGTGACCTGGTTGATGATGGGTGTTGATGGATGTGTGTGGCGGTCTAGATCCAACCCGTGGAATTAAGAAAGAGGATTAGATCCCTTATCCTTTTACCCGAGATGTTCTTAAGGTCGTCGAAAAATGGTTGTTTCTGTGCGCGCAGTCTGGCTCTTGCTAGCGCCGGACATTTGCAGAGGAAGTGGGAGAGAGTTTCTTTCTCATTTTCGTTGCCGCAACTGCGGCAGTAAGGGTTGTAAAGGATACCTAATTTGGCCGCATGGACTCCAATTGGCCAATGTCCCGTGACTATAGCCGTTATTCTGACGATGTCTGTACGAGTTCTGTTAATTAGGTCTTTTGTTCTGCTTTTATCGTAGGTTGGCCGTATCTTTCTTGATATGTCACAGTTGGTTAACCCCCTCCATTGGAGGTTAGCCTTCTGTAGGAAGTGTGAGTGGATTTGTGCTTTAACCGCTCCTAGCGGAAACCTAACCATAACTAGTCGAAAGTCTACTAATAGCTCGCCATATTCTCCTAAGTACAATCGTCCTTGCTAGGATTATTGAAAAAAGATGTTAGAACCCGCGCTTATCCGGGGTAATGCAGGACTCGTTGGGATATTCATAACCATAAGCAATACACCCATCAAAACCACAAAAGTCTTCATAAATCATTTTGCTAGTTAAAATCCTTAACAATTACCCAGTCTATCTGGATTCTTGGTAAGCGATCAGAGTTTTATTGACGAAGTTATTGATTACCATCAAATACTGTTGGAAACCCACACGTGTCCATTTTTTTTTCCGCCTCAAGGTCACATACTTCAAAGTCAGATAGGAAAATCCTCGATGATATCACAAACAGAAGTATTTTTGGAGCCAACAACACACAACAAAAACAATCTTAACCAATGTATCTTGTCTATATACTCGTAGATACATTTTTGTCAAAAAAAAAATTCTTGTGGCGCCTATGGAATTTTGTAGCGGAACCACAGATTCCACCCATCGTTCAATTTTCATTATCGTTATTAAATTCCACCTAACCCAAGGACTTTTCAACAAAATTTTTTGGTTGTTTGCCGATAGAAAGGATGTTATTACAGCCTAGTGTCGAAATTAAATAAATCCCTACTGACTGATGGGTTCCGTCTCTCCATTCGACATTCAAATCCCTTTATGGATGACGCAATTTGCAAATTAACCTAATGTCGGCCGCTTTGTGGCTCTCTTTATGTGCGTACAAGCAATTATCCTACACGTTCACACAAAATCCTTTTTTTTCAACCCTTAAAATATCAAAACACACAGAAAAAAATAATAGGAATAGTATCACAACATGAGGCGCCTCATGTCCTCGTGGTACACATGACAGGATGAGGAAGCAATGGGAGTAGAATACACCCACCCACTCTCCTATGACAGCAAACTTTCATCACAGAGATGGCAAACGGAATGGAAAACCATAAAGGCTGCAAAAAATAAAAAAATAAAATAAAAAGGACATGAGCTCATCGCAATATGAGGAAAGAATATTTCATGTGTTTTTCTTCTTCTTCTTTAGTTAAAAACGAAGAATTTCTCTGTTTAGCTGGTGTGGGTATGACGTCAGGTTTTATGCTGAAACGACAGAAGATAATAATGAAAGTTTTTGGCCCTTTTTGACACCGGTCCAGTCGGTTATAAGTCAAAAAAAAAAAAAAAGAAGAAAAAGTTGAGACATTCTGCTTGAACAAGTTGGTAGAAGTTTTCTAATGGTATTAAGATACAAACTTGGTCTACGAGTATGTAGAAGATATGTATCTACAGCTTTGTAGAACTTCACGGTGAAGAGATTTAGTGTGAAATGTTTTTAATGATCTAAAGGCGAATAGTTTGGATGAAACTTTGACACTCACAAATGAACTTGCCCGACACGGACAACGCAAGTTTCTTAGGATGTTGATCTAAATTTTGTTTCGCTTTTGTGAGTTATTAGATGACAGTGACAACTGGAGTAAGGATGCGATAATAAATCTTTAGATTTTGACAGCAAATCAACTCATCTTGTAGTTGTCAACGTTTAGAAACCACCAACGTAGGTAGGTAGGTACGAGGTGGATGCATCGCGTGATGGAGCCTTCACTCGAATCTCAACGGATCGATTGTGTTCCTCTGACGTGGAATGTCCATTCTGAAAAGACGAAAAGAAGGGAAAGGTCTGGGCGAGTGCAATTACGACCGTTCGGCCTCCCTGAACCATCGTGAATTTTTAAGTAAATTTTAGCTTTGCTTTTGGTGGCTTCTTAGACAGGTCGCCCAGGTCGTTGAAGTAGTATTCAACGAGGACCGTCTTCCTAGGCTGGGACATTAGCATAGGACGTGAGTTGTGTTCTCTTCCGCGTCTGTATAACTGCAGCCTCTGCATAACTCGTCTATGCTTAGACTGCAGCACCAACCACCAACGTTACTCTGCAATCGTCACCACAACAACTGTAGATACGAAACGAAAAGAGCAGTATACACCGTGTTATCGGCTGAATGAAGAAGAGAATTCATCCCTAACCTCTGTTTTGTTACTACCAACAATCAAGGCCGCCACCTGTACTCTTACATACGTGTTCTTTATGACTCTCCTCACAGTCAACATCATTCTGTAAGTTTGGAAATCGGCATCAAAGTAGCGGCTGCCTTTATCGAATCAATCAATGTCCGCCGCGGCTTCTCTGGGTGGCACGCATCCGAAATGTCCAATTTCCCATGACTCTGGCGCATAAATCAGGCTGAATTTGATCGGTGGCATGGGTTATGTTGGCGTTGAGGGCCGCTGTTATTTTTGGCTTATTCGCATAGACCTGCGACTCCAGAAAACCCCATAAGAAAAAGTCTAACGGGTTCAAATCGCACGATCTCGGTGGCAGCTTCCATGTGAGATGACCATGCCCTCGAATCACTTGTGCAGAATTTCCAATGTGGCGTCGTCCTGTTGAAACCACAAGTCGTTGGTGTCCACATCATCCAATTCAGGCCTATAGCACTCGCCGTTGACGGAGATGGCCTGGCCAACGTCGTTCTCAAAGAAATATGGACCGATGACGCCGCCAGCCCAAAATCCATACCAAACAGTAGTGACTTTTTCGGGATGCATTGGACGCTCTTGGATCCAATGTGGATTGGTATCGTCCCAAATTTGACAATTTTGTTTGTTGACGTACCCATTCATCCAGAAACGGGCCACATCACTAAAAATAATTTTTCGATGAAAATTAGAGTCAGTTTCCAACTGCTCCAGAGCCCATTCAGCGAACACACGTCGTTGTCTATGGTCATTTACCTTCAGCTCCTGGGTCAGTTGAATTTTGTATGGGTGCAAGGCCAAGTCACGGCGCAAAATTCACCAAGTTGTGGTCTGCGAAAGGCCGAGTTGTTGTTAGCGATGCGAAATCGACTGCCTCGGATTCTCTTGCACACTCTCACGAACAGCGGCGATGTTTTCGGCAGATCTTGCGTTTCGTTGACGTACGGGTGTTGGTTGATCGCTTACTGAACCAGTGGACTCAAATATCCACCACACTGCGAATAGTCCTCTCGGAAGGACGATTATGGCGACCGTAAAATGGGCGAAGCGCGCGGAACATTGCCCGAACAGAACACCCGTTTTGATAAAACAATTTTATTATTTGCACGTGTTGTTGAACGCTATATCCGTCCATGGTGATTTGGCAAAACAGACTGAATAAATGACAGCCAATTTGACAGATGTAGCTTCAACAATATGGCCGCTATAAACTGTCAAAGTTAGAAGACTATTTAGCTGTTAAAAAGAGCCTAAAAGTTGACCATCAGTTAACACAAATACTAACGACGGTTAGTGCAATAGGTTCCTCATCGACACATCCCCTATACAACGTAAAAACTTCAATCCGAGAGTTAGACAAGATCAATGCGAATGTAAGTCTTTCAAGCCAATAAATCGGACTAAAATCAAAGAAACCTCTTGACAGCCCCAAGCTTTCCAAAATTTGGGAACAGTTTCTGTTCCTCGGCTTTAACCTCCGAAGAATTCGATAACCGTACTCTGTTCAAGTCTATTGAAAACGTTTTATTTGACACTCCTTTCGAGCTTGCCCTGGGGATGCTGTTAGACATTTACACCGTCACAGCAGTTAAATGACTAAAGATCTTGAGGTAGTTGGCCATTGCAGCCTCATCATCCGTTGGGTAGGAAAGCCACTAGCCATAGTTTGTACAAAGCTCAACTCAATGCGAGTTTATGCGACTGAATTGGATTCAGTGAGAGACGTGACGATAAGGAAAAATAAAAAACAGCCAACAGAATGACATTTCAGGGCAAAGAACTTTCGACACTCGTATAGCTTCTAGTGATTAATGAGGTCAACACAAAAGTTGACGACGTTGCCATACTTCCACCAAGCAAAAGGAAAACTTTCACGAAAATTTGAGCTTCAAGCTGCATACGATTTCTACATTGACTGTATCGAGGTTGTAAGATTAAGTCCTTTATTTCACTTACTTGCCTAGTGAAAGGCTATCTTTCAAGCCTGATCCATCTTTCAACAAGATCCATAATATCAACGCCCATGGCAGCATTAGAAATTATGCTAAACCTGAACCTGCTTTCACGAGAAAGGTATCTTAACGTACCCATCTGGACGCCACAATTAATTTCTCTCAATCTCAACCCACTAACCTAACCTAGCCCAAGTCTGACCTTACTCGATCAGAAGGGGAGGAAGGACTTTGGTCATGTAAATACTTGTGCACGCCTTTTTCCTCTGCAAGTGGGTGACTACATGCCCACATATGTATATTATGTTTGACAGGATCTTTGCCAGTGGAGTTCCTCGCAGAGACAAATGGTTTGACAGGCTAGTCACAAGCTAGTCTTCTGTACCGATAAATTCAAATTGGAGATAGATACTGGGCCCGCTGGTGAGATTCTAGGTATTATCTGCTCCTTAACGGATGGAATTGGCCAATTCCACTATGCTGGACACAATCATGTCGAGAGAAATGAGTTTGCTAAGGAAACGGGCCAAATTACACGTATCTATTCAATGCTCCTTCCTTTGTAAGAGTACCGGACAATAAAGCCATAAGCAGGGTCAATATTATGCGGATCCAATTGGAGCCATACTTACTTGTTTTAGGTGGCGCTACAGTCCGGGGTGGACCAGGGCCTCAACCAACAAGCGTCTCCAGCCAGCTCGATCTTTAGCAAGCTGCCTACAGTTTTGCACTCTAGGTTAGTTGAGGTCCCCTTTAACTTGCGTGCGCCACCTGAGTCGCGGTCTTCCTTTACTGCGCTGTCCCTCAGGGGTGGATTCAAAGATTTCGGACCGGAGCATTGGTGTCCACTCCCTCTACATGACTCAGTCACCTCAGTCGTTAGAGCTTCACCCTTCTGGCTAAGTCGGTGTCGCTGTACAGCCCGTACAGTTCGTCGTTGTATCTCCTCCTCCACTCACCTCGCGCATCGCCTTGTCTAAATCCTTTTTTGACATCAAAGGTCTCGGTGAGTTCCTTACCAACCTTGATGGAGCAGCGTGCATTCTCCATCGTCATCCTGCACAAACGGACGAGTTTGGCAGGGATGCCAAAACTAGACATAGCTCTGTATAGGTCGTCTCTATAGATGCTGTCATACGCGGCCTTAAAATCGATGAATAGATGGTGTGTATCGATTTGCAGCTCCTGGGTTTTTCCCAAGATCTGCCATAGTGTGAATATTTGGTCGATGGTGGACTTTCCTGGCCTAAAGCCACACTGATATGGACCAATCAGGTTGTTGACGAACGGCTTCAGACGATCACACAATACAGCAGATAAGATCTTGTAGGCGATGCTAAGAAGACTAATACCTCTGTAGTTGGTGCAGTTCAGAGGATCTCCTTTTTTGAGGATCGGACAAACAATGCTGAGGTTCCATTCATCTGGCATTCTTTCCTCCGACCATATTTTAGAGATGAGTTGGTGTATGCTCCCTAACCAAGTCATCGCCTCCTGCTTTGAAGAGCTCGGCAGCCAGGCCATCTGCTCCATCAGCTTTGTTGGACTTCAGCTTAGATATAACTATCTTCACTTCATCCAGGTCGGATGGACAGAATCGTTGGTCTAAATCGTCCAAGTTGAAATGTTCATTCTGCCTGACAGCGGTATTTGGTTCGTCACCGCCGTTATAGTCTGCCGAAAAACTCCTTCCAAATCCTCAGCATTGACTGCGACTCTACCACAATGTTCCCTTGCTCGTCTCTACAGGCTTTAGTTCGGGGTTTGTGTCGTTGGCATGTATTATTTTACCTTTTGGTAGAACTTTCGAATCTCATTCCTGGAGTAGCATCTCTCAATTTTCTCGACTGTGCTCCTCATGCTCCTTCTAAGAAGCCGATGCTCGTCTCTCCCTTTCTGTTCATTCTCATTTCATCTGTACAATTGGAGCCATACGCTCAAGAAAAAAAAAACACACCTCTCCCTGTTAAGACAAAGTTGCAATGAAGTATGACGAGCGACTTAACGCCGTTCACACGGTACGTAGACGTAGACTATTCCCCTGATTGATCGCCGTAAAAAAGAAGCAACTTGTTTGTTTTCCCTGTCACCACTGGTGCATAGACACGAAAATATTAGACAGGCGACAGGATATATGCAATATATTTCCGCCACAAGATAAACTACGTGCTTACAGCTTACAGTGAATGGCCTCTCATTCTTATTTTCTAAACAATTTTGGCATAAAGTGGTTATTTCAAAAATCCCAACACCGTCAGTCAAGTCGATCAAAATATTAAAATATCCCCAAGTACCCCATCCGAAGAGAGCTCGTTTAAGTCACCGTAAATCAAATCGTTTGCCTCTGGCAAATCAGAGAAACCATCCGGTGACAAGTTCCGTGAGCAACACAATGCATTAACGCCCAAAAATGTTTTTCTAAATTTAAAATTCTCGTCAAGCATACACAATCTTCTAAACGAACTGGCATTTCATTCAAAAGAGTGCATTCCTCGGATGTCATCGGATCAAAATGCGCTACACTATGGGAACCAATAAATTTAAAAGTGTTTGGCTGTGTGTGGAGAGAGAGTTCAAGAGAAAACGCCCAAAAATCTATTTCCCACCGAATTCACCCACATCTCTGTTGTATGGCGTATACGTGATTTTTTTGATTTTTTTTTTTTGTGTGTTCCCATGATTCACGAGACCGATCTACACGAAGCAAGCCAATTAATTTGTAATCGATACACACAGGCATTGTTCGAATTGAAAACCAATACAATCCGATGATAAATCAACACCTTAGTCGGTTGAGTGTGTACGGAGTAGGACCGTCAATTGAAATTCGAAACGAAACTTTGAAAATGTATCTGCAGTGTGGCAATGCTTTGTTGAGGGTCCTACCGCAAAGTTCTGGGACGACAACAATAAGCTGTGGGGTGCACTATGCATTGAGCAAATTCAATACCTGTATCTCATCCAATGTCAGTCTAAAAAAAAAAAAAATTGAATTGCATTCTGGACACGAACTGATGTAGAACGATAGTTGCAATGGCAAGGCGCTTCCTTTTTCTTTTGTTTTTCACTGTCAAGTGTGCCACACTAGCCAAATCAATCTAAAAGATACTTTTTCCCCTCCAAAATGTGTGTTTGTGTTTAGTAAATCGATATGTATCGCATGCTTAAGTATTATTTATTGGATGATTGTCGTTAGAAGGAAAAGTATCTATCAAAATGGGAGACACAAATTGAATTGGTTTCTATCGTTCCATGGATGTGTACAAATATTTATTGTGGTTCAAGGTTAGACGATGGCGGTATATGCTAATTTATGTTTGCTTTCTCAAGTTGATAAATGTGGAGCAATGAATGAGTGCCGAGGAAGAAAAAGATGTTTAGAAAACGAATTGAAAAGCCAACGAAACGAAGTGGCGGTGGCCGTCTGCTGGGTGTCTTCCTTCAGTGAGTGGTTCGGTAATTCAAGTTGGGTAGCACTTTTTTTTTCTTTTTTTTTTATGATTCAGAACAAAGTTCAGACGAAATGTGAGAGACAAGATGGTTAAGATAAATCGCCCCCACATGGAGTTAACACTTGAGAGTTGAATGATATAAACTTTGACCGAATGAGAGACTAATTGATGATCCATTCAGACAGTCTGATGAGATTTGGTTTATTCGTTAACGAATCGGCACACATAGATATAGAAACAACCGAAAAGTGGTTGCTTGGAAATATGCAATGATACCACTTATATCTGCGTGAACTTGGATGCAGGGAATGGCATCTTTATTGAGACTTTATTCTGGCAAATTCAGTGCTTGCACCTTGTAAAACCAAGAAACAAAGTGGATTGATTCATTAGAGTCTTTTGAACATCTAAGACTCACTTTACGTGCTTCAGCTTTGCAAGGAATGTCCACTTTATTTCAACTTACAAACATTCAAAACCAAGGCGCATCGAAACCTCTCTTTTTCTTTTCCTAAATATACGGCGCTACCTAGGATTGAAACATTTTAGAAGTTGAATTCAATGAGGCTTATGAAGTAGACTGTGGTGGAACAGATGGGGTGAAGGGTGCCTTAAACTATCGCAAAGAAAATCTCACAAATGAGGGTCGGAGGCATCACTGTCACGTAGCAAAAGTGAAGGCAGCCGAAGAACAAATGACTTGGTAGTCTGGACAACACAAGGAAATCCGTATCACGACAGGTCTGCTGACAATTCAATATTCTTTCAAGGCGCAGGAAAGATGGGAATCATCAAACATTTGCACCGTGACTGCTCAAACCTTCAAAATCTTCAGAGAAACACACAGCTTGTGGTGCTAGGAGAGCTTTCGCAAGTCCCACTGATAGAAATAAAGCGATTCATCAGGACTTACCGACTACACGCAGAGGAATCACAATGTGTCAAGAGATCGCTGTGTAAGCTCTTCGTGCCCACAAGTCAGGGGTCGAATTACGGCATCAGTGATCGAGTAACGTATAAACGATCATTCCGACGTAATAATGCTCATTTTTACGTGACGAGTTACTGATGCCGTAATTCGACCCCAGGTTAGTTTCGCACATCCCCAGGTAATTGCGCAGTCTTCTCTACAATACGCTGACACTTGGGTACGTTTCAAATCTTGGAGAAGGACAAAGAAGGCATCGATCACCCAAAAGTATTCAAACCTATGAATCCAACTTTATTGTTACTGAAACCAATGAGGAACACTACTTGAAGATTCTGAAACCGAACAAAATTGATACTACACGCCTTGTTAGGAAGCTTTGGCGAGTTGACTCATAGAAAAACTAGTTGTTTGAAGCATATCAGAAAGATGGGTGAAACTTCTGTATCCACTCTAGGACCACTCTGCAAGTCAATCCTCTAACAAACAAACAAAATTGTGCTCTTTCCTAGAAAATATTAGTTTCAGCATTTGAAGCTCCAACCATTGGCAGGGTTCGCCTGATGAATGCTAAGGCAACTGTCAAGTCTTTGACTTTTGAAACCTTGACTGTAAGTGGCGGTCGTGCGGACCTTTTTAACGTATGACTGGATAGCTTGGGGAGAGTCCCTCCTTGAAAATAAATGCTGAGTCTCTCAAACTCAAAGAAATGAAAACCTTGTCACCAGCTTTTTAAGGACCACATGCAAGAAATTATTAGAGTTTCGAAACACCGCCTAATGGTAAACGATGATCTTGGAGATGATCACACAAGAGATGGCGAATCTCTAGACATTAGCTATTCCTTAAGTATAAGACTCGTATGTACTATAGGTATTTCAAGTCGAAGTCACTGACAGCAGAACATTACAGGATCTGAGAAGCCGATAAGACTACTTAAATTTTCTTCTACGAAATATCTATCAGTACCCAATTGGTGACTCAAAGATGGGTACCAGAACAAACTCCCCAGGAAGAAGTCGGAAATGAATTGCTCCCATGCTCTTCCTGTTGCCAAAATCCCAATTGTAAAGATAGTGATGCGCTTGATCAATTTAAAACACAGTTGGGTCGGTCTTCGACAGCATAAGATCTCTAGTAGTAATAAATAGCACAAGCTACAATGGTAGGAGCTACAGGAATAAAGAAGAGATAAAAACATGTTCGTCACCAGCTTTATGACACAAGGGCAGGGGTCTTCTCCAATGCACCTGACTTAAGTATTGTCAAGCGACTGCCAATACACTGTAGTGTATTTCAGGCGGAAATTACGGCAGTCTGAGAAGCTGCGGCTTGGCTTTCGATTAACGCGGTAGATGGTAGCGCTATTGTACTATATATAGATAGTCAAGCAGCGATAAAAGCCTTGGAATCACGATCCAAGTTGGTAAAGCAATGCCGCAGGTCTCTGAATGAGATCGCTGACAGATGCGACGTCTCCCTGTGCTGGGTTCCAGGACACAGGGACGATCCAGGCAACTGCAGTGCAAAGGAAGGCGCGGGTCGGATCCTCCATGAAAATGGGGGGGACCGCATGTCTCTCTAGAATCGATAGAGTCCCACCTCGATAGTTAGAAGAATAGCTAACAGCAGGTGGATCTGGCCCAACCTGGATCTGAAGAGAACAGGAAGACTTCTGTCCGTGAATAGGAAACTTATAAGAATTATAATAGGAGCCCTTACGAGGCATTGTTTAATTGGCAGGCATGCCATCAGAATGGGTGTACCTTCTAACGATTTCTGTAGAAGCTGCAGAGACGAGGAGGAGGAAGAAATGACTACTCACCTCTTTTGCACACGCCCTGCTCTATCAAGGTTGAGGAGGACAGCACTAGGAGAGACTTTAGCGACCTAGCCAGACTCGACATCTTTAGGATTAAGAGTTTTGTATGTGAGTCTAATTGTTTCTGCACTTAGTGCGGCACAGTATAGGGTTACCCAGAGCTTCTACTTCCTTTATTCTATAGGGAATTTCCGCATGTGAGGTTACTGAGGCTGGTCTCCGGTTTCTATACGCGGTATCACAATGGGCCTTCATTCGGGCCTAAGTGGGTCCCTGCTTATTGGGGACTGCCGCCCAACCTAATCTATCCTGAGCAGAAGAGCTAAGAGATTTTCTGAAATTATTTCTCCTTCTCCTGACAGTTTGGTCGATACCAGGAGATCTCGAACAGAAAAAATTTTTGATTCAACAACAATAGGATGAATTTCAATAAACAATCGCATGCGCAATCGATGTTATCGTCCATATCCGGTAAAATCGTCAGAAAATTCAAGGTGTTTACACAATCTTTTATGCACGTCTTAATGCCTTAAAAGGAAAGCGCCACATAAGTATGTGAGATTTCACAATTGCAATTGCATCCCAACTAAACTTATCTAAATCCTTCGCGCCAATGACTCTATACCATAACCGGGGGTACAACTTAGCCCGCAATTCATTACCTAATTAGTGCGCAATTGTGCGGAAATTGTGTTCCAAATCGAAATTTCTACAAAGACGACAGTTTCTCTCTTCTCGGTTGAGTGACATCGCATAGAAAACCACAAGAAACACAACCGGAACAACAAAGCACTGACAGAACGCAGAATTTCATCACAATCTTTCCAATTTTGTTGTGCGTCCGTCCACTGGTGGTTCAGTGTCCCACATTAGTGCACGGTAATGCTTGAAACTCGCATTGTACTCGCAACACCACCGACAATTAACCACGATGAACAATTCAATTAATTTCCTTAAATATACTCGAGACACTTTCAACAAAGACGCCTGATACAACCCCCTCCCGCCAGAGAAAATGGAGGAAGACACACACACATCCGCTTGACAATAGAACACAAAACACTATCATCTGGTGCCGCCAGTGATGATGATTAAATATTAAATCTCTTTGTTGATCCCATAGTTGGTTGCCAGTTGGCAGAGCCATGATCTTCACAAAGTTCTCATGAAATGCAATCACTTGCTTGGATCCACCAGCAGCCTTCTCAATTGACCCTGGCCCCTGATGTGTAATTAGTTCGAAACGTAGCATATAATTGCATCGAGATGTAGGAAGGGGGGGAGACAATAATTATAACTAAATCCCCGATTCAATTCGAATAGGGAAGTATCAAGCACTGGAATGTGTAATTCAATGTAATTACTAACGAGATTTTAACTGTTCAACCGTTCATGTGTCAAAAGACAAATCTGACAGATTAAGGCAAGGTTTACACCTTGTTTCTCCTTTGTCATCGAGTTCAATGACATTTCGATTTGTGTTTGTTGGTCGATCTGTTGGTGTAATTAAGGCTTAACGGTGTATCAGGTTTTATTGGCTTTTCGGCCAATAGAGTGAAACAACATGCCAAGAGAGAAGAAGAAAAAGTAGATATTCAACTGTCAAGCGAAAGTTGAAAATTATATTAACATAATTGAAAGCGATTTATAAGGTTTGAAGAATCGACCGATGTAAGAGCCCTTCATCATGGTTTTGATATGAGTGATGATCCATCAAATTGTGGGGACAGTCTTGTCTTAGTAATCAGTGGTGGGTCTGGGAGATTTATTAACCAAAAATCATGTAAATGAGAAAAGTCCGATGAAGAGAGGTAGTTAGGAGTGTTAAGGGCAGACTTCAGCGACGAAATGTTTGACGTTTAAGAAGGCAATTGCTGCAGGACATCGACTTTGTCAAAATTGCAAGGTTTTTGCTTTTGAAAGCGTGTTACACTGAAGAGAAACGTGTACATGAGTACGCAATGTACACAATCCTCGTTAACAGAACTGTTGTTAGGCGTAAACATCGGTAGAAAACCGATTTCACATCAGCTAGACAACAATAAAAGCTCGGAGCTCCTTCCTATATTTTTGACTTGCTGGAGCTGCTTAACCAGTGCTGAAGTTCGCCAGACAAGGAGCTCAATAAACTTTCTGAAACCGCATTAAGTTGAACCTCAACGCATGGGACCAGAAAGATTGAATACAACTATTGGACGACCCTGAGGTTCCTCCATGGCGTCGATCCTGCTTAGGATCGCAATAGATATAGGTAAACCTTACTCGCCACATAAAATCGTTTAGGTCGCAGTGCTTTTCTGGTTTCCGCTTCCTTAATTGTTTCCTTTCAGCTTTAAGCTGGACCAAGAAAATGTCTCAAGGTAAACCCAAATAAGCCGGAAAGATTCTGTTCACAAGAGGGTTTTTTGTTTTGGGTTCTCCCGGGAATGCAATATAATGTTCGACTCCAAACTGAACTACCAATTCCACCCAGTTTTGCTCTGTTGGGAAGCTGTAGGAACGCAGAACATATAAAGTCTGTAGAACATCTCTTTTGCCAATGACCCGCTCTCGAAGAGGAACACCTTACATGAACTTACTCGATCAAAACACTCAAAGCAGAGACAAGGCTTGACGACATTTCCGCCGAGCTCTACAAAACGTCGTCATTCAACTCTTGCATCTGCTCGTATATCGAGACTTTTCCAAACAAGTGGATTAGGCTTACTACACGAGTGTTTCGCTGTCTGTGGAACTTGAAGCTCGAACCCAGTGTCCAATCAAACTGGATTCGATAGTTGTTAGTGGAATCCATTGAAGTCTGATAGACTCGACTGCCTTCTGTTAGAAACAACTCCGGACTTACACCAAACATTCACCGAATTGGTGGCCAAGGACGTCGGGAAGCATTTATACGACCAACTGTCGATTGAAGCCTTGATCGAACACGTAGGCAGAAATAACGCACGTTAAGGTCCTGAAAAGTTCCATTCTTGTGAAGCAATTTCATAAAAGATCTCAATTCCCAGAATCCCATTGTGAATAAGGACCGAAGTAAGGCTGTGAGATCAGTTGAAAGGCTGAATATTGGAAACGGTTAGTAAGTTTTGCAAGGCTTCAAATGTTTCCATAGTTTTAAGCCATTAGGACAGTATAAGTTGTCGCTTGGAAAACACCTGGTTATACACTGCGATTCTAAGACCCATTTTTACATACATATATGAAGATCTACTCGGAACTAAAGGCGGTGCACGCTGACCACGAAGCAGGGAAAAAGCTCTCAAGCATGGCAGACAATAGATGAAGTTATCAGAGTACTTGTGCTACAATTGGGAAACTATTACTTCGGTTTAGTCTACAAAGGCAGACTCATTCAAAAAGATAGGTCTCTACCACTTAAGACAAAAACTTCCGGGACATCAAAGAACTATCGGAAAAGCTCGGTAAGGGATGGTTTGCAGCATAGTAGACATCATACTTTGTTCGGAAGGTATAGCTGAGGAAGAGGCGTCTCCCTAATTGCCAAACTCATCTTCCTAACCTAAAATCTGGCTATAGGTCTTGAAGCTTTCAAGTCTCAAAATTGGAATTACTCGACTGCCAATTCATATGAAAACAGGCGCCGTAAAACTCTGGGATCAACTCTCCAAGACCATTTCCCTCCCACCATCTGGTGGCACGTTTTGACGAAGACCGGATTCCTGCGAATAGAAATTGGAACAGGGTTTTATTAAATCGCTGTTCGAACTTGAATACTTAAATCATTGCGAGAACATTTTGAAGTAACACGCAATGTCTTCTGCAGAAGATGCAACTGCGCTACGAATGTCCAGAGGTATGGGTAACGTCTTCTTCGAAGACCTAGCAAACTTATCATATATTCATATGTTCATATGGATGATTCAAATCAGTGGACCCAATCGGAGCCTCAACCACCCACCCATGTCCATTCATCCATCAGTTCGTCCAAAGAAATCCGTTCAACTCTATCGAATCGCTTTGGAACTTTGATTTTCCAGTTTTGGTTCCACTTACTTTGAGGTTTAGTTCCAAAACCAAGCCCATCACTTGACATTGGGCACATGACTTTAAGTTTTCATTCAGAACTAATGCAGCCATTCCCCCCCAGCCCTTACGCAACCTTGTGCCATTAAAATCTCGTAAAATATTCAATTATTGCAACGTGCACCATGAATAAACGCAATTTCTCCGTATTGCCAATGAAATTATCTTCTTGCATCGGCTTCAGTGATTCTCCTTTGACCTCGTTTCTAAAATAAAATTTCCATCCAATGGAAGAGGAGAAAGGTTGCACCACAAGAAAACAATTTAACCATCGTCCAGGACATAAACACAAAACCCTAATGACCTCCATTCTCCGCAATCGTTCTCGCTCTCTTCCTGGTTGTTTCAGTGAATTAGAGAACACCATTCAGGGGCAAGTTTTACACTAGAAATCGGAAGGAATGCAACGTTAAGCAATTCCACATTGGCCTGGTGTACGAGAAGCAAGTGAAAGCGTGAAGCTGATGATTTTTCGCTTAAATCTCGGGTGCTTTTCCTTCTTCACTCGAGAGGATTCACCTGCACTGGTGAGTGGTCTCTTTCAATTGAATTGCTCGTTGTTGTCCATGGAATGGGCAGGCATGCTGGATTGGATTGGTACAGAATATGCAGTTCCCTTTGCAGCTGGAGCAACCTTGATGTGAGTAATAGGAAAACTATGGAGAAATGCAGAACAACGTGTGTGCAGGTTATAACTGGGGCTCTTTTCCAGTCGACTGTAAGAAATGAAAGGTTCGCACACACCTCTGTTGTTCCAGATTTGTTTCGTGTTCAGCACGCGGACAACAGGCAATGTTGCAATGACGAGCAACGATTTGAATTTAACACATGCCAGGCCCCAGCACCTAGTTGCACATTGATTGTGCCACAATCTCTTCTGGTTGGGCAGGCATGCCTATAAATATATAATTATCGAACGGAGAATCGATGCAATTCGTTGCGAATCGAAATAATCGGTGACTTCCTTCAAGATGACGTTGTGATGGCAAATACTGAGATGACTCATTCCAAGATTGGTCTCACATTCCATCGACTAAGTTGTTGGGTTGTGATTTCTCCAGCTATACGTGATTTTTTAGAAACTCTCATTTGGACTCGTTTGGAACACGTTTGGGCTGACCTGTCAAACTTTGGCAGCAGAAAGCATCAAATTATTCGGGTTTTTTCTATCCCCACACCATCAACCTACAAAAAGAAGTTGATGATCCACTGAATCTGTGTTTACAACAATGAAATCCAATTCTGCAGAATCAAGGTTTATGGCTCATTATGACCTAGTCTGGATTAAAGACTCTTTCATTAGCACTTATGGGAAATTAATGGATTTCCTTTCCAACACCAAACAGAGTCAAGCTTCAAGAATCAAGGCAATGAACCCCACTTTGGAAATTGAGTTTTAGATGTCACAATTCACTGACACCGACGATGGAGAGTTTTTTTTTTCTATCAACTGATTCAGCCAAGACATTCCTTCTCTCCAGATTATTCTTGGCCTGCAAATTCGACGTGATCCTGGGGGTTTCACTTAAAGGACGTTCTGCTATCAAATGACACAAATCTGTCTGGGACAGGACCTGAAGTCAGATCAAGGTTGGTAACACTATACATGTGGAACCTAATCGAGGTGCAGTTGAGTTCACGAGATGAGTAAAGAACGTATAAAAGGCTAACGCAGGTTCAGGTACTGAATACTTATTTCAAGCACTTCTTTCAGCAGAGAAACCTTGTTATAGTCACTGTCGGTGCTAATAAAATACAAAAAAAAAACTGCTCCTGTAGACTGTATAACGGCGACGAAGACCAACATTCCGCGGTCAGGCAGAACTAACAATTTAACCTAGAAGTTGACGTCCACAACCTGATTGGCAACTGTGGGGGCGGTTTTAAGCCAGTCCATTCTGACGTATGGCTAAATCGTATGGTAGAGGGAAGGCTCTTGAGAAGAAATACGTTCTTTCAAGATCAGCCTACATGGGGCTCACAGCATCCACAAAGTCGACAATCAACGTTCTTTTCGTACTTTCTAGTACTGACTAGGGATTTCCACTGCAAACGCAGAGGTATTGGTCGTCTATGATGTTCAGCCAACCCTCTGTTCCACGCGAGTGGAAAAACATTAGTAAACCAACCGACTACTTGCCCACGAGACGAATGAATGAAGAAAGTAGTGAGCATGGCCGAGGAGCTAACTTTCTACACCAATGGATCCAAATCGAAGACCGACATAAAAACGGGCGTCTTTTGTAAGGCCAACCATTCATTCAGAGTCGAAAAAGACGACAGCGTTTTGTAACCCAGGGTAACTGCCATTATGATCGGGATGGTAATCACCTCGACAGATATAACTTTGAGGTAGTTAATGACTTTGTCTACTTAGGCTCCGCTATCAATTCAGACAACAACACCAGCGCTGAGATCAGATGAAGAATTACCCTTGCCAATCGCTGCTTCTTTGGGCTAAGAAGGCCCTTAAGACTTAAATAATCCCAGTCCTGCTCTACGACGCAGAGGCATGGACTTTATCAAAAATGGATGAGTGTGCTCTTGGCTGCTTCGAGAGGAAAATTCTTCGGGTGATTGGAGAAGGAGATACAACAACGAACTGTACGGGCTGTACAGCGACATCGACTTGGCCAGAAGAGTGAAGGTCCAACGACTGAGGTGGCTGGGTCATGTAGAGCGGATGGACACGAATCCTTCGGTCCGAAAAATCTTGGTATCCGCTCCGAGGGACAGCGCAGTAGAGGAAGACTGCGACTCAGGTTGAAGGGGACCTCAGCCCACTAAGCGTGCGAAACTGGAGGCAGCTAGCTAAAGATCGAGCTGGCTGGAGACGCTCGTTGGTTGAGACCCAGGTCCACTGCGGTAAGTAAGTAAGTAAGTAAGTAAGGTAATCACTGTTTATTGCGACACACTCTGATGTCAGCAACAATTTAGTCTCAGCTCTTAAAGCTTTGCAAAGAAATGGAATGGGCAAAACGGTGACACAATGTTGGGTAACAGGACAATTAAATCTCAGGAAATAAGAGTTCAGATGAACTTGCAAGGAAAGGGCCGGAAAAATAAGATCTTTTTTCCTAAGTCGTGGTGAAACACAACCCATCTCAAACACCCTAACAAGTAACTTGGCCCATTGGCATTCATACAGAGAGACTGGATGTTGCTCAAAACTACTATTAGAGAAGCTGCAGGGACAAGAAGTTGTGAGTCACCTGCTCTGTGAATGTCCTACTCTATATATGTACATAGTTTTGGACTCTTGAAACACTATTTCTTCGACGATTTAAGGGATTTGGTTGAAAAGCCTTTGAGGGTTCACATTCCAATCTGGGTTGATCAATTCAACGGCCGCGGCAAGGTAGGTAGGTAGAAGTGGTTGGTGGCTGGTGAACCTGCCAGAGACAAAAGTAGAGCGAATGGGCCGTTTTCATACCACAACTCACGTGACCTGGATGTTGATAGGCGTTGCTAAGAGTGTAGTTTTTAAATCGATCCTGTGGAGTTGAGAAAATTGATAATGTTGCTGAATTTTATGTTGGAAATCTCAGATAGTTCCTTGAAAACGGGTTTTCCGAGTGTGCTCTGCCTAACTCTGGCTAGTGCTGGGCAGTCACAGAGGAAGTGAAATATGGTTTCCATTTCGTGTGAATTGCCGCAACTGCGGCAGTGGGGGTTGAACGGGATGCCTAACTTGGCAGCGTGTGGTTCCTATTAATAAGGTCATTCGTTCTGCTTTTATTATAGGTGGGCCATATCTGTCTGGATATGGCACAGGTTACTAGACTTCTCCACCTAGAGTTGGCAAAAACGAGAGTGTTGAAAATTTTTACCCTTGATGGGTCCCATAGGGGAGCAAACTGACTCCGCAAGAGGGACATCCAGGGTAGAACCACATCTGGCTAAGGCGTCGGCTCTCTCATTCCCCTCTATGTTAATATGGCCGAGAACCCAGAGGAGAGTGATGTTGAACCGAGCGTTTGCCTGCGTTGAAGTTTCCTTACACTGTTCAACTAGTTTAGAGGACGAAGTAAGTGAGTGGAGCGCTTTGATGGCAGCCTGGCTATCAATAAAGATTCCTATGCTGTTTGAGGTGGTAGGGCTGAGGCTAAGTATCTTGCAGGCTTCTTTAATCGCTAGACACTCGAAGAGTCTGGGAGGCGGTACGATTTGGATACGTTTAGTTCCGCTGAGAACACACCTGCTCCAACGCCACACTCCATCTTGGAGCCGTCGGTGAAGACCGATACTTGGTAGTTTGATTGGGATAGATTGTTGTTCCATTCCGACCTTTCGGGAAAGTGAACTTAAATCTTATTATTGAATTTGAGTGTAGGAGTCGTATAATCAGTTATTTCGATGCCAGATCCCTAGGCAGCAGGCCTTACTATAGCCATTGGGTTAAGAGGACCAAAACCCAGATTCTCTGAGTCTAATAGCACAAGGCAAACGCAGCATTTTTTTGTGAACATTGTTGGGAAATTTTACTCTTTATACGGAGTACCTCAGGATTCCATTTTAGGTCCCAGTTTTGTTCGCATATTTAAAAAAAAATATACCACAAACTCATATCACATGATAGGATGCCCCCGATAAAAAATGTTTGAAGGGTCATTTAGTCGTAAAGCAGTTAAAAGTCATCTAATCATAAATTTAAGTTGAACCCATTCCTTTGTTTTTTCTAGGAATCACTATTGAAATTCTGGAATTTACGTTCGACTTTGTTTCTCATAAAATTGTTGTACAAATGAATCAATTAACAATCAAACAATGATAGGCATTGCTTATCTAACTTAATTCCCACTAAAACTGTGACTCGTGATAAAAGACTTCTTGACAAGATAAGGTTTTGCAATAACTTGAAACAAATCGAAATGCGACGATGTTTAGCAAAACAAATGCGCATATAAAGGTATAGTCTCCTCCTTTAAAACAAGTCCATCTCTAGGGACTTGTAATCGACCAAAAATAAACGCTGACTCATCTTCCTCGCTATACACAAACGGAAGCCCATCTCCTCAGATAAAGGTCTTATTTCAACATCTGCAATCGAATTCTTTTCTTTTTCTCTTTAAAAAAAAAACAAATCATTCCAGCAAATGATACCCCAGAGGAGGGTGTAACACAGAGTCGCACCCTTTTCATGGAGTTCTTTTGCAATTGCAAAAAAAAGTATCTACACTACGGACTGCATCCTAAAAAGAAAAAAAAAAAAAAAAGCCTTTCAATCCCCATTCCACTGACTATTTTCTAAATTTAGCGTATTTACTTCAAAGCGTACTTGTACTGTTTCCCTTATTTTCCTCCATTAACGGTTTTTTTTTTTTTGTTCTTTATCCTTTTTTCTTGCTTTCTTTTGTTTTGCTTTTGTACACACAGCAGGAGAGGAAAATTATACAGTTCTGGATGATGTTGTTTGTTTAATAGATGATGGAACCAGTGGTGTGCAGAAAGTATAGCACAATGGCGGCAATTGCTGTCATTCTGGCTGTCAGATGCCGAGTTTTACATTAACAACAAGAATCCACCATAGTGCTGTTTTGAGTGGTCCTAGGGTGGGTAAATTAAATGGCTGCGTACTAATTTCCCTTTTGGTTCGCAAACAATGTAAACCTTAAAGTTGTACAGTAGTGGACAAAAAAAATTGAAGTACATCCACTTCTAACACTTGAACGATTTATAATTGGACAGCTTTTTGTTGGTTTTTTTACGATAAAATATGCATCGACATGATGTATTTTGAATACTTTAGTTAGGATAAACACTGCGGCCGTGCAAATGCTCCTATAGACCATTTTAAGGTTTCTTTGTCACCACAGGATAGCATCTTACCAACGAAGGGATATCGGAAACTCAAGAAAAATGTCAGGAGACAAAGAGAAGAGAGGAGAATGGAAGCTGAAGTGATGTCGAAGAGACTCCAGTTCACATCCTTGATCCACAAAAGAAGGGGAGACACATCAGTGATCCCTCTCAAAGTGGATGGACTGAACAAAGCTATATCTCTAAGTGAAGCAATCCTCCCTAATAATATCTACATATGTACATATGTATGGTCCTACAGATTCATTCGTAAATTTCAAGCCTTTTTTTAGTCGAAATGCACTTATTTTAAAATATCAGAATAGAGTTCTGTGGGGTCTTCTTAATTACTCTTGTAGAGACCATAAAAGCACTGCGACTTAAAAAATCTTTTGTGCCGAGCAAAGTTCTCCTACAACTGGACAATGTTGTGAACCAGAGCAAGATCGAGGTCATGGAGGAACCAGGGCTAGGGAAATGAAAGTGTCAATATCTGCACTGTCTTATGGAGGGACAATTGTACAAAATAAGCGTCAGCAGTCTCAGTCGAAGGACCAGCTTCCATAGGTTGTAGTTGAATAAGAAATATCTAAATAGAAAGCCCGTAACAAGCTTAACATTAAGTTTGAAGACTGCCAAAGCCAAGTTTCTCGAAACGATTCATGTTGTGCGTATTGTTGCACCAAGCTTGCTTAATATGAGAACTTATAAAACTTATCTTGTTGTTCATGGAGTTGATGAACTTTTTGACTTGTCGAAGTCCTCTTGGTGAGTCCTATTTTGAGAGCTTCTCCCACAAAAGTGATAAATAAACCACAGAAGAGAAATTGTCATGTAAATGCTGAGCTCATCGGATATCTCGTTGCCCTCAACGCTCCTGTGTGTCAGGACACCTAATCGGACCGTGATTTTATCGCAAGCAACTAGTTCCTAAGCGGTTTAAGAGCTCTAGACAAGCTTGGAATCAAACCGGTATGAGCTCAGAGCCTTTATCACTATCTGGGCTGTAGCGGTATATTTTCTACGAATATTTTATATTTTCCTCACTCATAGCTTCAGAGATCACCCAAGAGAGACTGCTAGCTTGAAGTTCGTGGCCGACATAAACAGTAGACTCTGTTTCAACGTTCTTGAGTATCCATCCCTCTTTGTCGAGGAAAGCCGTCAAGTTGATAAACTTGGAGATTTAAGTGAATGTGTGCTAGGCAGTGCCAAAGGGTTGGTTGGTTGAAATGGCTGTTTAAGGCTACTCTCCCGATACTTAATTACCAATAGATTGCACAGTGTTTGGATGAACTAGGGGTGGCTGATGAAAAAATCGTCCCATCGTCATCGAAGACGGCTGTGCCTAGTACATATACTGCGCATGGCGGTAGCGAGGATGGGACACCAAATCTTCGCACGAAACGATCAAGAGTTTCTTTCTCGCTCATAGTTTTGGAGGCACGGTTGTCAGTGTTAAATGGGCCCAGTTTGGCCACATGGGTTTCTACTGACCCATGGTCCCTAAAAATGTGGGCTCTGTTATAGAAGGCCGTTTGTTATTTTTTCTTTGTCTAGTAGTCTAGTCTGTTCCATCTCTGTTTGCCTTTCGATTGATGGTGCGAAAGAATATTCCTTTGACAACTCTAAGTCAACTATCGATCATCATCTGGCTAGTTCATCGGCTTCCTTGTTTCCATTTACGCCCCTATAACCAAGGACACAGACTAAAACGATTGAAAAGTGGGATGCGTGGTGGTGGTATGTGGCTTTCGAGGCAAGAACTGTAATGGCTGCCTGACTGTCAATTGATAAAGCGATATTGCGTTTGGGTGTTGGTTCGTTGCTGACTCAAAGCTGGATTCTTCATAGAATACTTCAGCTTCTAACTGCATTTTTCTTCCCACTACTGTTGACTACACTCTCTTGCCTATGAATCGCGAAAAATATCGAAATAAACAAGAAACACCCCACAAAAACTAGGCGATGATACATCTATGTATCTACACAACAATAACTTATTCTTTCCTCGCTAAAATCTTGTTTGGTTTTCTGTTTAATGGCAATATACTCGTAAAGCTATAGCGATATAGCAACGGATGCAAGTTGATTTAAGAAGATAATTACCTCCCTGTTGGATCTAGAACTATAATTTATTCCAAAAAAAAAAGAGACTAAACCTCAAGTTGTTTATAATTCCCAAGTAAACACTTATTAAGAAAAGATTTACTTTAATTTTAAAAAAATAATAAATTGTGATGCAAGAGTATTTAACAAAATTATATGGATTATTGCGATATGACACATCTTAATTGCAGCAATCAGTCTTCGGATGGTTTTCTTTTTCTTTTTTTTCTGTTCACTCAGGTGTGAGAGAAAGGAAAACATTTAATGAAATGATATCATGAAACCATTTCAAGAATGACTAACACAAAATTATTGTGCTATTGCAATTTTGTGTAATTAACTTTTTGAAATACCTTCATAGTGTCTTAAGAATTCCATCATAAATGGAAAATTTTGCGTTTTTAACACAAATAACTTGATAATTTTACAAATAAAAATAATTAGCACAAGCAATCTTAATCTGGCAATGCCATCTCAATGACACCAATAATGGCGGCTTCGAAACAGTGATGCCAGCAATTTTTTTTATTTTTATTTTTATTTTTTTTTATTGGAAATCACAACCCGGATCGAGGACGAGTCCTAAATTTGATAAAAACAGCTCTACAGACAGGCTGTGGTTGATGCAGCAACATCTAGCCCAGAGAAGTTCCTTCGTGATACAAGGATCTGAAGTTTATCCTAGAATTTGCACGTCAGCATCCTGATTGGTGTGGTTTTAGGCAATAAAAGCCCAGACAGACATTGAAGAAAACCCAAGAACTGTAACTGCGTTTATAAAGACGAGCTAAACAGAGTCATTTATCCTTTTGTTGTCGTCACCAAACTTGTCCGTTTAAATGTTCGTAAAAAGTTTAATAACAACTTAGAAACCAACAGCAAGGTTATGTGCTTCAAAAAATAGACACACTAAGTCTTGAAAATGTCTTTTGTGATACAACACGATCACCAACTAATCTAGGACTACCCAGGAGGACTTATTGATTCAGTTACTTATTTATTTATCAGGCCAGCGACCCTTGAAGGATCTGAGCTTGAACAAATGCCGCTTTCAATCCTTCACGGTCCCAGGCACGCTGGTTCCAGTTTACTAGACCAAAGTTTTTAGCGTCTCGGTCTTCCGTTGCAGCTGTTTATAAACCAGAGGACACTTACAAAGTTGCCAAGCAGGAACCCCCCAAACGAAGGAGTCTTCTTTAGGACGTAATCGTTCAGGTTAAAAGAAAATGAAAGATAGTCTCTTCCTTCTAGGGGAGTTCTTCTATGAGGACCTTAGCGACCTAGCTTACCTCGATATTACAAAAAATAAGGAGCTTTGTCTGTGGAAAGGGACTGCACCGCCACGGCTACCCACAGTTAAGAGATAAATAAAGGGAATCCATCATGCAAGGTTCCTGGTGCTGGTAAACTGGTACTATTTTGCACTAAGTGTGTTCCTGCCTAAGCGAGGACAGCCACCTTACCTAACCTTCCTTCTCTTTCGTCCTTGGAGCTTCTGTAAAAAATCGTTTAAAAAGATTGGTTCTGTTCTAAATATAAACTACATCTGTCTTAAGCTTTGTTACATCGTACCTTCCTCCCATCCGCGTTTGGCCTTGAATCAGTAAAAAAGTAAGTACTAATAGGCATACGGCATACCTTTGTCCTATCTTTCCGACAGAATGCCTAGGGTTTTGGCTGTGTCTGACGAGTTCGATAGCCTTTCAGTTTCCGTAGAATGTCTCTGTTTCTTTGCACCCACCTTAGGTAATGTTAAAACGGAAAATTCTTTAAATGGAAAAGGCCAAAAACTGCCTAAGATGACTAGGACATGCAGCGGGAATGCATTATACTGACATTCAAGATCAAAGGGCCTTCGAATTGAATCCGTCTAATGAAAGTAACCATCAGCTTTGTGTGCAAAACCATGGATGGAGCACCCAGACGAGGCTTTGATGAAGACTAAGTTCCATCCCGAACAGTAAATATTTCAAACATGCTTCCCATACTTTGCCACACATTCATACATACATTATCTGGACAATAAAACTTGCCAACCCCGACACTCTGCCAAACATTCCTGAGATCTGCCCTCATAAATTTGGGCAGAAAATGTAAAAGAAGGCACCGCACACTTCCTCCATGAATGTAAAAGGCTCAACGGAACCATTAAATCAACCCTCGCCGAATGTTTGTTAGCAGTTTTAATAGCCAAACAAAGGCCACTGAACTCGAAATGGTTCTTAACAATAGCCAAGACTAACCAAACAGAGTGTGACGTTCAATCACCCCCAACAACTTATTTTTCCCACCCTGTTCATCCTTCCGATTCGAGGAAATCATGTCACAAATTCCCTGTTAAACGAACGACCTTCAGGTGTTGTTGCTCCAAAGCAGCGATGCCATGAAGTCAGATATTATTTGCGAAGGTGTGCGTCATGTCATCTCTGTAAAACATTTTTTAAATAGAAACCTACAAGTTGTTGGACAACGGATTTAAATAGATTAAAAAGCTATTCGTAGAATACAATTCATTGTGAATAATTTTGGAACTTGAACACAACCATAACCTAGCGTGTATATCTGCAATCTGCCTCTTACCTTGAAAAAAAAAAGATAAATCCTGCAATGAAAAACGAAAAGAAAAAGAAAACAAGGTCAGCAAAGTTCAGTTGAAAAGCAAAAAGAGTGCACGCAATGTAATCAACTTCAATTGTCATAAAGCGAATAAAATTCACATAAAATGTCCCACCACGAGCGGCGGATTATGTAACACAATCTCTACTTCAATTCCGAGTTCGTATGTTCAGTTGAAATTCTAAATCTGTGCACCAATACCATTCAACTGCAGTTGTAGATACTTTTTCGTTTGTAATTGGGTCACGTAAATGGGTAAACAGAGGAACGAGTTACGTAAAAACAAAAATCCCACACAATACCTTGCTCAGGTATTTTCATTTCCTCGTCCAACTTTGGTACTCTTCCAAGAGAAGCAGAAGGAGAACTTATCCTTAATGACTAATTGATTTGATTTATCTGTGTATCTGCGCGCAGTTTACACTTGAGTGGCAGATTAAGGAGTGATTCTTCGTAAATTAGATGGTTTCCCAGAGGTTCAGGTTGAGTCACTCGTAATTGGCGGTCCAAATCGAAGGCCGAAAGCAACAAACACATTCCATTTATGGGTCAATATGCGAAACGATGGGTTTTAATGTTCATCGTTAAAGAAGACTGTTCTTCGAAAACAATAAGGAGGCAGTAGCTAGCACGATGCAAAAGAGGTTGTTGAGATTCCCTTTGATGGTAATATCTGCCATGAGAATCAGGACAAAAAGTACACCATGACAGTTAGCGATGTAAAAGGATTTCATGATGAGTAGATTCCTTTTGATTTTCAGTGTAAAGCTTTGTGGCTTATCGACTAACACATATAGTAAACCACTTCAGAAGATCCTTAAACTTGGCCCTGTGTATTTGAATAGCATTCTGAAGACTTCAAAGAAGACTTTTTCCCAGCTGTCCAGATTCATTCTGAACGAGGAAGTAGGGATGCCGCAGAAGGGTACCTTTGTGAAGGGCCCATCCTGGCAAGTTGATCTGCAATTTCATTGCCTTCAATGCCTCTGTGTCCTAGAACTCACCAGAGCTTGACTTTTTTCGCTTTGAGAGGTCTTGGAGAGTATTGAAGCAGCCTAGAACGGCTTTTGAGTTAAATTAATAGGAACTCAGCGCTTTGAGCGCTGCTTGGCTATTGGTGAATATATTGATGGCTACTCCCTTTGTGCCGGAGTCGAGAATAATAGTGGTATCGATGTCATGTAATTCTGCCTGAAAGACGCTAAGACACACAATATAGACGATAGACATTGAGTAGAGCAAATGGAGAAGAAGATATAACGTCAAACTTTAGGAGCTGTGTCGAGATGTGGTGTTGTTTAAAATGCTAAGTAACCTTGGCTGCAACGATTCAGGCAGTCTTCGAATTACAATGGCTTAAGAGATTCAGAGCTAAAATTGGAGACGAGTAGGAGCACCGAAACCACAAATTTTTTAAGAATCAACCAATTGCGGGTGCTTAGTCTAGCGGAATGGAAGCAATGTGCACGGGATCAGAGAAAATGGAAGCCAAACACTACACTGGTTGTAGCATTTAATACTTTTTAGCCCTTCAAAGCACCGAGAGAAGACGGAATAAAACCCGCAACTTGCAATCATATCGTTACTTCTTTGAAAGAAGACACTATCTCATCGAAATCTTTTAGACGAACTAGCCTGACACTAGGACACTGTTGGTCCGGATATTGTATGCAACGAGCAGGAGTTGTAGGGACGAGGAAGAGAAAGAAAGTATTGTTCACACTCTACGTGTCCCGCCCTTGCTAACATCAGCTCGAAACTCCGCCAGCACGGCCGATATAAACTGCTATGTTCGGAAATCAAAGATTGAAATCTAGACTGGGATCAACCCTAGCACTCAGGGACTTACTTTTAGTCTAACTAGAGCACGGAAAATTAAAGGAGACGCGAAGGAGATACCTATGCACGTATGCTTGTGGGTTCTAGTGATGAGGAAGCACGAGGAAAAGACTGTGCTGATAAGAATGACTTTCAAACTGGAAAATCCATGCTATGTACTCCTTGATGCCCTAGATTACAAAAAGACTGTCATCTGTGCCTTTTTAGTCATCCAAGGAGGCAATACCTCGCATGAAGCAATTAGGGAAGCTCTTGAAAGGAAATGTGTCCATGTGATGAACTTCTCCATTTTTCGTTCATAGAAGGACAGTCTCAAAAAGGATTGGATTCAATACGTCATGCACTAGATTTGAGAGGGATCTCTGGGGTGACATTAGGCAAGTTTTCCGATCATTTCTTCTTCCAGCAAATTGTAGCTTCATATGAAAAGAAACTCCTTTGTCTCTCCTATCTGTAGACAATCCACCCAAGCTCGACCCTTCTGCTGGCAATCGTTTATTCTATGCTAGTCATCAAGTCGTCAAGTCAAAACAACATTCAATCTGCAAGTCGATATCCACTTTTGCACTTGGTGCAGCTTACCTCAGGAACTACCAAGCCAAGATGTTGACACTGCTATACGCGTTGCGCAACTTGCGATGTCACTCAATGTCTTTGCAATTCAAAATGACTTAACACTGGCTTGGGTTAAAGGAAATCAAAAGGCGTACAACCTGGCGAAGCAGAGGTCAGCCTCAGAGTTTCTGGATCCTGAACCATTTATTGTTTTAAGTGGAGGAATGATGGAAAACAATACGCAGGCCACAAATGAACATTTGAGAAGGTTTTCTACCTTCGCGGCTACAAATGACGCGAGTTACTCTCAAATAGGTAGTAGCGTTGACCATAGAACACGGAACTTTCAGGGTATCATCTGAAGAAGATGGGCCTTAGAAGATGAAACCTGCAGGCTGTGTCTAGAGGACAAAGAGACAGCTGCACATATACTATATGTGTGTCCCACAGTGGCTAGTAGAACAAACCCAGACGATTAGTCAAATATATTTCTGACAAATGCTTATTGGAAGTCACCTCTGACTGAGACAACTCGTGGAAAAGAGACACCCAAAGGGAATCCTGGTCTGGCCTCAATCTAACAATAGGAAATGCTGTTAAATAGCCATCCACTCCAGGACGTAGTATCAAGCATTTAAACGTGGTAGTTTGTTAGAAGAAGGAACTTTCTCATCAGAGCGGCTTGAAGAGCCTACCGCTTAAATACCACACGTGCAAAAGCAGGCCGTCATGAAGCTGTGTAAGTATTGTATAAGCATCTGAATGTAAAATAAATTTTTTCTCGGCTTTGCAATAAGCTAGTATCGAAGCACCAACGCATTTGACTTTCTTTTTTGGGGGTGCATCCACAGTGAAAGTTGCATTGTACAGAGTTTAACTCAAACTGACTTCCTTGACAATTAAAAGAAAACTAAATACACAGGCAATGCTGAATGCTAGAATTTTCTCTGAATTTATCTCGGTGTACCATGTGTGGCTCTTCCCCAAAATGGATTTACCAGAAACAATTAACTGCTCATTGTTTACATTTATTCCCAAAAAAGGAATGAATAAACACACACGAAGATAGAATGAAAAAAGAACATATGACGTGCTGTTTAGATTCACTTGTGACGGAGTTTATTTATTTTTCAAATCAAAATCTATCTTTATACTGCAGTTTGTTACCCCCCTCGACGGACGGAAGAAGACAAACAACGATACGGAACAGCTCTCTATTGCTGAGGCAAACTTTCCATGTTCCGAATTTTTGTAAACAAATTTCATTTTATTTTCGCACAGCCCAAATCCAATAGATTGACCATCAAAACACGCTTCCGTTGCAAACAAAAAAAAATTTTCCACTGTCGATTGTGCTGCCACCTACCCCCTCAAACACCCGATTGACTGAAAGATCTTTGAAGGAATTTCCTTTGTGTGCCTTGTTACACTTGTGTGTTATGAAATTCGCAGAGCAATTGTTCGACTTGAGTTCAAAACAGTTCGCCTAGCTTGAGCTGTACTTACAAGGAAGTAAGTGCAACACTGTGCAAGACTTAATTCTTTTTAAGAATTTTGATTAGAATTCATTAGTCTCTTCCATTCTGTGGTCACGCTGGGATAGTTGCACATGCAATCAAGATATGAGAGTACAACAACGAGTTGGCAATTTATGATGGATACGTCTTGCTCGTACAAAAGACTTGGATTTACATTGGTTATGATGTACGTATCCGTACCGATTGCAGATGGTTTATCTTTTAATTACATCGAAGGAGAAGGGGGTTTCTTTTTGCATCCGCATCCAACACACATGCAGTTTCACTCTTTAGGTGAATGTCTAGGTTAGGCACACCTTGTCCAAAGAGTGTAACCAACTTTGGAAATGTCCACTTTGCTTTCACCGAACAACCACTGGCCCGGTGGTTTGCCAATTCATTGCCAATATGCCCCGCGGTCCCAACAAACGGTTTGCGTTTATCTAGAGTCATTTGTAGGCCCCTTGGGTTGTGTTAAAAGCCATCAATGTCTACCCGTCTAAATGCAAATGCTAAACGCACATGTCCCCGATTCCCGGTTCAGATGTTGGTTGGTTGGTTGCACCGCGTGCGACAGTAAGCCCAACCTGCACACTTTGGATGCATTTTTTTTTTGTCGTCGTTGCCATGTGCAGCTCTAGCGCAGCATGTCAAGTGCAGATAATGGAGTTTACCTGTGCGTCGGTCGTTGTTATTTCAATGCTTTGTTGGTTTCACATCTATTGTTCCAAATGCTGCTGTGTATCTACTAGATACACGAGGCTCATAGGAAATTGTAATAATTACAATCTGACCTAATCGCACTGAAGTGGTGTCACTGTGTGTGTGTGGAAATGTTGAAATACGAGTCGTGAGTTCATTGGTGTTATGACTTTGTCCTACTCTAACGATCGTATCTAAACTATGCGGTGATGCTGTGTGTATCTATGATTTTGTGGTTGATTCGTATTTCCGTTGATGGTTTTCAAGTGCATTACGTACGAGTACTCGTGTGTGTATGAGAAATTGCTTTGTTTGCCAAATTGGATAGCTTTCGGAGCTTTGTTGCATTTGGTTGGTCGGCCTCAGGGTTGAATTCCATTGTAAGTCGTTGTTTCTATATGATTAGTGTTAGAAGTGGATGCGTCTACTATTGGATTTCGATGTAAAATTCAAGATTTTAGCTATTTTTTCCAGTAAACGTCACTAAAACACACGGAAGTAGATACATTTGCAAACATTTTGAGGAAAATCAATTTGGTCTAGAGCTTCTCGAAATGTTACACTTCTGACAGCTAGGTTTTTCTCCAGATAACTCCGTCAATTCAGCCACCAGAAAACTGTGACTTGATCCTGTGAAAAGTTGTCGTAAACGTAAACAGAAGAAAGAATCAGATATCAAAGTGATATAAAGCATTGGAGTACCTAAAGCGATATGGGTCTTGGTTTTGAAAAACAAAATTTTGGAAGGTTACCAAAGAGGCAGGAGCACTCAACTACAGAATGCCAAGCTATTTAGTAATATCTCCATCTCCATCGGGGAAGGCTCACTAAATTTAAAGATTCCTGCCACAAAGCCAATACTTTCGAGATACCTATCCTCGTAAGTGGAAGTTCCAACGGTATGAGGGGCGAACATTGACTCGAACTGAATAAACATCGCAAAGACAAGTTTGACGTCGCACCAGTGCCTTTCCCAATTGAGTATCTCTAAAATCTTTCAAAAGGTCCAATTCCGCCAGCATCAAGTACTCAATATCAGTGGCAGCACTGTCCAAAAGCCTCTACCAGCCAGCACAACGAAACCTATAGTTTAACGTTAATTTGCTGGCCAGCAAATACGCAGATACAGAGCAGCGCTGTATAGAAGGGCCAGAGCTGCTCGAAAGCTCTACGAAAAGAAAAATAGGGACGCACATCGACTTCCTCGGCGATCAAGGAAATAAAGAGATGCGATGCTACTATAGGCATGAAGTTCAGACGTTTTACCAAATCGTTGTCAATGCTAAGGACGACGACGATTCAAGTTCTGCTGTCCAGTCAGACCATTCAAATTGGACGATGTGAGCCTACAATGCTGTCCATCTGACCTAGACGTAGCTTATATCTTAACTTAAGTCAAACAAACCTGCTGGAGCTGACAGCCTAGCTTGCCGAGTTTCTTGAAGCAGTGGGAGATGACTTGGTAAAGAGCATGCATCAACTCATATGTAAGACATGGTCAGACGGAAGCATGTCTGACAAGTGAAATCTCAGCATTGTGAGCGTGATTTTCAAGAAAAGAGACCCTCTAAACTGAGCCAACTATAGAGGCCTAGGTCTCCGTCTCGCTTACAAAATCCTATCTGCTGTATTGTGTGAACGCCTAAACAACCTGATTGTTCCATACCAATGTGGCTTTAAGGCAAGCAAGTCCACCTTCAGTAGATCTTCATGACAACTCAGGAATTTCAAATCAATACCCACGCGTAAATTCAGCTTTTATAGAGACAAGCTTTACAAGAGACCGAGACCTTGAATGTCAAATAGGGATTCAGAAAAGGGCACGCATTAAAGAATTCTACAGAGCTGCGATGAAAAAATCTTTCAAAAGTCCGTACAATTACTCGCAAACCTTGACAATTTCGGACAGAACATCATCCCAGACAGAGGACTTCGTCTTCCTGGGGATCTAACACAGCGACACCAGCGCTAAGATCAAACGCAGAACAACTCTTGCTAATTGTTATTTCTTCTGTTAAGCAAAGAAGGCAATTGAGTAGCAACATCTCTCTCGAACAACTTATTCCAATCCCGCTTTATACCGCGGAGGCATGAACTTGGTCAAGAGTAAATCAGGTTGCCCTCAGTCCATTTTCGTACATCGTTTGCAGTTTCTCTCTTTTCCCTTTCGAAATACACTTTCGACGTAAAGCAGTTCGCATAACCAAGGACTTGTCGTATCCTTTAAAGCTTAAACTGACAGAGAAACAGAAATGAGACAAGAAGTGGTAGCAGAGGAACTTTCTTAAAACATCGGGTCTCATTAGTTTAAAAAATCTCTACTTGCCACTCAAGCCTTCTATTCCAGTTTCAGTCTCGAATATATTCCATACGATGTTCACTTTGACATTTGAAATTGCAAGTGCATTCATCCGTTGCATCGAGGCACCCAAATGTCAGTCAACTGCTTGTACGCCCTTTTCTCTGCTCAACAGCTTGTTCCACAACGCAAAGGGAACAACAATTCACGGTTCTGTGCTCACATTTGTCATCTGTAAAATGTTCAGTTTCCTGTTTCCGTCCATTGACATTCGACAGAAATCTGGAAACTAGCGAAATCCAATACCTTGCCCCGGTGTGTGTTGCAAAAGAAACTTTGCAAACGAAAACCAATTAATCACCTATTGGTAAACCTACATGCATGACATACAGTCATTGAACTAGTAGGTTGCGAATGTCGATGCAAACGAAGTTTCTTCAACCACGTCCAGTCAATCCAGCCGCCTACTGTTTCGTGTTCAATTTTCCCTACCCCACCGAGACGGGACAACTTTTCCCCCCGAGACATCGTTTGTCATCACACGCATCCTAAAACTAACGTGTTTTTTGTGTACTTTTCACTTGGAAATGTCTCAATCGGTGTCTGGCACGGATTTACAAGTCGCGTCCGTCCAACAACACACATCTATTCAAATGATAGTGATAGTATCTCGAAAAGTTTCACTGGGTGACATTTAATTATCGTCAGCGAATTAATAGCATCAGTCTGACGCATGAATTAGCCAAAAGACGACGACGACTAAAAGTCTGTGTAAGCTGTGTTCAGCAACACCACAGACGCTGTGTGTGCAGTGCGCTCCCGGTATGGAACGCGAACCACAGTTATTAGGCACGCACACGCAAGGACGGGCTTCAGCTATAAAAAAAAGAGTGATTTGTCGTTGGTTGATTTTCACTTTGCAGTGCGCATAACAAGTTCGTTGGGTGCCCGCCATAGCTACAAATGTCCAGTGCAACTTCCTTCGCGCAATGTGGAACCAGTAACAGGGCCGTGTTATCTCTTGTCGTACCATACATGGTAATTTGCAAAGAAAAAAACTGATATCCAACTGCTGGCAAAAAGACTTTCTCACCGCCATGGATGTGAGCCTTTAACGAAATGATATGTCTGTCTGTCATCCCTACAGAGGTTATCGCCTGTCATCGTTGTGAGATTCTCTTTTGGTTTTTATCGGTGCAATACAGTGGAAATGCGATAAGTAAAAAGTTGATGAACTTTGATGTCGGTAATCGGGATGTCATTGCGTTGATTTATACAAATTCTGGATGACATTTGATGTTACATTCACCCTTTTTCGAAGTTTCAAAGAGCCACATGACATTTGAAACTCTTTTCGAACTCGAAAAGTGTCATTTCCAATTCGTTTCTCATATTCAATTGAAGAAAACTTGGAAAATAAACCTTTTTCGAACGTGAAGTTTATTCAAACGTCAAATTTGAAAAGAGTTAGCGATTCCTGAACTGAATTTCGACAAGGATTCTGACAACTCGCGTCTGGTTTTACCTAGAAAATGTTTTGAGCCTTATCAACCCGGTTTACGAACAGGTAAGACCAGAATCGACCAAATTTTCACACTTTAGCAGCTCCTGGAGAACATTTAAGAAGTCCAAATCGATAGGCACTATCGCTTTATCAACTTTTAGACCGCCTATGACTGTTTTTATAGAGAACAGCTGTACAGAGCCATGTCTAGTGTTGGTATCCCTGCCAAACTCGTTCATATGTGCAGCAAAACAAAAAATGCTCCATCAAGGTCGCTAATGAACTCAGAGAGGCACTCAATGTCCAAAAAGGTTGACGCGCTTGTGCGAAACTCACCTTTCAAATGTGTGTACATCTACTCGCGTACGTCGACGATATTGACATGTTTGGTAGAACTCAGCGGTGCCTTTGCAGGCAGAAGCGGCCGGAAGGGGTTTAGCGGTGAACGAGAGCAAAACTAAGCATCTACTGTCAACAAGAAGGGACACCCAACAATAACGAATCGGACAAAACGTTACAATTGACAGCTGTAACTTCGAGGTAGCGACTATAATCGGTGGTTTTACAAGAATCATCGTCTGAAATTAGATCTCAGTACGTTCAGTTCGCTAGTTTTGTAAGACTGACACCAACTATTGGATCTGAACTCTTCCTTTTCTCATTAGTTATAGCTTTCGTTGTTCAGAACTTCCTTCCTACTTCTAAACCTGGTAAAGTTCGGCAATTGAGCACAATCAGAGCAGTAGCGCGTACAGTTTTCTCCTCAAAAGTCATGTCTATCAAGCTAGACTCGGTTTTTTTTCTGAATCCGCATAGTGCCTCTCTTTGAACAAATAAAACTTCCAGAAGTGCGTCACTGTAAAGATAGAGCTCTTTTTTTTAGCCTAAATGGCTCCCCTTGGCTACCAAACCATGAACATATCCAAAGACTATGTCCAACCACTATGCCTAATCTTATCTCATTATCAAGGTCGATCTGGGTCAGCTGACAAATGTATCTTTCAATCTTTCGCATACAATTGCCTCTGCAACATAGTTGGTCAACAAAGGTGCGGTCTACCTACCATATGTCCCACTTCATTGTCCCTTAGGGTTAAGTGTTCAAGGAAGGGAATACAATTTGCGTTAGGTCGAGGTCGATGTAGAGAAATTACACTTCAAAGCATGCAACATCGTTTTATTTTTCCTTAAACGAGTGTTCTCGCTGACAAAAGTCCACATTCAGCACCACATTTGTTTACTTAAATTCAGCAAACAAAAACAATGAAAGAGTGTAATTTAATAAATTTTCCTTTCAACAGTATTTACATGTGTAAACTATGCAAACCACGCAATCGAAACCTGTTCTTCTTTGTATGAAACAATAATTATTTCAGTTCAGTCCCTCACCGCCTTCTCGCGATCCACTTTGATATCTGGAGGAGGAGGCACGTACATGAATCGAACCGTTCAGCGTTGGTGTTAGAGATTTATTTTGTTGGCCAAAAACCCGCAGCGGAACAAGGCACATATTTTCAAAATTACGAGCGTTAATTTTTGCTCAAACTGCCCTCATCCTCCATCCGTCGCTCTGACTGTAGACATGATGGAGTGCTGTTTGTTTGGTATTCAGCTGCACGGAACTAATGGTAAGTTTAATTGATATTCACCACTTGATAGGGCGGCGGTGTTGTTGTAAGACATGTGTGATGAGGAGAATTGTGGGTGGATTACATCGTGATTTTATTTCTTTATTTGACGCAAACATTTGACTTATTAAAGCAGTAAACACAATGTAACCTGAGATTATAATTTTGTGTACAAAATGTCACTGAACTTTCGGTGTATCAAATGTCAGACATGTTGATATTTCATGTGTCATAACCTTAAGTGTTAACTGAACCACACAATGAAAGTAAATACCTGTAGAGGGCGTATAATTCATCCTCGTTATGTCAAGCTATTAGACGTCATGACTACTCAATTGGTTTTGGCTGAATTTCGATGATTTGTTGCTTGAAGAGGGCTCGTGAGCTCTTAAGTGACAAAGAGCAGCACAGGTGGAACTTTTGATAGGCGAAGATACAAAATTCGAATGGAATTCCCTGCTTTTAGGTGACGTGTAGTCGCTTACCAAACTTAGAAACTTCAAGAAAATGTCTTACTTTGTGACACATGGCAGTTGAAAAGCTGGCCTTCTCTGTAGTAAAGGTGGAGGCTTGCGTCCACAGTTAGCTAGTACGGTCACCATTAACAAAGGCAACTTCCTCGTGAGAGAATGGGTATCAGTAAGTAAAATGGCATCCAGTTCAAAGGACCAAAAACGTTTAAAGTACAAGGGGCCTGGTAGACCACTGCTGTTAGCACGTCAAAGGATTATTTAGGTTACGTTAGATTAAGCAGAAAGGTGTCCTGTGGGACTTATTTAGGCTCAAAGCTCATTAAGGGATTATTTACTTCCATTTCTTCTTTTAAAAGCCCGACGCCATCTTGAAATGATCTTCTATAGACCAATAGGCTCTGAATGAGCACTCAGTAACTTAGCCTGACACAGAGCTTGGGAAGCGAAGAGCTGTTTTATACTTGACCACCGTAATATTCTGTTTGGTTCGTTGATGTTAGGTGTCCCTTCTTGTTGACAGCACAAGTACAAGTACAAGTACAAGTTTTGCTGTAACTAATTCTCAATCTTCATCCTTCACAGGCAGGCGAATTCGTCAGGAATGCTAAAACTAGGCGTGACTCTGTGCAGCTCCTCAAGAAAGGAGTTGATTTGAATAGCTTGGCCGCCGCCAGTAAGCCATCACTCAGATCCTAAACTTATTTCCAAATTCTACATGTTGTATCTTTGAAGTGCTGCCAAACTAAAGCCCTTTCACATTAAAATGAGTAAAACAACAAAAATGTACCCTTTTAGCAAATACGACCACTTTTTCCAACTCAACATCGTTAGCACGTCACGCCTTTTACTCCCTTTCACCTTCATAACCACCACCAAACAGCAAGGCCCCTTTAAACCTAATCAGCAACCTGCTGTGTAGGATAGAAAAAAAAAAAAAAAAAGTGAAATTATTGAAATTGTCCATCGTGGTGGAACAAATTGCCCACCGATTGGTATGCCCCCTCCTTCCCCTGCATCATTTGATACTTTTTCCTCAGAGTATTGATGACGCCTTAGTAATTATTATACCTGTGTACCCACCGACCGGTATTCAAATTCATTCAATTTCTATCGTATGAGGTCATTGCCGTACACAATCACCCCAGCATCGGTCGTAATAACAATAATTATTACGAGTACACTCTTGCAAGCAGTAGCCGTCAATACTAATACAAACAAAGTGAAACAACAACAACAACGTGTAGTAGCTGATCTAATGACACCCACGGACTGTAGCTTGTTTAATCACCTCTCTGCGGTTAAACACTATCCACACGTAGCCACAGAACAAGAGATAGATACCGATAGAGATGAAGCAGACCTAGCCGGACTACCTCCGATAGATCTCCAATCACGTTGCATGCACCTCGAGATAATTTAGAAAATCAAATAAACAATTTGCCCGAACAAAAAAAATCCTGAGAATGGTGAGAGCAGCCAAAGCAAAATGGGAAGCTGACCAGAGCACTAGATCGGTTGGAACTTTGGAAACGTTCACTTTTTTTTGTAATTTTCCCCAAAGCCAATGTATAGGCACACCTTTGTGGTGTTGATCTTGGTGTTGATCACAAAAAAAATGAAAAATTATATCTACTCGGGTTGATAGATTTTTTAGGGCATTTTGACACCCAAAGGTTATCGATTAGTTGGAGTCCCGATTGGGAGGGTGGATTCCTAGGAATAGCCATGGGTATATGTATATTTGGGAGTAAAATTAGCTTGAAAGGGTTGATAATGGTTGTAAATGTGGGTACCCCCTGGACGTGTCATAAGTTTCGTCCATTTTGGTGCATAATTACCCCAGTTTTTCGTATCGTTCAATCGATTGAGTAATTATCACGAAGTGGAGCAGCAGACAGTATCACATGAGACATTTGGAGTCTAGGAATCATTAAGAGATACAACAAAACGCATACACGTCATTGATTTTAAAAGACTGGATACGCTTTACGTTGAAGGAAAAATAACACCACAAGAGAACACACTGAAAAGTTTTCAATTGAGATCTAGTCAAGGCAAGGAGCACACTTCAAGGTTTTGACAAATCTGAACTTCGATACGTCAGCTCTCCGTATAAGATTTGTGAGATCTTGAACTGAACCAAATGTTAATCGAAGTCCAATTCAATACGATGGTCGCGATGAATGGAATTGTTTGCCCGATTCTCAAGAAAAGAGACCCCCTTAACTGTCAGTCTTTCAAACATAAACTACCAGATCGTATCAGCCGTGTTGTGTTAACACCTGAAGCCGTTTGTCAACAACCTCATCGGTCCATTTCAGTGTGGCTTTAGACCAGGAGAACCCACTATCGACCAAAACACTCAGGACTTTCAAATCCGATACCCACCATCTTTTCATCGATTTTAGGGTTGCATATGATAGCATCTATAGAGACGAGCTATACAATGTTTTGTTTGCTGCTCCATTAAGGTCGGTAAAGAAGCCTCACCGAGACCTTTGATGTCAAAAAGGGATTTAGACAAAGCGACGCGCTGTCATGCGACGTCTTTAACATCATTCTTAATAGAATAAAGCAAAACTCACGAGCTAACACCAAAGGCACAATCTTTCGAAAGTCCGTCCAATCACTCACAAACCTTTAACCTGCACAACGTGGCTGAAGTCACTGTTCGGTATCCAATACAACAGTAAACGCCACTAAAGGGTCAACTACCAGAAGAAGCACACCCAGTTCCTGTAGTTCCCAAAGAAAAGAAGTAATCACAACCACTAACAGATTCGAATACCTAGGCTAGATGGCATACCCAACGCCAACATAGCCCTTAAAACTCGACGAGACATGTTTAATTGAAAGGGTGTTCCTAGAAAGATTGAAGAAGCAAAAATGTGTAACAATGCTTCTGGAGAAGTGTGTTGGATAACGAACAAATTGGAACGAGTCATTGAAAGTGCAGAAGGATTGGCGGAACATCAATACAGTTTCCGAAGGTCAGTTGGCATTTACACAGCGGGAAAAAGCCATAGAAGGCAGAAGATGGAGTGTTGCTAAACCGCTATAATCACGTTGAACGACCGAGATGCATTCAACTCCGTGAACTGAAAACACATCTCTGAAGCCATCCGAAGATCGTGACGGATTTACTTTCAGATAAAGGATTCTTGAATATGACACAGATGATGGCCGTAAGGAGTATACCGCCACAGAAAGGGTATCAACAGAGTTCGGTATTGAGAACACTTCTGTGGACATAGATTGTCAACTTTTCGGCAACGGCAACGAAAATGAAAAAAGGAACTCTCTCCCACTTCCTCTGCAAATGTCTGGCGCTCACAAGAGCCAGACTGCGCGCATTGAACCAACCATTTTTCGAAGACGTTAAGGACATCTCGGGTAAAGGGATAAGGGATCCAATCCTCTTTCGTAACTCCACAGGTTGGATCTAGACATCAACTGTTCCACACACATCATCAACCAGGTCACACGAGTCGTGGTAACAAAAAGGCACACCTAGTGCTACTTGGGTTCCTTGACGAACCGCCACCTCTGCCTACCTACCTAAACTTTTCGGACAATATTGCGATAGTCGTGGTAGCCAAACTACTATTAAGAAGAAGTGGTCCAAATAAGACAAAAACGGTGTTAATCAGTAGCTAGACTACCTCTAAGCATGCCATGAAAGGCCTTGCTGTCATGACTGACACAAGACTCTCGTTTTACAAAAATCTAAAGGATTTCAATTCAAAATCATGAAGGACCGAGATGGAGTCAAATAGAACAAAGATTGTCTTATTTTGGTTCCAGGTCGCAGGAGAATTGTATAAGTAACGAGATCTCAAACGTATTAGTGTCCTCACTACCCCTTTGAGCCCACAACCAATCATTGGTGTCAGTTCTAGACTAAGCCGACTCTCATAACGAGACCATATGATCGCGAGATCAGCCGTGTTTTTTTGGGAGCTGTATACCCAGCCCAGTAGAATTTTACACACAAAGCAATAACAACACACCAATTGGCGCTAACTTTCAATAGCCGTATTTTTTTGATAGCTGTATACCCAGCCCAGTAAGATTTTACACACAAAGCAATAACAACACACCAAGTGGGGATAAATTTCCCAGTAGCAGCAAGTGAGGATAGACCTACATAAGTTGACCATCAGAGCGCGGAAAATCTCATAAATTAGCTCTTAGCCGATCGTATTTGTTGCTTTTCCTCGGTTTTGACATTTGCAAACTGTCAAATGAAGAAAAAGAAATCGAGCTGCAAACCAATTGGTTGGTGCGGCTGCTACTGTGGATGAAGTGAGTATAGATCGTTTTTTTGACTGAAGTGAGTATAATTATCAAAAAAACACGGCTAATGTAGCAGCAAGTGAGGATAGAACTTCATAAGTTGACCACCAAAGCGCGAAAAATCTCATAAATTAGCTGTTAGCCGATCGTATTTGTTGCTTTTCCTCGGTTTTGACATTTTAAATGAAGAAAAAGAAATCGAGCCGCAAACGAATTGGTTGGTGCGGCTGCTTCTGAGTATAAATCGTTTTTTTGACTGAAGTGAGTATAGTTATCAAAAAAACACGGCAATTGTCTACTCGTAGCTCAACTTCTTTTTGTTATAATCCACTAGTGCTAAAGGGGTTATGAATACCCTTTTGATGCTATTCGCACAGCGCTAGTGTTGGTGTAGTGATTGTGAAACTCAGGTGGTGTTAGGTTTCAGCCTTTTGCTCCGAGGTTGGTGTCTAGAATGACTGGAGAGAATTATTGCTACTGCTGCCATTGCTTATAATTCACAGTATTTCTTTCGAACATCCCAATGTCATTAGTACGATCAACACTTTCAAGCTATACGACCACCCTACTGCCAGTGTTATGCCTATGCAGTAGAGTTGACGTCAGCTCTTCGCAGTTGATCGACTTTTTCTTTTTCTTTTTTGTCATCGGAATTCGAACCTGGAATTTGCAGCGTGACAAGCAATGATGCAACCACTACACCATGGCCACCCCTTAACGTGTTCATCATTTGTCCAGTGGCCTGTCTTCTCATAGATAAATCTGTGTACTTCAGGTGTCAATGTCGCAAGAATGAACTCCATTCAATCTCTTTTCCTGTTCGAAATTTTCCTTTTCGTCAAGGATCGGGTTATGAAAATGCACAACTCTGCAAAAAGTGAAACCAAGATTTGACACTTACAACGAAAACATTTGTGGATTAAAAATTTCTCTAAATAGATTAATATAATCCACATCCATATCAAGTTTAAAAACATATCCACCTTAATCGGATAAATTTTCCCCATCAGCCCCATCACGGATCCATGCATTGCTGATCGACACCTATTGGGGACATTAATTGAGAGAATTACCATAAAACAGCATGAAATGTTAATCGACCAGTAAAAGTGCCATCTGATTACCGTGTACGGTAAAAATTTTTCATTAGAGAGTTATGAGGCCGTAACCGTTAGTGCAATTAAGTCACATAAAACCACAACTACAAGTGACTGGTTGATAGGTAAGTGACGAGAGAAACTAACTCGAATATGAAAGATTTAAATCACAACAATTATTGTGGATAAACTTGTGCATTTTAGCGATACATTTGCCGACACTCCCCTTCTCTCTGCGCGGCCATCATCCAATCAACCAAGTGGAAAGGAAACTTTCTTTCTACTAAATTGACTGATTACAAGATATTAAGATACAGTTACTTGTACCCTATACCCCATACCCAACACCTGAAGTGTTTAAATTTTTTTTAAATAAAAAAAAAAAAAACGCACACCAACACCACATCTCTGGCTCGTAGCGAGTTAATTTTAACCAAACATCCATTTGCTATAAATAAAATTCAATTACATAAACACCGATTCGTTTATTTGAAGTAGAATAAGTATATCGCGAGCAGCGCAAAGTACAAATTACTGTGTTCGAGATAAAGTATCTCAAATAGAATAATCTGTATCGATCGGTGTTTTACATAAAAATATATACGTTACACAACTAGTTCAGTACATAGACAGTCTACTCAAGGAGCAGAGAAGGTGGAGTAGAGATGTCGATAACACTGATAGACAGACAGACAGACAGGCTAGCATATCTCTGTCAAGCTTCTGAATCTATCTTGTTGTGCTGCTATTCCAGATAAACTCGTAAATGTCAGTGATTAGAGGGGAAAATTGTTTTTTTTTAAAAAACCTTTCGTGCAAAAATTTATCGAAATGCAAACTGATCTATTGATCTTTGGTCTAAAAAATCTCTTGGACACATGCCAGACAATTGGACGTGTTTCTTGCTATGCAAATTGTTTTATCAGCAAAAAAATGTGTGTGTGTGTGAACAATGTAAATTGGTTTGAGATATTTTTAAAACACTTTTAGATAAATCCACCTTATATGGGTGCCGGAACATATGGACATTCCAAGCAACTGCATAGCTGACGAACTCGCCAGAAAGGGCACAACTCTACCAATTCTGACGGAAAAGGGGAACTTAAGCATGCCTCTAGCCACCTGCAAATTGCTACTTTAAAGAAACGCGATCGACCATCACCAATCGCAGGTGGACAGAAGGTAATATCTGCCTCATTACTAAGCAGATCTGGCCGAAGCTGGATCTCAAACGTTCTCACTGTCTCATCAGACAGAAAAGACTACTTGTGAGCACCAAAGTAGGTGTCATAATGGGACCTTGCACCATAGGGAAACACGCCTATAGGCTGGATCGCCTTTACAACGAATTTTGTAGAAGTTGCATGGACCGTCGTGTACTAGTCGATGTCCATCCGGACTCGACTTGCCAAACTTATAAGCGCGAGTGCTGACCAGCAGACAAAAATAGCAGCACTATAAACGGGACAGCGGATGAATTCCCCAGATGGAATCAACGGTGAAGAAATCACAGAACAAATAAAATAAAAACTTATCCGGGCTACTCCGACATATTTGGAGCTCAGGCCGGTAAGGATTTCCGAGACTAAGTCAGGGTCTTGAAAAAGAGATGTTGGCGGATGAGCCCTTAATGGACCAACGGCAGCGCTCACATCTCCGAACGGGTTACTGGCTTCGGTTTAACCAACCCCTCGTCCTAGCGGTTTCTACAATGGAACTGGCCCTCCAGGTTGGTAACTGCCGGGCCATGGAAAAAAACCATAGTTACTAAGCAACCACAAGCCTCGGATACGGACGGATTTACTGTTGACAACCCCTGCAAACGAAATGAGGACAACGAACTTCGGATCTGTACATGGACTGTTAGGTCCCTTAATAGGCCACGTGCAGTCGAACAACTAGCGGAGGCCCTAGACTGCTGCGATGGGATGGGCCGGACAAAAAGAGGATGAAAAACTGCGACATTTACTATGGCGATTGCTATCGGCGCTTATTTGGATGCGGATTTGTTATTAAAGGCAGACTTAGGCAAGAAGTCTTGAGTTTTCGGCATGTTAACGAACGCCTCGTAACAATCCGTATCAAGGCTAAATTTGCCAACATTAGCCTCAAAGGTGCGCACGCCCCCGCAGAGGAGAAAGATGACGACACCAAAGATAGCTTCTACGAGCTCTTGGACAAGACTTTCGAGCAGTGCCCTAGCTGTGACATTTAAATTGTCGCCGGCGATTTTAATGCCAAGCTAGGAAGGGAGGGCATCTTTGTTAGTACTGTCGGAAAGTATAGCCTGCACGACATCACCTGCGACAACGGATTCAGGCTAATCGACTTTGCGGCGGGACGTAACGTTGTCGTAGCTAGCACGCGGTTCCCGCATCTCGATATTCATAAGGGGACTTGCAGATCTCCTGATCAATCAACCGTCAACCAGATTGACCACATTGCGATCGACGCAAGGCACTCTCCCAGTATTATGGATGTCCGAACGTTCCGAGGGGCCAACATCGACTCGGATCATTACCTTGTTGTAGCCAAGGTACGGGTGCGGATATCCCGGGTACCGCAAAGACAAACTAATACTGCGAGGAAGTTTGACGTCGGACGGCTACAATCACAAGAGATCGCCAATCCTTTTCCGATCGAGTCTCCCTCAATCTCTTAAGAGGTCCTATGCTGCCAGCATCAAGTATTGAAGACCAGTGGCAACACTGCCAAAAAGCCATCAGAGATGCCGCCTCTGATGTGCTGGGTTTCACTCGGCCACCAAAACGAAACCCCTGGTTTGACAACGAGTGCAGGCAAGCACATGCAGCCAAGCAAGATGCATACAAAGCGTCGCTGCATAGAAGGACCAGAGCTGCTCACGAGCTCAATACAGTTTTCACAGTGATGTTGACTAGCTTGGATACCCTGTTTATAGTGAAAATCGTCGAACTTCTCAAAATAGCCATCAACCGTTGGCAAATCTTTTACCACCGAGCCATTTTTTCAAGTCTGGAAACAGAAAATCATCCGAGGGGACTAAACCTGGTGAATAGGGTACATGAGGAAGCAATTTGATCCTTACCTCCCTGATTTTGACCATCGCGATGACGGTTGTGTGAACTGATGAAACCAATCTATTTTTTGTAGCCAAAATGCGGCCATTTTTTTCTTGATTTCATCATTCAAAACTTGTAAACGAAGGAGCAGTCTCCCCCAAAAGTAGAATCTAGCTCCGCTTTGGACTGAGGCCTTTCAAATGAATGTATTGTTACACATAACGATGACCAATTCTTTCCATGTTTACAAATTCACTGATAGCCTTCACTATTGATGGCTGCTGAATAAATAATAAACAACAACAACAAACAAATCAAACTTCAAATTTAAGCTTTATAAGGTTGGTGCCTTCTATAATAGTCATTCTTTTAGACTAACACCCTCCATCTATATGTTAGGCCGGGTACTTTTGGGACTATACTCTCTGTTTATAAATTTTCTTTAAAAAAAAGAAAAAACTTACCTAACAACACAACTGCTGTGTCGAATTCATCAGGAATCCGACCGGAATAAGTTTAAGATGTAGAAGCTGAAAATGCAAAAGAAAAATCATAATTAATTCTCTAGATACGGAGTAAAGATCGATTTATAGATTCATTTTTAGATGATTTGTATAAACTGGCGTATTTAATGTAAACGAATTGGTCATAGGCGCTAAACCGTTGGATGATGAGGTAATACCATTTGTTATTGGATAAGAATCTGGGGTTTTGAAAAGTGTGTTTGGGTTGAGATTATGCAAAAGATAACTGGGAACTCAGTCATAGGTACATTTTAACCCGAATAAAGCAAAATCGGTGATGATCGGTGTCTTGGTCGTTCGTTATATTTCAACTATAGTTTTTTGGAACCGATTAGTATGGTTTATGGATGTTAGGCCTGCTATGCTCCCTATTCCCTTAACATGTCATCCGATAATCGATAGTCACCGTGGCTAAGTGGTGAGTTGGACTGCCAAACGAGAGGACCCAAACTCGATCCTCAAAACCACCAAACGTTTTTTCACTGTACCACCTCTTCGCAGGCATGGCTTGACATAATCTGTCATGAGAAAGCTCCACAATCCGCCGTTCGGAGTCGGCAATAAAACTAAAGGTCCCTTCCATTCGTGCGAAAAAGATCCCTTTGAGAGCTGTCGCCCCAAATATTTGTATTTGTCATCTGATAGCTGGTAGCACATCCCAGAGACACGCAGCTCTACGAATTGCAAGTGTCGGAGTCATCCATCGGTCTCCTTGCGGCAGAGAGAAAGTATGTCTACCACAAAAAGACGGAAATTGGATTGGAAGCGGCATCAGAAGAGGCAAAAGAGCTCACTAAACAGCAGTGGCAAGACAGATGGAGCTCAGAAAGCAAAGGATGATGGACTGCGAGGCTGATCCCAAACGTTGCTGAATGGAAGGGACGGGAACATAGTCAAGTAACTACCTCAATGCTTACCCCTACGAGATGGGCAAAACAAGTAATCCAGCTTGCCAGTATGACGACTCTAAAGCAGATGGGAAACTAACTGGCCAAAGGCGCAAAAACGTCAACAAGCGACCAAGTGTGCGTCTTCATAGAAAAGGTACTCAGAACAAAAAAAAAAAGAGAGAGGAAGACCAAACATACCCTCACGAGATTACATAAGCCTGCTGAAAGCCTCACCGACAAGAAAGAGTGAACCCGCAACCGGAGACAAACATGAAAAAGACGGTCCCTAGTGGGGACGCGAGAGCGGATCCCGAGTGGATGGTGTTAAATTGAAAAGGAAAAAGTCTCAACTTGCTTCAAACTGAGAGGAATTGTTTCTCATCCGGATTCCCACAGAGAGTGCACCAGCGAAATAGCCAATCTAACATCGAATAATCATCAGTTTACCCTTAAGCCTACTTTCAGGTGTGCTGTCAAAATATAAGAATCCTTTCGTACTCTGTACAATGACTCACATAGCTCTGCGTTTCCACATGACTACAATCCGCGAGCATTTAAAACTCATGTGCATCGGTATCTCCTATGACTCTTCTTATTTCCCAAATGCCCGTGCGCCCTAATTATAAAAATTTCGGAACAAACCTAACCCTCAACCAATAAGCTTCTCCAGTAAGCTCAACGTTACCTAACTACCCCTTGTTTTGCACGCCAAGTTGATTGAGGTCCCTTTCTATTGGAGTGCCCAACCTAAGCGGATTCGAAGATTCTCTGGACCAAAGGACTTTTAAACCAGCTACTGACTGGACAAGGACACCTAAGCCCCACTTCGACTTTGAAACTGTATAAATCGTAACAAAACCGCACGACATTTCAAGAGCATTTCCACATCCATTGTATCTTAAAGATTTTGAATAGGATACACAAATTTTGTCAAACTTCAAAACTCGTTCCACAGTCTACCATCCACTTAAACAACTTGTCATCCACTAACCAAAAGAAAGTCAAGTTAGTCTCCAATTTGTTTTTCTCACTCATTTTCTCCCTTGCAAATTCGTTTTCATTTTAATTTTCACCTTCATTTCTTTTAGTCTTTATGTCCCCGTCATGGTGCGTCTTGGTGCGCCTTTTGAAAGTGAAATTTCCAAACAAACACATACAAAGTTGGATTCTATTTCTGGGAATTTCGTCGTTAGTCCCCCGTGGGTGTCTCTTTCTTGTCTACGTTCCGTTCCAACACTTTTCACTTGTAATTTATTTGATGTTAATTATGATGATGTGCCTCGGATGTAGTACTTACTTCGCGCGGAGTTATATTTAATTTATCTTTTGGATCAAACAGGGGTGCGCACGATTAAGTCCCGTGTGTGTTTAAGAGGAATAACATTGCCACTATGACGGTACACACACACGTTGATAGAATGACAAATTAGATTTTAAACAAATTCTTTTGGTGAGAAGGGATTATTTATTTAAGGTAATTAAGCATATAGATAACCTAGAAGGGGTGTCCTTTGTTTTGGTTTGTTATTTCGTGAAGTTTCCTGGATTTGGTTTTGAACTCTTTCATTACGAGACCAATTCATTTTGCATGGATATTTGCAGAGACTGAGGAAACCAATAAAACTGACACTTGACGTCTGTCAGTTTAAAATGGAGTGATACATGATTTTGACACGTAAAACGATAAAATTTGATTTGTGCTGGCAACTCTTTTACATGAAGTAAAAGATCTGTCAAATAGTGTGCCTTTAGCAAGCATTCAATGGCAACCAGCCGCCCGTGAAAAAAAATACACACTTGTCTTGAGAAAGACACCTCGGACCTCTGATACTGATGAGGATGACCCTCAAATGGCAACACAGGTCGAGGTCTATTGTCGCTCTGGACGATTGATGGGTCTGTTACTGAAACGTACGCATGTTGTATACGCGAGTATGCTCCAGGAAGTACGAAGGACAGGACAAGCTGCTACTCAACTGCTCAACTAGCGACAAGAAAAGAAGCTGCGAATTGCCCAGAAAAGCGACCCAACAGACGCATTCATCAAGCACAAGCACCAACATCCAGTCAGGAAGGATCCATCGTACAATGATATGAGTGCGTTCAGAGGAAGAGGGTAGCAGAAGATGCACTCAAATAAGCAAAATCGTGGGTAGAAAGAAGAGAACGTACGTTACCTTTCAGTCCAGCGACAGGAACAACATCCGGAACTTCAATAAGCCAGGCAACTGGCCTTCGGCTTTAACCCGGAGTCAAGGAAACCTAGTTACCCACTTGCAGAGATCAGTAGATGTCTTAAAAAAGTAGCTCCACAACTGTTGAATGGGCAATAAACAGAGAGAGTTATAGAGCACGAAGAAAGCCTAAATCCAGTTGATGAGCAAGGATGTCACGAGCGACAAGTCAACTTCGTGAAGAACCAATGAGTTCTTGGCGGCAGAATGTACAAAACATTCAATGTGCTGTGTCTCCAAATGTAAAGACACTCGAAGTAACAATCCTTGGGATAGTTAAGGTGCTGAAGAATCCTTGGGATAGTTCTGCGATGCTTAAATAGCGAGATAAAGACTTACCGCCTCAGGTTAATTTAGACTACAACACATCAAAATAGAAATGTCAATACGTAACGTTTCAACTGCAACGCAATCAATGTCAACCGAATTGCGACCGACTGACAAACAAAAGTACACTTTAAACAGCTGAAAGTGATTCAAAAAACATTTATTCATCCTCTGACAAATTTTCTAAAATCTTTCGTTCCATTCATCTACAATTGCATAATGTTCAACTGACAAAAATGTAACGTAATCGATAACAAAAGTCATTCACTCCGGATATTAATAAACTGTCAGCTGTCTATAGAAACGCTTGCGTCATTCTCTTGTTCTCCTCCATCACATAATAGGATATTCATCAAAAGTTATTTTAAACTTTTCAACAATATTCACGTATTTTTATGAAAATGAAGAAGTGCCAAATGGAAAAAAATGAAACCACATTACCGACAGCATCGAATTTTTGACAGAGAGATGTCAAACTTAGAAATAAATGTCGTACGTAACGTAGACGTTTGTTTGAGGATTTAAATTGTTTGAAGAAGAGGTTTGTTCGCATGCCAAGATCCTTGAGAAGTGGCTCTCTAAATCTCAGAATTTTGACATTTTCTTTGACATTGACAACTCAACAACCATTAAGACAATGTCTACGCAAAACTTGTAAATTTTGAGACTTTTTGATGCCAAGTAACAGTGACTGCTTTCAAAACGAAAAGCCAAACAGGGTATCTAAATAGATTGAAGTCAAATTGATGTTTTTTTTTACATACGGGTATGTATGCCTTCGGATAGATTACTGTCAGAGCTTTCCAAAGCTGGTGACGATGTTTTGGTAAGGAGCATACAGCAAAACATCTGCAAAGTATGGGAGGACGAAAGCATGCCCGATGACTGCGATAATTTTGAGGTATTGAAGGACTTACCTCGGGCAAATATTAACTCCACAATTGGCAACCCTAGTGGAGATTTGACGAAAGATAATCTTAGACAACCGCTGCTACTTTGGTTTGTCCAAACCGCTAGGGTTCAAACTCCTTAACTCGAAGATACAAAATAATGCTCTACAAAACTCTGATCTTGCCAGTTTTGCTTTATAGCGCAAGACTTTCTTCGAAAGAAAAATTCGACTTCGAATATTTGACCCTATCTGCGAGAAGGGCGAATAGCGGAGAAAATATGACCGCGAACTTTACTAGCTGCATACAGATGTGGATGTAGTTCGGAAAGCAAAGATCCGTCGACTTCACTGGCTCGGCCACATCGAGCGAATGGACAAGAATGCTCGAGCTAAGAGGATCTTTAAGTCCCATCCACTTAGTTCACGAAAAAAACGAAGACCGAATCCTCGGTTTAAAGATGAGGCAATCGCGGACACCAAAAACCTTGGCCTAGTAAACTGGAAACGCTGCTTGGGGCCGTGAAGGATGGAAAGTAGCATTAGTTCAGGCTCAGACTCTCAAAGGGTTGCTGCCCTAATAAGTAAGAAAGGGTGCCTTAAATCGACACAAAAGTCACAAAGGGTACTTTCCTTAACATTGAGGAAGCTTTAAATTACGTATGGACCACATTTGAGACAGTACAGGGCCTGTAACAGCTCGATACGGAACAATATATGCAACTGGATGAGTCACATCCTTAAATCACGTGATGTCAACTTGACCTTAGCGAGCACAAATAGCAATAAGAGCGTTAGACGTTGCCAAGATGGAGTTCTATCCACGCTGATCTGGCTCCTTGAAGAGTAGACGAAATTGTCAAATCTCTTCAACATAAAGCTCCAAGTCGTACACTGGCTCTACACCGCTTAAGTACGACCCATCCTAGCATATGGTTGGACTGCTTAGTGGGAAGCATTTGAAAAGACTTCAAAAACTTCAGGCTGCTTGACAGTAATGGAATCGATAAGATTAACACCCACACGGCACTGAAGACAACTTTTAATCTGATCCCAGTAGACATCCACTTAGACGAGGGGAAGTAGGTCTATGGACAATCAACATTCTTCTATTCTGACTCGATGGCCTAGCATGGAGGGGCATACGGAAGCCGAATACATCATCCCTACCTCGGACTTTGAGAAGAGATTCAATATCCTAAGAAATGGGATGAAAGTCTAGCCTGCTCCGATGAAGACTAGGAATAGTTATTCTTTTCACAAGAAAGACGAACTTTACTGGTTTAAGAATCCCATTTACCAATGAATCGAAATATCGAGGAGTAATCTCTGAAACGATGGTGGATCGTGCACTTTCGGCTTTCTGGCAATGTAAGCGTGCTTCAGCTTGTCATTGAAAAGAGTTTTTTGGTCCTATAATGTGTTTATAAGACCAGACTCTGACCCTAAATCCAGCTTTATAACAACATACGTCTGTCTCCCAAGCGAAGATTTATGCAATAGCTATGGAGGGGATGGCGTATCTGCGTCTTTAACGATAACCAGCCAGCGCCAAAGGCTTTAGTCTCTTACTAGATCCTAAATAGCTCGAGAATCCACTAATAGTTTGAAGTCGATTAGAAGACTGAATTTGCTTAAGTCTTGTTTGATCCCCGAACAAGACGAGGTAAACCGAAATGTGGCCTTCAATGAGCTTACTAGGCAAAGTTTAGAGAAGAACACCCAACTTCGGTTGGGACTTCCATTGACGATTGTGTTTTCAGCAAACACAACTGTAGGTGGCAGGCTTTACGGATACTTCCCAACCTCTGTAACATTCTTGCTGACCCTAAGCTAAATTCTTGCTGACTTTAAGCATTAAAGACTGAAGACAACTTATTGACATTACTACGGGCCACTACGCTTTGGCTAAACATCTAATCTCGTTAGGCTGCGACGCTTGTGAAGGCGGTGATGGCACTGCAAATCAAGTGACAGATCTTCGAAGCTATTGTAGAGGTTGACAACAGTCAAGTGTTGGATCTTCGGAGCTGATGCGATGAGTGCTGACAACCTGAGGTCTATACATCACGATGTGGGAAAATATGAAAACAAAAAAATGTATATTCCTCTCCAAGAAAATTGAGAATTCATGTGGAAACGTCATCCTCGCCTCCATTGCCTGTCAAAAACCCAAAAGTGACAGTAACCATGAACGATTATAAACTTTGTTGTCATTGTTTTTATTTTTATTTTTATTTTTATTTAAACACGTAACGCTCTCATGAATCACTTTTGGCGAAAATCGAATGATAGAGAGACAAAGTGTGCGCTCATTAGTGAAAGAAAATGAATAAATTAAGACTCGCCACTGACATGCTAATTCTGTAATCATAATTCGGTCTGTCATTAGAGACAACAACGGGCCAAAACTAATCTTTAAAAACAAAAAAAAAGCAAGACTATCCTCATTGAAGATGAAGCGTCAGCAATCGTAAACGTAATCTCTTCATTTTTTTTTTTGTTGAAAGAAACGTTTCTCGATTAATTAGCAATGCCTTCTTCTACTTCCACTTCCACTTTTTTAGGCGGAAAGGTCGCTGGCTTATTGAAACTCCACTCCCGTTTGCACATTTTCTTCACGATGAAAGGTTTCTTGATTTTATTTTCCAATTAAAAAAAAAATAAGAAGACGACGGAGTAGGAGAAGGAGAAATTGATTGAGGGGGGGCCATGTCTGACTCTATTTCCCTCGGTATTAAGAGCATTGACTTTTTCTCTTTCAAATTTAACAATGTCTCCCACTTGAAGTGTTTGCTTGGTTAAAAATACAACAACAACAACTGATGGTGAAGGTAGTAACACAATTAAGGCATCAATCTAATTAGCCGGTGTGAAGTAGTCTACCATAAACATCGACCTACACTTTCAATCAATCTGAACGCTAAAAAAAACAAAAATGCACAACGAAGAGATAATAAATAAAGTTACTGCGTTGCGTATGTGTGCGGAATATACTCGTATTCATATACATGGCCAAGTGGGAGTTCCATTCTGATGGTAGTGGTGACGGTGAAATATGACTCCAATTACGCTGACACTCAGGGTGCACCGAGCGCTTGGATATATCGTTACAAGAGCAGCCAGCATATGGCATGTGGTATTCCCACTTGACATTGTCAGCACCAAGGTCGGGATTAAATTGCAGATACATTTTTAATGGCTCACCTCACTGGTTGAGTCAATATGCCGGTGGAGAAAGGGTTAAAAGTAACGGAAAGTGGAACAACTATTGATTGTTTTTTTTAACTTCTGACACTTTGAAAGGAAAAAAAGCAAGGGGAATGATGGAATGAAACATTGCTTTTGGTTTTAAACAACTGACATAACAATTCACATATAAATGCCGTTGCTTCATCAATTTCCAAGGATGCATGTTCTGCTCATCAATAGTATAGGGTCGTCCAACGAGAAGTGTCATTTTATATCAATAGAAAAAGTCGAATGATGTTAAATCGCACTATCTCGGCGGCCAATTGAAGTCTCCATTTCGTGAAATCACACGTCCAGGAAATTTGTCACGCAATACAGCCATTGTTACACCAGCTGTGTGGCATGTGACGCCTTCTTGCTGAAAATAAACGTCGTCCACGTACAAAGTATCAATTTCATGCAAAAAATAAGGCAAGTCAGCTAGTCAACATCGTTCGGTAAGGTAACGAAACGGTCATTTTTGAAAAATATGGTCCAGTCCAAAAAAAAACCGTACCAAACTGTCACTCGTTGTGGATGGAGAGGTTGTTCCACTATTTTTCTTCGATATTCGGAGTCACAGATGCGACAAATGGAAATAAGCCATTTCCAGCACCCAATCAGCGAAAGTACGACCTTGTGCGCGGTCTACTGACTTCAATTCTTATGGCAACTGGACCTTATAAGCATGTAGTCCAAGAACTTTATGCAAAATGCAGTGCAAAGTGGTTGCGGAAAGGCCCAATACCTATGATCGTCTCGAAATGGACATGCCTGAGTTTTCAGTCACACTCTTAGCTATGGCGGTGTTATTTTCAACTACTCTTACCGGACGAACCCAAGTTGGATTCTTTACATCACGAACCTGTCCGAGAAGTTCAAATTTACTGTAGCTGAGCTGTGCGTGAAAGCGCTTGATGACGACCAAAAACAGTACGAATTTTACGAAACGTTTTCCGCGATATTTTCAGCGTCTTTGTAGTGAATTTTGACTGTTGAATGTTGACAGTGGTGCGAAATTTAAAATTACACTTTTTTTGTTTGATGACCCCTTAGCTCCCTTAACATCTGTTATGTCGCTCACTACGCTGAATCCGACATCAAATTTTTTACAACTCACGTGTCCTATATTCTATTTTAAACTCACTTCCGAAGGTTCTCGTCTTGGGAAAAGCAAATGTTTGAGCAAACTTTTCAGTGACAGTTGGTTGCATTCTGTTTGACATTTACGATTGACTTGTCCTAGAGAAAAACCAAATGTCATTGAATTGACACGTCAAACTGTAGACAGAGAGAAGCAAAAGATTTAGTCGAGTTGATAGAAGGCTTAGACAAAGAGCCGACGGTACATATAGAGCTTGTGAGAGATATGACATAATCTGCAGAAAAAAAAAAAAAAACTGATAAAGTCATGGCTATGCTTTCATAATTTCTAAAATGTAAATGTACGCATAAGTTATTCAGGAGCCCAATATTTTTGTTTTCCTTATCACAGACGACAACAACAAGTCCACTATCTGATAAGGCCTTATCTTTCGCCTTATCATTCGCATAAACTATGTACATATAAACAAAGAAAGAAGAATAGGCACACTCCCGTATCAGTTAAACGTAAATGTTTACCTTTATTGCCATTCCACCTTCAAATTGCCATATTTAGAGATCTTTCCGCAGACTTCCTTATGTGGAAACATTACCCAACACACTAAGTGTATTGCAGTTGAATTACGTGTTCATTAGGTTGTCCCTTCCCCCCGTCGCCGACGCGCTGCTCCACCGGCATCATGTACAATTATCGAATGTGTTCTACGATTCGATAACGAACCGGGGGGCTTTCTAAAAATACCCTTCGCGCAGATATACGCAAAAAGAAAACCGAAACACTGGTGGAGAATAATAGGCCGGCTTATTTTATAAACTGTGCACTGTGCACTATGCACGGCTGCTAGGAGGCATCAATCAAGTTAGATACGATATACTGTATCTAACACACACAGATCCACATGGATAGTAGCTGCGAAAAAAAAAGGGTTAATGCACTAAGCCACGACGACGACGGACGGACGGACGGATGAAAGACGAACGAAGAAGCGACAAAATAATTGCACTGAAGTACATTCCATTTTCTTTAGACTCTTTCACTATTGTTTCCCTTTAGTGCAAGTTTATTTGCATTACATTGTGTGGAATGAGAGAGAGAGCGAAGATAGAAGAGAAAAAAAAGGGAAAACGAAGGAAATTAGTTAGCCTGGCAAAGTGCACTCTGCTTCTGGTGTTGATGTTCGTGTCCATTTGGCGGGCGAATATTATGTTTTTCTTACAAGCGAACCGTTCGCTTGACAAAGTAGCATGACTTTAGTGGAAAGGATATGATGGCAAAGGAACATCTGGATCAAAATTACCAAAGAAATTGATTTAAACAAAAATAAGCTGTCAAACGATAATTTATCCACTTTATTGGATTTTACCAGCAGGTCTACTGGGTCGTAACCAGGAAGTCTTTCAAAGGAGTTTGATCCTCGTTTTGGCTTCAGCAACCAGGTTGCACGCTTTAAACTTTTCAAATATCAAATACCGCCCGTCAGAGCATATCTACTCGACTTGCACAGCGTTGATGTAGATATGATGGCGTTACAGTCTGAGGTAGACCAGGGCCTCAATCAACAAGGGTCGCCAGCCAGCTCGATGGTTGGCTAGATGCACGCCAAGTTGATTGAGGTCCCTTTCCACCTTCGCACGCCACCTAAATTGCAGTCTTCCTCTACTGCGTCGTCCCTCCGGGGTAGATTCGAAGATTCGCCAGGCCGTAGTGCTGGTGTTTGCACTTTTTACACGTTCCAGCCACCATAGTCGTTATATTTGGACTCTTCTGACTAGCTCGATGTCGCTGTACATCCTATACAGTTCGTGGTTGTATTTTTTCCTCCACTCACTGTCTATGAAGACGGGACAGGATTTACCTATTCTTTCGATGGCCCACAGCACGTCCGACTTCTTGGTATCAACGCAACTGAGTCAAATCAAATAAATCCTTGCACTTTGACGACTCACAGTTTACGTCTAGTTTTGTAGACTCTGGTCATGTAGCTTCTAATTTGCCAACCTTCAAGTCGGAATTTCAACGTTTCTTGTCGTCTTTGACCTTTAAGCTGAAATTGAAAGACTCTCTTTCGTTTCATGTCGTTTCGAACCTTGTGACTGAGATCTCTTTTCCTTAATTCGTAGCGACATTTGGCATTTCGAAATTTTGTGACTCCACCCACGTTCATTTGATGTCCTTCGTGTCCTTATTAGTTCATTTCCCTTATGCACTGCGCAACACCAATTCATTTTTAATGCACAACGTATATAGAAATCCTTCCAGAATACGCTCCTTGCTGTCGGTATTTAAATGTTAAAAACAATTTCTTATTGTTTTGGCAGCACTATTCACATACGAGTGTGTCTACACTGCCGTCAGCGAGGAATAATTGGTAGCACTACACTTATTTTTTCTGCGCAAAAGAGGATCACATATCACACGGAACACAATATTCTAGCACCATTCATCCATCATACTCCCTATTGCACCCATATGCAGTGTTACAGTTGCATTGTTGCATGTGACTAATGGTCGGGTTCACTTTGAACTCTTACCCTCCACACACATTGTCGTTCGATTGACACACGCTTTTATGGATTTTCTGTCGTATCTTCTTCTTGTAAACTAGAGTTAACCTAGTTTTTCATTTGTCGCTCTGGGGTCGTGTATGATTGATCCGAAAAGGGGGATGGGTACTTTAAGCACTTGTAGCACTCGTAACAAAGGGGGTGACAAATGCTGCCAACCTCCGTAGACAGAATCAGCAGGTTATACCTTTTCAATCGATCAGTAGAATGTAACGCGAGCAAATAAAAATTAGCCGAGGGGGTGTAATCGTCATGGCATTTCCATTATAATGCTTCGGACCACTTATGCCGGTGGGCTTTTAGTCAAGTGACTTTTGGGCTCATGCTACCCCGTACACACATGCACTGTATGTGCAGCAAAACAATGAAATTATGAAAATCGATACGGGAATATGGGAATTTCTGCCGATGACATGTTCGTAGTTATTGAGTTTCACAAGTGCTGAGTTGTTAAGCTGATAGAAGGTGGTGGTGCTTATACCTAGCGGTAAATGAATGCATTTCATGAGTTCAAAGATAAAGTTGAGGGTGAAAAGAAAAGAGGATTAGATTAAACGGTAAAACAAGCATAAATAGAACAATGGAGATGTTTGCGAGGGACTTTCCTTGATCGTGCACAACGATAAGCTTAGACAGCCTTTGACAGGATTTAAATGACTTTGCCGTTGTAATCTGAGTCACGGAAGATAGGTTATCTTGGTACCATTATTGATCTTAAACTTAACTTAAGACATATGTAGCCTCTTAGAATGCAACCAAAATGACTCTCTAGATAAATATAAACCAAATGTTCGTCTGACAAGTTGGGTAACAAGTCTTTTAACCCGCGTTGAGTTAGAGTTACAATACAAAATAATAAACTCGCTTCTAAGTTTATACAGAAAACCGCTAGTTTAGGCACTACAGGGACGACTTAGCCGTATTCCTGCATTTTTTTTTCAAAAGCAAAGTATCTGATCAGGCTTTACTCGCTACCAAATAAATTGGTAGGTTTTGCCGTAGGCTTCCTCCCAACCAGATGTCATTTACGGCGCAGAGGCATGGACTTTATCAAAAATGGTTGAGGGTCCTTTTGGCTGCTTCGAGAGGAAAATTCTTCGGGTGATTTTCGGTCCTGTCTGCATAGACGGTGAGTGGAGGAGGAGATACAACAACGAACTGTACAGCGACATCGACTTGGCCAGAAGAATGAAGGTCCAATGACGGAGGTGGCTAGGTCATGCAGAGCGGATGGACACCAATGCTCCGGTCCGAAAAATCTTCGAATCCGCCCCCGGGGGACAGCGCAGTTGAGGAAGACCGCAACTCAAGTGGCGCACGCAAGTGGAAGGGGACCTCAACCAACTTAGCGTGCGAAACTGGAGGCAGCTAGCTTAAGATCCAGCTGGCTGGAGACGCTTGTTGGCGGAAGCCCAGGTCCACCCCGGACTGTAGCGCCAGTAAGTAAGTAAGTAAGTCATTTACCTCGACATGCAATTCAGTTAATGTGCTGAGAGCGTTGTCGGCTTTTTCTTCATAACCCGGAGCATATCCAAGTTGTTGTGAGCTAGTACAATGGAGGTACCTTCAATGCAGATGAGTATGACAGCGGTTACTCGACTCAGAACAAAGTTTTTTCGCCTTCCACGGTTTTTCAAAGCTTCAAAGTGCAGCTACCATGCACCTTAACACGATCGAACGTCGGTATCTTTCTGGATAATTAAGACGCTATCAAAGTCACTGACCCTTGCCTGGTACCACAATGAGTCTACATTGACCTAAGTGTGACGAAGATAGGACTTCCTTTCCCGTCAACCCTATTACCTAACCTAACCTAACCCTTACCTGATAGGCCCAATTCCTGTGATCGTCTCGAAATTGACACACCTAGGTTTTCAAACACACTCTCAGCTACGGAGGCCATATTTTCAGCTGACTTTGCCGGACGAACACGAGTTGGAGTCTTCACAGTACTAACCTTTCTGAGACGTTCAAATTTACTACAACTGTGCGTGAAGGCGCTTTATGATGACCAAAATCTGTACGAACTTTACGAAACGTTTCCGCGATATTTTGACCGTTCTCGAATTTTCATTTTTTCAACACGTTGTGCGAGTGTATATCAAAAGTCATTGCAATGTTGACAGTTCAACAATAGCGCGTTGGATGACCCTTTATTTACAATTAAAAAAAAAAAACTATTTGGCATCACTTTTTATGACGGATAAGCAATGCAAAAGAAGAATTACATTTTATCTGTACCTATTTAATCAACCTTAAGTGTCATTAATAGGAGTAGGTACTGCTCCCGTTCAGCTGGTCAAAAAACACGTGTAAAAAATTTGACATCTTTCGTTCTTTTAGTGTCATCGCCATCGGGGGGTCAGGCTATCAAAATGACAGTCAAAAAGTAAATCTTAATGAATTCAACAAGAAATGTGTTATAAAAATTAAAAAGACATTTACGATGCAAGCTATTTTAAAGTTTTATTAGAAAGTTTTTACTTAGTGGGACACATTCCTAAACGTTAAATATATTTCATATGTGAAACATAACCAAATAAAATGAAAAAACACTTAAATATTCGACTAAAAATAAGAATTTTATCACGTGAAAAAATAGGTATGCATATACTGTTTCTGAATTTGTATCGAACATAACAAACTGTATAGTAGAATTGAGAAGTTTGAGTAAGTTTCAACATTGATGGAAAATATTGACAGTTCAAATCGAGTTTAAGGTGGTAGCACAGAGTACTGCATGGTATTCGTCAATTTTATTGTCATTTCTACTTAACCTTAGTTAGTCGCAATACTGTAACATTTTTAACCTAACTATACCTACTCTTGTGCAATAGTTTTGATATAAAATTCACTGATGATAACACCCAACTGCTTATCTAAAAGTCTCACGATGTTAGTGATCATGACATACAATTTTTTTTATCAAATGTCATGAGATAATGTCCATAAAATAAAATTTAAGCAATCGCTTCTCTGCAATAATTATTGACGAACACTTGATGTTTACTTGTTAAGAACCATTAGGTTGGACCAATCAATGGAAAACTTGTGAGCTTGGAAGGTTGCCATACGCATTAAAGAACTTCAGCATTTGGTCCAAGCTGTGAGTTGGTCACTCAACCATTCTGAATGATCTACAATAGAATTCCTTCCACAAAGCACTGATTACACCCTTCAACGACTCCTATTCGATAAAAATGTCGTTACCACTATCCCTTCCAGACTTGACTAGAAGGATGATGATCCATCTGAACAGAATCGGGAGTGAGTGGAGGGTGTCTTCTCTGCGGATGTGAACGTAAGCATCTCTTTCCATTTGCCTGACCATTGCAGTGTCTTCCAAGGCGAGATAATGGCAATTAAGGAAGCTCTGTCGTGGCTGAGGCATATTGTACTATCACGCCGCGATAAAAACCCTGGGATCTGTCACCTTTAACTCAGAAACAGCCCTTAATTGCCCTTGTTCGAGACGGCTGAGCAATTTAAAATTCACCTTATATGAGTGCCGGGAGGTAGGGACATTCGAGGGAACTACATGGCTGACGAACTCGGCAGGGAGGGCACAACTCTACCAATTCTACTGGAAAAGGAGAATTTAGCATGGCTCTCACCACCTGCGGATCGCTACTTAAAAAAAAACGCGATCGACATCACTAATCAAAGGTAACACCACCTGCCTCATTACCGAGCTAATTTGGCAAAAGCCGGATCACCAACGCTCTCACCGTCTCATCAGACAGAAAAGGTGTCATAACGGGACACTGCACCATCGGCAAGCACGCCAATAGGAGTTTCTTCTTCCCATGCCAGAGCCTATAGAGTAAGTGAACCTAAGTAAGAAACTCTCTACAATACATCGACCAACTACAAACGTCAACAACTAGTGAAGCTGGTACAGCTGAGACCATTTTTGGCAAACGGCCACTACCAAGAAAACGACCGTTGGTATGAATGTGACAGAAGATCCACATAAACAAACGCTGCAACGTTAACCGAAGGCAGCGAGATGCGAGAAGGGAGTTGAAATACTGTCCAAGCTCAAGATGGCTGGAGAGTTAGGAATTTTTCCAACAGCTCTCTTCGGAACAGCGAAGGAAAACTAGTCACTGGGACGCAGCGAATTGTTAATGTAAGAGTGATAGGGCAACAAGAGAGCCCAGGTGCAGTCAGTGGAGAAGCAGTGGCCCTTCAGATTAAGAAGAGGTTGAAGCCTGCTCGGATGCCCTACCAAAGAAGACTTTGGAGTATGGAGGTGTCACCTTTGTAGGGTGTTATCAACCAAGTTGACCTGAGAAAGAATTCCCAGTCACTGCCAAATGGAATCTTTAAATCCCACTTCCCGGTTGGAGATGACATGGAAAATCGAACTTCCGCTACATAGACCAAGTGATGGAATATGCCAAAAGGCTTAGTCTGGAGATCTGGAAGCAGCATACCCGGGATCAAAAAGAATAGGCGACCTTACCTCTTGTAAAAAGTGTTAAAAGTCGTCAACAAGATCCTGCTAACGTCGTTTTGCATCACACTAATCGGCACGTGCCTGTAATGTTGCCATCCTGAGACAAATCCTGGAAAAGACCAACGAATTTCAATTATGTCCGTTGCTCATCCTTTGTTGAAAAATAAAAAAAAAACCCAGGCGCAATTGTCGCAACCAAGGTGTTTACTACGTAAAGTTCGCCATTAAATCCCAATTATTTCATCAAACACCGCACCCAACTATGTAATTAGTTGGTCGCGACAATATTATTAGCGATGCTGTGATAAAACGTGTTAAATCATTGAAAGTCGCTTGTCAGTTTAAGACGCAGAAAGGCCAAAAGTTATGCAAACTAAATGACTTAACGTCAACAGAGTCAGAGATCAGCGATAATTTATATGATTCGTTTCTTTAACACAACAAACCTCTTCGTTACAACCATCCACAGGAGTACCGAACTAATTCCTGCTCTTACTAGGAGAAAGATTGGATAAGAACTGCTTCCCATTCTTGTGTGGTCTCACAAGGTTCCATTCAGGCATGCTTTTCACTTCCTCTCTTTAGTTGTAATTTTCTATGCTGGTAACAAAATTTCAGTTTGTCCACATGAAAGCCCCTCAAAACACTAAAAGTTCTAAAGCCTTTCACCTCCATTTACTAGGTAAATGCGGGATAAGGCTGAACCCCAAAAGTTGTAAGATAATTTGCTTTAGGAACGTATCACAGAAGGTACACCACCCGACTATAAGATAAAGTAAACAAGTGTCATCTTTAGATCCTCAAAGCAATACCTTTCAGCTCGATCATCCTTGAACCCACTGCATGTAACAATTTTGGTCCCAGTCAGTGCGTGCCCAAATTGTAAGCTAGCACTCCCCCTTAGCTCCTACGCATCTATCTTTCAGGCAGAGGTATGCCAAGAAGTGCATCAAATGAAACCTCCATAGGAAACATTGCCTTTTCTGACAACCAAGCAACGATAAGGTGTCTGAGTTTAATCTGTTTCAAGTCAAACCTTGTTTGCTGCCTAAACACCATCAAACAGCTAGCTGCTTATAACAAAACCACCATATCTGTATTGGACAAGAATTGGCCCACTTTCCTTCCGTGGTTTATCCGCCAGCCACGTTAAATTAGAAATTAACTCATTGGGACGTGGGAACACCAAAAGAAGCTTAGCAAGCTAAAAAGTTCCTCAACCCCTCAAGCAATACAAAGGAAACAAGAAGTTTTCGCACTAAGCAAGGAGACTAAGCTTCTAATGGATTTCCACGCTGAAAACTGAGAAAAGTCAGCTCGAACAAGTGCGGACTTTTTTTTTGCAAGACGAACAGACTGCGCTATTAAAACGAATGTAACACAAAGGTAGGAAGAAAAATGCATCTTTGGTAGCACAGTCAGAAAGTACAACCTTCACATCCAAAAACAGACTTAAGTTATCGACTTTATCTCAATACATATTCTCTTTGGCGGTCTCCTGGTCAACAAACAGGTATAGGCCGCATGGTATTCTTCTAATACTCCGGACGTCCGGAGATGCCAACATCGACTTTTCGAACGGATTTCTTGGACCACGCTTAACGTCCAAGACTACAGAATCTTTCTATTTCTCAAGGAACTCTATGCCACCAAACGATCAATGGAAACACTGCCATAACGCCAGCAGAACTTGATGTGCAACATTTCTCACTGTAACCTCTAGTTTAACATGCATACAAAGATGCGATGCAAAAGACTGTTGGAGAGTCAAAGGTTCCCAGTCTGTTGTCCGTGAACTATCAATGATCGGCAATGAGAGGCAAAACTATCTTCTCCCATAACGAAGCGACAGACAAACATTCGCCCACCCACCTACAGTGAGTTATAGTAAGCGATATTCAAACTGAAGTCGAATAAGACTGCTGATGTCAATAGACTAACGATTTAAATCAGCTGGGGATGCTATGGTAAGGTGCAGACAAAAGCCTGCCCGATGAAGAGAATCTCAGCATCGCGATCTTGAGCTGATCGATGCTAAAGCCACATATGACGATGTATCAGCATCCCTGCACACTCATACACTCCGACACGGGGTCTTTGCATTTAACACAGAAAAAGCTTGTAGAGAGGGACTTCAACCAACTTGGGGTACGATACTGAGAGCAGCTAGTTAATGATTCAAGCTGACTAGAGCGTCTTTTCCACTCTGAACTAAAGCACTATGGAAAACAATGTTTAAACGTTAACAGTTCCTTCAAAAGAGGAACTTATACCTTTTAAGCGCTGATAGGACCATCGCCAGGGATACCTATGACAACATTAACAATCGATAGGTTCAAACAAAATTCAAAATAATTACCTGTTTCACTTATGCTTCTGTTGGCCAAATTGTTGATAAACTTTTTCAAATCCAAATTCGCTCTCCTAAACTGGAACAACTTTAATCCTTTTTTTTTTTTTTGCTTATTTTTGCATAAAACACTGACTAATCGTTGTAATAACTTTTTTTTTAATTGATTTTCCTTCCCAACATATGCACTGAACAAAATTTCTGCTCTTTACGGAAGCACTTTTATTATGAATCATCGGCTATGCGAGCAATAAAACCAAAAAGCAGCAGCAAATCCACTGGTCGAGTTTTTTTTTTTTTTTTTTTTCTTATTGATTAATCGCACTCTTGGTGCCAAGGCACAACAGCAGCCTCCACGCGTTGCTGTGGGTATATATTACTGGTCCAGTCAAGTCCACATGCACAGAAATGAAGCTGACAATGGACACACGGACAGCACCGGGGAGGATGAGGACAATTGTGTCTCCAAGGATCAGTTATTGTCCAACCGATTGTCAACGCCAGGAGCACAATATGCAAATGAAAATGGGAAAAAATTATTAATCACACTTTTAATTTCAAACAAATTTCCAAATGATCGATAAAACCAGGCAAGAGAATCTGATTTTTTCCCAAAAAAACAAAAAAATGCGGGGAAAATTGAGAACGCACGTAACACAAAAAAACACACCTCGAAAGCGGTGGCGACGACGGCGGAGCACGGACGAGATCTTTTTTTTTTTTCTATTTCTTATTCCGAACTAGCAAACTACAACTTGTACTCGAGATGATAAAGACAAGAGACCCACGAATGGGTATAGCACACCGCGGATAACTTATTTAAAAAAAAAAATGTTTCCTATTTTTTGTGACAAATGAAATTTGTGATCGTTGTTGCAAAAAAGTACATATTGCTTTCTCGGAAGAAAATTTCAATGCACAGTGGATGTGGAGCGGAAAGTAATTCGTGTGTGAGTTGAAGTTGATTGAATGAAAAGTTTCCGTATAGATTTATTTAAGTTTTTATTTTTTATGTGAATTGATAGAATTCCGCGACAAGCGAATGGTGCGGCACACCCGTAATCTTCAGCGATTTATTCGAAATTGATTCGATTTCGATGGTGGAGGTGGAAGAGGAACACTGTGGAATTGTGAAGCATTCATTTTCTGCAGCGAATTTGATGTTTTCGTTTTGACAGTTCGAAGAAATTTAAATTTCCATTAGAAGTTCGAAAAACGAATGGACGGCGATGGGTGCGGCGAATTGTGGTGGGATGAGATTGAACAGGGATGGTCGATGGACTAGTAGGTGTTGGTGCCACTGTTTTTAGTTTCTCAAGCTAATTTTGTTTCGAATCCGGTAAAATATTTTTTAAAAAGAAATGTCTACTCTGCGCCAAGAAAGTCATCGTATCAACAGCCGAACATATCCTGCTGAAAAAAGCTTTGAATAGTCGTAAGTCATTGAGAGAAAAAAGTATTTGAAAACAAACACTTTGACTTTATTCTAATAGCGGTATAAAGGTGTCCTTTATGGGAAAGCCTTGATGGCTGCCACCAAGTTCATCTTCTCTTATGTCAACGAGTATGGGGTATGTGAAGGTAAAGCAGACTGTAGCCTCTTCTTCCTTTTGCTTCACAAAGGGAAGTCTGTATAGAATTCTATGACGATACCTTAAGCTACCTCAACAGTCTAGTGGACCTTTTCAGGTCTAGTTTCAGTCGTAGTTCTGTGGCAGTATTGTACTGATCCTGAATCAATCTATAGGTTCTGATTTCAGTCTGAAAAACACTGTACTGGTTTGGAAACACCCATCAACACAGAACGAACCATTTAACCTAGACGACGATAGCTTAAACCTAAGTCCATTCGCTCGAACGAATTGCGTAGCCATGAGTATAGGTAAAATGCAAGTAGGCTGTTGGACCTGGCCTAGGTATTGCTAGAAAGCATACACCCTCATTTAAAAGATTTTGTCAGAGCAGTGTGTGCCTTCTGAATGGAATCTTAGAATTGTTTGCTCGGTCCACAAGAAAGGGGACCTCTTATTACAGAGACATCAGTAGGTATCTTCTGTCTGTCATAATGTCTGAATGCCTGCAAACTTTCGTCTCTATCAGAATGATTTTTTAAGCCAGGACCCAAAAACCCGATGTTTTTAATCGTCTTCAAGGCCCGATACGACGGAATTTGCACAAACCAGTCATACAGAGACATGTGTATCGCAGTCTGTGTACTCACTACTCTATCAAGGTCGACAATAACCTCACCAAACGGTTTTAGACAAGGCGAGGCGCTGTCATGCGATTTCTTGAACATCGGTCTTGACAAAATTGCGCGCAATTCATGCGTCAGAGGCACAATCTTGCAAAGTCTGGGGAACCATTTATGACGATACTGATATCTTTGGCAGAACTCAGTAAGCTGTCTCTGATGCTTTGGCGAGTATTGAGGCATAGGCGGCCAAAATGACTTTAGCGATGAACAAAACGTAGCAGTGGACAGTTACAACTTCAATGTAGCATGAGACTCTATCTACCTTGGCTCTACTATCACTTCTGACAGTGACATTGGGAGGGACAGATTCAACGTAGAGCATGTAAACTGAAACGATACCGACGCTTCGGCCTGAAATAATGATCGCAATGGCTCACTGGTCTGTCGGTTGGTTGCTGACTTAGGATCAAATCCAAGAAAGAGGGTAACTGCTGAATGTATCAAAGCCTTGAATAAAGCGGTCTCTTAATTGTTTCTACTCCAAGGAATCCCTTAATTTAAACGCCTCATGTTTGGTCCAGTGTAGCTTTTACAAAAAAAAATAATAAAAATCCACACTTCCACAATATTTCACTGCAAATTTTGAATAACTTCAAATTTAATAAGACAAATATTCGCATGTAAGACCAAATCATATTATATCGATAGAAATATAATATTGCGGCGTTAAAACGTACTTCATAAGTTCAAAATTATTTCCTATCAATTCATGAAATAGTTTAGCCATTGCAAAACCCTCGACACCATTGAAAAAACGCAAGCACTCGGGTGGATCTTGTACTGAGTATAATAGTAAAGTTTCACGAAAATATTCAAAAAGTCGTTCCTTCTCTATCGACGGAAGAATTATAAATTGTTGAAAACAACTGTAAAATATTTCATAAATTGCGGCTGTTTGACAATTATCAAAATTGTTATTTTGGGCAAATATTTCCACGTCTTTTAAGATCAGAAGAAATGCATCTACGATGTTCTCCGACCATTCAATTTTTTTCAAATCCTTGCAGAAATCTTTATGATTCAGTTTCTTAGGATTAAATGTCCTAAGAAAGTTCATCGCTGGACAAAATTCTTTTTTACTAAGTTGTTTTAAAGGATAGCCTTTGGAAGATAATAGAAATTTTATTTTATTTAGCAAAAATTTGATGTTGGTTTGTATCAAAAAAAAAAACCTGTTTTAGTTGTGTCATCTTCTTCTTTCGTTGCATCCATTAGTTATTTTTGTTAATATTTTGTTCTAAAAATTGTAAAATTGTGCTCACGTTAAAAAAAAATATAACAACAGACATTTCACACATAGCCTCCTATATTTTGAAACATACCTGGTTTTCATTAGAAACGAGACTCGTTTCAATGTTGAATAACACTTGACATATCTTTGTTTTGCTACTTCACTTGACAGTTTAGTGATTTTAATTTCTTGCTAATCTCCAGCCGGTTTGGTTTCAATTGATTTTTTATTATTATTTCACACAAATTTCGTTTGTTTTAGTTTGTCTTTCTTAATTCTGAGATTCAACACATAACAATATGGTAAATTTAATTTGTTCTTTGCAAGCAAATATAATAATCAAAGCGTTTTAAAAATAGTTTTCGTTGCTGCACAAAGAAGAAGCTGCTCATGAAGACGGTATTTGGTCTTGTTCCTGGGGAAGGACAGCATCTGATAATGTGAACCACACCGATGGGAATACGACGGATGAAGGTGATGTCCCCAATCGTGGGCTAACAGAGTACAAAGATTTCATTGTGACTGGAGGGCTGGACGATTTGGTAAAAGTGTGGGATATCCGAGACGATAACACTGTAAGTGTACGTCACCAGTTGACTGGACATTCTCTGGGAGTGATGTCTGTGGCTGTAAGCTCGGATGGACAAAGTAAGTTGCAAAATATTTCTATCGAACGCATAATAATAAAACTTTTTATTCAGCTATTGCCAGTAGTTCTCTTGACTCCAGTCTATGCTTTTGGGATTCGATATCGGGACAGCAAACGAATAAAATCGCCCTCGGCCCTGTGGATCTATGGACTGTGGCGTTTTCACCGTGCAACAAATTCGTCATATCTGGTTCGAATGAGGGAAAGATATCCATGTACAGTGTCGAGACGGGGAAGGCAGAGCAAGTGTTAGATCCACAGAATGGAAAATTCAATCTCAGTATTGCTTACGTGAGTACTGCCAGCTTGATTAATTCTCTCCTTTTACTGTAAATTCTACCTTTTTAGAGTCCCGATGGGAAATACATTGCAAGTGGAGCAATAGATGGCATCATTACAATATTCGACGTCGCTGCGGGTAAAGTTGTACAGACCCTCGAAGGACATGCGATGTCTGTGCGTAGTCTTTGTTTTTCGCCGAATTCTGAGATGCTTTTGACTGCCTCCGACGATGGACACATGAAACTCTATGATGTGTAAGTATCAATTGCTTCTATTTCTGCATGTTTGACAATCACTGACATCCCTTTCTATTTCACAGTGCGCACTCGGACGTTGCTGGAACTCTATCCGGTCATGCATCTTGGGTGCTCTGTGTGTCATTCTCTGAAGACGGAAAACATTTTGCATCATCCTCCAGCGATACAACAGTGAAAATCTGGGATTTTGCCGAACGAAAATGCCTGCACACCTTCACCGAGCACAGCGATCAAGTATGGGGTGTCAAGTACAGCCTGATGAACGACAAAGTTGTTTCCGTGTCCGAAGATAAATGTTTAAATTTGTACAATTGCCCACCAAATGTGGTCGTCTGAGTGTCGTCGGGCATTCTTTTGTATTCTATAGTTAAGCCGATGATAAGAAATAAAAACGCCAAAACCAAGATCGACTTTCACTCCTCTTATTTCAATTTGTTTACTCTTCGCTACTTAAACACTAAGTAAATCGTATCGTATGATGGAACCCAGAAAATCCAGTCGTTCACGTTTGTTCCTTGCCTTTGTCGGCAATCATTTTGGTTTTAGCTTGTGTCAGAATGTTTTCCTTCATGCCAATGTCGGGGATGTAGATCTGGAAGCTCTTGAAGTAGTAGAGAATTTTTTCTGTAAACAAATAGAGGAGAATTTAATACTGCGATGTATTTATCAAGTTATAGGAGGAAGCGCGAGACAAACAATAGCCATCTCTTGAAAAAGTGCTCAAGAATCGCATGCAATTTCTTCTTTGGAAAGCGGACATAGTTCACTAATCTGTTGATCAAGGAACAAGAACCAATTGCGTTGTGATATATGCGAACCAGTCTGGAACCTCACGAGTACGACACATAAACGGAAAGCTTCGAATAAAATGGCCTCCAATGTGTAACGAGTAGTGACACAAATTGTGGACACAATCAGCGGTTTGTGCAACGTAATCGAAACGATTACGATCCAAATTGGAGCATTATCCGACCTCGCAAATGAAGCATGAGGAACTTAAGAAACCCAACACTTCAGACTTCTATACGATGCCATCCGCATGGTTGCGAGCAAAAAATTTCAAGAAATCAACCCGATAAGGGACAAGGCAGATGAACCAGCTAATCACTGTTTTGCCAAATCGAACTCTAAGCCGCTGTAGAAGGTTCTACGTAGATGTTTTGCCATCGTTCGATGTTGTGATTAATGTCAGATCCATCGTTAGAATAATGATTACATGCCTTTAGACAGATATGTACATAATAAAAATTGTACATCCACAGAGAGACAGGTAAATGGCTAGATTCCTTTTAATCCTGGATGCAGTCACCATCTAAACGAATCACGCACGACATTACATATTTCTCGACTACATCGCTGCTTTGACTGTGTTTCTCAAGCGGTTCATTAAGACGCAGAGGGTCTACTTCTTGAACAAATTTTAGGTCGCGCGCAAAATCACGATGGCATTCATGGCTCTTTCCACCCATTCGATGAAACTTCAAAGAGCATGCTTTTAAGTATCCAAACTTACAAAATCGAACTGGATGTCTTTAAAAATCAGTCCAAAAAAGGATACCTCGACAGTTTTCATTCAATGTAAGCTTCAGTGAGGTGCATTTGGCTTGTTTGCTCAAGTAGCACTACAAGTTTGAAATCTTACCTACAACTTCTTCCTTAATTTTATAATCATCAGCGATTTTCTTCTTAGTCCATACATCCGGATCACCTTGATGATCGGTTATAAATTTCATGGCTTGTCGCAGTGTACATCGTCCCGGTGTAACACGATTTGGTTCTTGAAATCCAAATTCAAAATCTTCTACTATCTTCCGACTAAGCGGCAAGGCACGATAGTCCGTTTCGTTTTTTGTTATTCCATAATCTATCTGAAATTGAAAATGACCAACAATATCCTCGTGAGTCCTTCAAAAGTACAAAAACCTACGTAACTATCCTCGGAGGTTACATAAACACTCTTCAAACGATCATCCAAATGTGAATCCTTTTTATTTAATTTATTAACTAACTCAGGATCGACTAAAAATTAATAAGCAAATAAAAGTGCATGTTTAATAAACAATCAAAAGGGTAAGTGGGAATCCTTGAACTTACGATCTAGTGCTCTTTGCATGTCGCGAAGATTCGACTCGAATTTTGGTGCTGCTGTTGGCTTGTCACGATCCAGAACACGGTGTGCACGATTCTCAACATTAAAACGATTTACTTTCCGTCCAATCATGGACATAACTTTACCCATTTCTGTTAATTTTTTTATGAAAAATCTTTTCTTTTCAAAGAATGGAAAGAAAAACTTGTTGGGTTTAGGTCGCAGTGCACCAGCTGACAGTTTGGAAATGTGACAGCGGGAAAGTTAGGTTAAAAGCGATTTTTTTTCTATACGATGCCAGTGACATCTGTTGGGTTAATATTCTCCCGGTATTACCTTGGAAAGATGGGGAAATATTTCTGGATCTAGCTGCTGTATTTGGCTGGCGGTAATAAAATGTAGAATAGATATTTTAAAAGAAGTTGAAGTGGAAATGTAACGACTTCATGAGAGGGCTTTTCAGTCTACATCCTGGCAAGCGTTCTTTTTTTTTAGAGAAGACTTGGGAGACAACGTGAAAGACAACGAAGACAGTGGTGAAATGGGCAGAAACTCAAGAAATAAGAGAACAACAGCAACGTGTAGAGTATTCGAGAAAGAAAAGGGTCATAGTTGAGATATGGATCAAGAAGCGACCTTATGAAAGTGATTTCCTTTAAATGCTGTTTCTGTTTCATATCTGTTTATGTTGTGAAGACAGTTTAAGAAAAATAAATTTCATTACAAAATATGTCAACATACAAAGACTGGCAGCACTTGTTATTACATCGGAATGTCATGGCGACGATAAAACAGTGGGAAATATATTCAGCGGGAAATTATTTTCTTAATTTTCAACATGGCTGACGGTTGCTCGTAGCTTGCCAACTTTACGTTCGTGCATTTCTTTGTTATTATTTCCACAATTCGTGTTTGATTTTCCGCTTAAAATTGCACTCACATCGTTATATATGATTTAAATTTCATTTCATAATATTCATTGACTCTGTAGCAAGTCGAATTTGTGCGAAAACCTAGTGCCTCTTGCCGTAGGACCCATCATTATCGTCGGTTGTCGTCGTCGCGATTCTTCTATTGACACGGTGCGCAGAGCAGAATAACTTCACGAAAAATTTTATATTCAGTGAGAAAATACCCAAGAAATATAATTCAAAATGAATAAAAACCGATGATAATTGAATTCGCACAACAGGCTAATGCAAAGGAATACAAAAAGAAAATAAAAATAGTTTTCCTTCAATCCAACAATCGGAAGCAGTATCAAGTGCGAACGAACTATCCGACGACGAGGAGAAAGAGAGCCCCCAAAGGAATTCAAATTGCAATTGAAATTCCACACGATTTCCATAAATTTTTCTTCGCGTTTTCGTTCTCCATTTCGGTGTGGGCCAGGGAAAATCCACAGAAAATCCCCTCGAAATACACAAAATAATCGTGAATGTGTAGTGCGTAAAGTGAAAAATAGAAGCAAGAAAAAAAAAAAAAAAAAAAAATAGAATTGCCTTGCCATAAAGTGAGCAATGAATGTGAAGCAGTGATATTTCCCATTAAAAATAGAACGAAAAAGGAATCAAAAGAATCTATGTACATGGCAGTCGGTTGCATTTGCGAAAACAGCAAAATATACACGAAAAAAGAAGCATAAACCAGTGAAAAAGTGAAAAAGTGAGAATTTCCTATTAGGAGGCAGCGACAGCGACAATTTGCTCTTGAAAATCATTCATCTGCAACAACACAGCGGCCTAAGCAGCTGCTTTGGATTTGGATTTGGATTTATTTATTTTTTGTTCAGCGGCAGCGACAGCGGCGGTTCCCCGCCCCATTGTCCATCGGCTACACACCATAATTGGATTAAAAATTCTTCGTCGATGGGGTGATTTGTTTCGTTTGGGAGTTAACTATAACCGCACGAGGATTATACACACATTTGTTGCCCTTCCAACCCTGCTGATGCTGTCCGATCAGTGTGCGAGTGCGAGCCGTGGAAAGTGATCATCGTGGTGAGTACAGAGTTAAGGAAAAGCAAAAGCAAAAAAAAAAAATGTTCAGCATTTTGATTGAAATCAAAAAAAAAAAGAATTTTCTGCAAAAAAAATAAAGGAAAGAGGAAAAAAAAATCGGCTGCATGTCAATGCATTTATTAGCGCACGCATACTAGTGCGATTGGGTTCACATGCGATCGCGTGTATGTATAGGGATTGGAATTTTTCGACCATTTAAGTCGGGGTGCTAGTGTGTTGGTTTGGTCGTTTTTTTTTCTCGTTCTGTTGTGTGTTTCTTGAGGGGGGAAAGAGCACAGACGGATGGGTTTGAGAGTGTGTACGTGAGGGATATTCTCTTACCTCTCTTTCGGACATTTTTATTTTGACATTTACCATGAGTGAGGAGTTTTTTATCACAAGAGTTGCAATGTTGCCAAATTTATATTTATTTATTTTTATTGAAACTTTTTAAAGGTTTTATAAAAGTAGGCTTTGGAACCGTTTTTATTAAAAATTTTCCAATTTTTTTCTAACAAGATCAATAGACGCTGTGGATTTCACAGATGACATTCACTTTTAGATTTGTGTCAAATTCGGAATCTTTGTATGACGTTTTCCACTAATATCTGAGTTCTTATCAGTAATTTGCACGGCTTCGCGTTTAGAAGTCTATCTTCGTTGCTAATCTCCTTTTTAGCGTAAGCAAATCATGTTTTAATGAACTTGGTCTCGAATAGGGTTGCAGGCATGCGAAAATCCTCTTAAGATTGTCGTTTATGTGCTCTGTGTATCCAAGTAATTTAATTGCCAGGTTTTAGCTTAAAATATTCGACGAAGTAATATAGTTTTAACTCTATTTTCCTGCTTTTTGCTAGACGATACATATGACGGAACAGTCAGGGGTGAAATCGGCAATTTGCTATACCAAAGTAGGAACGTTTTTCTAGGGCCAGTATTCATCGAAGGGTGGTAAGATTTTGCGCAAGAACACTTACAACATCCGATGATATTGATATCATCTTTGTATCCAGCAACAGCTGGATAGCCTATAGTTAAAAATAATATGTTCCGCAGCACCTACGCTTTGGCACGAGATTCAATAGGTTAGGTTAGGTTGTAAGAGTTGTTGCACATTATAATGTGCAGGCTGACTCGGATCTTAATGGATCCCTTGTCTTCCTCGGTGTGTGTGACAATTAATTGTGGTTAATCTCCCTAAACCATCCCGAGATCAGTTGGAATTTTAGGATAGTTTTCTTTCTTTTTCTGCTGAAACTTGGAATGTGTTCTCCTCTATATCAACGTCCTCACATTCTCTGCATTGGTGCTTCTTTGCACTCAAATGATTTCTTTTAAGGTCGGCCGCCAGTAAGTTGTGGCCTGTCATAGTGCCTGCAAGATGATTTCATTTTATTTAGTTCTGTTCAGAGCATCCCTGAGATGCCGCATTTCCCGAGTTTTTGGAATCTCAAAGCAATACTGGCCTTTTGAAGTTTAAATGGTGGCAGGACCAGATCACAGATTCTAATCTAGCGAGTATTTCTGCCTTCTCCAAATGAGTGTACGTTATGGTTTCAATAATTTGGATATGATGACTTTGATAACTGCTTAACTGTCTACTACGAGTTGATGCCGATGTGTCTGTCGGGATAGTTCATTGGCTAGAATTTCCGCTTGGAACACGCTGTTGTGGTTTGAAAATTGGACATCTTATCCAACGAACGATATCTGGTTTCGATGCGTGGATTTCAAAGCCTTTACGAGATCCAATAAATATGCTCTTGTTAAAGTACGTTGTGTTTTTGAAATAGCTCCAAGGAAGTTCTTTTAAATTGTACCATACATCCCGTGTTTGTCAACGCTACGCGGCATACATATATAGATAAGATTTGTTGAAATACCAAATGCAGGCTATCGTTTTGTAAAGATCCAAAACGTCACATGAACAGATGTTGGGACTCGATTTAGTATTTGCTTAAGAGTGAACATTTGGTTTATTGTTGATTTGTCATGCCGAAAGACACGTTAGTAAGTGAAGACTCGGAGGATACGTTTTGTTAGTTTTGGCTAGTCTTCTCTACCAATAATGAAGGCTACTTTGACTGTTCACTAAGGTATGTCAGTGTCAAGCTATAACAGAACAGCTTACTCAGAAGTGACAGCAACCATGCTGCTTTATAGTTTCACCACCAGGCGACTGAAAGACATCAAAGTGTACAAAAGGAATTCAATAACTTAAAGTCTTCGCTGTCGTCTCAGATCGTCATATTTTCTTAGCGAATCTTACTTAGTTCAATTGTTGTGCCCTCACCATGGGGCAGATTTGTCTAGGCTCTGCTTGACGTGTGTTTAGTTCTTATTTTCAGAACTCATTCTTCTTGGGTTATGTGGTTCGCAGCTTCATCCATCTAGATATATACATTGGGTACGCATGCGTGAGTATATCCTATAAATTCAGGCCAACAAAAGCCGGTAATATCAGGCCTAAGTCACCAAGCGGCCAGGTATTGAAGACGGAAAGGTTTTGTCAACAAATGTGAATGGTCGACTGGCTTCAATTGCAATTTTTAAGCTTGAAGTCTCGGAATAACCACACCAGGATGGCTTTCAGTTGGCCTAGCATGGCAGCAACTTGACCAATTTGCTAAAATTTAATGAAAACGTCTATACTTTACGTCTTGCTGTACGAGATGGTGCTTCATAGCGACTAACATAATCATGAACACTTTGCGACCTGTCTCCGTGAAATGTCTATCATGGCTTAAGCTACGCGGTCAATGAAATGTGTCAACGCACGACTCCCTGAAGTCAAAATGACGAAAAAATGTGACCCATAGAGGTCAAGACGTGTGATCGTCAACGGGTTGACACCGAAGAGGGACACATATTACACGTCAACGCATTTTGGGACACAGCGCCATTCGTGTGATTGTCAAGGTTTCATGCGTTGTGACGGCGTCCGTTAACGGTGTATTGACGAATTTTCTCATGACGTCACAGATTTATTTCGGTGACCGTGTAATCGTAACTTCAGGGTTGTTAAAGAGTTTATATCGTTCAACTTGATGTTTTTACTTGACAGCTGTCAGGGAACTGCAACTTTATGTTTGACAGTTCCAAAATGCTCAACAGAAAGACGAGTCGATAGACTACGAACAGTTAATAGGTCACTAATTGCACAACAATTATGTAAATATGTCATGTCACGTCTCGCTAGAAACAGTCTTTACTCAATAGTAGTGTGACCTTCCTTACAATGTAACAAATCATCAAATAGTTAAAAATAGAACAAAAAAAACCTTCCGCATAGGAATCTAAATTATGTGCCAACAAAAATGAAAACTTATCTAGCATTGCGTTCTCGTAATTGCTAATTACCGTCAAATATTTGCACAAATCTTGCAGAGATACATTCGAGATTACGAGCACACATCCACATTCGAATGTACAATCTGAGAAATAAATAGGTAGGAGGCGCTGTGAGGTGGTAGGACTGTTTCATATTAAACAATTTTCATGCTCCGTGAGCATTTGCTCACCTTCACGTGAAGAAAAAAAAAAACTCGACAAATCGAGGAAAAATAACGCGATGAATTTAAAAAGATAACATACCGCGACAGCGACGACGCCGCCTAGGATACCTTCGAATCGCCTCGAACGGAAGATACATGTGCGCGCGCCTTGTTTGCTGCTCACGGTTGTTGGAAATAGAGGCGAGTGATCCGAAAAATGTGATATTTTCGTAATAAAAAATGTATTTACGAAAGTTTGGCAAGTGGTGGTATGTCATATACCGTATGCCATATGCACATTGCGAAAAGGTCGGGAGTGTGTAAGCGCGAGCGCTTTGGAATGCATACCATGGCTAGATAAGCTTGGATTGTGGTTTTATCATATATTCGCTGGCGCTGTCTTGCTCTCAGTTGGAATATTTACTTAGGTGACACAGTTTCAATCACTGGATGAGGTTGCCTGGTATTGAAGTATGGTAAACACCAATCCTGAGCCTATAATAGTTCCACAGTCATTCGCGTTATTAGTTGTGACAAATTCTTAAAGTGTATTACTTATGTGGATTCAGTTATGAAAGCTTGTGTCGTAATAAGTGATGGACAAACAAAGTTTTGCAGTTTAATCTTTTGCAAACAAAACCTATCGCAGAAGACAATATAGAAGACTGTGCGAATGAAGCGAATGGATTCCTGATAAGTATTGTAGATTAGATTGGTAAATGGAAAACTGCTGGAATAGTCGTTACTTTGAAATGTTTTCTCGAGCTTCGGTCAAAAATGCGAAAATTTGTATGAACATTGCTGTGAGCGTGTTCGCATGTTACATAACCGATCAGGATTCGGTCAGATGAGTTCAATTGCAGACGTAGTGTCTTAATGACAATATAAGGCACGTATGGATGTATGAACGCGTCATCAGAGACTTTGCTGACTTAGGTGGCGCTACAGTTCGAAGTGAATTTGGACCTCAACCAGCAAGTGTCGCCACTTATCTTGGTCCTTAGCTAATCGTCTTGAACTGACAACTGGTGTAAAGTGTTGTTGAGATTCACAATTGCAAGATGGTCTGACCGTCCTGCAATTGTGCTGCGTTCAGCAATAGGCAAATGAGATTAGGTCTATCCAGATTAAGGTTAGATATTGTGTTTGCACGAGTGGCTAGGGTAAAGAGGGTCCGTCCGTGCAATGCCGAATAAAACCGAAGTATGCCATTCATTACTGCGTCATGGGTCCTTGGCACGGTTCGATAGACACCTTGACCTAGTCCGGTACATTAAATGGAAGTTGGGTTGTCCTTCGTTTCGTATGTACGACATCCGATTGGCTGTAAACAGACAGTGACGATCAGCCTTCTACTTAGGTCACTCTATTATCTTAAGACTACTTAGACCTTTAGTCACGTCAAGGCGAAAACTCGTCAAGTCATCAGTGGTAAGACTGAATCTCACCCAAACACGAGACCTCGCTCTTGCCAAGATCAGAAAAACCATCCAGCGGAACCAGGGGAATACCTCTTCAATGATCTAAATGACTAGAAACTGTAGAGTAGATCGAGGACCTACCTTTGGTCTAAGTGTATCACATTCCCAGAGGACCATTGTGAACTTACGAACTAGCTACGCATATCGCTTATAATGTTTTTCCTACTCAAGGTGTCCGTAATCGTCCTACAACGTTTAGGAATAGAAGCTTCTAGTCATTCGGATGGGTTCAGAGCATAGATAACTATTGGAAGACACCTGTACGTGATCAAAGTAAGTCTTTAAACTGTCAGGTGGGAGCAACAGTTTAGACAATTTCAGTGAGCCCCCAATTTCACCGTGTCTTGAAATCACAAATGCGCCACATGCTCAACCCCTATATCCATATTGTTTACACGAGACCAAGAATTCTCACACTCCTTCAGCGCGGTGGCTGCTGTGCTGATTTGGTTCCTCCATTCCGCCATTCCTCAATTGCCATGCACACTCTGCTCCGTTCCACCGCCGCTGCTACCGCCACATACATTTCCATATCGTTAATTCAGATATAAAAATAGTATAAGTTACTTGATTTTGCCAAGTGTGCACACCTTAATCGTACTCGTACACTCGCGCTTTTTGAATAATCGCGATTTTTTTTTTTTCGCTGCTGCTTGGTCTACTATCGCATTATCATCGTTATTCGTTGTTAGTTCCTTCTCCACTTCTTCGGCTTTCCATATTTCATCCGCTAGTTCTCTTGCCGCGATGGTGTGTGTAGTTGCTTTACCATATATTCTTCGGCTCTTGACAAAGTCGACAACGACAACGACAACGACGACGACGACGAACAACTGTGGAATGCGAATGGAATTTGAAATATTCCGCCGCGTTATGTGCATGCACGCGAGCCAGTTCAAGCGATTGCGAGCAACTTCGGTTCGGTATCCAAAAAATCCACTCTCTACCGTCGTCGCCGCTCCACTGAAGCGGTCGCAAAAGCTACGAATTTGAATAACAAATAGTATCTGGTATCTGTGGCAGCGCGTTTTAACTATTTTATAATCGGTGCCCGAGAGCACACAGAAAATGATAGTTCGAGGGCGCATCGGTCGCGAGGGCGGGCTTCAGTGGGAAAGAAACAGTTGAATTCGCGCGGAGTGCATGTCGTCTGTCATTTAAATAATTAAAATGGAAATTGCACAATTAATTTGAGATCACGCGGTATGCGGTGTGTATCTTCTGTTGTGCAGTGCGCTGCTCTTGTGTGGAGGATACCCGTACATTGTTTTCATTTCGTTTTCAATGTCAAGAGGAGGGCTTTTGTTTGTTTTTTTTTTTTTGTTGGCTTTCGAGTGAATTTAATTGGTAGGTGTATGCCTTATATCGTATACCGTTTTTTTTTCGTGACTTGGAAAAATTCGGGAAAGAGATTGATTGTGTGCACAAAATTTGACCTCCATTGGATTGAAGGTAAAAAGTGTATCTCTGTGTGTTGTCGCCTTAATGTTTGATGAAGTTTTTGATGTTTCTATACGATAAGATTGAATGATTTTGGCATTGAATATCACCCTCAATCCCCAAATGAATATGGACTCGACATAAATAGATAAAATTCCTGAAAAACTGACATGAGGTGTGCGTATGGTGCATAATTTTCGCCTGAACTCGTCTCATTCAAAGAAGAACGAAAGTGACAGTTCTACGGTGTTGCCAGAACGCACAATTAAATTCTTTTCGTTTTTTCTTGCCTATTTACTCTTATAATGTACATCAAGCTCGAGAGGAGCGTGGACTTTAGCTAATAAGCCTCTGCAGTTAGCTCGGTCCTGTTGGTTTAAAGTACTCTTTTAGAAAAGAGGTTTATTAAGACCGAAAGTAGGTCCATTGTGATACAACCATGAGTTCTAGGGTTGGTGTCTGTTCGGTTTTAAACGATCGTAATGTGTGTTTTTTTTTTTGTTATAAGTATATGTCACTGTACAGCGTGTCGTTAAATGTCCACCGCAATAGAATATCTTACGAAGATTTTTTCATTCGAAACGACCTATTTTGTAAGATTCAATGCTTCAGCACCATAGAGTAGTTAATCGGAATAGGGCTTTACTATACTCCGTTGCCTTCTTTCTCAGCCTAAAGAAACAGTGTTACCAGCCGCAATCTAGTTATTCTTCATTTGATTTTTGATGAGATGTCGTTGTCAGATGTGTTAGCAAAGAGAAGATAGACAAAGTCTCTAATTACCTGTCTACGGTGACGTTCTGCCCGAGACGTCGGTGTTGGGTGTCTTTTATTGTTGACAGCAAATACTTGGTCTTGCTCTTATTCGCCGCTCAATACTCACGAAAGCGCCACCACTAGTAATTGGACGGACTTTTGAAAGAGTGTGTCAGTGTTGGCGCGTCAGTTTTGCATTATATTTTCAAGAACTGTGCGCTTTTTGACACCAAAGGTCTCGGTGAGGTCTATCTCGACCTTGATGAAGCAGAGTGCATTCTCCATTGTCATTGTCCATAAACGGACGAGAGTGGAAGGGATGCCAAGACGAGAGATTACTCTGTATAGCTCGTCCCTATGGATAAAAAGGGGGTCGGTATCGATTTGAATGCCCTGAGTTTTTTCCAAGATCTGCTGTAGTCTGAACATTTGGTAGATGGTGCACTTTCTTGGCTGATATGGACCGATCAAGTGGTTGGCGAACGGCTTCAGGCGTTTAGAAAGAGCGTCTTCGATTGTACTACGATTTTCCCTTGATCTTCCTTGCAAGCTTCGGTTCGGGCTCTGTAGCCTTGACAAGTTCTTTCGAACCTCATTCCTGGAGTAGCATCTCTCTAATTCCTCGATCGCGCCCTTCTACTGCTTCTTCTTTTGCCTCCTGCGAAGCCGGAGTTCGTCTCTCCTCTCTAGTTCTTCTACGCATCGCCGTTTTGTATGTCTCTTGCTTAACTGCATGTGATTGCCAGCACTCGTCGCCAAATCAGGGGTTTCGTTGCGTTGGCCGAATGAAACCTAGTACGTCAGAGGCATCAATACTTGATGCTGATGATATAAGGCCTCCTAAGAGATTAAGGGAAACTTAATCGAAAAAACATTTGATGATCTCTTGCGATTGTAGCCCTCCGACGTCAAACTTCCTCATAGTATTTCCTTAACTAGATTTCTGTAATTATCTCTTAAGACCCTGCATTTCGGTTCATGTCTTAATGTGCACACAATGGACCTTCAAATCTACGTGCTTTTTTGGTGTCAACCTTTAAAACACAGTCCACTTTCGTTGATTAAAAAAAAACGATAGTAAATCACAACATTTTGACACGGGTATCAAATAAAAAACTTGATTGTCAAACGAAGATGAAAGCGAAAATGAACAACAACAACAACAACAATTAAACGTGGAATAATTATTCAAAAAAAAAGAACCATATAAAATTGGAAGTCCATTCTTATTTACCTGTTCCTAACAAAACACCGACACTGACACTGACAACAACAATAACACTACCAACATATAATAAACAAAGTAAATGGCAGAAAATTACTTAATTACACCACTAAAATCCGGATTGTTCTAAAGATTAATGTCTCTGTGAAACGCATTCCAGTGAGTCTACAACAAACCGCGCTTAACGTTGCCCTATTATATAATTTCTGTGGCTTATTTTTTTTTCGCCAGTTAATTCCTCTTTTTTTCTTTTATTTTTTTGTATCTGAATGAATAAATATTAACAGCTTTGACTGTCATTAACAAGAATTAATAAATTATTGATAAACCGATATAACAAATCAAAACAAAGCGCAAAATTCATATTTAATCCATTTATGGGGCCCTCCAAGAGTTTTATACGTATGTTTTGCGATAAACGATAAAAGATGTAAAACGAAAATCATTTTCACATGACTGTACACGGATGGTCCGGGCCTATCAGCACGATTGGGGCACATTCCTAAGTTCGTTTACTTCCTCCTCTAAAGGGCAAGTATTGGTTTTGTAAAAATAAAATATTTAAAGTTTGTCAAAAACTTTAGTCTGGCATTTCTGTTTCGAACAAACAAAAGAAAAACAGATGGGTCATGGTCCAGCGAAGATTCGCTAAATCTGCAACTTGATACACGCTTCCCAGGAAGCTCCTTGGATATTATCTTGCCCATGCTAGAGATAATCCTGAAAAGCTGTCAATATCTAATCAACATTCCACTAGTATGGAGAGCAGTGAAAGTGGTTTTCATACCCAATGTAAGTCCAAAAGACCTTAGACCCATTAGCCTATCCATCTACGTGGCAGAATTGATAAAAAACTTCTGTCGACGGCCCAACATGCTTATTCCAAGGGCAAATCAGTAGAAATGGCGTTACATACGCTTGTGAGCAAAATCGAGTATTCCTTGCATCAAAAGGAGTAGACTATGGTAGCATTCCTGGACATAGAAGGAACATTCAATAACGTCAACACATCAGCAATCGCAGCTGCACTATTGGATTTGAAAGTTGATAGCTCACTTGGCGCATTGATTAATTTTCTTCCCTCCATGAGGATTATTAATTCAGAGCTACTCCTAACTGATCTGTTAATAAAGGTACCCCACAAGGTGGCGTTTCTTTGATGATTTATGAAATACTGATAACCTTAGAAGCAGAGGGATGCACAGTGATCGCATATGCGGATGACGTTGCTTTGGCGATTAAAGAAGTCTTATATTGGAAAAACGTTATATCTTCAACGGATGTACGTATCTTTTCGGATAGCCAAGCAGCAATCAGGTCCTTTGAATCATTCTCTCTAAATTCTTTCGAAGCTCTAGATTGCTGATCATCTCTTATATAGATGGCCTCACCTTTGATGGGTGCCTGGGTATAGAGATGTTCCAGGGAACTGTAAGGCTGATGAACTCGCCAGATATGGTACATTTACCCATGCTACATGTCAACTCAAATTCAAGCTGGGTGTCATCGGGAGAACGAATTCTAGGTGGACAGTTGGTACAACGTGTCTAGCGATAAAGCAGATTTGGCCGTGGCTGAAGCATGTAACAATGTAGAAGCTGTATGGATGAAGAGGAGGAGGAAAACATTCTTCTACTTCTCTGTAGTTGCCTAGCTCTCTCCTATTAAAGAAGGCTCCATTTAGGAGAATTCTACTTTAACGACTTAGGCGATCTGATAGATGTCACAAACCTCCTTCGTTTCATCAGAAGCTTCAATGAGTTCAACGAGTAGGTAAGGTGATCTCTCCAGATCCATTTGGAATCACAGTGGAACAGCTTGCAGCCATTTCAACCTAACCTAACCTAACTAAGGATACTGAATTGTCTTGTCAGTCCAAAAAAATAGCGATTGGCAAGAGTTATTCTTCGTTTAATTTCTGATGAAATGTCGTTTACAGAAGTGATAGCAGAGCCAAGGTAGACTAAGCTGTCTACTGTCTACTAAACCCATTTTGGCCGCTTCTGTCTCAATAGTCATGAATGCATATGCAAGTAGTTCCACAAATTTTTGAAAAATTGTGTCTCTTGTATTGGCTTGAGAGTTTCGCACAATTCGTTAAAGTATGACGTTGAATAAGTCACATTACAGCACGTCATCTTGTCCAAATCACCATCCCCCCAGGAGATTGACAGGCAGCTAGGTTTAAAAAAAAGAAGGCAAAAGACAAACACACACAAGCTAAGAAATGTTGGTTCCTTCTCTGCGTCTATATCCCTATAGTCCTTCTAGACGTCGGTAGTAAAGGCTTGATTGCGGTCAGAACTGAGTTATCTGCCATCATTTGGTTCAGGTTTTATCCTATTCTTGACAGTTCATCGACCTTTTTATTGTTATCGACGCCTCTATGCCCCGGTATCTATCGTCGCGATACCTCCTTACTAGTTTTGGCTTGACTATCGTTAGTTGTTAATGAGAATAGTTCGGCTATCTTTAGAACTTCCTCTTGAAACACAATGTCGTCGCTTGGAAGTTTCATTGACCGGGCAATGACAGGTTCTTTTAGGAAGATTCCGGAGCCTACCCCCTTCGTCTGTGAAAATGAATGTGTTCTCGGGTTTAATGAGCCTTTCTTCATCCCTACTTTCACTTGATGGAAACAATGTTTGAAAGTTTAAGTCGAAGTCAGGATATGGCATCAGTTTTTGTTCCCAGTTTCGGCCATCTAGTGATACTAGCGTGACCTATATTTGGCCCTTTTTCTAGAAGATGAGTGTTTGTTGTCGTAGGAAGCACTTTCCTGCTTCTTCTTTACCGTTTGGGTCGAGGGGTATGAGTCAAAATATCATTTCGAGGTCTGCTATCGGAGTCGAACGTCTTATGGCGCTGGTTGTGTCAATGCATGCTAATCACTGGATTTTTGTGAGTGGCTTTAAGTTTGTGGCCTTTGCCATTTATTCATTATTCTTAATTTAACAAACTTTGTAATTACTTAATCTACCTTAACAATATTAAAATTAAGAATAGGTAGTGGCATTGGTATTTATACAATACAAAATAGTGATAATGCCACTTCATAAAAAAATATCATAGAAGTAGAAGTGTGGGGTGGTTAATATATTTTACAAGAACAATTTAATTAATTTAAACAGAGATTTACAATAATTTAACAATAAAAGAGAAAGAAAACATAAAGAGATAGCAGTTATACAGAGATTTTCACAATAAAAAGGAAAGAACAACGTAGAGAGATTGTACATAAAAAATAAAAAAGTAGTACATATACGTAGAACGCCAATGGAGCAATGAGATACATATTTAAACAACATAGGGCAGCAAAACTTTAATTTCCTCGTGATCAAAATCAAAAAGCCATGTTTTTACATTTTTTAAAAATTGTGGCAAGGATCTTATGCCTCGGATAATCATGGGAAGTGTATTAAATAATTTGCATGACACGATGGAGTAGAAGTTTTTGAGTAGAGTAGTGCGAAAAGGAGGAACAACGACAACATTAATTGAATTGCTTCGCAAATTGCGAGTGCTAGAAATCGGGCTCTGTAAATAGCCACCTCTCTTAAAAAAAATTTTTGAAACTTTAAAATAATACAATTGTTTTAGTGGCAGAATTTTCAATGATCTGAACAAAACCATAGAAACACATAAATTTCTGATAGCGCACTTTTGCAAAACTATCAATGGCTCAAGCTTTGTTTGGTAAGCACCACCCCAGCAACTTATTCCGTACTGCAGTTTCGAATGAAAAATTCCATAATACACTGTTTTTAACGTTTTTTTGTCACAAAATTTCTTAAGACGATAAAAGCTTCTTACCGAAGATCGTAAATATTGTTTCAAAATTGAAATATGTCTAGACCAACTCATATTTTGGTCAAAAGTAATACCTAAATATTTAAACTCATTTACAATTTCAATTTTAAAGCAGCTTGTATCACAAGATGCTTCCTTATTTAACATAGTCCTGGTGGCTTCCTTAGTACAAACACAATTTGACACATTCGACCTTTCGCAGTTGTTTGCATGAAAGAAAATTTCAAAGTTAAGGTGCATTTCGTACTATAGAATAGATGTATCTGTCCCGAGCTATCTTTATAACCTTGTTCACTTCTTTACTCAATATTCTGAAGCGTGTTTTCAGCGCTGTATTCAGAGGATGTTTGAAACATTTAATTCTTAATTTTTTTCAACACAGAATAAGTAATCCACGGCTTTAACCTTTCTTCAGATTTTTTACGGACGATGGTATATGTGAAATTACTTATATAATTCTGAAGAAAGATTAAAAACAGGTCATAAGCCTTAGAAGCATTATCTTCCACATAAATTTCCTCCCAGGTTTCAGAGCGCAGTTCAATATTAAGCAAGTCTCGTTACCTTCGGCAACAAAATATAATTAGCAGGTTTCCTAGTTTATATGAGCAAGTTGATGAAACTTAGTCGTGAGCTTTAAATTCTTTGGCAGACATTTTGACGTGTTTTACCACATGTTTGTGTGTGTTTTTGTGTTTCTTTTTACCAATAAGTTTCCGATGAAAAAATCGACGTCACTTAACCAGCAGTTTTGTTATTTCCTGTTCGAAAGTTGTTGTTTGTCATCGAATTTAACATTCCAGCGGGTGTTTTGTAAATTCTCACATTTCAACGAAATAGAATAGGGAAATTAAAAAGAAAAAAAAAATTAATAATGGGACTCCTTACATAGAAATGTGGTTTTTTGAAACGAAGGCCAACTTAAGCTACTGGCGTGATAAAAAATTAAATAAATACAGACATGTTGCGTCAACAAAATATTCATCGATTTCAAACTAAAGAATGTTTATTGGAACGGACGATTAACGAGTGACATAGCTTAAGAAGAACGCGCCCTTATAAACTGACTTTCCCCAGTTTTATAAGGGATCATATACTTTAAATAGTCCTTGTCATTGTGCTAATCGCTTGCGTGATAACTTTGCGTGGTGTCCTAGCCTGGTTATTCTGACTATTCTACTACCGTAACCAAATGCAGATTTATTTTGGCTGACCAAAATTCCCCTACAAGCACTAAATCTAGTTTGTATGCGGATGTCTAAGAGAGGCCTTGAGAGAGTTGACAGCTCATAGAGGGCGAGAACGTTCCTTCATGCAAGTATTCATGCTTTCCGCACGAAAAGAATGGATCATCGTTTTTATTGCCGACTCCGAATGACGGATTGACAGCTTTTTCATGACAGCTTATGATAACGCTGCAATTCGGAGTCAACCAGGTCTTCAATCAATAAGCCTGTGTCTACCAGCGCGATCTTTAGGCAGCTGCCTCCAGTTATATACGTGGAGTTGGTTGAGATTCACAGTATGGCTACAGCCTGTGGAAGTTCGCATGATAGTCAGTCCAAGACGCAACCAACTTTACTTTGAACACAGGGCTTTTCAGTCCAGTACCTGGATTCTCTTAACTGGATTGCACTACATAGCACGACTACTTTGATGTGAAGGTCAAGTGGTAGTAGATGTAGGATCGCAGTTAAGGCGTCTGTAGGGCAGGATCTCAGTGCTAGCAGTTCCTTCGATGTTTTATTTCTTACTTGGGCCGGGCCACAGATCACCCTAAGAGAATTGGACGCACAACAGCTGAGTACATCCATAGGTAAATTTTTTCGGCTGAAGTCCACAAGGAAGGCTATGATTGCCTACTCGATGCACTCTTCAATGTTCAGTTTCCGGGCAAATGTTGGGTCAAGAACCGTAGCCTAATATTTAGCACAGGGTGATAATGAGAGCTCAGGGGAGGGAAGACTTGTACTTTAGTTTTGTTGGTAAAAAACATCATTACAGTCTTGTCCGGATTAATCGCGAGACTAAAGCTGATGCCCGACGAGTTTACTTTATTCGAAGCGCTCTCCATGAATTCATAGAGAAAATCTTCTTTGAATCCCCACTTGGATGCCATTTGTGAAGTTGATGTTTACTTCCGAGGTAGGTAAACTTCTTAACTACTTCGAAGTTTCCATTGTAAATATGACGTTTCGTCGTAGGCATGGGGCAGATGCTTCTTCATACTGATTTCGCTTTGTCCTAGGTTATTGGCCTTTCTGATGGCAAGCTGGAAGCGACCCAGCAGCTGGACAGATTTGCCTTCCGTGTTAACACATAATAACGCTAAGGTCATTTTGAGAATCACAACAATGCCCTTGCGAAGCTTAATAATCCTAACCTCAAATTTTTTGTTTTCAGTTTTCATTTTCAATGTCCCATCACGACTCAATAACCTGACGGGGGGGACCATATCAAGTAATTAATTGTACGTGTCAGTTTTTTTTCCCCGAAATCAGCAAACTCCTAGGCAATCTTTTGTTTCTACACTCAGGCACCGCCATTGTCCCAAGCATAAAGCCATTATAGACCTCGATTGCACGCCATTTTTCATTGATAAATCCACTCGACGCACTGGTACCTTTTGTTGGTGTCGATTTAACCCGACTTACATTTGTCATTGATTTAAGCATATTCACAAGATTTATCGTTTGTTTCCTCTTTTTCCATGTTTGTCCCACACAAAAACAATGTGACAACGTTTTGTTTTTGGTTGTTCTTCCTCCCTCGCCGCCTTGTTGTTTCAAACAAAAAATTTCAATAAAAATTAACATTCCAGTGCATATCAAATTTTGTTCATCTCTCTCTCTCAATGTGACTCACTTTGTGCTTTTGTTTTGCTAAATGGAATTTAATTTGAATTTAATTTTTAATTCTTTTTTTTTTTATTTATTCGTCTTGTCCATTTTCAGATTGAATTGATCGGGGAGCTGTCTCGGAAGTATAAATTATTAAAAAAAAAAACCGCGTGTTAAGATCCTGATAGTGTAATCATTGAGCGCGCGTAATTTAAAGAAAAAAAAACTAAAAAGACGAATTTAAATAAAAAAAAAAAAATAAACACCACCAGAGTGTGTGCCTTAGAGAAATGACTACCGCCAAACTAATGGAATTAATCTAAAAACAATTTTTGAAAAAAACAAACAGAAAAAAAGACTAATTTATTACATGTAGTGTTTAATTGTATTGTATGTTATGAATATTTATAGAAAAATAGGTTAACTAACGTGTGTAGTTAAAGGTAATAATTATAATAAATAAATTTTGTGAATATGTGATATGATCAGGGAGTATCACAAGAATGCATCCAGCGGGCGGAAGAACGGGTCGCCCCGAAAAGTACACAGAAGAGGCGCTGTTGAGTATTAAACAGGATCTGACACGTTTTCAAGTACAAAAGGATAATGGAGCGCAGGTGAGTGAATACTTTCTTTTTTTCAAAAAGTACCTCGATTTCTTTGTTGCATCATTCTACCAGCCAGGAACCCTTTTTTTTTTGTAGTAAACTCAGCTTTTACTCGTTTCACTTTTTATTTTCGATGGTTGTTACTGTTCCCCGATCGGGCTTGAACCTTTGAAGTTCGGGTAACAAACTATTCTTATTCTTTTTCGTTTAAATGAGATGACCAGGAACCGTATGCGGGTAGAGCTGGCGGTTAGGTACGTGGGTTGGGGTCAGTACTCTATAGACCCATAGGGAGTAATCCTACCCTACCCGCTTAAAGAGTATAAAACTGTTAAGCCTATTTTTACAGTCAAAATCGCTTATAACGACGTACCGGTTGTACAGACTAAATTCTTAGCTTCCGACTGAGCTCCATTATAATTATAATTATCGCTTATAAGGGCCAAATTCATTGGCTCCTTGAAGCCGATTTTGACTGTATTTCTGTGGATTTCATGAAGTTGTTCAAGTCGTTCACCGGTTTGTCGGATAGTTCCTGCAGATCCCAGAAGAAGTGACGTCCGAGGAATTTATGTCTTAAGTGGTAAAGGCCAATTAGCCCTAGGGTGTGCCTTATTGTTACCACAACTCGTGTGACCTGGTTGATGATGTGTGTTGTTGAGGATGGGTGAGACAGTCGGAAGTGCCTTGATCCAGCTTGTGAAGTTTACAAAACGAATTAGATTTCGTATCCTTTTACCCGAGATGTCGTTGAGGTTGTCGAAAAATTGTTGGTTAAGTGCACGCAGTCGGGCTCTTGCTAGTGCTGGACATTTGCGCAGGAAATCGGAGAGAGTTTCCTTCTCATTTTCGTTTTCGCAGCTGCGACAGTGGAGGTTGTATGGAATACCTAGTTTGGTCCCGTGGTAATCGCCATTATTCTGGCAATATCTGGGCGGGTTATGTTTAGGAGATCTTTTGTTTTAATCTTATCGTCGGGCATATCTTCCTTAGAGGTTGGTCTTCTGTAGAATGTGTGAGCGGAATGTGGACCCTTGCAGCGAGTTAGCCGTGTAGAACTGAGCCCTGTCTGGCGAGTTCATCTGCACGCTCGTTTCCTTTTATGTCACTGTACCCTGGAACTCAAAGCAGTGTGACCTTGAAGCGTTCGCCGAAGGAGGCAAACTCATTCCAGCACTCCTGCACCAGTTTGGAGGATATGGTAGCCGAGTCAAAAGCTTTGATAGCGACTTGGCTATCTATGCAATGTTTTGTTTGTGTGTCGTGTCACGCTTGAGTTGCGTGCAAGACTCTCGGATTGCCAGTAGTAGATTGGGTACTTACTTACTTACAGTTTGAGGTGAACTAGGGCCTCAACCAACAAGTCTCTTCAGCTAACACGATTCTTAGCCAACTGTCTATAATTGCGTACACCAAGAGGGTTGATAACTTACTGGTTACCGGAGTAGGTAAACGCCGAACATCAGACGTACGTAATTCGCAAAATACCCCTACTACTACTAACACTTTGAAGTCTACGTTGGAGGGTTAAAACGATGAGATTTTCAATGACTCAAAGCTTCTATAAAGTTTAGTTACAATAACCAACTTTTTACCTTAAGCTGTTGTCTTGAGTCTGGGTTTCCATCTCGATGTAGATCACTCAAAAGTGACGATTACATTTTGTCACCTTAGTTTTGGACAAAATTAAAAACAAAAAACTCTGAATGGACATATATTTATGAGCTGTAGTGTAGATGTCAAAATTAAAGTGACATTTCACGTCAATAGCAAAACTTAAGGTCGATTCGCAATGGATTTTTTGATTCGTATACAATTTGGTCATGTAAAGGGTCTTTCATTAAGCGCTTCTTATCTTTTAATTCAAATAAAACAAAGTGTGTGTGAGATATCATCGAAATTATTATTATTCGTTTGAAAGGCCTATCGATGCCATTATGTATGGAATACAATATCGTTAAAATGTCCGCCGCGACTTCTCTGGGTGGCGCGCATCCGAAATGTCCAATTTTCCATTACTCTGGCGCATAAATCAGGCTGAATTTGACCGATGGCATGGGTTATGTTGGCTTTGAGGGCCGCTGTGGTTTGTGGCTTATTCGCATAGACCTGCGACTTCAGAAAATCCTTCAAGAAAAAGTCTAACGGGGTCAAATCGCATGATCTCGGTGGCCAGTTCACATCACCTCCACGTGAGATGACCATGCCCTCAAATCGCTCGTGCAGAATTTCTAATGTGGCGTGAGCTGTGTTGCACGTAGCGCCGTCCTGTTGAAACCACATGCCGTTGGTGTCCATATCATCCAATTCAGGCCAAATGCTTTTTTGGGATGCATTGGATGCATTCATGTGGATTAGTATCGTCCTAAATTCGACAATTTTGTTTGTTGACGTACCCATTCATCCAGAAATGGACCTCATCGCTGAAAATGATTAGGGTCAGTTTCCAACTGCTCCAGAGCCCATTCAGCGAATACAAGTCGTTGTCTGTGGTCGTTTACCTTCAGCTCCTGGGTCAGTTGAATTTTGTATGGGTGCAGGGCCAAGCCATGACGCGAAATTCGCCAAGTTGTGGTCTGCGAAAGGCCGAGTTCTTGTGAGTGACGCGAAATCGACTGTCTCGGATTCTCCTGCACCCTCTCACGGTCAGCGACGATGTTTTCGGCAGATCTTGCGTTTCGTCGGTTGATCGCTTACTGAACCAGTGGACTCAAATGTAACCACCACACTGCGAATAGTCCTCTCGGAAAGACGATTATGGCGACCGTAAAATGGGCGAAGCGCGCGGAACGTTGCCCGAACAGAACACCCATTGGAAAAACAGACTGAATAAATGACAGCCAACTGTCAAAGTTCGGAAGTCCCTATGGGACGACCTTTTACATATAAGATGAGGCTGACATATCCATCTCCCTACGATTATTATGTTTTATCAGTTGCTCGTAATCTGGATCACAATTCGTTAATCACCCTGTACAGCATATTTTCTTCTTTTCTAATGCAAATGTGCACATGATGGATGTGCAATGTGAAGTTTTACGCTACGATTTGGATATGTATCTCGAACAAAGCAACAACAAAGTCAAAATATACAAAAAGAATAAAAGAAATGATAAAACCTATCGTGGAAAAAACATTCAGATAACCAATCAACTAAAAGATTTTTTTTTTTTTGCGACATTCCAATCGGATGGATAGATTTCCCTCATGGACATCGACAAAGTCTCTGTCCCGTGTATTGACCAACCGAAGATCCAATCGAATTCCAATGTGGAAATGTATACGCATGTTGTTTAAACGCGAATAGCGAGAAATCTTCCTGCAAATATACTCGTAGTAGCCAAATGGACGAACCGACCGAAAGGCACGATCAATGAGAACGATCGGCCAGACTGACGGTGTTCACTCTATACAAAATGGGTGTAGATAGGGTGTACATATGTACACAGGCATACTGATGTGTGAATCGAATCTGTTCCTATGCACATTGCGAAGCCAGAATATTCTTTCCTGAAGAATAGCGACGGGTTGGGGGTGGCTTCTGGTGGTGTTCATTGCCATTTGTGCTCCGTGCTGTGATTTTTTTTTTTTTTTTTTTTTTTATAAGCAATCATTGCGGGGGAGGTATTGAAAAGATACTTTTCTTTTTCTCGCATACAGAGAAAAAAAAAAACAACACACCCAAAGAGTCACTGCGATCCAGTGGTGGTGTGCTGTGTGCTATGTGGGACCCATGGTATAAAATTAGACGCATCTCGAATCGTTTCTCTTGCAATTCGCTTGCTGCTTAGTTTATATATCGTTTGCCGTGGAATGTGTTGTTTTGAATTCCGATAGCCAGCCACCATATGGAAAAATTCAATGCTCTTTCGAAATCGGTGTGAGATTATGGGTTTTTTTTTTTTGTTCCTTCTTTTCTGGTTGGAGGGAGGCTCTCTAATGGATTTTGTTTTATTTGACTTTTGGTTTTTGGTCTTTATTTTCGCCTTGCGATGGGGATTTTTCTTAATTTTCTGTGGCGTGGATACTTTTTTTTTTTTTTTTTTTATCGAAGAACGACTTATAAGGTGCATTATGTAGATTCAAGTGAACTTGTGGAGGAAGTCGACGGAATAATTATGTAACAGAGTGGGATACATGAGTTGGAATTAAATTGAGTTGTGTGTAGAATTATCCGTGTGGACTTGATGTTATTTTATGATTCACTTAAGGATATGATACGTAGAGGGTATAGAGGGACCAATTGTTACAAAGAAAAAAAAACGTGGTTTCACTAAACCCTTATTGAAAGCGTTAAGTTTGCATAGTTGTGTGACTGTGGATTTAATGGAACTCTCGGCAGAAGAGTTTGTATCCAAACTTGGGTGTTTGACACTGTATTTGACTCCAAATGAACGAATCCAGGAAATTGGCTACCGTTGGGTCCACTGTTGTGCCATAAATAACCCCAAAACATGCCCAAAATTTGATCTTAGCAAGCTTTTTTGGTACGGCGGTAAGTCCTGCTGGAAGATCCACGGCCAGACTTCAAATTAGTTACGTGCTTCATTAACACGTTGAGCCCCGTTGTCATTTTTGTGTGTTCCGCCGTGGGACACATAGGGCTGAAGTCATATACCCACGTGTACCACCGGTGGACACGATGGTCCACTTGAGAATTCAAAAATGTACCACCGGTGGCCACATGGGGCTCAACGTGTTAAAGACTTCTTTGTGCTACACAGTTCTGTTGACTTTGACGTTTGGGTAGATATAAAATTGCGGAGAGCGATCCTCAGCAGTCACCGCTGCCCAAACTACCCAAAACTGGTCTTTACTTATGACTGCAAGTCTTTTCCTTCCGGAAAGTATAATTGTTAATTTTTCGGTCTAAGCCGGAAGGCACTTATCCTGGAGATACTGGAATCAGGCTCTATGGGGCCTCCTACCCATCCTAACGGAGTCCAGAAAAGTATAGTTCTCCTATAACTGCCGAATGTTGCTGCGATCCCTAGCAAGATCGAAGTTATAGACTATAGAGGAACCTCAGGATCGTGCTTGCGAATTAATGGTTGACCACGGCTGTGGAGATGAATACCCTGTCCCTGTCTTCTTTTCAAATGTTCATTCGTGGCTCACTTTTTGATCATGTCTTTCCCTATTATCTACTCAGGCCAAGGAATAGTTCAGCACCTAGAAATTCCAGACTGGCTGTGACTTTTACACTTTCTTCGGTACCTGTATGTCGTCTAACCCTAGCCAGTGCCCAGTTATTTTGAATTGCATTGTCATTGAGTTTTTGAACAGGCTTCCATTGCAATTAATATATTGACCCCGGCCAGGATCAAGGTCTGGGCTCACAGAATTTTGTTTCAGTTTTAGGTTACTGTAGTATTTCAGGAAAGATTCTAAAGAGGATTGTCTGCACCTACCAATGCAATACAACAAGCGTTGGAGGCACCTGACGTTCATATTTACCAAATCCCCAAGATGATCGAAAAAGTATTGTCCCAGGTGATGTTTCCTTCTAGTGGAGAGCGCTAGACAACTACAGAGAAGATGATGAGTAGTCTCTTCTACTTTCGTGTCCCAAGAGCTCATACAGAAATCATTAGAGAATTCACCAAGGCTTTTGGCGTGCCTTTCGACGAGGCAGTGGCCTGTTGTGACGCCTGCTGTGGTGAAAAGTGATCTTTACAACTAAGCTACTAGACACTAGAAGGCTTTTTGATCCAGTGCGGGCGAAATCTGCCTTGTAGCTTGATACGTAGTGCTTTCTGTCCAAAAATTGTTGGAAGAGGCATACCGAGATTTTCGACCACAGGCTTATCGGACAGTTCTTCTAGATCCTGAAAGAAGTGTCTTCCTAGGGTTTTGAATCTTTTATGGCAGAGCGCTGGACAGTGACAAAGACAGTGTGGGGTGTCATCATCTACTTCTTCGTCGCCACAGCCTCAGCAAAGGTCATCCGTGTTTAGCTTCAGTCTTCTTGCATAACTCACACACAACACAAGTCGACTTATGTTGTTTTTCCTTGTGACCACAGGTTTAATGCGAGCATAAGAGCTCAGTGGTGACACAAGGACACAAATAGTACTGAAGTACATATATGCAATCGAACTGTGCCCCATTGAATTGGGCGAAACCTCCCTAGGAAACAGATTGTCATCTTCTCTGACAGCTAAGTACAGATAAAGGATCTGAGTTCATACCGCTTTGATTCAAAGTCTGTCTGGAGTTACCTTAATACCTTCGAAGCAGATACAAATGCTTCACCAGAGGTTACATTTCTCCAGCCCTTGTGAACCATTAATCCACAAGCATGGTCTAGCTCTAGTGGTCGCCGGGACTTAGTGGTTAGTGCGTTTGACTGCTAAGCGAGAGACACAGGTTAGATACTCAAAAACCACCAAAAGTTTTTCGCAGCACCCCCTCTTCGCAGACATGACAAACCTGCAAGAGTATAATCTGTCATGAAAAGCTTCTCAATTCTCACCGTTCGGAGTCGTCATTAAAAACTGTAGGTCCTTCCATTTGTGCGAAAAATATAATACGCACAACATGATTGGTTGTAGAAGCTAGGCCTTGTTGGCTCTCTATGAGCTGTCGTGTCAAATATACATATATACATGGTCTTCCAGGAGAGTAAACTTCATTCACCAGTTGTACGATAACTTTACTTAACACAAAAGATCGCAGTGCTTTTCTCATCTCTGCCCCATAAAGCCTAATTCTGGTATAGGTACTTCCCGACTTATTTAATCTCACGAAGAAGTCACTGATTCACTAAATGAAAAAAGCGGTGTCTCCTCTTATCAGAGCAATAATTCTCGAAATTCTGTTCTAAATTGCATGCCCCTCAAGGATAATCAAAACAAACATTAAAAAACCCCACTCTCCCGATCATTGATTTGAAAAATCAAGTGAAAAACCACCTCAGAAACGGTGCTTTTGGATTTTTCAAAAACTTTTTCTGAAAAATCATCTTATTTACGCAAATAGATGTTCTTCTACGAACCGTGTGTTCCTCTTGGCACTGTCTGTTGTACACAACCTCATTTTATATGATTTTTCGTTTAATTTTCTTATAATCTTTCATGGCAGCGAAAAATCTTGATTACTGACCTCTTTTCTCAAAAAAGACTAAAGAAAAATCCCCCAACCATTCCTCTCTCTCTCTCTCTGTCCCTCTTCCTCTCTCTTTCTCTATAATTAGCACTTTTTTCTTTTTTCTTGTGAGTTTTGGGGAATTTTCTGCGATTTATTTTTGACCTTTTTGTATTTCTTTTTTCGGCTTTTTCTCGGTTTTCTCGGTTTTTATTTTTGGCCGGCCAACGGACTAAAAAATTCGAAAAAAATTGTATTTTTTGGTGTTTGTGCGCGAAAATTTATTGTTCTAGCAATTAAGTTTAAATTAATTAAGTGGCAGGCGAAATGCAATTGACCTTCTTCGGCCTCTGGGTGTTATGAGGTGCCAGACAAAATGTCCAGACCTTTGCGCTCGTGATGTGCGTGTGCAGTGGGTGGCGCCTATGTAGGCGGAAGAAAAGAAGAATTTTCTTTAAACATATGTACGGGGTATATGGTTAGTTCCACGAGATTAGAATGTGATTGATGGGACAATTCCAAGATGTTTACCTTTGAAATATTCACAGGGGGAAAAAAAATTGCGAGATTGAGTGAACGAGTGATTAAGGCACGTTTTCAATATTTTGCACGTGGAATTTTTGTGCGTTGAGTAAGCGAGATTCTGTAGTAGAATCAGCAGCAGATAGAATGCTATTTACCATCTAGTACAAGATACCGACTTTTAAGATTCCACGTCTTAACAATCTTACTCTATCCTTCAGTTCAAGGTACCTTGGCGTCATCATTTTCCAAGCTCAACTGAATATCAAACATAGAACACAGGGTAAAGACGGCATGCGTCGCTTCTTGCGCCTGTAGCAAGCAATACCTTTGTCAAAAGGTGCTGACTTCAGCCTAAGATGATTCTCTGGATTTAGACTTCCGTAGTTCATCCCATTCGCTCGTGTGGTGGCCCGCCTTTAGCAAAGCCTATAACATATCAAAACTTAACAGAGTTTAACGAACAGCTGGTGTTGTGATTACTACGGGAGAGCTACGATCAAGCCCGACAGAAGCTCTCAGTGTGCTTCTCCATGTCCTACCGCTAGACATGCACATGAAATACAATACATCGTTTCGTGTAGTGCTATCAGACAGAGAATTTAGGTTTTGTTCCCTGAAATCCTATGGTTATAGTAAAGCTCTTGGTCTGTTGCTTAGGGATCTGGCCTAGACCTACACGGTTCCTTAACTCAAATTCAAAAACAAGTTATCCATTCCGGAAAGGATCAAGTTAACCCTATCGAAATACCAAATATCGGTCTTTATCGACGGCTTCAAGATGGAATGCTGCATTGGAGCAGGTGTCTTCTCAGCGGAACTGAACGTGTTCTAGTATGCAAAGCGGGATGTTGAGCCAGTTCCTAGATTTTCCTTGCTGATTCGTCATCGTTTTCATTTCCCGACACGCCCACGTGTTCAGGGATCCACTTATTCTAGGAATATCGCTTCTTATCTGGGTGATACGCAGCTTTTGCTCGTTTGACAGTCAAGCAACAATAAGGAGAGGAGCAACTGGTCCCTCTGAATGTGCACACATCAAAAATGTTGGAAGCGTGCCTCTAAATATCATCTCATGGGGAAAACGAGTCGGTGACGACGAGTCGCTGCAAAGTGTATTTAGTCGGAAGTCATCGTGAAGTCTGTAATCAATGTCGCAGCTTGGTCTTTTAACATCCCCTGTCGTATCCATGGATCTCATTATCTCTCTTAACAAAATCAAGATTTTGAATATCACTCCAGGTGTTCGATGATATGAGTATTACCATTGGCCCAGGAAGTGTTCATCCGCCATTATTCCTTCTTTGATAACCTAATGCGGTCTTTAAACCACTTAACCTAACCTAAGCCCTTAAGAACTTGGAATCCGAATTACATTCGAATGATTTTTGTAGGAGCTGCTTTCGAGCTCTCTCCAACTTAGGTGATCTGATAAACACATCCGAACACACGATCCTTTGCCTCATCAGAAGCTCCAATTGGTTCAACGAATAGGTCAGGAGATCTCTCCAGATTCATGTGGTATCACAATGGACCTATCACTGGTCTTAGTCTGTTGGCAACAGCTGGTAGCCACTCCAACCTAACCTAACCTAACCTCGCATCAGAACAAGTCGAAGTAGCTTACATAAGAAAGGTGGAAACTAAATAGTTCGACCTGAATGGAACTGTTCCAGTTGATTCCATCTATAGAGTGTTTTTCCACTGCTCTCTGGAACATAGAAAAAATTCCTTAGTGGATACTTTCTTCCCAGCCTCTGTCTAGGTGCAAAGCATCCGAAAATTACCGCGTGGATGCAAAATTTGAAGTCAGTAGTTAGTAGCGAGATAAAAATGCTTGTGTATGTGCCATGTATTTCAGTTTTTCAATCTTTTATCATTCGACAGTTTGACAGCTTTGTGTAGTGTAAGCCTCTAAACACAAACCCCTATCTCGTTGATTTTAATTGATTTTCCCTTCGCTCCCAACAACGTTTTTCCTTCTAAATTCCTCCAAAATCCAATAAAAACAAACAAATGCCGACTTGAACTTTGTCTGTCCACCACCTCCGCATAAAGGGAGAAGCTGGGGGGGGGGGCTACGTTTTTATATTTTGTAATTAAAATTGCTTTTCGAATATAGCACCCGATTGACATTGCAATTAAGACACCCCTTAGATGGACTTGTGACCTCATGCTCAGCATTGATAATTACTCAACACAAGCACTTTGTGTGTTCGATTTTCCCTCATGTCAGTCCCGGACTCATACGATGAGTATGCATTCGAAATAATTATTGTTGCTGCCCCACACGATCGTGCGCGCCCTTCAAATCGTCTTCTACCCACGAAAATGGCGAAACCTCGATACTTGATGAAATATGCTCGCGACTAGCCACTGGGCTGACAGCCAAATATGGAGCCATTAGCCAACTCGATTTTTTTTGGCCACATTTACAGTTTGAACGTGAGAGGTGTAAATATTTTTTTATTTTTTTTGTATTTTGATGACAATTTTTCGCCCACGCACGCATCCATCCATCCACGCACGCACCGAGAGTGTGTGTGTCCACCATTAGAATATTTATTCAAATTAATTTGATTAAAATACAAAGGAATTGACTGTGATGCCGAGCGACGAGGGGGTGTTGGAGGGCGCGCGCGCCAGCCGCCAAATTACACGGCAAATCATATCAAGGAGGAGGAGGAAAGAGGCGACAACGTCAACGTCAACGTTAACGAAGCTATCTCAAGCGGGGAGGCTTCAAAGTTTACTGCATAAATGAATGAATTATAATCGAGTGTTATGTGCGGCTTTGAATTTTTGATTTATTCATCGTGACACCTTCTAGTATTCGCCTACGCCTCTTCCATAATCTAATCACACCAATGAATTTAGATTTACAAAATTAACTTAAATTACTGCACAATCGATATGACAATGATGATTGTGATGACGAGTAGTTGGTTATACAGTAGATGGAGGAAGTTTGAAGGCACTGCAATCCTTGATAGGGAAGAATCACTTTGTTTCAGACATCACTTTGAACTTCTCAGGATGTTTCTGGGTGCGATTCCTTAAGTAGACTAACTCGATACCATACTCAAGTTGCTTCCTTTAAACAGGGGGAGACCCTGGTCGTCGGAGACTTCAACGCCAGAGCATATGAATACGGAATGTCTACAACGGATTCACGAGGAAGACAATTGTTCGAGATGACTGCAAGACGAGGGCTCAACATAGCCCAATGTAGGCAACACACCTTTACATCTTCAGGAGACCCCGACACGAAGGTACAATCCCAGATATTGCGCAATAATCTGTTGCATATAGTGCACACTAACAGTTGGAAACACAGTCTAACAGGGGTTCAGCAGATACATGGGCAACTTTGAAGGCTCCAGACAGGCCTGGAGTTTAAGGCTTAGAAGCTTGTATCAAGGCATATCAAACCCTAATTAGTAACTTCACGTTCATCTAGATTAGGGTATGGGCGTGGAGTTTGGATTCTTCCCCGGAACTTTCGGATTGTCTTGTCTAGACAACAGCCACATAGAGGCGATACACGTTGATGTTATCCTTTTCATTGACAGTCTTACTTACTTACTTCAGTTGGCGCTACAGTCCGGGTTGGACCTGGGCCTCATTGACAGTCAGGCGACAATAAAAGCGATTTTTGGCAGAAAAAAGATCGAAGCTTGTGAGTGGCTCTATAGCGATGAGGTACCCTGTTCTTGGTACACAGCACATGCACCGTGTTAAACTCTGTTGGAAGCAATGAAAGAGCTGATGAACTAGCAAAAAAAAATGATCATCCCCAGGTAGTGTTGGTTAAACATCGATAGTTTCCATTTTCGATAGTTTCGATATTATTCACAAAAAACTATCGATAGTATCGATACTATAAATATTTGAATGCCATTTCTCGAAGCTGACTGATCGGTTCCAATATTCAATTGAACATGAATTTCTATCACAGGTTTTTCCAAGTATTGACGGATGTCACTCGCGCGGTATTGCGCAATAATATTGACCGTGTAAGGGGTTTATTGCGCAATAATTTCGGTTTGCGCAATGTATTGTGTGATGTTAAAACAATTTAATATTTTTTGGAAATTCTTCAATATTTTGCGCATGTCACATAGCATGTGTTCTTTCAGCAACGAATCGATACATAATATTGTGCATCGTGTAAGGACGACGCATTTTCACGCAATATTTTTGGGCAATGTTTTGCGCAATAATATTGCATGGTGTATTAATCTTAGTGTTATCCTTCCTGGATCTTTACTTGGAAAAAACATACATGATGCTGTGGGAAACACGGAACTGCTCGTCGAAGCGAGCGATAATGTAAATGCCGAAGTAGACGCTTTTGCTGTGTAAACGCTTTTTCCTGTGTAGACGCAATCAGCAAAGAAAATTCTTTCTGCAACTGCTGAATTGTAGTATCGGCATCTTGTTCAGTTCTGATTCCATTTTTTTTTTAAAACTTTGGATCTAAAACCGTTGCAAATATGAAAGCCGATCGCATTTGATACGGCTTCAGATGTTTATTGACTGAGCTGATCAACAAATTGAGAACTTCTTGAGCCTCAACAGTAGTTATGATAACCTCAAAACAAGGTAATTTTGCTGATATTCCTCTTATAAGCGGTATTATTTTTACCGTCGCAAGTTCAATTGGCTCAAGAAACACCAAAATTTCATCTACTGCTTCGAAATCCTCGGCTGATAAAGTATTAGGAGCTTTTTCACATTCACTTTTAGCGACTGCCAGTACGCTACGTATCTCCGAAATTCGCTTTAACATGAAATAAGAACTATTCCAGCGAGTATCTATTTGCTGAACAAGTTTTAGTTCTATTTTGTTATTGCGCACGCAATGTGTCGCTCGCTAATGTACTGCTCCGGAAATATGTCGCAAACGCCTTTGCCTTCGTTAATATCAAAGCAAAAGAATCCACTTTAAAGCAATCTTGGACAGTTAAATTTAAACTATAAGCAAAAAATGGAAGGTGACGAATTTTCAATATATCTGCCGTTTTAATCATACAACTTTCTCGCGAATATCTTACTCTACCAAAGTTGCATTAATAGCCTGAAATAAAATGATGAAATGTTACAGGAAATAAAGTCTAACCATAATTTATTTAATAGGATACCCACATAATACCCAATCGCAAAATACCAAAACCCACTATCCTCAACTTTTGAAAAATCCCCAAACACAAATCTCCAAACTGTCCTGCGATTACCGCTCCGCTTTTCTGCTCTATTACTTGCTTGGCGAAAGCGATATAAGGCTATAACTTGGAATATAACAAAAACCTGTGCTTCTAAACGATTTTGGACATAAAAGGACCAGAGTAGCGAAGCGGTGCAATACAGATTCCCAATATGGGGACTTTTGTTTTGGAGATTTTGGTTTGGGGTTTTTGGTTTTGGGGCTAGGGTACCCAACCCTTATTTAATACCACACAATCTTGCATGCGAAAACAAAAAGATATAAATTTTTTTTCAAATCGATAGTATCAACAGTTTTTTAAATAATTTGATAGTATCGATAGACTATCGATGTTTAACCAACACTATCCCCAGGTCGTTGCAATAAATGACGAATGGCATGCATTGTACTTTCTACAAGATTCATCACAATCCCTTGCATTGTCTTCACCAGCAACGTAGTTGGGTTGACTAGACTTCTGTACCCAGTCTTCCATCTATTCTCACAGATTCCCATAAGTTTTTGTGCAGCAAAGGAAGAGCCATCAGGAAATCTGATCGCGCGGTATGATTGCTGCAGTGACGAGGAACCACTTGGGGATATAGCCCGTTTCCTTTACCAGGCCTCAACCACCTAAGACATAAATTCCTAAAAAGGCACTTGTTTTAGGATGTTACGGAACTATTGGGCGAGGATCATGGGTTGTAGTGTAGCAAAAGACACAAGTGTTTATTAAGCAGGATATCTTCTTCCTCCATTCGGCATCAGAACTTCTGCGACTGTTTCCCTTAGAGGTGTGGCAGACTTCTGGTCATTGTAGGGAGTAACGTGTGTAATGGGCATAAGAGTTTGTGCTTAAACTATGACAAACCTTGGTCTTGGCTTGTTGCCTGGAACTGGGATAAGCAACCAAAGTAGGTAGGTAGAGGTGGATGTTTTATTAGAGTTTTTATTCCACATCTCATGTGGTCAGATCCATCTGCCAGAATAAAGAAAAAGCAACAGTTTGCCAATACTCTCACTCGAGATCTCCTTAATGTTGTCGAGGAATGAATTGCCTAAAGTTTGCTTGTTGGCCATCTGCAGAGGAAGCGAATGCATTTCATTCGAATCTCCACAGCTGTGACAGTGCTTCGTCCAATGAAGCAGTGACCTGTACTGATTGTTACAGTTCTGGTGATGACTAAGTGGGTCCTGCTAAGGAGGTCTTTGCTTTTGTTATTGTTGAGGAAGCAAACGCATCTCCAGAGCTGCAACAGTGCTTCGTCGAATGATTTCCAATGGTTTCGAGTTCTGGTGATGACTATGTGGGTCCTGCTAAAGAGGTCTTTGGTTCTGTTCTTGTTTTAGGTTGGCCACATCATTCTGTTGGCCAGCAATGTGAACTGTGAATATGTATGCTGCCTTTAACGGTACGAAATGTCAAGGGCTGAGCCCCGCTTGGTCAATTCATCAGCATGTCACCTACATACTTAAACTTGTTGGTCAATAAGTTTGGAGGATATGAGGGTCGCATAAATGGCTCTGAAAGTAGCTTGCCTATCCACTAAGATAAGCCACACCCTGCAGCTGTGTGATTTTTTTTGAATCTTTCATCATCCAAGGTCTACCTCGTTGTGTGGCATTGGCTTGTACCTAGGGTAATGTCTCAAACCTGCTATGCTCTTAGTTCGTCTATGCAAAGTTTATTACCCAGCAAATTGTGTTACAAAACTTATTCTACTCCACTGTGTCCTTATCAGCGACCAATAACCATAACTAATAGTCTGTCACATAAAAAAAAAACCCATTTACCCCAAAACCATAATTATGCACCCGAAAAATTGAGCAACCTCTGTGGAATTCGCACGAGAAAAAAACAGGAAAAAGAACAACAAATCGACAGCGAAACACTCATGCCAGGCAAACTAGGTTGCGGTGCGTAGGCCGTTTATTGGCTGTTCCGAGACAATGTCTTTCTTCCCCGCTCCCCCGGCTAAAGGTAGACCTCATGCGTGTACAATTATCATAAAAAATTGGAACCAAATCAAGGCAGTGCCTATGCCTATAAACAAGCCCGGTGCGATATAAACGCTCCAAAAACAGTCATTCTGGCTAAATTAACAAATTTTACGATTCCAAATAGTTTTCGTCCGTTTTTTTTGCATTTGTATTTGTATTTGTATTTGTTGTCGCTCCTAATCAGCTGTCTCGTCGTTTTACAAATTTACACACAGAAACACGAACAGTGGGTGCGCAAAAATTCGTTCCACGAAACGACCAAACAGTCTCACTGACTTCCCTCATCGACAAATTTGTCTCGGCGGTGGCGGCGGCCGCGCTGAACAGGTGAATAATCTATGAAGCGCGTGCTTTGTGGGCGTTTAATAGCCAAGAGAGCCATAGACATGGAGGTAGCGTAGACAGAATAATGCGCTCGTCTCCTGGCCTCCATCGTGGTGGCAGCACCACAGATAGGAAACTCGCGATCCAACATCGCGTTGTCGTCCAACCGACTGATGATTATTGGGCCTAGCGTGGTGGAGTACATACCGCCGGCCGTCGTCGTCGTTGTGATACGAAGAAGACTAACGCGTAGAATTAACAAAAATGTGGGGGCGGGGGTGGGGGAAATCACATGAAACGCGAAATGAAATATATCTCAAAGATATTTTTGGTTTATTTGTTTATTTGTGTTTTATTGTTGAGGAATTTTTTGTGTTTTTTTTTTTAATTTTTTTTTTTCTGGGTACTCCTCCCTCTCCTTTGGGGTTTAAGAGATAGAAATTCAAATTTAAAATGATTTCCTAAATATTTTTATTGTTTTGCCGTGGGCTTATTGACGGAATATGACCATAAGCGGTGTTTTAAGGCCAGGAATGGAGAGGAAGGTCTAAAACAAGTGGGCACAATGAAGTAGATTACACTGTAGATGAAAAGTTGAAAGACGCCTTTATTGTTTTGTGGAAGCGTGCACGTTGAAAATATGTATACTTTCACTTATACATCGGCGTTACTTGGAGACAATTTTTAGGGTGTGCTTCAGCTTCTATCTAATTGCATCTTCATAGGAATGGAGGACAGTGAATCTCAGCAAATTCTACATTTGTCATTGTCTAAAGGGTTCTTCTACCAATGACATTTGGCCCGACTCACATGGGAAAACGCTGGACATTGTACCTTCTGGTCGAATGCATCTGTCAGCAAAGTTAATGAATTCGGACAAAGTCGTCAATACAATTTACGAGCGAAAGAAAGCTTGTATAGGATCGAATGTGATCCTTAATTGGTTCCCGTAGGTTAAGAAGTGCGACAAGCAGATTCTCAATCAGATTCGAGGCTGACGTCTTTTTTTTGTTGACACTTGCCTCTCTTTCACCCCACACCCGCGTCATTTAGTGAAGAACGTACCTTGTCAGCATAGTCTGGATGTTTGAGTTGAAATGAAAGATTCCATCGAATTCCCCCGTTTCCCATCGGAGCACATCGCTCATCGCCAATAAAAACAATATTGGCGACAGAATACAGCCCTGTCGAGCCCCACTCTGGATATTGAATTCCTCTCTGAGAGCCTTTCTTCGCACTTGACACTTTGACCCAACAAAAGTTGCCTATTACCCCGTGGTTATCGGCGTTATTCTGGCCATATCTGGGCGGATTTTGTTTAGGAGATCTTCTGTTCTAATCCTTTCGTTGCTCGGCCATATCTTCTTTGATATGTCGCAGTGAATTAACCCCTTCCACTGGAGGTTGGCCTTCTGCAGGAAGTGTGAGTGGATTTGTCCTTTACCCTTGCCGCGAATGAGCTGTGTAGTGCTGAGTTAATTTGCACGTTCGTTTCCTATTATGTCACTGTTTCCAAGAGCAATGTGACCTTGAAGCGTTCGCTCAAGCAGGCACGCTCTGCATAAGTTTGAAGGATATGGTAGCCGAGTCAATAGCTTTGATGGCGACTTGGCTATCCATGTTTTGTTTATGCGTTGTGTCAAGCCCGAGTTCCATGCAAACCACTCGGATTGCCAGTTGTTCCGCCTGGAAGACGTTGACAAAATTCGGCAAGCGGTACAATCTTGATCTTTTCTGTGATTTCGAGTAGACACCGGACCCCAAACCCCAGTTCATCTTTGATCCGTCGGTATAGATGACCGTGTCGAAGTCCTTTACTGCTTCGTCTTTCTTCCACAAAGCTCTGGTGGGGAAACCTACGGTTGCAAACGTGATTGCCATTTGGTAACGATCCAGGATGTTGCTGTGAGTCCGTAGGGCTGTGTTGTCCAAACACCCAGATTCTTTGAGTCTGACTGCGGTATTTTTTGTGTGTAAGCCGTGAGGCAGAAGATGTAGGAGCACAATAGGGGCATCCGTTGGGGCCGACCTTGGTGCTTATACTGGCTGTTCTTTGACATTTTTTTTTTTAAGTTTCGTAAAGTTGCAGCCTTTACTCAACGCGGGCCACCATACAAGGGACCCGTAGGTGAGAATTGGACGGATTATGGCGGTGTACATCCACAAGGTAATCTTTGGATGCAGCCATAGAAGGCTACACATGCTTTCCTTTCTCTGACCTCGATGTTTTGCTTTCAGTTAAGTTGTGGGTTAAGTATGATATTCGGATCTTTAGCTAAGGGGCGATTACACTTCGTATGACGCAGCCTTCACTCGGATCTCTACAAAACCATTGGGTTCCACAACCGTGCAATATCCAATCTGAAAGACAAGAGAAAGAAGAATGATCTTAGTTAGTTGGTTGGTGATCGATTGGCCTTCCTGAATCATCCCGAATTCGAACTCATCCTCAACTGAGAATTGCGGGTAATTATCACCTCGGGCAGCTGAACCTAAATACAAGGGTCAAAACCGTAGCTGAACTTAATGTTGGTACTAATCCAATTGTATGCTCCTCGTAATAACTGATTTTATTAACCACCACAATTAGATTGTCAATTAACACTAATTTCTTTTCTATAAAACGCAATTGATGCAACCTACACAACGATTACATGCGCCACGAAACAAACGTTAACGAATGAGGGCATGAAGGTTAACAATCACCATAAGCCCTTAGCACCTTTAAATGTCGTCTAATTTTTATGCAACAAATTGCTAATTAATTGAAAACTTAAATGCACAACATTTAGTTCACCGCTAAGAGTAGATTAAATTCAAGGTTGATTGCGTAGTATAATTGGCTGACACTAATCCACGTGAGATTAGTCCGCTTTCACTGGCGAAGAGTTCTAAGTTCAAAATCAATTTTATTCGCTTGGAAACTTTGTAATAAGAATGACTAATGATTTAACTATGCCACACCAATGAGACCTCCACTTGAGATATTATTTTGCTCGAACTCCTCCTAATCCCCACATAATTATTGCAATTAAAGCCTCCTCCATCTTCAAGGTTGTCTGTGAGATACAGTGAGTGCTGTGTTCCTCCTCTTCCTACTTCACTGCCACATCATCGTCGCCCAAAGTATAAATAATAAAAATTCCTTTGGGATTTAATCATACACCGCATCTGAGTGAGAATTTATGTCAAAATGAAAAAAAAAAAAAAAAATCCTTCTTCCTCTGACGCCTTGATGACATTTAAATGACTTTAAAAAGAGATCAATGGATAAAAGACAAAGAAAAGAAGAAAAAAACTAGAGCACAGATGTATAAACGCTTTGGTCTTGGGGCCTGATTCTCGAAGGACGGGATCATGCTGCAATTCGTCATAATGTCATAACTTAATGTATCTGGATACATATCGCAGGGCAGTCATTTATTATTTTTTGAAATTCCATACCGAGAGTAGTTCGAGTGCATAATGCAGTTTGCTACTTTGCACGTCAGCCTGTTGACATAAAGCGGCTGGCAGTGGTAGCACTGGGGGTGAAAAATGCAATCGAACCGAAGATGGAAGAGAGAGAGAGAGAGAACACAATTGAAGATAAAGAGTAACCAGCAGCGCCGTGTGACAGTAATCGGAAATTCTTTGAATTTGTCTCGTTGATTCTTTGCAGCTGGATTAATACAAGTGTGAGTTGAGGATAAAGGAGCTGTGGAAAAGATCCATGTAATTTAAGCTGTATAGCACTTTAGAGTGGATTCATTGAATCAAGAAATGAAAGACTAGAGGGCGTCTCAGATCACAGATGGAATTGGTGCCAACAAGAAGGTAAATCTGTGGAAAGACTTCTGTGCTACCAAACTAAGGGAAAGACGATCGTAACTCTGCGACAGATTAATGAGCAATAAGCTAACCTAGAGAACGAACGTAGTCCAAGCTTCTTTTCTGCCGAAATATGTATGACAGACTGTCTGTAGTCGATTCCCACTGCAGCTATGAACAAATTTAGAGACTCATCCCCACAAAGATTGGTCTAATTTCATTGTGAACCTTGAGAGGAGCACCCTTAGAGCACGAAATTGATTTCTCAGTAGAGACTGTCACCTGAACAAGCACTAACATCGCATGAACCTTGCAACAGATTCAAGTTGTAGACTCTGCCTTGAGAATGAAGAGACCTCTCTACACAATCTAATGGAATGTCCAGCCCTCTTTCATTTTAGAAAGAGAATCCTCGGCGGCGAAGTTGTCTCTACGGAATAGTTTGTTGCTATCCACCCAGAGAAGTTTCTTATTTTTCTGACATCTTCTGGAGTGAAACAATTCATCTAGAAAACATAAGGCACAATAAAATTCGTTAGAAACCGCAGTGCCAAGGGCTGTGAACAATCCTTCCGTACACAATAAAAATAATAAGACTGGTGGCTCTAAATGGAATCATAGGAAGTTATGGCCCAATATTTGATAAAGCGAAGACCGACAGAGTTCAAGAAGATAGAAAACCCCTTTCCACCCTTAAAGGTGTGATAACGAGGCATAACACTCTGCGGTACCATATGAAAAAGCTCCATTTTATGGAAGAAGACCTGTGTAGGGGTTGCGGTGGCGAAGAAGTTCATGAGGATACCACCCACTTTCTCTGTCACTGCCCTGGCCTTTACCACCTAAGACGTAAATTCCTCGGATGTCACTTCTTCTGGGGTTCTCGAGGAACTATCCGACAAATCCGTGAACGACCTGAACATTTTCATCAAATCCACAGCTTCAGATGGCAACATTTATGGCGTAGCTGAAACCAATGCTGAATCTCATTCACCACTACCAGCTGGGTAGCTACCCACTCAGTGACTGGCTAACTGATTTCACATGGTCTATTACTGGAGGCTGCACAAGCATACTTCACACACACGCTTGGTAGAACTTCTTTTTTTAGAAAGAAAATTTCCAAATCCCAGGAGCACTCAAACTCGTTCCGGTCCGTTGTACTCCCAAGCAGATATCCCTTTTTGGTGCAGTGGTTTGAGAAACTCAGATTTTGTTCGTTTCTCTCTTTATTTTCGGTGGCTGTTGCTGTTCCCCGACCGGGTTCGAACCTGCACAGGTCGGATCACGAGCGAAGGCACTATCCACTGCACCATCGCCACCCTCTAGAACTTCTTAGTTGGAGACGAAGAATGGCTAGGCAGATGTCGATATGGAAACGAATCGATTATATTTCCTTAGAACCAAAAACGGTGTACATAGCTCAAGTCCGTGTTATCATTCGGACTGTAGAAGTGAGAGACATCTTCATCCAGTCAGTTGCCTTTTGAAGCTATGGGGTCAGAAGCTGTTGAAACTTTGTACGTTTTATTTAATGATAAACAGCTTTGACTCCAGGTTAGACGTCAAGGCACATTGGTGTCCCTTGCAGTGAAATTGCCAATGAGCAAGCAGTGTTACCGAGCTGTTCCCTATAAATGTGTTGAGCAACAGAATCAATAGCAAAGCCTTATGAATAGCAAATACAATATATCTTTTGCACGGCGATATCCATAATAGCGAGATCATTCCCTCTGATCAGCCTAAATTGTTGTGATATGCGACTTGTTTCCGGCATTCTTACGGAACACTGTGCCTAGCTCATAAAGATTACGATTAAAATTGCAAGCCGAAGCAGGAATTAAGTCTCTTTGTCACTAACGACGATTGAGGACTCTTGGTAAGGTCCCTACCCTGAGATTCTTTTTTCAAGTATTCGTATATGCTTGTCTACTGTGCTCTCCTCGCCAGAGATCAATTCTAAAATATGGCCACTCGTACTGGCTACAACTTCCTCCTTCAGATCGATATATCTTCTCAAGACTGGATTTAAACCAAACGGTAGCACTTTTATCAGTGGGATGTCATGTTAACTTTGAGTTATTATACCTAAAGAAGATTTCGAAGGAACATAAGAAATACATAAACAGACAGAAAACTTAAGAGGATCTCTTTCCTCCCGAAGCATCATCATCTCTCGCACTTTCGATGCCCCCAATCTAGAGCCGGAACATTAAATTGGCTAAAAAATGATACAATTTCGGAAGACGACATTAAACAAGAATAAATAATTATACCCCAATCGCGACGACAAGCATAAAAAGGACTTGGAAATTAGCTACACAGGGGCTCTTGAGTCTCGGGCGCTCTGTGAAGGAATTTACACAGCCAGGTGAACAGAAAAGAACAAAAAAAAATAAAAGGTGAAAACAACACCAAAACGTATATTGGATGTGAGAAGATTAAAACATATGCCTAAGCACAGCTTTAGGGTAATAAAATCCTAACGACTACATCGTGTAGGCAGCAGGCATGCTGGCAGACAGGCAACCGAACTGGACACAACATATACAAGCGGGGAAGCATCATCATTTCGAAAGGTTCCTCCAACCAAATGAACGAATTGACTGCGTTTTGGCTCGATGAATACCCGGAATGCTCTCTCCTAGTCAGGCAAGGTTTTCCTTTTTTTTTTTTTTGTCCATGTCATGTCTCCCAGTGTTGGTCATTGTTGGGTTGATGGCTGAGCTGACTGTTAACTGCAACGGAATGAGAAGAATCCATTTACCCTTTTGGTGTCGTAAAAATTCTTAAGTATGATCTGACGGTCCATTAATTTTAAATTTTACGACTGTAGCTACTGTGCGATTGTAAATTATGATTATGGTTGGTTTTGTGTCTTATGTCTTGTGGTCATGTGTGCATACGGGGACAAGCAGATTATTTGCGAAGCGTCCAAGTGCTTTAGGATTTTGTTTTCTTTTTGTCAACTTTTATCTTGAGAAGAGAATTTTCGATCGCCGTTTGCTATATTTGTAGATATTTTGACTTCTAATTCTTAAGTTAAAAAACCGTAAAGTATCTGAAGCAACAACTGTCATAATTATTGAATATGTCAAGAGAAATGCAGCAACTTCAACTACTTCTTTAACAAAATGAATGATCAGAACAGAGCCAAGACGACTGGGAAATCTAAACAGTTTCAGGAGTAGAGTTGAGTCCAACTCTAGAACTCGCGGTAGTATCACAATAGACATACTTTTGTTCTAAGTGTACCTCAGAGGACCACTTCAAACTAATTAACTAAAGCAGGGTCTTCCAAATGCTGCTCCCAAATCTCTTTTCGAAATACAAGAACTAAAGTGCTATTTTGGATCTTTCTAGGCTCACTTCCGTTGAAAGCGTATTGCATCCACTTTTCTACAAAACAATGAGCTGAGTGAACATACGTACACATGTACATGTCGTACTCTACAATGTTATCGATTCTAGAATCTTTTAAATACGTTGATTCCCAAAGCAAAGTACCACAAGGATACATTTTGTCATCGCTAATTCTTAACAATGTTTTACAATAGAGATTTGTATGTCTTAAACTTTGTACATCTCTTTTAGCAACACAAAGGTCTTAACTGTTATCAAAGTAACAAAGATATGGAATTTGATGGTCCTGCTTGGGAACATTCACACAAGAGACCTGCTCAGACTTGGCTTTTCTTTATTGTCTTTTTGAGCGATATATCATTTCGCCTGGTTTTACCCGCTACAACACGCCAGAAGGGCTCTTTTCAATGATTTTTGCAGAAGCTGTAGGGATGAGGAGGAGGAGGAAAATACAACTCATCTCCTCTGCTATTGCCAGCGCTCTCCCACTATCATTTCAATGATAATAGTGACCTTAGTCAAATACCCCTACGCAAAATCCTCACGTATATAAACAACTCCAAATGGTTCTACGGGAAGAATTCTCTCTTAGAGGGATTCTATAGGCATCACAATGGGCTATGAGCCTAAGTGAGTCCCACGGGACACCTATCTACCTAACCTAACCTAATCTACCCGCTACTGTTAGTCATATTTGCCATAGAAGCACCCCTTAAAACTCCCAATGAGGGGTCAAAAGATCCATGTTTTGCCTTGCTCAGCGAAGCAGCAAAATATTGATTTGATTAATAGGCTCACAGGGTTGAAAGTGGTTGCGAACCCGTTGCCTGTTTTCAGGCTTACTTCAGCGCCGGACGGCTCCGTGCGATTTAGAATGCCACAATCATCATCGCTAATGGTAGTTGTTCGACCAATTTTCTATCATTTTTTTGGGCAGCAGAATGGATTTACACTGATTTAAGGGTGACGGAGGAAGGACTTCCATGCCCTGTTAACTCTTTTCGCCTTTGATAACTTTTTCATATTTTCTGGATCCAACACTGCTTCGGTCATCCTGTGTAAGAAGATTTCCTTGGAAAGGAATAGTCTCCTCAATAGTCATCATTTCAAAAATTGTGGCTTCGCTGCTCGTTGAAGCCACGTAATACCAGTAAGTACCTCAACTTTGATTTTTATGGTCACACAGTTTGGTCGAAACAATCAACTGCAGCTTTTCTAAGACATCGGTGCTTCTTCTCCAGAGGTTGCGTTTTGAAGTGAAACACATGCGCTTCTTGGTGTTTTTATCAAGTATTTACTAAATACATATTGAAATAGCTTCTCCCGTTGACCGGGACAATATTCCCTGGATATTGGGAACTATCTGTTCATTCAATTGAATTCAATCCAAAAAAGAAGGCTGTTACTGAGGAAAATGTAGAAAAATTGATAGTGGAAGATGGTCGGATCAAGGCGAATATAATAGCAACGGAGGCTTGATCCTGCAAACTCTTGATAGGTTAGTGTATGATAGGTAACGCAATCAGAAAAAAACAATTAAGAGCGATTTAGCTCTTGCAGTTTGTGGCGACAAATTCAAAGTCACCCCATCAGTAAGAAGGTTGGGGAGGCTGTCTGTACTAGAATACATTCATACTAAGCCAAAAGGAGATCTGTTGTGACACTACTGGCTCTATTGCTATTTTGCCGGTTTATTGACCTAGTCGGAGTTTGTTATAAAGCGAAAAATGCTATTGACGTCAATATTTGTCGAAGAAAGGAGCTTCTCTTCTTCTCTTTTGCTACGGCTGGACAGGTACAAAGAAAATTAACGATTGGTTCTTCCTTCTTCTCGTCTCTGTAGCTTCTGCGAAAATTATTTAAAAAACGGGCCTAGTGCCTTATGCGACTCCATTACTTAATCCAACCAAAATACATCAGCATACACAATTTCTCCTTATTACAACACAAAATAGAAGCACACGATGCATTCGAGTTAAAAATTCTTCACCGATGAGTGTCTTTGCATTGAAATAGAATAGGAAAGGAACACACGGAGAAGAGAATCCTTCAATTATCTCATAGCCTTGCTGGCCGAGAGAGACAAGTTGAGCGCTCAGCCACTAAAAATATCTTTATCAAGCGAATTCCCGATTGTTTTACCACCATGCCGTCAATGCTATAGGGATTCCAAAAAGGCGAAAAACCAGATCAAAAGAACAAGCGTAAAGGGGCAACAAGTCAGCAAGTCATTCGCGCAGAGCCAGATGTGCAATGATGCTGCTGCTGTTGCTGCTTTTGTTTCTCCTTTTCCACCACCAACGCCACCTTCTTCTCGTACCTGCTTTAAAGTTTTCAATTTGTGCGATTTGACTGCCATGTTGCTACTGTGATACGCGGACGCTCTTGAAACAAAAACGATCACCAAAGCCAGCGGCGCATGAAAGCGGTGTTTATAGAAAAAGAAACAAGCAACGGTAGCATAAAAACAACAACAACAACAAGGTGCAGGTAGTGTATTCCTCCAGTGGGATGTAAGAGTTGGAGACCTGGTATTCATATTTGTTTTATATTCTCTCTTCTCACTCATGTTTAGTTCTTTTTATTCGCCACTTGCTGCATACACACATGCCATGTGTCTGTACAATTCCTTCATCCTTGGTGGATGTGTGAAGCGGAGTGGGTTTATATGGTTTGCACTTTCGAATAGACTGACTAAAAAGACTTGTTGTCTGTCTAGGAGGTCTTTAAAGAAATCCTTAACACTATCTTTACTAACCAGTTGCTTTTCCTTTTTTTATTACAGAGTGTCAATGCGCTCCGGTACAAGACGGCCAATGGCCGGCCGGATCTACCCGAGTACCATCCAAAGCCTCCGATGGAGCCACCGCCACCACAACAACCTACATCACAGGGAAACGGCAACATGCCGAAGGTGATGTCGATGCTGGGACCAAAACTTAATCGCAAACCGAGCATTGAACGTGAATTACCTCTGCCATATCATCGCTGTAGTCCAGCGCTCGATTCAGGAGCGGGCAGTTCCCGTTCGGATAGTCCACATTCGCATTCACACTCCCAGCAAGTGACCTGCGCCAGTCGCGCCAGTACAGGTCAGTACAGTCCATCGCCATCGAGTTTTAGTGATGTGGGTCCACCACCGCCAGCGCCGCCACCACGTAATCCCTCAACATCGTCCACACCGCCACCACCCGCCCAATTTTATAAACGAAGATCACCGGCTACTGCTCGACCAGTGGCCTTGTCTGCACCGAATGCAACACGGGGTACATCGCCTGTGTCTGTTGCAGTGTCGGGCAATCCAGTAGCCGCAGCCAATCTTCGTCAAGCACCTGCGATCGCTCAAAATGGTTCGAAAGCGCAACAGCAACTTACGCATCAAATGAAAGCACTTAGCCTCTACCAAAGTGGTGGCAATTCTGGTGAGCCTCCACCGCCGTATCCCATAAATACGGTGCAAACATCGGTACCACCGCCAAGTTATACCGCTTCCATGCAAAGTCGACAGAGTCCAACACAGTCACAATCCGATTATCGGAAATCGCCTAGCAGTGGCATCTACTCGGCAACGTCTGCCGGCTCACCAAGTCCCATCACCGTTACAAACAGTGCAATTCACCCGTTACAAACGTCATCGTTGGCCAGACCACAACCTTGGGGTGCTTATCAGACGCGTACTCAACCCCCGATCATAATGCAATCAGTTAAGTCAACCCAGGTGCAAAAGCCAGTTTTACAGACAGCAGTGGCTCCCCAATCGCCAGTCTCACCGTCTGGATGCAACTCTCCTGTGCACATACTAGCCGCACCACCATCGTATGTGCCCACGATTCAAGCAAAAGTTGCTCAACAACAACAGCAGCAGCAGCAACAACAGGTGGCATCGCCACTGATCGCTGGAACGACTACAATCTCACCAAAACCATCCATTGCGGCGCCCAACGCTCAAATCTCTTCAACACCGCCTCCGCTCATCGGAGGCGGTCTTAATGGAGTTCCAGTAGGTTCTGGGCTCAAAGAGCCTCCGTCTTATGCGAAAAGCATGCAAGCGAAAGCTGCGCAGCATCATCAGGCCCAACAACAGCAGCAACAACAACAACAACAACAACAGCAGCAGCAGCAGCAGCAGCAACAACAACAACAACAGCAACAGCAGCAGCAACAACAACAGCAGCAGCAGCAACAACAGCAGCAGCAACAACAGCAACAACAGCAGCAGCAGCAGCAACAACAGCAAAAACAAGTTCCGGTGACCAGCAGACAACTGCCTCCTCCTCCACCCTATCACGCGAACAGCAATAACAACAACAACAGTAGAAATAACAACAATCTAGATAATAAGCCAAATAGTAGCAACAACAACAATAACAACAACGCCACAACAATACACACTTCGAATAGCAATAATAATTTATTAAACATCAACTCCACAACGCCACCACCAATACCACCATCTAAGAACGGCACTGCTTCCAGCAGCGCACCCATGGTCTCTCAAGTCGGCATCAATAACAACAACGCCAACAATCCATCAAGCAAAAGTGATAATTGCAGAAAGATCAAACACCAGTCACCAATACCCGAGCGTAAGAAAGTCTCCAAGGAGAAGGAAGAAGAGCGCAAAGAATTTCGGATACGGCACTACTCGCCGCAAGCCTTCAAGTTCTTCATGGAACAGCACATTGAGAACGTGCTAAAGTCATATAAGCAACGAACTTACCGTAAGAATCAGCTAGAGAAGGAGATGCTGAAGATTGGTCTGTCAGCACAGACACAGGTGGAGATGCGTAAAATGCTGAACCAGAAGGAAAGCAATTACATTCGACTGAAACGGGCGAAAATGGACAAATCAATGTTTGTACAGATAAAACACATTGGAGTCGGAGCGTTTGGTGAGGTAACGCTTGTACGGAAAATCGATACAACGAATCATTTGTATGCGATGAAAACGTTACGGAAAGCCGATGTGCTAAAGAGAAATCAGGTGGCGCACGTAAAGGCGGAACGAGATATTCTGGCCGAAGCGGATAACAATTGGGTTGTCAAGCTGTACTATAGCTTTCAGGATAAAGAAAATTTATACTTTGTCATGGACTATATTCCGGGTAAGTACTACACTTAGACAAGGAGCATGCGTTATTCTAATTTCATAGGCCAATTTGTTCGCCATTTACTAAGACATAGTGGTAGCCTTTCTTCTCGAACTTGACATTCGAAGAATCAATTCAATGAGTAGAATTTGCTCTACGTTCGTTCACCCAACCATTCCTGTTATGCGTGTTTTATAGTCGTTTTTATTGCCGAATCCGAGCAATTAATGGCTCTGAATGTTACATAGTCCAAAGTCATGGCAATCGCACAAAGTTTCCCGTTTAAAACAACATGGTTGGGTGCCATTTTTAAGAGCAACCAATCGCCCTTTCTCACAATTGTATTCTTAACCATTTCTAAGTATGTTTGACGTTTTCTTTTACTCTTCATTTAGGTGGCGATTTAATGTCATTGTTAATAAAGAAAGGGATATTTGAGGAACCTCTGGCTAGGTTTTACATAGCGGAACTGACATGTGCCGTCGAAAGTGTCCATAAAATGGGTTTCATTCACAGGTAACTATCATAACAAGGCTGACAAAACACAATCGTCAAATCAATGTAAATCTATTTGCAGGGACATTAAACCGGATAATATTCTCATCGACCGAGATGGTCATATCAAATTAACCGATTTCGGACTTTGTACAGGTTTTAGGTGGACTCACAATTCGAAGTACTACCAAGAAAATGGTAAGTTCCACGCCAATTGTGAGCAGAAAGCTGAATAATTTATTGAATTTCCATTTTATAGGTAATCACTCGCGGCAAGACTCAATGGAGCCATGGGAAGATATCATGGAAAATGGAACCCGACCAACTGTGTTGGAAAGGTAAATTGAATGCTGCACTAAATGAATTTGTTAAAATGTAGTTTGTCCTATTGTAGGAGACGAATGCGGGATCATCAACGTGTTCTAGCCCACTCTCTGGTCGGTACACCAAATTACATTGCTCCTGAGGTACTCGAACGCAGTGGTTATACGCAACTTTGTGATTGGTGGAGTGTCGGCGTTATTCTCTATGAGATGTTAGTCGGCCAACCACCATTTTTAGCAAACACACCAGTTGAAACACAACAAAAGGTAGAATTCACTTTAGTTAAACTATTCCAAAACTAAACAAATGTGTGTTTTTTTTTGTTAAGGTTATAAACTGGGAGAAAACTTTACACATCCCACCACAGGCGAAGCTGTGCCGCGAAGCCACCGATCTAATATGCCGATTGTGTTCATCAGCCGATAAGCGGCTTGGCAAAAAGGCCGACGAAGTGAAGGCGCATGACTTCTTTAAGGGTGTCGATTTTGCAGATATGCGCAAACAAATCGCCCCATATATTCCAAAGATTGAGCACCCAACGGATACGTCAAACTTTGATCCAATCGATCCGGATAAGTTACGCTCGGCAAATGAGTCAAATCTGAGCGGTGACGATCTGGACGATACGGGTAAGCCATACCATGGCTTTTTTGAGTTTACATTTAGACGATTCTTTGATGATAAGCTTAATCCGGATATGATGGACGATCAGACGCCGGTATATGTATGAAAGAGAGGTATGCGCCCAAAGGCGACGAAAAGTAGTTTATATAAACAATTGGATTTTTTGTTCTTTCTTTTCTTTCCTTGTCCTTTTTCCCCATCATAAGTCCCATCGTCTATCCTTCTATTCCGCCCCCCCCCCCCTATTAGCCTTAAACACTAATAAATTATTATTTTTCTTAGTTCTTTTTACATCTCTCCCCTTCTCTCTATCTCTAACTTTCTATGAACTAGTGAATAACAATGTGTCAGTTTCATGTCAGTTTGAGAAGTTAAAAGCATACAAGATCACGTACAAAAAAATACACGTGTGCGTTCCCACCGTTTTGTTTAAAAGAAAAACTAATGAAATGATTATTCAGAGTTTCATTTTAATTGAATTGTTAAGTATATTTTTGATGAAATTAGTAAATATTTGCTAAAACTTTGTCGAAAAACGGTGGGAACGAAATTGAGTAAGTGCATCTAGAGCTACTAAGTGGTAGGAATATTAAAAATGGTTGTAAGAGATGTGTACTTTGATCTGTAATCCTTCGTGAAGCATATAACGTTCAATAACTCACGCGCTTCTAAAGGTTTTTATTCATCTTATTGAGTTGATGTGCCTAAAATTGTTCTGTGTCGTATCGTGTTCCTTGTTTAGTAGTTATGTAATTGCTCCCACTTTCGTAAGTCAAATTTGTTTAGGTCCCTTTCTAAAGTGATGTCTTCCCTCATTGTGCCATTTGTGGTAAATTTGAGGACTTCTGAATGAAGGCGGTATGTTGTAGTCATCTTAAACAAATAAGAATACAAAACAAAAAAAAACACTTACTCACTGGTCCTATCATAACGATAACATGCCATCGAGCTCCCCTACTCGATTGGTTTTGATTTCTCTTTAACTATTCTACGCTATGCCATCTTTTGATAGGGGATTTCATTAAATCGCGTAGTTAGATATAAAACTGTAATTTCTTCACCCTGATTCATCGACTGTCGCTATCACGTTATGGGCAACCGCTCCATTCTTTGAAAAGAGTGCTCGTTAGAAATATGATTTTACGTAAAGATGTCCATGCATAAGTGTTCATCGAATTCCTCCAATTGCTAGCGACAGAGAGGAGTGTGAAAGGATACATTCTTGGTGGCTCCTTGCTGTCTACGTTAAACCTTTCTGTAAACAGCATATGGGCATATGGACTCAGCAAAGTAGTTCTCCATCCGGTATCTGAAGTGGTCAGTAGATCAGTCTGTTCAGTAACATTTGCCTTCCAAGTTCAGTTCCTATCTAATTCCTGTTCCTGTCTTATAAGCTCATGCTGTTTGAAAGAAGCAGGATATAACTCTTGAATTTTGAGGGTGTTATGGTTGTTCCGTTTTTATCGCATAATTCTCGGTCCATGAGATCAGCTTATGTTTCTCATACAATACGACCGGACAACAGACTACGCCGCAATTGAAACGCCCAACAGAACGAAGTTGGTATTTTTTAATCTATGTTTAGCTTGATACCTAATAGTTATATTGTTGGTTACCTTAAAGTTGAACAGACTTCGCTCGGTACAATATTATCATATAAATTATCACATTCAACGTGATATTAATTTGCCTATCAAAGAGATGATACGACAACATTAATGCCTCGACATTAGAGGTAACAATGTTCTCTTTGTTCATTGACTGAAAGTGTACTTGTCCAGAAAGATGCCTATAAAAAAGAGAAGCCAACTCCTGCATGAATTTGAATTGATCCATAGTCTAGTCTAGTCGCTGGATCCAAGTGCTTGATTAAGATCCACACACCGCCAACTCTGTTGAATAGGATAAGTGTGGGACCTCTCCTGGTAGGTACACAAGGGGCTTTAAGATCCTATTTATCATTCAAATTTGCAATCGATAAAATTGATGTCTGTTTGACAATCGCATTGTGTACTGACCTACTGAACGAGATGGCAGACAATTTTAGCTGACGTCTGGTTGAAAAACATTTATAGAGAGCAAAGACGACTAGTGACATCGTATTAAGTACGCCACACTTCTTTCTCCACCATCTTACACACCTTATACCATTTTTAGTTTCCAAATCTAACCATTTAAACGCGAGTAAACTGCAATTGGTGCTGAAATAAGAAATACAAACAACTTATAAGTAATACCTTATAAAAGCGCAATGCTCTTCCTTCGAGAAGGCAACATTAACACAACATCATCCAGCTGGCTGGATTAACACCCAAATAAAAACTGAAACAAAACATTAAATGTTAATAAAATAGAAAAGTCCTAAAACTTTTTACCAAATAACGTCTTTTTTTTTTAAATGACAATCAAGTCTTTTGCCAATAATACAAATGAATAAACAGAACTGTAATTGTAAAGAGTGGCCTTAAAGTAAACTTATTCTAAAACTAAATATAAAAAAATTTAGAAAAGAAAACATACTAACCCTATAAGCTGGTCTTATTCGGTTGTGATCAAATTGCATATCTATCTTACTCACTCTAGCTATTAAAACAAAAAACATTTTAACAGAGAATCATATCAAAAAAAAAATATCGAATTTCTTAAAACAGCAACAAAATGCCACAAGAAAAAAAAAAAAAAAAAGAACTAAACTTCTAATAATATCAGATGATTGCAAAAGTTCGTGGCTGATATGAAATTAAAACACAAACGGTTACATTTTAAGGAAACAATTGTATTAATCGGTTGTATAGTCCCCCTCAATTTCTATAACTGTCTCCCAAGGTTTCACAAGCTTGGGGATTCCGTTTTCATAGAAACTGCTAAAAAAAAAAACGTCGTATGTTAGTTTTCGACAGCTTCCACGGAACGAAATTTCTTAACCATTCTGAAGAGACCGAAACAGATGAAAATCTGAAAAAGCAAGGTCTGGAGAATGCGGTGGGTGCTGAAGAATTTCCCATTTTAACTCCTTCAGTTTTTGCAGCGTCTGTCGGGCGACATGCTGCTTGGCGTTATCATGGTGGAAGATGACGTCTTTTCGATTGACTTGAACCAGACGATTTTCTCGAATATAGAGTTGCTCACAATTCTTATTCGCAGTGATTGTTTCGCCAGGTGAAAGCAGCTCGAAATTTTGATTTTCCTAGATAACAGACAGCAATACCTTTATTGAATGCAATCCAGCTTTTGCCACGAAGACGCGGTCCAGCTAATATTTTTCCGTCAAAGAATGCGGAACCCACGTCTCGAGCTTGGAAGTGAATGCAAGTTTATTTAAATGGCGGAATGTTGACGAATGGTCAATATTCAACCTCTCAGCAATTTCCTCGGTTGAAATCCTTGGGTTATTTTCCACTAAGGCACACACAATGTCGTCATCAATGCCGAAAGGCCGTCCAGAACGGGGTTGATCGTCCAAGTTATTATCATCGTTCCGAAATCTAGCAAATCACTTTTTATCTGTCCCAAGAGCAGAAGCACGATCCGAATAAATGTTGTTTTGACTGTTGTTTTGTTGCAGTTTCAACATTCATTCCTTTTCGAAACTTGCCATTAGATGGCAATGATGTAACTTTCATCGTCTAATTCATCAAATTAACTTAAATCAACTTATGATGCCACGACCACTGATATACAACAAGTCCATAAAACGAACCCTAGGCCCGTCATCCAGCAAACACGAACTTTTGCAATCATCTGATACTTTAAATTGCATTTCCTAATAATACATTTTCATTTTTATCATTTTATTTCTTTATTTAATTTAATAACAATGTAAATAGTGTTTAATTTAATTTTTCAAAGAAAAACTTCTCTTTTTTTCTTAATTTAATTTAATTTTTATTTTTTTTTTATTTAACCCTAAAACAATAAACAAAACAAGAAAGGAAACCTTTTCGCGTCGTCATTTAAAACATTAGCTGATTAATTAATTTAGTTTATTTACTGTCATAAGATTATTATTATTTTGTTCGCTCTAAATATAATATAAAGAATATTTTATTAACAAATTTATAGTTATTGTAGTAATTTTTTTATTTTTATTTTATTTTTTTGGTATATAATAATGAAAAGAATATTTTTTAAGTGAATTATTTAAAAGAAAACACAAGCGTATGATTGAATATATTGAAATTTAAATAATGTATAGTTAGATTGATAATTTAGTTAATAGTAATTGTTGTTCTCTTTTTTTGTGTAAAAAAAAAATACATATTAAAAAATTATTTAAAAAAAAAAAAAACAAACATAACTCAGATGTTTTTTATAATTTCAATTTATCGTGGATGGAAATAATTGACACAGGAACTACCAAACCTTCCTCATTCCCAAAAAAGAACGAAACAACTTCTACAACTAACAAGAAGTCAAATTCGAATCGTCACAGGCTTCCTAACCGGATATTGTCATCTTATGACTATGGGAATAGCACAAGACAACACATGCAGAATGTGTGTCACTGTAACTGTCTCACAAAAACACGTCATCGTTTTCTAGGTAACCACTGCTTTATGGCGGAAGATATCACCACCAACTCACCCAAAGGCATCGTCCGTTTTATCACTCACTTCGGAATCATGGAGGAGCTCTAAAATAGAGGATATCACAATAGGCCCACCTGTGGCCGCAGTGATAAGGGACTTGTGCCCGCCTCACTTACTAATCTAATCTAAACCTCCCCCATCATATAACGCACTGGTAAGGAGTATTCACTAGGGCATTCGCAAAGGGATGGGAGGATGAAAGCATGCCCGACGACTGCAATATCAGTTCTATTTGCCCTATCTTCAAGAAAGGTAATCATGTCTACAAAGCACTGAGTTCCCATTACTGTAACTCAGATGCCATTCTAGGCTGCTTTAATACTCTCCAGGACCTCTTAAAGCGGAATAACGTCAAGCTCTGGTGGGTACCAGGACACAGAGGCATTGAAGGCAATAAAATTGCAGATCAGCTTGCCAGGAAAGGCCATTCAGAAAGTAACATAGGTGCCGAATCCTTCCGTCTTCAGAATAGAGTTCCAATGATGGAACGGACATGGAACGATTCTTTTTTTGCTCGGAACTAGTTACGGGAAACATGTCCGCTGAACTATTTAGTTTTATGGACATTTTGGGGTTGAAGGAAATGATGTATTGATATTTCCTTGAACATGTTTGGAACTTTGTAAATAGGTAGATAGGTAGGGAGGTAGGCAACAATAACAGTCTTTGAATAACTTTAAAAGACATAACTTTAATAACATTTTAATAAAGACATTAATACCTACAGATGGCGCATTGGCATTTCAAATAATAAATAAAATAATTTTTTTTTTCAAAGCAAAACCTGTGAGAAAAAAATTATGCCGAGAGTAAATTTTTAAAGAAATAATTCACAAATATAACTACCATTAATCCAACGTAGATATTTTTGAATTTCACTTCACTTCAAATTGCCAAAAGAAAAAATAAAAAAAACAACACAAAAATATTCCATTCTCCAAACGTAGCACATTGATTTCAATTCAAATGGAGTGGAACTACGAACGAAAAGAACTATGGAACTAAAAGAGCTAGAGAACATATCCAGGTCCAGGAACTATTCGTTCTCGGACATGTTAACAGTTCTTTCCCTCTTTTAGTTCCATAGTTCCCTTCGTTCGCAGTTCCACTCCAAATGAAATATACGTATGGACATGATGAAGATTTCCTTTTAGAACGCATACAATTCAAATTCTGGCACGCACATACCAGCGATAAGCTTCACACACACGGTTCTTGTCGATCAGCAAGCAAATTTCGCATGTGTGTTATGTGTGTGTATAGTTCTTTCGTTCATTCATCCCTCTGTGAAGTCGGAACTATATGGAACTACGGACATGTTAAGGTTGAGTTTACGGAAAGATCGGACATGTTTCCGACAGAGGACATAGTTCCGGGAACTATACAGATCCGGAACGACTCAACTCTACTTCAGAATGAGTCTGGACAGATGGGAAAAACAAAACTTCTTATCCTACTGGAACAACACTCAGTTGGCCATCCGATCCTTGAACAAAACCACAAAAAATATTCTCAATCATAAAAGAGACGATATCAGAAGGCTTGCCGACTTCCTCACCGGTCACTGCAGCCTCAGATATCATTGACATCAACTCAATATAGTTCAGGAATTTGAATGCCGACTCAGCTTAGAAGAAGATGAATCAACGGAACACGTACTATATGAGTTCGTGGCTGTCTGCAGAGTCAGGAAACACTTGCTCAACAAAGAATTTCTAATACCGGAGGGCACTCGAAAATGCCTCGACTGGAGATATCCTCAACTTCATAAGGAAGATAGAGGACCTCCTTGTCTAACTGGCTCTAGGCGCAATAGAGGTCGCAGAGCCTAACCAATAATAAAAATATATTTCTTGCAAGGACTACAGGGTCATCCAACAAGAGATGTAATTTTCAAAGAAACAAAGTAAAAACTCTGAGGTTAGTTATGGAATACAATATTTGCCAAAGGTCCGCCTCAGCTCTGCCTACAAAGCGTCATTCTTTTGATGACGTTTTCGAATAATTGCGGCTGTTTTTCCTTTTAGTGCATGAATCGTTGGTGGAGCATTGGCGTAGATTTTTAATCTTTGTCATAGTCCCAAAGGAAAAAGTCGAATGACGTTAAAACACACGATCTCGGTGGCCAATTGAAGTCTCCATTTGGAGAAATCACATGTCCAAGAAATTTGTCACGCAAAAGAGCAATTGTTTCACCAGCTGTGTGGCATGTGGCGCCATCCTGCTGAAAATAAACTTCGTTCACATCCATAGCATCAATTTCAAACAAAAAAAAGTCAGTCAACATCAATCCATTTAATGAAACGGTCGCACCAGTATCATTTTCGAAAAAAATAAGGTCCAATGACAACGCCAGCCCAAAAACCGCAGCAAACTTTCACTCGTTCTCTTGGGTTTCGGAGCCCCAGATGCGACAGTTTTGTTTGTTTTTGTAGCCAGAGCTTCATCACTCAGAAAAATCATGTTCATTTATTTCCAACACCCAATCAGCGAATTCTTCAATTCAAGGAACATATGTAGGCTAAGATCTTTATGCAAAATGCGGTGCAAAGAGATTGCGGATAGGCCCAGTTCCTAGGATCGTCTTAAAATGAACACACCTTAGTTTTCAGTCACTCTCTCAGCTACGGCGGCGATATTTTCAGCTGATCTTGTCAGACGAACACTTGACACCAGCGTACCACTCCTCATCACTTAGCTACTTGTTCTCATCATGATACCGTGACACTTGCATCTCAGATTCATCTCGGGTAAAGGGATACGAGATATTATCCGTTTTCTAAACTCCACAGGTTCGATCTCGACTCCGATTGTCTCACATCTTCAACAACACATATCATAAATCAGGTCACACGAGTCGTAATGAAAAGGCATATCCTAGTGCTATTTGGATTCTGTAGAAGCGCCACCTCTACCTACCTACCTGCATCACAAAGTTCTTTCAAACAATCTCTAGAAACACCGAAGATCTTACATTTTTCAAGCCCTAGCCTTACTAACCACTTAACACTTGATTATTCAATAAAAATAATAAATACTTATATACGAGTCTAAAATGGAAGTCTTATAATTTTTTCCATAAATAAGGTCCACACAGGCACGAGAAACCAAGATGTCGAGGTCTCAAAAAGACCATCCACCTATCCTTAAAGTAGTTTGTCCGGCAAATTTCCAACTTTTCATACAAAATTTTTCCTGAAGTACTAGTCGCCCAGAAATTTTAGTAGGCATCCATTCCAGTTTTTGGCGGCATTTTTGTTTTGTAGCCTCTCTAAAGCGGGGGAAAAGTTGCTGAAAGGGGTACAAATGGTATATAGCCGTGTACTTTCAAGGTTGCTCTACACGATGATGTCTTCCAAATTTGCGTAACATGTACCGTTATGCAATGACATGAAAAACAAAACATTTTTAAATCACGACAAATGGCTCCCAAATTTTTGAAGCTTCTATAAACAGGGTAAAGGTTGCCGAAAAGTTAAACATTTGCATGTAGTCCTATGCTCTCGAGGTTGTTCTACAAGATGGCGTTTTCTAAAATTCTATAACGTGTACCGTTATGAGCTTATATGACCAAATATGAAATAAATCAGGGAGGACATTGTTTTAAAATGTTCATCAATATATTTTATTTCAGTTTTTGTTGTTTTTCTTTTCATAAAACTAGTGTTCGAGGAGCAAGGTGGGATCAAAAATGTTAAGAAGTTGAAGTGATGGGTGCAGCTGGCTTTCTTGTAAAGATGATTTCCGTAGAGGGCGTATAATTAAGCTGGAGGCAAGGTTTAAGTGACGATGTCACAGTGCGCTAGAGTCGTTGCATATCATGCTTGGATGCGTTTAGGAGCACCACGTTGTTAAATAAATTGATTTAGGATCTTTGAAACGCTGTTTAGTACGACGACGGGTTGGTGTTGTTTGATGCGATATTACCGCTTATTGACTTATCTGCACATGAATTGACATCGGAAAATGGTTCTTTCTTGGCTTGCCTTTGCCTGATGTAAAATTGAAGATAGAATGGATACCACAAGATAAGGAGACGAAAGTGATGAATTCAGGAATGAAAGTTTGCAATGATGAAGTATTTGCAGACCTATAAATATATTAAATCTAAAATTTAAGCAAGTATGTATCACCCTTCTTATTTTGTAAATGAAATATGTAATACCAATCAGTTTATAACCATCATCCACGAAGTCCTATGGGATGGAAAAGTATGCCTACACGACGACACTGCTTCCAATAACTATTAATCGACGTTGGCGGGGTAGAACGCAGCGAAACGCTAGTACGCGGTCTCCACATCTCATCATTCACAAGGAGATCTGGAAGTCTTTCTATCAGTCAACTGTCAATCAAATTGATCACATTGCCATCGACTCAAGAAACTCTTTTAGTAAAATAAATGTCCAAAAGTTCCCAGGGGCGAACAACGCTTCGAAACCGCTCAATCGAAACGAGAAAGCTTACTCCAGAAGAAAAGAGGATGGGAAATGACATCACCGAGCGCAGAGTCCCGAAACGTCTCAACAAATTCCCATCGGATATGACAATCTTTAGAAGCCCAACAAGCAAGTTAAGAAAACGAAAATAGAGCGCCGCAAAGAAGGATTGGCAAGATGTACCGGCATCCCTTCCGACCCCGGTTAACAAAATATCGGGCGAAGCATATTCCACGAACCATGTACAGGTTACTATCTTAGGCTGACGAGTAATGGGCATTCATGGAAGTGTAACCCCCAGACAACACAGACGATGCACTGTTACATCGAATTCGTTCCTACTTGGCTGACCAAGGCCATTAGCAGAATGGTAACGTCCTGATAATACGTTGAGCTACAAGCAGCAGAAAGAAATGATAAACCCATCTAAAATTTAATCCCGAATACCTTAGCGACGACTGGACGATCCTTGATATTGATGATCTCACTGATGCAGGTCAGCCAAGTAGCTATTATGCTGAACAATTACGCGTTGGCGATGCTTCCATAAAAAGGCTTTAGATCAAACGAATGGAACTTGCACGTGTCATATCCAATGGATCAGCATCAGACCAACATACATAAGTCTTGACCTCAACTGAAACAAATAGTCAAAAATCATAGATTATTATCCGGAAGATAAGAACAAGAAAGTTAGTAACATAAATACATTATTCTGATCGGTTGCCACAATTTTAGCATGAAATTTCCGTAGCTAGCTCATGGTATATACTTTAATCTCTAAGATAAACATGAAATTAAGACAATCCTGAAACACTGCTTTGCCATTGATGGCAATTTCCACGTTTACAGAAGCTTTAAGTTTTCCTATTTTAAAAATTCTATTCAAATAAATTGCAGTTGTAACGACATTATTTCCACAATATGGCGGAACACTAGATTCTTTAACGTCTACCGCGCCATCTTAAGAAAAATATACCCAACCGTACACTTCGAACAAAAATTATTTCTCTGAAATATCTCAAACGTCAAGTGTCAGCTTAAACTTCAACACGTGCATACATTTTACTTCGTGGTCTGCATGAATTTTGTTTATTTCTTCAAAAAATATAATAATTCCAAGTAATTAATTAATAAAATGTCACTCCGTGAGAAAATACTTATGAAGAAAATAAAAAAACGTGAGAAAATGAAAAAAGAATTGGCAATTAAGAAAGGAAAACTACAAAATGGTGAAGAAAATGGCAAGTTTCCCGGCATAAATTTCTCATTTTACAAACGTGTTTTCAATATAAGTTTTCATTTTGAAGGTGTTGCAGAGGATTTTGAACAAGTTCCCCAGGTGAAGAAGATTCCAAAGAAGCGTAAGCAAGCTGCTGTAATAGAAGTTTCAGAAGATGATGGTAAGTGTTGGACTAAATACAACCAGAAGTGTTAGAGAAGAGTGATGATTTAAAGGCGAATTTGAAGATGCACCCCTAGTTAGTCAGGTGGAGCAATCTTAAGAAATTATGTTCATTAATATACTGACTGTAAAGGCCATTATAAATATGTAGTCTTCCTTTTGAAAGCAGTTCTGTATAGTGAATGAATTAATGTTTCCAGATTCATCAGAAGGTGAAGAGCCAGCGGCGGAAAATGGGAAAGTTCTATCCAATTCAGAGCCGAAGAAAAATAAGAAGAACCCCAAGCAACCAATCACTCAACCAGCGGCAGAAGATTCTGATGAAAACGAACAGAACAGCGATGCTTCTGGAACGACAAACAACCGTGATCCTAACGATTTAGCATTCGCTTCTCTCAAGGGTCTGGTGTCCGAAGAAACCCTCAAAGCCGTGGGCGAAATGGGCTTCACGAATATGACGGAAATTCAGTCAAAGGCTATTCCACCACTGCTGGAGGGGCGAGACTTGGTAGGTGCTGCAAAGACAGGTTCAGGCAAGACATTGGCTTTCCTTATACCTGCAGTGGAATTGATATACAAGCTGCGCTTCATGCCAAGAAATGGAACTGGCATCATAATCATATCTCCAACTCGAGAATTGTCCATGCAGACATTTGGTGTGCTCAAGGAATTGATGGCCCATCATCATCACACCTACGGCTTGGTAATGGGTGGTTCAAATCGTTCAGTTGAGAGTGAAAAGTTGGGAAAAGGTGAGTTCTGCCTCAGTATGTCTGAGAAATATCCGTTTCTTATGTTTTGTTTTCAGGAATTAACATTCTGGTGGCAACGCCTGGACGTCTACTGGATCACTTGCAAAATTCCCCTGACTTCCTCTACAAGAACCTGCAATGCTTGATTATTGATGAAGTTGATCGAATCCTAGAAATTGGTTTCGAAGAGGAACTCAAGCAGATCGTCAACTTACTTCCTAGTAAGTTATTCTGCTCCAAATTGTGTTAAAATGGTTATGGTGACTCCTTTTGCTTTTTTAGAACGTCGTCAAACAATGTTGTTCTCCGCCACTCAGACTGACAAAATCGATGCACTGTCCAAGTTGGCACTAAAAAAAGAACCAATCTACGTCGGTGTCGATGATCATGAGGAAACAGCTACTGTCAGTGGTCTAGAACAGGGTTACATTGTGTGTCCTTCTGAGAAACGTCTGTTGGTTCTTTTCACTTTTCTCAAGAAGAACCGCAAGAAGAAGGTGATGGTGTTCTTTTCGTCATGTATGTCCGTTAAGTATCATCATGAACTGTTCAACTACATTGATCTACCTGTCACATCAATTCATGTAAGTGTGTCTCGTCCCATCTGCAATGTTGGAGGAACTTTTGTTAATTTTCTTTCTCTTGTAGGGCAAACAAAAACAGACCAAGCGTACTACGACATTCTTCCAGTTCTGTAACGCTGCGGAAGGCATTCTTCTGTGCACAGATGTGGCAGCTAGAGGTTTGGACATTCCACAAGTGGATTGGATTGTACAATATGATCCACCAGATGATCCAAAGGAATATATTCATCGGGTTGGACGTACCGCTCGTGGTCAGGGTAGTTCTGGGCACGCCCTGTTATTGCTAAGGCCCGAGGAACTAGGCTTCTTGAGATATTTGAAAATGGCCAAAGTGCCATTGAATGAGTTTGAGTTTTCGTGGAAAAAAATTGCTGACATTCAATTGCAGGTGAGTTTAATGAAAACCGTATGATTGTTTGAGTGGATGTTGAGGTGTCTTCGATAGTTTGCGTCAATAACAAACACCGCTAACTCTTTGAAGTTTTGGAATACACCGAACAGAATATTTCTATCGGATCGCCTTTCATCTTGTCGCTTCTTTGAACTTTCATCACATTTTGAATCGTTTTCCTATTGATGGCCATCTTTAGTGGTCCAGACAAGGTTTTTCGACTATAGTTCAGTAAATTTTCTTTAATTTCCCCCTACCATTGCCTGGCAGAAGCAGCACACTGTGAATAGGGACACAATTGGTTACTCTACTTGGTGCACGATCAGTTGACGAATTAGCAAGACAGCCGCAGGGATTACTTCAGCGTTAACAAACGCATGTCTTTTGCCAAGCAGTTAACATACCAAAGCTGCTGGCTTCTATGATCGGTTACCGACTTAAAGACGGCTAAACGAAGTCAACGTCTTTAAATTATCAGCAGTAATCATTGGGCCCTGGGCAAACACAATCAGGGGTTGGACACAGTATGCAATGCCTTTTGCACCTTTCAAATGTCCTATTGCCCACATTAGGTGGACTGCTCTAGAGTAATATCACATTTCAAAGATCTAAAGAATCAGCGATACCTCTATGTTTGACAGCCCATGGAATGTAGTTGTGTTTGGTTCTACCAAGGGCATGCTCAACGTCAAAAAAGGCACACTACGACTTCCTTGAAACGATAGAACTCGAAGATGTCTTTCCATGTTCTCGACCACTATCAAAATGTGCCGATTCTAGTAATCGAGTCGTTATCACTGTGAATTCCTGAGTCCCGTCGTCAGCCCTATTTTCAGCAGCTTTCCGCCTATGGGAACAAGGATTAAGTCGTCACTTTCCTTATGCTGTCAACCTTATCCACCAAACGCGTCGGAGAAGTGTATAAAATTCTTGGTTTGTTGCAATCCTTGTGTTTCTAAAGTAATGCGAGGTCCTGAATCTTGATAGTTCTAAGCCGACTTACATACATAAGACACAAGCCTTGTAGATCCTAGTTACATCAGAATTCTTAAGAGAAAAACTTATTTGTGAACATTTTTGAATCTCATTATCTTGATCTAGTTCACTGCATGTCAATCTAAGCTAAAGTATGAAACATAGACGAGTCATTTGTTTGCAATTGAATTAATCACAAGTGACTGATGGTTGTTTTGGTTCTAGAATAACAAAGAATAATGCGATTGAAACAGTTAGGTCATAGCCCAAGAAACATGTACAGTTACGTAATTCACTTTGGAATGGAACCACATGCAATTCTAGAAACGATGGGCGTTGCATTTATTCTCTCATTGTTTAATATAGAATCTCTCAACATCTGCTTACTAGGTTGCATAACGGCCAATACAAAACAAACAACCAAAACACTCAAGTGTACATTTACGTTAAGGGTCAAGCCACCCAGTCTCCTTTCTTTCGCTCCATTTGAAGTGCATTGCACACTTCAAGTGCTGCTAGACTTCTTGCGAATATACAGCACATCGCTTCACCGATGCTCTAACTTAATTTGCGATGTTTGTTTGCTTTTTAGTCACTCCCTCATTGGAATCCGCTCCTTTGGAGCAGCAATTCAACGAATCAACTTATCGTAGAAAAGAAAAGAAAAAAAAGAAAATCATTTCTGATTATGATATTCGATACCGACCGCGCGCCCTATTTATGTTAATCGTTAAATTAATTCCACTCTTTGTTTTGTTATTTCAGCTGGAGAAACTCATTTCGAAGAATTACTTCCTCAATCAGTCAGCCAAGGAGGCGTTCAAAGCATACGTTCGGGCTTACGATTCGCATCAATTGAAGACGATATTCGATGTGAATACTCTTGACTTGCAGACGGTGGCGAAGAGTTTTGGCTTCCTGGTGCCACCAGTGGTTGATCTAAAGATTGGCTTTAGACGAACACGTCCCGAGAAACGTGTGGGTGGCGGTGGCTATGGTTATTATAAGGAATTGAATGAGAATAAGTCGAACCAGAAGGTTTACAAGCAAGTAACACACGAACAGTTGAACAAGAAGAAGAAGTTTACGAGATGAAATGCTCCAGCAGTGGGAGTTTTCAAAAAAACATTAACAAATTCAATAGAAATGTACATACACATACGTATGATTTTGTTTTTATTTTAAAAAAATTATAAGAAATAAAGTCTACAATTTGTTATTGTAGCTTATTTTTGTGTTTCTTTGTTGGAAGGCTCAGATTCTATCGACAAACGTACAGAGACAGCCAAGTTGAAATCCACAGCCTGTTGCCACCTTCCTTTTCTTGACTGTAAAGAGGCTGACTTTTTTTTTTGATCTAGGCTTAAGGTAAGAGTATCTTTAAATCCCAGCCACTTGGCTCGCGAAGAAGAGGAATCGCGGAAACCTTGGTCTAGTAAACTGGAAGCAGCGTACCCGGGACCCTGAAGGATGGAAAACAGCATTAGTTCAGGCTCAGACCCTCCAAGGGTCGCTGGCCTGATAAGTAAGTAAGGCTTAAGCGCGCTGTATGCTAGTAAATATCGACATTAGGGGAATGACATTAAGGCAAGCATAGCGACTGTTCTGTTGTGATATTTTCGGCATCGGTATGTACATATACTTGGCATGACAGCTCATAGAAAGCTAAGGCCTAGCTTCTCACAACCATTCATGTTGTGCGTGTTATATTCTTCGCACGAATGGAAGGGACCTACAGTTGCCGACTCTGAACGGTGAGAATTGAGAAGCTTTTCATGATAGATTATACTCTTGCCAGTTTGTCATTCCTGCGAAGAGGTGGTGCCGCTAAAAAACGTTTGGTGGTTTTCGAGAATCGAACCTGTGTCTCTCGCTTAGTAGTTCAACGCACTAAGCTACGGCGCTGGTAATCGAGGAAATGGGGAATGAGGTTCCGAAGCTTGTACAAGAAAGTAAAAGAACGTGCTAAGGCTACAAAATCCGGACCGAAGCCCAAAAAGACGAGTAAGAGAACATAGTAGTAGAATCGCGAGGACAGACTGTTTCTGTAGACGACAATCTGAATTCTGCTATAAAGCAGTATGAACCATACAATATGGACGATGGGAGGTTCCTAACACGAATGTCAAAGATGAAGTTTTATAGATGCCAGTTCTGCTGTGTGGCGCAGATGGTCGATGATAATCAGGAAATCCGAGGAGATACTGGGCTCTTTCAAAAGAAAAATACTTTGTTGGCGGTCTTACTTACTTTCGCGGTCTTATTTGCGAGGAGGGCGAATGCAAGAGGTGATACAGTCACGAATTATATGAGCTGTTACAAGATGTGGATGTATGTACATACTACATAGGGTTGGAAACATCAAACGGATGACTCGGGACAACCAAAAAGACAGAATCCCTGTTAGAAGGACCAAGCTATCGCGGATGCTACAATGCTTGGCCTAACAAACTGGCAACAACATGATCGGGACAGAAGAGAATTGAAGGCGAGTCTTTATGAGTTAAGAATCAAGAGTTGAAAATGCAAGAATTCCCTTTTTCGAATTTGGCATAAAGCTAGGTTTGATTGGTGTGCAACCAACAGTCTACCTAAGCATGGACATTAAGGATGATTATAAAAGTCAAGCTACTGACAGAAGTACAGTAGAGCGATAGCAACAAGTTTAGGCCAAAAAATGGTCTTATCTAAGAGAGGGACGGACTATTGGATGAAAATTAAAATATTAGAGAGCTCTACTTAAAGAAGTTCACGCTGACAAACAGCCTCCACGTGGCGCTCCTGGATAGCTATCTCAGCATCCGCTGAATAGTGAACTATTGTTTTCAGCCGTGTTCTAGACAAAAGTACACGTTCTTCTACCCTGACCGGTTTTGGCGGTTCTGCATGGGATTAACGGCCCAAGAACGTAAGAAACGTATTTTTACAAGAGAGAACTTAAAGAAAAGCCCACCGTGGAGTAAGGAGCACTTTTCAAAAGAAGATTGTCCCTTCTGAGCATTCTAAGTTACTAGGGATCAGTGAGGTAAATTAAAACTGCTCAAAGTAAACGCACAACCTCGTTACCGACCCGCATTATGAAGTAAAGCACATACACTGCTCTTTAAGCCATCATCAGGCATCGGAACCTGCATTTACTTCTTTCCCACAAGCTTCTCACGAACTAGCCAACCATACTTAAAACGTCGTTAATTTTTAATAACATTCCACCCAAAGCATTGCTTACAAGCTCTCCACATCACTTTGACCACTTCCATTTCCACAAAAATTTAATTACACCTTCTGTGGGTGGATTTAATCGTGACACACATCTGTGCAGCGACAAACACTTGGACCAAATTATTCGATAATTTATCGATTGTTAAAAGTTTTTTTTTTTCAATCGACTGTCGCTACCAGTTTGTATCAACATCGATTGCAACGCCATATGGTGCTCGCCGTGCCCTGCCCATAGATGAGCCCGCTTCGCCCATCCTCATCATGGCCTATTTAATGACATAAACCAATTATTTGGCATCAAATTCAGACAGCGAAACCAATAGAATACCCTGGCTATTCCATATCGATGATCATCGGTCTCTCCAGAGCTTGTTTATCGAACCATAAAACAAAAGTCAACTCCTCCGCTTTGAAGATTCCTTATTTGTGAACTAAATTTACTGTCTTCCATAAGCCCACCAAATTCGAATTGGAAACTTAATTGGTGTGACTCGCTGGCGGAGGTGGAGGCTGCCATTGTCACACACGAATACAATGTGAAATAAATATTCCAGAAACAAGTAATAAAGTGCGATATGGCTTCGCTCCCACGACTCAATGACCAAATATGCACTGAACGGCTATAATAAGGCCCAAGATGGGCAAAGCCAAATCAATCTGAATGGTCGTGGTGGACTAAAACATCGCCTCTCGCATCCGATTGCGATGGAAATAAGTTTGAATACAAATGACATCATTCGATGGAGGTTTACTTTGACTAAGTGCTAGGAGAAGAGTCATCCAATGGCCGATGAATGGAAAATAACCATGAATGAAAAATCGTAAGCTTATTGAGCGCAGTGGCTCCTCGAAGTGTTTCGCCATGGGTTTGGTGTTTATCTTGTTCAAAGTATTGATTGACGCTGATGTAGGACCATCCAGGATGAGATATAACCCTTGCCAAAGTTTTCAACTTTATAGTACTCAGGTCACTTAGTTTGTTGGAAAAGTGCCTTCGGTCCTTTATTGATCAGAGCATGGGACAAACCGATTCAACTTCCTCTCCAGTTTCCCCATGCAGTTTAAGTAATCATTACGACCTGACAGCGTCTCTGCAAAGGAATACCCATGATGCAGTGGTAACTGAGTAACGCTGCGACTTGGTCTTACCAAGGAAAGGCATAGCTTTTTGTCTACAGGACCTATTTCGGTCAAATAACGTTAACTTCCCTGGAAGACAGTCACTCTTATCATATCAATGGTTGGCTAGAGTTTCCCAACAGTTTCATGTCGAATGCTGAGCTCATGGGCCGAAAACCTGGCGACGTTAAACACCTATCTTTCCGACTGCAAATCTGGTTTCGGCCAAAATCGGATCACAATGGATTGATCTTTCATGATAAACTAATGGCGAGCTCAGTCGGACTGAATCTATAGAGTTAGGCGACCTAACCATCTTCACGGATGGATTCATGATGGAGTTTACCAAGTCGTGATTTTGGCAATGCTTCATGTGCTTGACCACTCTTCATGGCATTGGAAAACCAAGTAGCATCGAGTACACTTTACACTGGGTTGGGTTAGAAGACACTAAGGCATCGAAGGAATCGAAAAGGATGAATGGGTCAGCAACTGAATTTGTAAGTCCTGATTTATTCGCTGTCATAGGCAGAGTAAAGGTAAAAGACATGATCGAAATGTCAAAATGTTTGCCGGCTGTACAAAGAAGGAAGTTCTATGCATGACACAAGGAACTGTCAGATGGGTAGGAAAACGAACATTTCAGATACAATCTGAAGCAGATGGGTCTTCCACAAGCTGATACCTGCAAATTGTGTAAGTGTCCGGTGCTGGCTGGAAGAAGAAATGTTATTTTGGGCTGCCAATAGATTCGAACCTAGAGGATTAGCTAAATGTCTTTTCTTCTAAGGAATTACTAGAGTTGGGAAGAGGAATCTCGGTCAGGAAAGAACTGCTTTGGATTGCACCTTTGACAAGGATGATTCGTGGAAGAAAGATGATATTTTTCGATATATGTATGCATCTCTCTACTTACCTACTAAAGGTGGCGCTACAGTCCGGGGTGGACCTGGGCCTCAACCAACAAGCGTCTCCAGCCAGCTCGATCTTTAGCTAGCTGCCTCCAGTTGGTTGAGGGCCTCCTTCCACTTGCATGAGCCACCTGAGTCGCGGTCTTCCTCTACTGTGCTGTCCCTCGGGGGCGGATTCGAAGGCTTTTCGGACCGGAGCATTGGTGCCCATCCGCTCTACATGACCCAGCAACCTCACTCCTTGGACCTTTACTTTTCTGGCTAAGTCGATGTCGCTGTACAGCCCGTACAGTTCGTCGTTGTATCTCCTCCGTCTATGCAGACGGGACCGAAAATCATTCGAAGAACTTTCCCCTCGATGCAGCCAAGAGCGACCTCAGGATGTATCTCTCTGTGTAGTATATGCAAAGGCAAGCGCTCTGGTACGTGCCTCGATTATATCTTCAACAGCTGCATATGTGTCCCACACAAACTTCACATTGGTTACTTAACCGACTATAATCAATCTAAAGACTGACAGTTTAATCCGATTCCATCCAACAGCGGTCGACAATGACTTCTTTAAAAAATACGTGTTCACATTTTACCACATTCGCATTAGTTGTCCCAAAGTTAACTGACATCTTAGCCCTGTAAATCCATGCCATGTCTCGTTCCATTTAATGCTGGAACAACTTGATTGAACAGCCACAGCGCTGGCGCTTAAGCATATGCGTAACCTCTCCTAGCAGGCGCCTTTCTCAAAAATAACGACTTCACAGTGCATAACGTCAAGAGTACCCACCACAAACGGTCAAATGCATTTGAATACAATGCCACATGGATAATTTGTAAGTTATCCATTTTGGATGCATGCAACCCAAAAACGGGTGACAAACTGTGAAGTTGATTTGTTTCGGAAACGCTGCGGGCGCACTCTAAAATTCACACCTTCTCCGGCGGCGAGGAGTGATGTGACTTGTGCGCGCCAAGTTGTTAAAAAGACATTTTCACTTCGCTTGGTTCGTGTAAGCTTTTGCATTGCAAATTATTGTGAAATTCTGGCGCAAGTGGAGGCATTTTTTTTTTTTTTTTTTTCTGTTTTTTTCGTTGCCAATTTGTGCCGCAGATAATGGAAAAATCTAATTTAATAAACCTTACACAATGCGAATGAAGTAATCCCATCCGTTGCATACACTAGTGTACTCACATGACAATTGCCTTATTCGTTTGACATTCGGTCTTGCTGGCAAAGACGCTGAATAATGAGGCGAATTGTTGTATTAAATGGATACCTAGATACTTATGTGAGACTTATATGGAGGCGTGCAGTGATTCATAGTTTGTTGTCAGGATTTAGCCAAATCTGATGGTATACTCGTAGTTTGGTAAATGGATTATGACATGGTTGGTATCCAAAAAGTTTGGTTAGAGGTTAAACTGGAGCAACGGTGCGCCATAATTGTGAACTGAAATAGGGACTTAGAGACAATATTACAACGACCTGAACAGCTTCTTAAGGAGTTTTTATTGGTTGGATAGGTATGTGTGGAGTTCCTTTATTCCTAACCGAATGGAGAGTATCAAACAGGTTTGGTTTGAAGTAAGTTTATTGTCTTGTAAAGCCAATCCATCAGAGGAGTTAGAGTGACTACAGCTATCCATGTTCGATTTGTCAAATTCCTTGACCAAAAAATTGAGGCAAAAATACTACTTTGCCATCCATAGCTATCAATTTCGAAGCCTTCAACTTCTTAGATAAGGCCAATTTGCTTGCTGCGCAAAGCTCTACCCTTCCAGATTGTGGTCTGTAACCGTCTGTACTCTAAGAGTGTCGACTTTTGAATAGGACAAATCCACTTTCCCACTCGCATAGTTGCAGGAGTACTTAGAAGTTTCAACATTCACAAATCTGTTGGTTCAGATACTTAACTTAAGGTGGCGCTACAGTCCGGGGTGGACTCGGGCCTCAATTCAACCAACAGGCGTCTCCAGCCAGCTAGTTGCCTCTAGTTTCGCACGCTAAGTTGTTTGAGGTCCTCTTCCACTTGCGTGCGCCACCTAAGTAGCGGTCTTCTGCTGGTTCAGATGGAATTCCATAATTCAGAAGAGATTTTCCTTTGATATTTCAAAAGTATTTGACAGAGTTTGGCACCAAGCTGCATGCATATGGCATCGATGTATCTCTTCCTCAATGGCAGAGATCAAGTAATAATGACTGTATTTTGGTCATTCATCACAAACATGAGGAATTCTGTTTCTCCATCAATTTCGACGCTGTCAATTTCTTAGACAAAGCCAATCTGCTTGCTGCGTCAGCTCTACGCTTCCAGACTTTTCCTCTGTCTTCGTCTGTACTCTAGAGTGTCGAGTTTTGCCACCGATTCTCTTCCTAAATGATCTCTTTGAATGCGATCCATTCCTTCACATGACAGCACCCTCGGTTTCTCATATTCGTTTCCTAACACACGCCCGTGCTACTCCGAATGCTTAACTTCCAAAACCTAATGCTGTCTAGTGTCTTCTGTCACAAGCGAATCTTAAACCTTGTACCATATTATCCATGAATGGTAACGAACTGCTAATTACCGGAGCTGGAAGACTCTCCATCCTCGGTATGTTGGTTAACGACAACCTTCGTTGAAGCGACCACATATTCGAAGTTGCTAAAAACACTGCGAAATGTTTAGGTTTCCTCAAACGATGCAAGGACTACTTTACGCTCTCTGATCTGGCTTCAATCTTTAAGGTGTTCATTCGTCCGAAGCTCGAATACAATGGTGTCATGTTCTTCTACAAACAAGGCTCCTCACCGGATACTGCCCGGTTAAAAAAAATAAAACGTCTCATGACTATGGAAATAGCACAGGATAACACCAGTTCACCTAAAGACTTCGCAGGATTCATCACTCGCTCCGATTTCATGAAGGAGCTCTAGATTACTCGTAGGTTAGGTAGGAGTGGCAGGCCGCAGGTGCAACCTCACTAAGACCACCAGGATCTGTACTTCAACCAGAAATACTACCCGCAGAACCAGCTGGAGCTTGCTATGAAGCGCTGGAGACTGCCTATGTTGATGTCAGCCAATTCACTTAGGTTATTGAAGAAGCTGGCTTCTAAGTATGGTATTCTTCGAGCTGAAAGGGCCGGGCATGTACAGAGAATGTGGAGAATCGTCTCCTCTTCTTCCTCATCCATGGAGCTTCTGCAGAAGTCGCTGTAAAGGAGGCCCAGCCTAAAGGCATGCTTGCCGATGGTGCAGTGTCGCGTAATGACACCAACTAAGGTGCTTATTAAGAATCTTTTCCGTCTGATGAGACCAGCGTTTGAGATCCAGCTTTGGCCAAGGAGCTCTAAAGATGAGGACATTATAAAAATGTCTACAAGTGACTGCAGTGTTAAATGTTTCACACATCATCAACCAGGCCACTCGAGTCGTGCTAACAAAAAGGCACATCCTAGTGCTATTTAAGTTCTGTTGAACCGCCACCTTTACCTACCTACCTATGCCGCATCAAATCATTTGGATTGAGGGTATTTTGGGGTTCGGCGGAGCCTTCTTTTTTTCGACATTTCAGTCAAAGGACGTTATTTTTTAACGTTCCGAAATGAAAGATATTACTTTTCATTTCTTAGGCCATCACACGGAACCACGCTCTTGCCAAAGGTCTGAGAGTCGAGCTCAAGCAAGCACTCGATTCCGAGCTTAGGTAAGGTAAGGTTGAAGTGGCTGCCGGTTATAGCCACACACTTAGACCAGTGATAGGTCCATTATGATACCACATGGATCTGAAGAGATCTACATACCTACTCGTTAAACCAGTTGAAGCTTTTTATGAAGCGAAGGAGGTTTTTAATATCTGTATTTATCAGATCGCCTAAGTCGTTAAAGTAGAATTCCCCTAAATGGAGTCTTCTTTTACGGGAGAGAGCTGGACAGTTTCAAAGAAGGTGGCAAATAGTTTCCTCCTCCCATTTGTCGATGCAGCTTCTACAGAAATCGTTTGAATGGACCCCAAGCCTTGTTGCATGCTTGCCTATTAGACAGTGTCCCGTGATGACACCTATTATGGAATTGATATGCGATCTGTTGAGAGAAAGTAAATTCTTCAGATCCAGGCATGGCCAAATCCGCTTTGTCGCTAGACACGTTATACCATTTGTCCACCTAGAATTTGTTTTCTCGATGGCATCCAGCTTGAGCTTAAGTTTACATGTAGCGATCGGTATACCCAGGGTGTCTCTTTCTGTGGGCACGGGTACGGTTGTTCCATATCTGGCGAGTTCAACAGCCTTGCAGTTCCCTGGAATATTTCTATGCCCCGGCACCCAACAAAGGTGAAATTTGAATTGCTCTGCCATCTTTATAAGAGATGATCAGCAATCAAGAGCTACTAACGAATTTGAAGAAACTGATTTCAGGGACCTGATTGCTGCTCGACTGTCTGAAAAGATACGTATATCTGTAGAAGATATCACGTTTTTCTTTGGCTTGACTTCTTTGATCGCCAATATTTCCACCTGGAACACGATAAAATGATTTGGAAGACGGAAAGGCAGGCTGAGATTAAGCCTGTCGAAGAAAACAAAACCACCTATTTAGACCCTCATTAGTTTTAGATCCGTCGCGTCGTCGGTGTAAAAGTAGATCGAATTGTCCTGAAGAAACGACTTATTCTCACCAAGTGACCTAGAGGCAATGGAAGCAAGGAAGTTTTTATTGAAATTTAGCTTGGGTGTGGTGTAGTCTATGTTTCCATGGAAGATTTTGGATTTATTCAAAATGGAGGCGTGGCCAAAATATTTGGTAGATCACTGTGAAATTGATTTGAGGCGAACAGCCATTTGTCTGCCAAGGATGTCAAGGATGTCAGATTCCGAGCTTGGTCATTACGATATTATATTTTGAGCGGTCCGTAATTATGGTATCCCAATAAACTGAGCTATTTATTCACCCCCCAGGTCAAGGGTATAAATCCACTCTTGAATAAAGTCTGCGCAATCAAATGAGAAGCAGAAAAAACCACAAAACCTCTAGCAATTTGTATCTTACATTTGCGATCTTGTATCATAGTTTCTTCATTCAATCTAAAATAGTTTAATATTCCAAAGAAGGGCAAATTGATTACGTTTTCGGATAGATTAAGCGTTACATCATTCCGTCACTTAGTTCCATCATTGCAGTTGTGTTTGTTTTACTATTTCAATCCCATCAAATGGAACTTGTCTTCGCTGATTTTTTCAAGCTGATTTTCAGATACTACACTGTACACTGAGTTAGGTTTATAATAATTCTCTGGAAGACAGACATGTCATCAGTTTAGGTGATGCATGATATTAGAAATAGCAATAACCGTAAAAATTCATCAGGTCTTACAAACCGTGACAAAATTGTATTTAATTTGAATTTAATAAGATTTACCATTGAAGTTTTTGTTTGTCTTGTTTTGTATTTCCGTTTGTCTTTTCGAGGAACAACATCACATATTTGGAAATAAAAAAAAAAAAATAAAACAGCAACAACGAAGAAACAAGGTTAGGTAGGTACATGAATTAGCGAGGGTAATTTGTTTTTGTGGGTGGAAACCTGTCACCAGTGGATCATAGTTCGTGATGTCACGAAATCAATCTTACTGTGGGTTTTAGTAGGTATTGCCAGTAAAGTTTTGTTAAACCGCTTTTGTACAGAACTGTACGCGACGAAAATATCAATATTTGCGAGTCAAAGATTTGACAGTAGTATAACATAGGCTGGACCTTTACACGACAATTAATCAAGTCTCTGAATGACTGCATGAGTGTACCTACTATGCTAGGAATATATCAACACTAACAAGCATAGGCACCACTAGTATGCCATTAGGCTAGGTTTGGTTGCTGTGGCAGGCTGCAAATTGAAACTTCACTTAGACTTGAGGTCCTTTGTGTTACTACATGGATCTGTACTTTAACCAGAACCACCCGGATCTTCCTCTAAAGCCCTAGAGGCTACGTTTGCTTGTGTCAGTCAGTTCGCCTAGGCTGTGAAAGCTGGCTCCTAAGTGTGCTCTTCCTCAAGCTGAGAAGGCCGGACATATGCAGAGAAAATGGAGAATTGCCTCCTTCTCCTCCTCGTCCTTCCCTTGCGGAGTCAGTCTGCTCCTCGAAAATTTTTCCAACACTTTCTCTCTATTGCCAACTCTAGGTGGAGAAATCTAGCAACCTGTGCCATATCCAGACGGATATGGCCCGCCTACAATAAAAACAGAACGAAGGACCTAATCAATAGGAACCGCATCGAGACAGCAGGAATCACAGCAATTAGCACGGGCCACTGGCCTATAGGTCCACACGCTGCCAAGTTAGGTATCCTGTTCAACCCCTACTGCCGCAGTTGCGACAACTCACGCGAAAAGGAATGAGTGACTTTCTCTGTGACTACCCAGCACAAGCCAGAGCTAGGCAGCGCACACTCGGAAAACATAAAATTCAGCAACATTATCAATTTTCTTAACTCCACAGGATGGATCTGAAATCCCCACTCTAAGCTACGCCCATCAACATCCAGGTCACGTGAGTTGTGGTATCAAAACGGCGCATCAGCGCTTCTTGTGTCTCTGGCAGGCTCACCAGCTTTAAACATTTCTACCTACCTACCTAGACCGGATAAGTTCCTTTGTGTTAGAAATACTACCCGCAGAACCAGCTGAAGCTTGCTATAAAACGCTGGAGGCTACCTATGCTTGTGTCAGTCAGTTCGTTTAGGTTGTGAAAGGAGCTGGTGTTTAAGTATGCTCTTCTTCGAGCAGAGGGGGGCGGACATGTGCAGAGAAGGTGGAGAATTGTCTCATCCTCCTCCTCCTCGTCCATGCAACTTCTGCAAAAGTCGTTGTAGAGGACTGTGGTACATATGAGCAGTCTTTTCTGTCTGATGAGACAGTGAGAGGGTTTGTGATCTTTGGCTTTGGCCAAATCTGCTTAGTCCACCTGTGCATGGCGATGCCGACCCTTTTCTTTTTTTAAGTAACGATTTGCAGTTGGCGAGAGGCATTCTTAAATTCTCCTTTTCCAGTAGAATTGGTAGAATTGTGCCCTCCCTGGTGAGTTAATCAGCCATGCAGTTGCCTGGAACGTCCCTATGTCCCGGCACCCATTATAAGGAACATTTAGAATTGCTCATCTCGTTAAGAGACAAGCGGCAATTTAAGGTTGTTTTCGAGTTAAAGGCGACAGACTCCAGGGATTTCGGCTTGAAAGACACTGCAATAGTCAGGCAAACGGAAGGAGATGCTTACGTTCACATCCTTGGAGAATTAACCCCCGTCCTCTCCCGATTCTCTTTTAGAGCTATCTGTGTAAAAGGAGATGGAACCCTTTCGTTGTAGCTCAAAATCTTAATGTGGTAACGAAGTTTTTATCGAATAGGAATCGTTGTAAGGTGTAGTCTGTGCTTTGCAGAAGGAATTCAAGATATTTCAGAATGGTTGAGTGTCCAATGCGTGTAGCTGCACTGGCTACCACTTGTTTGCTGTAAATATCTAAAGGTATCAGATGGGATAGTGTATCTAGAGCCGCCGTTGAGGTAGTTCTGCTCCTCTAATATATATACAGGCTGATCTTTGTACTTTTCCCAGATGGTTACGATTGATGGCTTTATCGAGGCTAGCATGGCATTAGAACCATTCCAATTGCAGCCCTTGAAACAATACTCGAACAGATTCAAAAGGTCTGTACTTAAGGGAACAGCCGCGAAAAGTATCCCACGTTTAAAGCAATCAACCTACCAAGAGATGCCTCAGCTAATGAAAATTCCATCAACTCGAATGGAATTCTGAATTTTCACAAATAGTTCGAAAACCGAAGGAGTGGGCTCCGGGATCTACTCGCTAGAACTAGACTAGTCAAGGTGCTTTTAAAGCTATTTCGTTCACAGGAGTAAAGTCAACGAGACGAGCTCAAAACACCGTTAATCCCAATGTAAAACTCTGACGGGTCTTTTGACACAGTGATATCCATGAACTTCCAAAGAAAACCTGACGAGAGATGGAGCGCACTCTCATCATGTAGTTTCTTCAGAGAACTTTGGACAAACAACAATCAAATATGAACAAGGCACATTCTTGGGTTAAACAAATCAATTTAACGCTGTTCATAGGAATCATTAGAGGCTACAATCTACTGGCAGCCCACCTTAGAAAAAGCATTTGAGTCCTGACCACTTATTCAGGGGTTGCGGCGTTATTTCGTTTGTGAATGCCCCAACCTATGTAGAACCAGAAAGACGTCCCTTTGAGAATACTTTCTGAATAGCCTGGGTAATCTAGCCCTCAAAAATCATCCTTAAACTCATGACTACAATCCGGGGTGGACCTGGGTCTCAACCAACAAGCGTCTTCAGCCAGCTTGATCTTTTGCTATCCGCCTCCAGTTTCGCACTCTAAGTTGGTTGAGATCCCCTTCGCCAACACCAAACAACTTACACAGACTCTACTTTTTTGTCTTCCCTTTCAGAATGAACATTCCACGCTAGGGCAACACAATGGATCCTTGGTGATCCGAATGAGGACGAAAATGCACTTAGTGTCAACGGCATGAGGTCGTTGATTTTGGTCTAGCTTACATTGTATAGACTTAACCAACATGTAGCTTGTCGTATGGAGCTCGAGTTCTGTGGAAACACCATTAAAGCCGGGATCTCATGGATACATTCCACCAAATGATGGCGTGGAGGACATTAAATCATCAAATTTACGTTTATCTAATCCCATTTGTTGCAAAGATTGCAACTCAAGTATTTCAGATGTCCCGACCCGGCCTAATCACAACCCATTTCCAATTAATTGTGTTTTGATGAACAGTCCAACTCCATGTTGTGTCGTATTATTAGCAGTTCATCTGCACATGCTGCAATACCATGCTTGTTAAATTAAAGTCAAGTCGTGGTATCTCACGGCGCTCATTGGAAGCCCATTAGCAGAAAGCTTAACCAAGATTCAAGACGATTAGTAGTTTTTTTTCCCACCATCTCAGCTACTGTCATCGTTGTCCACTGCAATTTAATTAATTAATTCCCAACCACATGTCGATGGCCATCGTCACTGATATTTAATTAATTTCCTCGACCGAAATGCCATGCTCGGTTATGCGTGGGTTCAATGCAACGCCATCTAGTCGTAACGTCAGGCTGGTCGTCCATTAATTTTCAGCAAAAATTACACGAGAGCGCCAAATCAATGAATTAAACATTTTATCGGTCAAATTGTGGGGGACGGGAGGCCGGACAAAATTATAAAAGCCTCCAACAAAACAACTCATTCATTCATAAGTGCCACAGGTGAGAAGCAAACCTCTTGAATGAACCATTCCAAGCAAACGCCCACCACACCAAGCGCCAATTTGGAGGCTCCTCTGATAGATTTCACTGATTCATTCATTGACCACTGACCACTTTGAGAGATAATCAACACCGAAAGTCAACAGCGTTAAGAGAGAGAATAAAAGGCAAACGAAAGAGAATGTGAGCAACAATTTCGGGCCTACACGTCTAAAATACGCGAACAAAAAACAATGGTCGCCAGAGTGACAGTGGGTGGCGGATACCTACGCCATTCTGACGTTTTAATTTATGAACAAATCCAATCTCAATGTGAATCTGAATCTGAATCAATTGCAGTAAAGTGAAATCTGGTGGACGTGTTTCCATCGAAGTCGTAGAGTTGGCCAATCCATTGGGCAATTAATGAAAATGTTGTTTGGCCAAATTTGTTATTCGGAATTTGGTCAACAACTCCATCTCTCTTGGGACAGAGAACACTTTGTCTTAGTTCCGTCACTAGATGGTGCTAGCTGTGGAATGTTGTTGAATGAAACGTGGTAACAAGTAAGAGGATAGGAAGCTGCCATGATTGGTGCCAGTTTCGAGCACACGTCGACCTCTAAAAGTCGGCCCACATATGTGGTTTTTTTTTTTTGAGCGGGCCTCCGCCTTTTCTGTGTGCATTATGTTGTCATTGGCGTTACGAGATGAAGAAACCCGTATGGGGATGTCGCTCCGATCTCGAACATTTGAATGTCAGCAAATTGGTTGTTAAATTGTTGCAGTGCATGGGTGCGATAGAATTTATCTTCACCTGACAGGTTTGCCAAATGGAACAGGAGAGTGATGAGAAGCAAGAAGGCATGGGTAGAGTGGAGTAAGTGTACATTTTGATGGGCGCAGTCATAAAGAAAAGTGTCATCAGCTCACAGATTAAGATCCTTACAAACTAAGGAGACCACACTGTGCTTGTTGAAAGGAACGATCCGAACGAACTGTCAACGTAACCTAAGAGCTAACTAACCTAGGGGTCAGCTTCAAACAGTTTGAGAACGACTTGAGAAACCGACGAAGAGTGGTTAAATACTCCAAGTCAATGGAAAGATTTGGCAGCATCTCCTTAAGCTGTCAAAAAGTACTCTTAACTCAACTTTGGCAGGATCTGTCGTTAAGGAAACGTAACGAACGTGTCAGTGGTAAGTGCGTTGGACTGCTATACGAGAGGACACAGGTTCGATCCTAGAAAACCCACCAAATGTTTTTTCACCGCACCACCTCTTCACAGACATGACAAACCTGCAAGAGTCTAATCTGTTATGAAAAAGCTTCTGAGTCTGCCGTTCGAAGTCGGCAATAAAACTGTAGGTCCCTTCCATATAACACGCGTAACATGAATGGTTGTGAGAAGCCAGGCATTGGCTCTCTATGAGCTGCTTGATAAACTGCCTAAAAGAAGGGGTAACCACACCTTTCGTTGAGGCAGAATCCATCTGCGGGATTGCAATACACATAATCCATCATCTAGGTGAAGGCAACTCCAAATAATGTGTGTAAGCCTTGGAAGACACTTCTAAAACTGAGACGAGCCGAGGCACTAGGTTTAAGTAAAAAAAGACTCAGAATGCCTGCTTGGGGTTAGGGTACATTTGCTGTTCACGTAGACCAACAGTTACTTACTTAAGGCGACGCTTCAGTCTGGAATGGACCTGGGCCTCAATCAAAAAGCGTGTCCAGGCAGCTCGATCCTACCGAACTTAGAACCTAAGAACTTAGAAATAGAAACCACTAGGTAAGAACCAACCTAGTAGAGATACAAATCTCAGAAGATCCTGCAGCTTAAATTATGAACGTCCTTCAGCTCATCAAAAAAGTGACAGCCAACAGTCAACATTCTTCCAAGAGTCTGGTCAGGATCTCCAGAAAGCAGGTGCTGAATAGATTCTCTCCAGTTGTCCTTGCAACTTCTACAAAAGTCTTTAAGCCGCTCAACGTAAATACCAACGCTACTGTGTTCAGTAAAGATGTCAGAAACGACTGGTGTATCTCTTTGACTGAGTTACTTATTTACTTACTTAGGTGGCGCTACAGTTCGGGGTGAACCTGGACCTCAACCAACAAGCTTCTCCAATTAGCCCGGTCCCTAGCTAACCGCCTCGAGTTACGCACTCCAAGTTGGTTGAGGTCCCCTTCTACTTGTGCGCGCCACCTTAGGCGAGGTCTTCCTCTACTGCGTTGTCCCTCCGGGTTGGATTCGAAGACTCTTCGGGCCGAAGCGTTGGTGTCCATTCGCTCTAGCCATCTTAAACGATCAATGCGTAGTTTTTTGACTAAGTCGATGTCGCTGTACAGCTCGTATAATTCGTCGTTGAACCTCCTCCTCCATAACCCGTCAACGCACACGGGACCAAGTTGACGACTGAGTTAAATCAGAAAAAATGTCGGGCCTTCGTCTTTCAAGGACCATTGACCTAAGTGTTCTCGTTATTTAGCACGTTTTTAGATTAGTCTCCATTGCATACTTATTCTTTTAAGGGTTTCAGCATCAATTTTGGAATATTTTTCTGCTGAATGGGATGTGTACAAGCCTTCCTGTAAATTCATAAAATAGCCTAGATAACGACTTGCGGATTCAGTAAAGGAGCAAATGAAACTTCGGACTACTTCTGGGGGCAATGTAGAAGAAGATAAGACAAGACCAGTCTTAGCATATTCGTCAGCTATTTAGCCTTCAAATACATACGTACGTTACCGCTGTCTGTCTGTGAGTTTCTCAAGCCTGATTGGCTTCACTCCACTATTTACACATCCAATCGACTACGCGTGATGCAGTGATACCAGATCTTTGGCTTTCCTTACATTCAGCACTGGATCTAGTCAAGATCTATTATTCGACTCATAGTTAGCTAAGAATGTAAGGTGGCTGTCCCCTCGCAAAGTAAAAAGGCAAATACTCGTAGACCATTTGGATCTGCGACCTGAAAGCAGAGAGACTTGATCGCTGCCCGAAAGTCGACTCAATATGGGAAAATTCACTCAAGTTGTCGAAGTGATAGGCTGCTTAAGCTTTCTTCTTTGGAACTGGTACACAGAAAGGAGAAGACAGATTCTGTTTGCTTCTCACAACCTCGTATCAGGCAGCTTGTGTTGTGGCAGGAATGCTACCGATCAATATACTGGCAGAAGAACTACAGAGAAAGTTCCTAAACCTAAAGCAACAGGAGCGGCGGTTATTATCCAGTGATGCGGACACAACAGAAAGGACCGCAAGCGTGAGGGAGTGGCAGCAACGTTGGAATCTTTCGTCTAAGGACATCAAAATCTGGATAAATCGCAGACACGGCGAAGTAAACTTTTACATTACACAACTGCTAACGGGACATGGTTGTTTCCGGTCATATCTTCACCGGTTTAAAAATGACAACTCCCCCACTTGTCCATCTTGCAGTGATACTCTCGAGGACGTGGAGCATGTATTCTTTCACTACCCAAGATTTCAGTCACAAAGAGAAGCTCTACGAATTGTATTGGAAGAAACACCAACTCCTGAGAATATTGTGCAGCACATGCTAGTCTCGGAAAATTAGTGGAGCACAGTGAGTTCCTACGCCAAAGGTATATATGCCAAGAGTTGAGACGACTTGAGCGAGAAAGAAGAGAGAGCGGGGAAAACACAAGAAACAGCGCAAAGAACACGAGCAGACACATACTTGCAGAAACGCGCATCCCTTAAGTAACGCACCGACTTACAGAGACGCACAGACAGACAGATATAAGAACATATGCGCACACAGCAGCACGCAGACTTACAGGCCTTATAGACTTAAAAATACCTTTCGTGCAATGCACAAACATCCCCAGACGTACAGACTCACACAAATCTGTCGACAGGAGGCAGCTACGGCTGCTCTTCATGTTTGTCAATGGGGCGATTACGGTCCTGATAAGGGACCTCCTAAGCGATCTTGGTTTGTCTTGCTGACCTCATAGTATGCACTTCAACAGAAGTTTACACGTAGCGATTGCCCGATTCTCTCGTTCCGGAAGACTATTTGGAGTAGACCGGAAATGAGGGCTCCGATGAGCTTGCCAGGCAAGGTTCAGAGAAGAAATTCTCCGGCCCGTATCTTCGGTTAGGGCTTCTATCGATGGTTGGGTTTTTAGTAAACACAACTGTAAATGGCATGACTCTCCAGGATGCAGGCAGACTAAACAGATCCTTCCCGATGTCTGTAAGAAATCCACGGCATTCTTGCTGTCTCTCAGCAGAAAAGACTGCATTTTGTCAAACATCCCAACGTATTAGGTTTAAGTGACACTTCTGTCTGTGACGCTTTTGGAGAGCGCGACGACACTGCGGAATATTTCCTATGTGATTGTCCTGCCTTTGCTCGTATCAGGTGGCAGATTTTTGGGGCTGATGTGATGAGTGCTGGTAAACTAAGCTCCTTATCCCTGAAGTTCTTACTCGACGTTCTTAGATAGACGAAAAAAATTGTAATTGTTACCCAATCCAGGAGTTTGATAGAAGTCTGGCTATCAGTTAAAGTGGTGATGTCCTTGCAGGAGGCTTATTTATACTGGAGTCAAAGTGAGGCCTGTTATCAGGTAGATGGAAGAAAAACACCTTCTTTAACTCGCTCCTCGGTTTCGGATACGCCAGTTGAGAAGTAAATGGACGAGTCTTCGTGGAGAATGAAAATATTTGTCAAGATTCATCTGTTTTCCAAGCGAAGACTTACAAATGGAGAAGCCTTTTTCGAAACTACTTTAGACTGTAAGACGAATTTACTCGGCTACAGGGTAACGCCAAGATTCAGTGGAGGACTTCGTAGAGGATTATCCGTCCCGATTTATCACTGCATCGATTAAACTTCAATGGTCTGGGACCTCCTTGTTTACTTTATTCCTAGGTATAGCAACAAATTTTGTATCAAAAAGTCCGACTTCTCTTAACCATTTCACACGTATCCCCACCCAACATACAATGGACGACAGACGGCTCTTCCTTTATTACTGATAAAACTTCTCGATTCAGTGTTAACCTACACACGGTGTTTAGATATTTTTAGATCTTTAAATGGGCCAACAGCATGGAAGCAGACAATTCCAATAATTTCTGTATAATGTTTGACAGGTCGGGGGTAGAACTGCAGCACCAACAACAGCAACGGCACGATCCAGGAGTTGATTTGTTTTTGCATTAATTTTATGTCTTTTAGATATGCTTAGAGGTGCAAACGACGACGTCCATAGACTTTATCAGACGTCTAAATAAATTTAATCGACAGAGTATCGGAACGACCAACACGACGACGAGAACTTATGAAAGCAGAAAAACAAAGCAAGTGGACAGCAAAAACAAAAAGAAAAGAGAATCCTCCGAGTGACGCAAAACATGTCCTTTGGGTCAATGATCTACTTGTTGAATTGAATATTTAAGATGTAAATGATGCCAGGATATACACTTGATTGCTGAACATTTCGAGTATGGCTACGGGTCAACTCTCCGCTCTTCATTTTGGAACCATTAGTGAATAACTCATGTCGCCAAAGATGCATGCTAAGCTTGCGTCCTTCTAACATCGTAAGAAACTCAGGAGAGTGTACACGAAGAAGGAGTTCAAGGGAACTCTTTGTTACTTTGAGTCTCTTTGGTGAAACGACTTCCACAGGGTATTTCTTAAATGTTCGGCCGCTAAGCACAGCCTATCAACTTCCTTAAAATTCACGAGGGAGAAACAAAGATGTCGATAGAGTTGTTCTTCTTCGCCATAGCTACATTGCTGACGGATCAACTTGAGAGGGTGACTACATCTTAAACAGTGCGTTGCAAGTTATGAAATGATTCACTGAGACTATTGACAGAGATCTCTAGGTGGATGATGGAGACTTGAAGCTGATGACGAAGGCTTTGCTGATGACGAAGACTTTAGGCTGATGACGAGAATTTCGGGCTTATGACGGAGACTATAAGCTGATAACGAAGAGTTTGGCTGATGAGGAAGACTCTAGGCTGATGACGAGGACTCTAGGCTGATGGCGAGAACTCCAGGCTGATGAGGAAGACTCTAGGCTGATGAGGAAGACTCTAGGCTGATGAGGAAGACTCTAGGCTTATGACGAGGACTTCTGGCTTATAAAGGAGACTTTAGGCTGATGACGAAGACTCTAGGCTGATGACAGCATAACTACAATATAAGCACGGATTGTGGCATAGAAAGTCAGTTACTCCTTTTGGCTAAGATATTTGCCTAGTCTTCTGTCGATATTTATAATGGGAGTCTTGTGGTCGTCGCGGCTTATTGGTGAGTGCGTAGGGCTACTAAGCGAGAGAGTACAGATTTGCACCTTGGAGGATGGTGGTAAACATATGTACTTCCACGTTGCAAGGCTTGCTACAGTAAAGAGATATAGGTTGTTATTGCTAGGACATCCTTCACTTGGATCACTACGGGTCCGTTGTGTTCTTCTAGAGTGGAATATCCAGTTTGAAAGAGAAGACAAATAAGAAGAGTCGTCTTTAGTTGTTTGACCTTCCTCAACCATTTAGAATGATTTTTGGTGTTTACATCTCCCAAGTTTTTGAATTAGCATTCGCGAAGGACCATCTTTTTGGTTGCGCATAGGCTGGGGCATTCCAATAAGAAATATCGCTACAGCATCTGCATAATTTGACAGAACTTAAACACATTCTTCTAAGGTAGGCTGCCAAAAGGTTGTGGCCTGTGATAATTCCTTTGGAAAGCGTTAAGCGTCTCGTTTTTTCTTTGTTTGTTATTTGTCCAGAGTTCTCTGGAGATACTGCATGCTGAGAGTGTGCTCCATCTCTCGTCAGTTTGTCTTTGGAAGTGCGTGGATAGGATACTATTATGTCCCGGGATCCACCATAGCGTTACGTTGTAAGTTGCTTGTCGCGACATCTATTTACAAGTGTAAGTACTGTGGATGTAATAGCTGTATTTTAAGGTTGACTGGCTATGTTAAAGTTGATGACTTTCCTAGAAACTAGAGAATTGTCATCTCGGTTCGCCTCGGCGATATTCTGGGACACCGTGGTTTGGTTGGGATTTGTGAAGTGATCCCGGAGTCCACTCCATCCTCGGTTTTCGACCCCGTGTCGGTAGTCTTGTAAAAGGGAACATTTTTGATGGCGCTACGGTCCGCGATAGACCAAGGCCTTAACCAAAAAGCCTCTCCAACACTTTGACTAGTTGTCTCCAGGTTTGCATAGCGAATTAATTGAAGTTCTTCTTCAATTACGCGCTCCATCTAAGGTGGGGGTCCTCCACTGCTGTGTTGTCCCTCCTTGGTGGGGTCATGGTGTGCATGTGTCCAAGCCTTCTTGACTTACGAGACTTACTGTAGAATCCCTCATTTTTTTAATCGGGTTGTAGTTTGTCTGCAGATGCCAGGCAGGCAGGACCAGTACACTATTCAGGGGTGGCTATAAGCTATTTCTTCTTATAGCTGTGCCAGCTGTTTTTCTTCCAAAAATTCCAGCCTAGACATATTGGAAATCTGATTGCGGATTTATCATCATCAAACAGGTCTTCTCTTCTTAGATTCCTAGACAAGTCATCAGCAAAATCACCAACCTTATGGCCAACACGAAGGTACAAAGACTAGTGTGCATTGCCACTACCAGTGCAATGAGAACAGCACCTGTAGAAGAACTCGAGGCTATTCTCAACAACTTCATACAACTATCAGCGGTCGGTCAATAGTGCCCTGAGAATAAGCCGGTTGGAAACAGATCCTTCTAAGATCCTCAAGAAATATCTAAGTAATGTGCCAACCACTGATTACACAACGCCATACCTAGATTTCGAAAGTCCATTCTTAAGCACCTTTCCAAGCAGGGAAGAATGGAAAAGCTGTCAAACACTCAATAAATAATCCATAGCCGTCTACACTGGAAATAAGGGAATAAGCAAATCTGTCCGTCTTACGAACTTCAGCAGAGGTCTTAGCAATGACAACAACCGTCCCTGAGACTGCAATGAAGACAATACCGCGTAACGATAACCTTTTTCATTGACAACCAGGCAGCGATCTCTGCTGTGGCCAAGTTCTGGCTTAGTGCTCTTGCCATGAAGCATGAGGTAAAACTATGCTGTGTCCCTGGATATGAAGGCATACCGGGGAACGAGAATGCTAACGAATTAGCAGCAACTCCAGAGCAAAAAGACCCCTCGATGAACATCCCGCCTTGCTCGTTGAAACTTGAAACTAAGAATAAAGCTCTGAGAGAGGCAAACAACAGATAGTTCTCTCTAGACACAAGGAAGTTTTGGCTCACATTTGATAAAGCTAGGACCTACAAAATTATACAAAAATATAGAAAATCTTTCCCCCCACCCCCCCTATTGGTATGCGTTATCATATGGAAAAGCCAAATGTTAGGTTAGGTAAGGTTAGGTAGGAGGGTTGACGAGGAAGGAAGTCCTTTCCCCGTCACACTTAGGGCAATGTAGACCCATTGTGATGCCCTAGCCAGTTCATCAGCTGTCTCGTTCCCAGGCACCCCTTGGTGGCCGGGAACCCAGCAGAGTCTTACTTTATGCTGTCTGCCAAGACCCCGTAGCTCTTCGGGACAGCTACTAACAGGCTTCGACTTTATTTCTATGACAGAAATCGCTCTCATCGCCGCCTGGCTGTCGATGAAAAAGGTAATATCATCTCGTGAGTCGTGGTAGTGCCTTCATTGCAATCTGTTGCTACTACGGTCTGGGAGTCTGTTCGATCCAGACAGTCCGAGAGTCTCGGAGAAGAATCCAGCGCCCACACCTATAGACGGAGGTTGTTGTGGCGTTATTCAGTATCTGATTAGCCTGCCACTCATCTCTGTTGAGAAAGGTCTATCGAAGTCTAAGTAAGGCAACATGTAGTCTGTGCACACATTGCTGCCCACAAATTTGCGCAGCATCTGTGCGTGCCCTATCTGACTGGGTTTCCAGCTTCCAAAGGCGAAAGGAGTTTCTTTCTGCTGATTCCTGCACAAGTAAATCAAGCGGGAGAAGGTTGAATATTGTCTCAAGTCCCGCTGTGGGGATGGTTCTTAATGCTCCCGTGGTGCTGATGCAGGCTATCCTCTGAATCTTTGTTAATAGTTTAAGGCTAGTGGTTTTGCACACTGCCTGCCACCACACCAAGCTACCGTACGTTAGTAAAGGCCTTACTTCTGCCGTGCAAAGCCACATTATGATTTTAGGACTGGGGCCCCAAGTTTTTCCGAATATCCTGCTTCAGGCGTAGAAGGCTTTCGTTGCTTTCTTTACCCTCTCTTGAATGTTAATTTAATGCTAAGGCTCCAGTTTAGTTTCCTGTCAAGTAGCACTCCTAGATACTTGGCAGAGTCTGAAGCTTTAAGCGGGGTACCTTCAATGGATGGCATCCTGAACTAAGTTAAACGCTAGGGAAGAAGATCTGTGTATCACAATGGATCTAAAGAGACCTGAGTGTGGAACAGCGGTAGCCTCTCTTCGCTAGCCCACGATCGAACAAGGCCCACTCCATGACACACTATTTGTTTGCGACTGTTAATGTGTTTTCAAAACGATTAAAGTACTCACATCACTTTGCCTCACAGTAAAGTTGACAAGTGAATTCGAAAGTGTCACACACAGAGAATTGTTTTTAGAACTCCAGTGGGCAGAAGTGCAGAAGTGTAAGAAAAAAAATAATAATAGCAATATTCAAAGTACACTCGTACACTTTGCAACCTGTTTTATGCGTTATCAAGGCGTACACTCGTATTTGACGCTCCAAAGGCTGCCCACACGTCCAGTGTTTCTTTGTGCCTTTCCAGCCAGACATCATATTACATATTTGTCTGGTGAGCGCCTATTTTTATCTCACTGTCGTCTCCTTATGCTGCTTCGAATTTGTTTTATCCGCTGAATTTATTGGTTCCATTTCGATCTATGCGCGTCGAGAGAATGTGCTTTAGTCCCCCGGTTGCGTTTTCCAAAAAAAAAAAAAAAATTGTTTGCAATATCCCATGGTTCAGTGCACATCCAGTGTAGCTTTTGCAACCGAAAATTTTAAAACAACGCTTGCCCCAGTTTTATTTTTGAACGCGTTATGGAAAATCATAAACGTTTCGCTAGAAATTTAGTGTAGGCGCCTGCGGCTCACCGAACGTCCGAAAATGTATGTAAGCCGGAAACGAATGGCATGGGTTGGCTTTCAGTTGAAACAAACAGAGGTGTACCGTGTATGGCGGATCTATTTGCATCCCATAGGAGGCGTAAACAAATTAAGAAACAAAAAATTCGGTTTTTATTTGGATTTACGGATACAATTTCACTTTTACGATTAGGCCCGCATGTGGGTGAGATTGTCAGTTGGGCAAAAGGGTTCAGGGCCGATGGTAAGTTAAACAAGTGAAGTCTTCACGTTGGATTTCGTAAGGTTTTTGGTATTTCACTACTTCAATGTTCTAATCAATCATTTTCAAGATGAAGTATATTCCTCGGTAGGTGGCACGGTATGTAGGCGGCTTGAACGATGTTTGCTTAGCAATTATCATCTCTGGCCTGACAGTGATTTAATGGACTCCAAAATAAAGAAGTCGATTAAGAAGCAATTGACCACATATAAGGAAAAACCTTGAAATTAGTTTTGTAAACTTTAAGGTGAACCCTGTCCGACACTACTGAATGTTACGATCCACAGAAGCTGTAGCTGAGGAAGAAAAGGGCGGACTGTTACAGGCAGCCACCGATTTCATACTTGAAGAGGACATTTTGTTGGTGATATAGGTGGCCATGTTCCCCCAGAATGCCGGACTCTGATCGAGTAAATTCTTAACATCTTCAGGCAATGCAACCTTCTCTTCTATCTTCTCACCCTTATCAGGTGTTATGTTGTCAATGCTTACTGGGCCATCTGTCACCAATCTTGAGAGTTTTGTTATGGGTCGTGTGAACCATCCGGCTGATGTTTTAACAGTCGCAACCATTCGTCGTTTCCCGGATGTGTCCCTTGGACCCTCCCCATACACCAATTTGTTGGAGCAACATGCTCAAGAGGGCTCACTCGCGGCCAGGGTCCACACTTCACTCGGATCGGCTAAAGGACAAATCCACTTACAATTCCTGCAGAAGGCCAACCTCCAATGGAGGGGCTCAACCAACTGCGCCATACCAAGGAAGATATGGTGGACCTACGTCAAACAGAACCCGTCCAGATATCACCAGAATAACAATTGGAGACTATGCGGCTAAACTAGGAATTTCTTACAGCCCCCACTGATGCAGCTGTGGAAACGAAAATGAGAAGAAAACTCTCTACAAATGTCCGGGACTAGTAAGAGCCAGACTGCGTGCACTAAACCAACCATTTTTCGACGACCTCAATGAGATCTAATCCGTTTTCTAAACTCCACAGGCTGGATCTAGGCATTCCCGACTTTCTCACCCATCTCCAACCAGGTCACACAAGTCGTGGTTTCAAAAAGGCACATCCCAGTACTATTTGGGTTCTGTTGAACCGCCACTTCTACCTACCTACCCTCAAGGTGGTTCCACTTCCACTTTTCTTAGCCTCTATAGTCCTAGAATCTCCTATAGCCTTGACGAACTTAAGTATGTCCTGTACCTTATCATCAGATAGAAGCGGATTAAGTCAAAGAAGCCCATGTAGTCTTTTATAATGCGTTCGCCTCGATCTTTCCGGACGGCTCTAAGTGAGCCTTCGACATTCACCACAATTTGTGGCCCATATTCACTGTGGCGTAGGTAAGTCAGGCTGAAGTCATAGCTAGAACGTCACTCTTTCGCTTGGCTGGGGATTACTTCAGTATCACAGCGACAGCTAGGCTGTGGTCAAATCTTCTTGATTTTAACCTTGTGGACGGATCCAAACGGTTGAAGATAATAGAGTTAGATTGACGGGCTTATTCCTAATTTTTTAACACCAACGACAGAGTGATTTTTCACTCACGACGATGTTGCGAGGACTTCAGCTCAGATCTATGCGTTGCATCTTTCAATCCCGCTGAACCCCAACTGCTACCACAAAGTTCTAGAGAGCCTGATCTGGAATAGAATCGAAGCATTCATTAACGAAGTTATCAAGCTTTGAAACAAGTCATACCGACAAGGTACTCACGCTAACAAATTTCGTCGAAGACGGCTTTGAAAACTGGCTTTAGACAGGTTAAGCCTGGTGCAACGGACTAATTTACAAATTCCCGAGATCGTTACGATGTAAATCTTGAGTAATAGAGTATTCCAAGGGCTGCCACAACCTTTATATTTACGACATGACAGACGAATATTTACTTGCAGTCTTACACTAGATCGGAGTTGGCTAACACCCAGCACTACCCTCACCGAGAGACAAGAAGAATTTGGCTAAACCCAAAGCAACTAAGGCTAACAGATACCGGCTAAAATCACGAAAATCACCCTTAAAGGACCGCAATTTGGGACTTTTCATCACACGGCAACGTGAACATTATTGATCCCATGGCTTGGGTTCTAGGTTTTAACTTGCTTCGGCACATGTAGACGAAGCTCAATAGTATTAGGACTTCCGGACACCTTTCTTTTTCCTTCGGGAGAGGCGGAGAATGTATCACGCCCTGTCGGGCAGTTTTTACACTCATCTCGTGTGTAAGCCTTTCGTATCTCCGGCAATCCCGTTGGAGGTATGTTTTTGTCGTCTTCCTTTGTAGCATTGACTCGATAAAGGAGCCCATTTGGTTTCATCTGTCGTTACTCGAGATAATCATTTCCGATCTTTTCTGCTGCCCATTTGCAACACTAGAGCAGTGGTTTGCATCATCTACTGAAGAGTAATCGTATCGGCAAGCCGGGCCCCCAACTTTTCCCTTCTTATAGAGGAACGTCTATATCCGTCGTAGTAGTAATTCACTTCGCCATGTTGCCGTCGCTTTCTTTCAGCAACATTTGGGATCAGCCTTGCGGTCCATTGTCCTCTGCTTTCTGAGCTTCATCACTCTTGCCACTGCTGTTTGGTGAGCTCTTTTGCCTCTTCCATTGCCGTGCTTACTCCAATTTCCGTCTTTTTGGCGTAGATGTACTTTCTTTCTGTCGCCAAGAGGTCCATAGGGGTCACTCCCGCGACTCCGAGGATGGCTTGGCTGGTTCCGAGACCGTTCGGTATGAACTTGCGACTCTGTACTGCCGCCATTTGCTTTTTGGCGTCATGCATCGGGCCACATCTCACACCCAGAATGCTCTTGACGATGCGGGGAATGATGATCGTTCTCGTGGTGTTCATACGTAGTCCTTTAGATCGACATTATTCCAAGACTTCATTTAAAGCATAGCCAGTGTTTGGATCAGTAAGATCGTCAACACCAACATTCTTGTCAATCGTAACCTTCACTTCCTCAATCCAATCCTGAGTCCGAAATTGAAAGTGAATTTCCATTCGACTCCGTCCATTTGGCCAACATATATCGAATTCCCTCACACTCAACTGGAGTATGTGCCAATTTAAGGCTAAACTCCACAGCTAATGTAACGACCTCTACCAGTCTCTATCATTCATAAGCCGTCCACCATCACTTTGGCTTTTCATCTTTTTCCATAAAGACTTGGCGACGTTCATATGCGGAATCAGCATCTACGTGAACACGATCAGGTTCCGAGACAACAGCAACAGCAGCTTCCATGTCCAAATTTGATGCGAAAAAACTTGAAGCTGTCCCATCGCCTCCAAATGACAAAGTTATCAACTCCAATTGAGGAAACTAAAATCTTTAATAACTTTAACAGTTTAACTTGTTGGATCCTTACAAGGCGCATGTTGTCATCTCGAACGTCACGTCGCCACCGACACAAGCAGCAACCAGCACCAGCACCAGCAACGTGAGCTAAAATTGGAGAAATCCAACGGCGGCGGCGAAGGCACAGCTACTGGAGCTGTGTCAACTCTTGCGAACGTGCATTAGATTAAAGCGAAGGACACCACACATCAACATTTCAATCGGAACTGGGACAATTCTTTTGGTCGCTTGATTTATTGTGCCTTGGACGGTTGGACGGGTTCATCGGGCCATGAGCAAATTGTGAATCTCTCTGCTCGCGTTCCTAATGTCATCGATAATGGTGACGGGAATGTGCATGGCTGGATGTCGGCATAGCGCCGCCGTTTCCTGTATACACTGCATGTCACTTTGCATTTCATATCGCACTACCCACACGGCCGCCGATGGACGAGCGTCGTCGTAGTCGTGCCACGAAATCCCTTGTCATCCCATGCTCGAGCGCAACTCGTTTGAATGTAGACACACATCCATGGTGCGCTGTTGGATGGAACTTTTACCACCTAGATAGAGATACCTACGCGTCGTCGTCCTATTTCCGATTGAATTTAAAGTGAGATTATGAAGATCTCTGTTCGGTTCGGTGGCGCGTGCCATGTGGGCTGTACGTATGCGGCGCAGATTTTCCTTACACGATATTTAGAGGCAATAATTTGGAGAAGTTTCGTAAGTGGTTATGAAATGCCTGTGATGTGTGAGGTTCGTTAAGGCGCCATAAACTGAATTATACAAGAAGGCTGCAGTTTAGCTTCCTTGTGACTTGGGAGACATGTGTTTTGAAAGTTGGTGTCAGGTATAAGGGTGACTAGACTAGTGGGTGCGGTGAGCCATATTCACTTCATCGTTTCAAAAGAAAGTGAAAAGATTGACTTGCATCCGGATGGCACCCGGAGGTTAATAAGGTTCGGCCCTAAAGCGGTCATTAAGGTGACTGGCTCCGGCCAGACTCTGAGCCAAGAATCGAGTTCAGTCACGAGTCACGGATGGCACGGATGGCTCCAAAACTATAAGAGGGTCTGGTGCTAGTGTTTTCGTGGAAGATGATTATGCTATTGTATCCTGGAGGCCTTGAGCTATATTTTAAAGAATGAGTGGAAGGATCGGAGTATCTAGGCTGTTTGACCCTTTGATCACTTCCACTTTAGTTCGTGAATGTAAGAACTGAACTCCTTCGATCTCAGGGTATGAGATCTCTGATCAGTTTGCTAGGCAAGACTCAGAGGACTCACTACAGAAGCCTGTCTTGGAAGTCTTCCTGCATCATCGGTTTGGGCTTTTACAAAACACTGGGTGTGGCGTGACTTTCCAGGATGCAGGCGGACTAAATGAATGCTCCCGGATCAGAAGCAGTTTTGCTGTCACTCAGTAGAAAAGCCTGCAAACGATTGATTGGACACTTCACTTTTACCAAGCCTCTCAATGTGCAAAGCTTATGTCACACTTCAGTTTGCGAGGTTTGTTGAGAAAGTGAGTGTCCTACCTTTACTCGTACCACGTGGCGGATTTTTGACGCTGATTTGGTGAGTGCTGGTGCTGTAAGCTTCTTCGGTTTTTTACCAAAAGACGAGAAAATTCCAGTAAAATGGGCTCACTTTCGTGGTAGCACAATAGACTAGTTGCGTCTGAGTATTTTTGATTCCAAGTGCATCTCCGCTAGAAACAATCGTCAGAGGGATTCACATCATGTTGTCTCGACGACAGCTTACTGCGGAAAGTGAATGGAACGATACGGATACGGTTGAGGTTAAGAAACGCTGTCAGGAAGATGGAAACCTTTACTCTAGCGCTTTGTCGTCGATAAGCTGCTCGTGGAGTAATTTGGGAGAAGACGACTTCCAGGCGTATGCCGACGATGTTTGCACACTTCTTTTCAGAAAATTCAAACTGCCTTGGATAGCATCAATGACTGATTCAACAGGCACGAACTGTCTTACGTCAGTCCAAAATGATCTGTTGGTCCCAAAGTTGAGGAAGGTAACTCTACAACTAACCACTGAGGTTAAGTATGCAGCCAAACTTAAGCCAGGGAAGATCCTCCGTGATACCACATGGATCTGTTATTTCTTCCGGAAAAACTACCCATAGAGCTTACTATGAAGCACTGGAGGCTGCCCATGCTGGTCTCAACCAGTTCGTTTAGACTGATGAAGAAGCTGGCTCTTAAGTCGGCTCTTCTTCAAACTGGGAGGGCTGAACAGGTACAGAGAAAGTGAAGAATCGTCTCTTCCTCTTCCTCGTCAGCCTATTGGCAACCATAAGCACCCTTTATGGAACCATTTTCTGTCTGATTAGGCAGTAAAAGCGTTTGTTATCCTAGATCTAGATCGGTGGAACCATTCGTCCACCTGTGGCTAGTGATGTCAATTACGTTTCTTTTGAGTAGCAACCTGCAAGTCGCGGGGGAACACACGTCAAACTGGAATTGACTAAGGCTCTCAGAATCCTTGGGCAGTGTCTTAGTGGAGTCTGAAGCTTGCTGTAGTTCACTGGCTATGCACATCCATCATCAGATCAGTCAGGACGTCAGCTAAAACTGTTTGTATTTGTCTTACCAGACTGCAAAGGTAATTCCGGCTTGAAGTGATCGGAGTCATGTTACTACTGGATTGCCACACCTCCAGGAAACTCTGGACAAATATCGAAACTGTAAAAACGGGGCACATTCTTGCGCTAAACAGATCAAACTTAGCTCTCTTCATAGGGATCATCCCAGGCCACAACCTACTGGCGGCCCACCGTAGAAGAATGCGTCCAAGTACAGACGAATTATGCAGAGGCTGCGGTAATACAGACGCGGAAGAGAACACAACCCACTTCCTATGCGAATGTCCTAGCCTATACAGAACAAGGAAGAAGGCCCTCGTTAAATACCACTTCAACGACCTGGGCGAGCTGTCCAATAAGCCACCAAAAGCCATTCTAAAATTCGCGACAAATTCGGGATGGTTCAGGGAGGCCGAATGTTTATAACTTCACTCATCCAGACCCTTCCACTCTTTCTTGTCTTTTCAGAATGGACATTCCACGTCAGAGGAACACAATGGATCCATTAGAGATCCGAGTGAAGGCTGCACCACGCGATGCATCCACCTTTTTAACCTACTTACCTACCTACTGCTGGACCGCAAGTTCTCATACGATCTTGCACGGTTTTGCTGAAGTGTTTTGTGAAGGGGCCTGCAAAAGTCGTTGTGAATTTAGAACGGAAAGACTGTAGAACTATGGTGGGTATTATGTGAGTGTCACATGACCAACGTGAGAATCATTGAGGACCCGATCCTTGAAAGCGACAATCCGACAGAGCTTTCACGAGATTAAAACTACACTCTTGGGCGATCGATGTCTGAGTCAGAAACCTCTTTCGCTTCATCAGAAGCTTCAATTGGTTTAACGAGTAGGTAAGGAGTTCCCTCCAGATTCCATAGACCTATCACTGGTCTAAGTGTGCTGACAACAGCTGGCAGTCACTTCAAGTGCTTGGGGTAAACTTCATAACAAACTCAACGACGAGGTCGTTCTCTCTAATTGGATGCTTATAGCAGAGCTAACTTCACGTCAACAACTACCCTTTGGGAAAGTTTTCTGTTGTTATGACCAAATGCAGTTGTTAATGTCCAACCAAGACATGCCCAACTAGACATTACCAGGCAAAGGCTCATTTTAATGAAAAATTATTAAGTTATCAGGCAACTTGACAAATTATATAATTAATTGCTCCGCGCACCGCCTTGTTGGAGACTCCTGGCAAAAGAACAACACAAACACTTGTGTCTCTAAAATCCTATGTTAAACAGTTTAAGTCTTTTTTAAAGTCTGCTGCCCCAACACTACCATTCGCACAATGAAAACGCGCGTAAATCCATTGTCTGTTGTTATGTAAACCTTGTCATTTGTAAGAAGCTGGTTGGGGGGGGGGGAAACGCAAAACAATTGCGCCAACTCAAACTCGAACCCAACCCAAAACCAATTTTCCAGATTGCGATTTGACAAACTAGTGTTTACCATTTTCGCTGTCTAACCAGAGCCTTATAATGGGCCCGTCTCTATGATAACTACGTCGCCACTCACCTGATCCATTTGCATAGAGTTTTGGTGAGATCACAGGAAACGCGATGCTTGTCTTTGGGCTGGGGGACTACTTTTTTGTTCACAATTTTTCCACCACACATATACGTATGCCTTGTGATGTACATGTGTGTGTATTGTATTTAGATAATGTCGACCATCCTACGTTAGATACAACAAGTAGATACTTTTTTTGAATTAGATTATCGGCGTACAGATACGACCTGATTTCGGATCACTTGGTGCGAAGCTAGTAATTGCTGATCTTGAGTTTGTTTGCGATTGGAGGGTTCTATTTGGTTGCAAAAGATACAAGTGTTGATGTTTAGATTAATTACACGTTATGATTGGAGGAAGTGATTTCTAAACTTTGAGTTTGGATATCGCGAGTTGATTGCCAGCCTTGTGATCAAATATTCAACTCAACTTAGTCTTCTTCTTTTTCTGTCGGAGTGTAGTAACATTACCCTGGAGCACTCAGATACAAAGGCAGACCCATTGCTTCATTGACAATGAGCCAGGAGAAGTCAACACATCATCAGCCTCAACAAGCTGCCACCTAATACGAGCAAAAGGAGGACAATCATATATGGTATTCTGACGCCTGATGAGTAGTGGTTGAGTTACTCAAGCTCACTTCCTCTTTCTAGCGTAGAGCCTAGTCTTAGGACACTATTGGTCAATCACATCCAAGGCCATCTTCGCAGGGAAGGACGAACAGATAGTACGGCAATGTCATCTGCATATGCGTGAGCGTAGATGTTAGAACTATTTAGACTGTTCCCACTGTCTCATCAAACGGAAAAGATTGCTAATAAGCACCTTAGTGGGTGTCATTACGGGACACTGCACCATCGCCAAGTATGCCTATAAACTGGGCCTCCTTTACAACGACTTTTGCAGAAGCTGCATGGATGAGGAAGAGGAAGAGACGATTCTCCACCTTCTCTGTACATGCCCGGTCCTTTCAGCTCGAAGAAGTACTTAGGAGCCAGCTTCTTCAACTACCTAACTGAACTGGCTGATATCAACATAAGCAGTCTCCAGCGCTTCATAGCAAGCTCCGGCGGGTTCTGAGCGGTAGTATTTCTGGTGAAATACAGACCTTGGTGGTAACACAAAGGACCTTATCTGGTCTAAGTGAGGTTGAACCTGCGGCCTGTCACTTCTACCTAACCTTACCTAGACTGTTAGATAGAGATTCAGTTAGCATGCATCAGAAGGCCACTATGCGGGTAACCCTTGTCTACCACTGCTATCACATACCGTCCAAAATCTACATCCACTACCAACGTTCAATTCATTGCTTTAATCCACAACACTAATGTTTCATCTATGCCGTGTCTTATCTTGGCAATTACTTGACTTTACTGCGAGTTTCCATAATTTTTGGGTTTCTGTCACGACCTTGAGCTTAAACAAAATCGAAATAATCTCCAACTTCAGATGTTCCTAGCCAAGGCAGGAGGCCCACAGAGCATAGTTTGTGGCATAAATTGGTGCTAGCTGCTCTCAAGACATTTCAAAGACAAAAAATCCTATGATTTCGAACTACTTAATCACTGTACACTTTAAGCTTCATGTATCTGCAACATCGGTTGAAATAACCTCGTTGTCATCGCCCACTATAAGCAACAAATACCAGAACACCGATTACCAGGGTTGCCGTGACAGTGAAATAATTTCTGTTTCAAGAAAATATAAAATTGGAACAAGATCCAATAAGGCAGGAAGTAGTGTTTAAAGTGAAAGTTCTACCAGAATTGCGACACTTTTGAAAGTTGTCGATAGTTCCTGGTTTGATCGAAGGGTAAATCCATTTCTAAGCCATAGATAGATTCCCATAATGATCCCTTTAGAATCAGAAAATGAATCGTCAGAAGGTCAAGTATCGTGTTTCGGGATCTTAATGCCGAACTTTCTGCCAAAGCAGACCAATTTTGCCGTGAAGTCGTACACCGTGGTGCACATTTTTAGGGGAACACAATGGATACGTGGAGATCCGAGGAAAGTCTGGGGCAAACGAGATACCTTTCAACCTACCCAACCATCCAAGGCTTTCTTGAATTGTTTTGGGATTTGTAGCGCCGCATTCTTTACTATGTGACATCGCACGGTCGATAAGACTTCCAAACTATAGCTGCGTGTTTCAGACGGAAGTTCTAGCAATCGCTGAGGCCTCGCAAGCTTATTACAACAGACACTTCATAGAAATTACATCGGCATCTACACATTTAGTCAGGCAGCCATCAAAGCCATCAATTCAACAACAATCAGATCTAAAACCGTGAAACGCTACCATGATGAGCTCAAGGCACTCAGCGCTAATCATAACGTCACACTGGGAATGAAAAGGCGGATGAGCTCGCAAGAATGGGATCTGAGATGGATCTGACAACGGCCGATGACTCAATCACATCTCCATTAGATCTTAAAAAGTTCAGGATCACCACGAAATACCTAAAACTTAAGAATGAGAGATGGAATTAACTAAAGACATGCCGCTCTGGACAGAACTGAATAAGAGAAAAACCAAAGAAATCATTGTACTCAACAGAAGTCACCTATCGCTTCTCATAGGTATTATGATTGGTCCCAACCTGCCAGCGGCCCACTTAAATAGAATACGCTTGAGTATAACTTTTGCAGTGAATGTGGCCACGGAGACGCCAGGGAGGACACATTCCCCCTCCAAGCCTTAGCAGAAACAGAAAGACAACCCTCGGAGAACACTTCTTTAGTGATCTGGGCGAATTGTCAAACAAACCACCGACAACCAACCTCCATAACTCGGGTTGGTTCAGGCAGGTTAATTGATAATAATTATCCGGTACCCCACACCACTCCCCAATGAATCCTTTGAGATCCGAGTGAGGCTGTACATAAGTGCTGCCACCCCTAAAACCTAACCTAACCTAACCTAATAGGCGATGCGAACTAATTAGGAAAACCACCGAAATAGCAACTAAGTAGTAAATTGAAAAAAAATTACCATAAATAGTACTATTTTTTCCAAAAAAAAAAATTACATATGGCAACGCCTCATCATGTATTCGCCGCCAACGAAATGACAAATCCAAATACAAACACAAACACATCCAACCGATCGTATTTCACTGAGCAACAAGTAAAACAACAGCAACACCACCAAAAACGAGACGACACCATGCCCAATTAAACTAGATTCAATTGAATCACCCACGACACCCACCTAAGCTCGTCGCACCGACAGCAATGCCCAACAGAGACAACATTCCACACCACACCAACCGACCCCGGTCGTGTGACAAAACCAGCACCACTTCCATCCCAAGCGAGACAACACTCTGTCCATCCACCTGCATGCCTCGCCTATGTGTGTGCGTGGTCCGTCGATTGCGATCGTGTAGGGAATTTTCCTTCGTACAGCAAACGTCCGCCTCAGTTGAATTCTGAAAGTCAATCATATCGTTTCGTTTCGTGAATGTAAACGATTGTTAAATCATTTTGAAAACACAAACAAAAATAGTAAAAAAAAAAAAAATAAAACGGGAATAACGCCTTTTCAACACATCTACGGCAAGAGTTTTCACAAAATTCTCCCTTCTCTCAACCCACCCAACCAAAGAAGGAAACTTTTCTCAAGAGAAACGATCTGTGAGATCCAAAATAAAAAAAATAAAATTCATCCGCTGGAAATAAAATCTCTGTTTCGTCGTCTTCCGATCTATTTTCCTCAAAAAGTGCGATCGCAGGGGAAAATTATAAATACCAAGCGACTTCGACGGTAGAGCGCTGACAAATAAAATCGAAATTTTCCGTGAAAAATTCAACAAGAATCGTCAGGAAAAGTGCTGAATAAAAAAAGATATTTAAGTGCAAAAGTGTGTTTATTTTGTTTAATTAATTAAATTTTACCGTGTGCAATAAAAGAAAAGAAAAGAAAAAATATAATATTTTCAGTGGCAGCGCGTAGTATCTTTTACTACACAAGTACCTGTTACAGCCGTCGATTTAGATAGAATTTAATTTTTTTTTTAATTTAATTTTCCCGAAGGAAATCGCGGTGTATACATACATATACATACATATTTAAACGGCAAAATGAGTGTCTGCGAAAATAACAATACACAACAACAAAACACACAGAGCATAGCCGACTATCTGGCTCAGCTACTTAAGGACAGGAAACAATTGGCAGCTTTTCCGAACGTTTTCAATCACGTGGAACGTTTGCTGGACGAAGGTGAGTAGTGGATGGTTGGTGGAGTATAGTCGAGTTCCGTAACTATAAAAACGGAGGAATGTGTGCATGTGTGTGTGTGTGTTATTTTTTCTGGTTTTTCTATTCAATTCCTGTTTCCGAGAAAAAGAAACTCAAAGCAGGAGGAGAGGATCAATGATCAAGACAAGTGGTGCAACAGGAGAGTCAGAGCCAGAGGAGCCCTTTTTTCTTCGTAAGAGTTTTGTCAGGTTGATGACCCCCTTCGATTTTCTAAATTGAATTTGTGTTGGTTTTTCGATGTTGTGCGGAACTTTTGGGGTGAAATGACGGTGTAATTTGGATGCAAGATCATCGTTAATGGGTGGTGTCGACAACCTAAACTAAAATTATGCGCTCACTCTCGATTGCCAGAGAGAGGGACAGTGGGTCAGAAAGTTGTTTGTACGGATTTTTTTTTTAACACGGTGAAATAATTTTTGTGTGATTTGGTGGATTAAATAGAGGTCGTCTTGAATCAAGAGGGATTCCCTCAAATAAGTCGCATAACTGCAGACATAAGAAAGGCAGTGTGTGTTGTAGTATGAGCATCAGTAGACTCTGCCTTGAGAGTGAGGAGACCCAGCTCTTTTTCAACTCAAAAAGAATACTAGGCGGCGAATTTGTCTCTACTGAACAGCTTGCTGCCATCCACCCAGAGAAGTTAATTAACTCCTGATATCTTCTGGAGTTAAACAACTCATCTAGGAACAATAGGATTCGTCAGAAACCGCAGTGCCAAGGGCTGTTCAGCTCTCCCGAACAATAATAATAATAATAATATCAGTGGCCAGGATGCAGTGCTTTAGTTGACATTTATTAGTCTAGAGACGTTGTCACTGTTTACCCGTAGTTCTAGGATCTGATGACGCTCTTAGGCGTATCTCACTTTTACACTCGATTTACCATCAAAACACAGAAACAGGTCTAAATTTTCGAAGAAGTAGATTGGACTCAATTAGCACAGAGTATGAGCTTTGGTTTTCTGTTTATGGTCAAGGGTTTGATATCATATAACAGAACAAGACGGAGCATTGATGCGTTAGAATAGGTCTTTTGTGTTTTGAATTAGTTGAGAACGCGCCTTTTTTGTCATTTCCTACGTCTTGTTTCTGCCGCCGTCAGTGTCGGTTGTGCAATTTACGTTTACTTCGAGTTGGAAAGTAAGATCGGACAGAAGGAATGAGGCCTTATCTTGGCTAAAAAAAAGTATCCACTTACAGTATAAGCATTTTTATAGACAGCAGCCTTTAAATTTCTAGAATTAGTGTCATTAGCTCTAGATTGGCGCTTATCTTTGAGTGCCAGGGCATCGAGACATACCAAAGAACTGTGAAATTTATGAGTTCGTGAAGATTGATGAATATACCACGTGGCAGAGATTTTTAACGCCCTAAGAGCTTGAGACTGCACATGCGGTGCAACAAAAGGGGATAAGTCTTCTTCTTAAATGATTTCTATAAGAGATTTACATCTATCCTTGCATGCACGATTCCTGCCTTTCGCTTGAAAGGAAGAAGCTGCATTTGGGAGCAATCTTCTCCAATACCCTCCGCAATCTGGCACTGGAGGGAAGACGCTATAGAGAAAGACCGCGATTTAGGTGGTGTGCGCAAATGGAAAGGGAACTCAACCAACTTCGCGTGCCACAGAAGCTTATTGGTTGAGGCCTTTGTCTACCCACTGTAGTGCCATCATAAGTTTGTACATATAAATGTTCCAAGTCCGACAAGCAAGGGTAGGCAAGGGAATTCCTCTCCGAGATTATGGTATGAGTGTGCTGGCGCATGCTGGCTACCACTCTAACCTAACCTCAAACAGTATTAGGAACGTTGATAGGTATTCAACTCAATAGACTCAACAGACTAACACAGAAGGCACCTATGATGGAATACCACTATTAGGCTCTGTTGGGGCCTCCTTTCTGTCCTGATGGTCTTCAGCATTGTGGCCTAAAATTTTTCCTACAACTGAAGAAGGTTGTGATCCTAAGCAAGATCGGGATCATGGAGGATCATTTAGAATTGTGTTTGCAAATAAATGGTTGACTATGTTTGGGGACATGAACCCCCCGTCGAAGTTTTTTTCTGCTTCGAGGTATTGCAAGTGTGCAGTATCCACAGAGGAAGATCCTAACAAGCTCGACATCACCTTTCCTTAATGTGAGACGCGACTGGATGTATCTCTGATTTTCCTTGAAATCATGTGTCAAAAGAAAGTCCTCAAGGCGATAGAAGCCTTGTTCCACATCGAAAATGGCGAAACCCTTCATCGAATGTCAGTTCAGTCGACAAAGATCGTTAAGTATGTTGTCAAGAGACATTTGGTATCGTGTCATCGTTGCATTTAGATGTTAGTTCACGCCTTCGTTCGAAACTTATATTTATTCCATCCTCTCGAACCATGGAACTAGTTTGAAGAATGCTTCTTGGCTTTTTGGAACAACCTCCCTCCTCGTATATCTTGATTTGTGTCTCATAAATATAACTCTCCTTCGTTTGTTCTCCTTTAGTCCAAATAGCTTCGATTATTTTTTTTTAAACGGGTTTCTAGCTCTACAAAAACTTGTGCGATCGTTGATTTATAGAGCGCACGTCCAAACTTGTCGCTTGAGCTATGAATTTTGGACTTTTTGCCAAAAAAAAAAAATCAAAAAGTTGCTAAATGAGCATGTTGAATAAATGAATAGATAGCTCTCCGGGTATCTTAGATGGTGGATAGATAATAATTTCTTTGTATTTAGCTTGTGTCAAGTATTCTGTCACTAGTCTTGTGAAGCTGCTTGTCTACGATAATCTACGAAGAAGTCGATGTTAGGAGACTTTTACTTGATTGAATTTAAATACTAAGTGGAAGAAAGAAACGTTTAGTTGCTCTTGGCATGGTTTCCTAGTCTCCGACGGATGTCATCGTTTTGTAAAACTGTCAAAAGATAAATCTTGGCTTTTGTTGAATGTTTAGGACTATAAGCTGTTGCCTCGGTACTTCTTACAAGACTTGGTTGGAAATTTTGTTAAAATTTAAAAAATTTGAAAAATTCCGACGGCTTTTGGTGGTTGTAATACTGACTGACGTAGGTAAGAAACTGATGCCTATACTCGTTTCTTTAGGCTTTTCAATACCATCAAGACTTGATTGGCAAACGCCTTCATCCTTTTTCGAGCTCATTGACCCTTCATTCCTTAGTTTCGTTAAAGCTTTGGGGCACTTCTTGCGCTGAAATGGCCTCATGTTGCAGCTTATAACAGTTGCAGTCAAGGCCAATTCAGATGCGTCAATCCAAGTGACCAGGTCTTTGTCAAACTAGATCTAACATTCTAGGAAGGTACTGCTTTAAAGATCTAGAAGAAATCTCTGACAAGTCGAGTTGGTTTGCAAACCCCATAAGTTCGACATCAAGTGTGACCGAGGTATAATCTTCTTCTCTTTGTTAACCGACTTACCTACCACACTACACCACACCGAGGAACACAATGAATTAATTGAGATCCGAGAGAGGCTGTACATAAGTGCAGCCACCCCTACAATCTAACCTAACCTAGCTTAGTTCAGATGCAGATGCAGATGGTGCTTCGAACAAATTTTATGACTCTAATGCCCGTCGTACACTGCATGGCAACTTTTCAATATCAAGTTCAACGCATTCAATTTCGACGTGGACGAGGCTTTCAACTTTGTATTGAAGGGATGAAAGCCGAAAATGGACAACCGAGATGGCAATGGATTTGATTTCGGCCACAGAAGTGTAGGAAAATCAGTTGAACTGTCTACCGAGAGCTTTCAACGTAAGATGGTTCATCTCATGTACGAGGATAGAAACGCGTGTGTCAACCCAACCACACCGAAAGAGAAGTTTATCAACTCGAGCAACAGATTTGTTTGCCAAAACCACAAAAGTTGATTAACTAGGAGTACGGGGCTCGCAATGTGTTCAACACGAACATGTACAATTTTTTAGTTCCGCAAGTAGTGTACGACGGGCATAGAAAGGCTTGAGATTGCTAACTTGAAGCTTCTGAGAATATAGAGAACGTACTTACTTTAAATGGCGTTGAGACTCGGTCTAGATCAAGAAGCCTTTAGTCAAGTCTAAGTCCCTGTTAAACAGTATCACCAAGACTTTTTTTCCTGTGAAACTACCGCCTTTCACAGCCTTCCTGTGGAGTTTCCTTCCTTCCTGGAGTTGAGTGATGTGCAGCTTATACAAAATTGTGTTTTCAATGATCGGGAGAGTAATCTTACAGAGCCCATGGATAGATAGTCGCGTTTGCAGCACTTAACTTAGAACGTTTTGAAAAAAGAAACCTCACGCAAGTCGCTTCGATTACCGATGAAGTGTCCACTTATGCTCAATATAGTCCCAAATACACCATCGAATCTTGTCGGAAATAACCACAGATTTCAGTCAGTTCAAAAAATCTACCTCCATGTCGAGAGCCCTTCTTACTCATTTTCACATGCTTGTTGGATAATTAGGACATTTTGAGTAATTTTTTTGCATTTTAGTTTTTGATCCTTGAAAACACATGAGTTTATGTCTAAGAGAGCCTCCTCTTGATGCAATTGTACGACGTAACTTAGAAAGACGCAGAGATGATAAGGCCGAGAGCCATGATCGTTTCAAATTGAAAGGCATTCTGTACCTCCGTGCCTCCCAAAACAAAAATGGTTATGGGCATACCGGAGCCTTCGACGGATTGGGGATCTTAAAGTTCCAGCAACAGATTCTGTAAGCGTAAAACATCTTTTACTTAGATAAAGAGGTCCGATGGATAACACTGCGAGAGTCAATAGGAATCTAATTGATTTTATTGGTGTCTTCAAAGGATTATTGTCTGATTGACCAATACGCCTTGTCCAAAAGAAGACTGTTCCATTTGGTGGACTTTTTTCATCGCTGAACTTGCCAATATTAGTGTCAGAAGTATGCTCCTCCTCTTTATAAATAGCTTTAGCTGGTTTAATTAGTCCCCCCTGAGTAGTTTCTGAATCATTGATAGAAGCTGTGGTCTAGATATAGACAACCAAGTTAACTTGTCCTATTTTGCTGGCTTGTCCAAAAGATGCTGGTTCTTGTCGCTTCGTAAGTACTTTCATTCTATTCAGCACAAGTCTCGGTACAATGCCTTCACACTAAAATGGAAGAATACGACAAGATTCACATAGCCAACTATTTTTCGTGGACTTTCTTTCGGTCTAAGGTCCCTATTGTACTATACATAGATAGTCAGGCAGCGATAAAAGCCTTGGAATCACCGACAGTACAATCCGAGTTGGTAAAGCAATGCCGCAAGTCTCTGAATGAGATCGCTGAAAGATGCGACGTTCCTGGGCACAGGGACGTTCCGGGCAACTGCAAAGCGGACGAGCTAGGAAAGGAAGGTGCAGGTCGGATCCCTTCTGATAATCAAGGAGAACCGCCTGCCTGCATAGAATCGATAAAAGCTCACCCTGATACTGAAGCTAGAAGAATAGCTAATAGCAGGTGGAATAACATCAACACTTGTGTTCTGTCAAAACAGATCTGGCCCAACCTGGATTTGAAGAGACCGGGAAGACTTCTGTCTGTGAATAGGAAACATATAGGAGGCATTGTCTAATTGGCATGCATGCAGCAGATTAGGTGTTCCCTCTAACGAATAGGAGGAAGAAACAACTACACACCTTCTTTGCTCCTGCGTTGTCCTATCAAAGCTAAGGAGGAACACCCTAGGAGATAACTTTTTCGACGACCTCTTAGCTAGGCTCGACATCTTTAAAATTAAGAAATTTGTATGTGGGTCTTATTGGTTCTGCACTTAGTGTGGCACAGGATAGGGTTAACACCGTCATGGTTATTCAGAACTTGAACTTGAACTTCATTCTTCTTCCCCTTAGGAAATCACACATGTGAGGTCTCTGATGCTGGTCATCCGGTTTTTCCTACGGCGGTGTACCACAATGGGCCTTGATCTGGCCTAAGTGTGTCCCTGCTTAGTGGGGACAACCACTCAACCTGACCTAGCCTTGCTTGTGTAAGCTGTTGGAAGTTGGTTTTCTAAAAGTTGACCTAGCTCCGAACCTGCCTTAGACCTAAGGTTGTGGAATCAATCTTTGATGTTGTCATAGGTTTCGAGTAAAAATTTGAATATCTTCCCTTCCCACTCTTGTAAAGCAGTGCTTCCTGTCAATATCAGTCTCTTTCTACCACAGTGACTCACACCGTTAGAAGAGCTCACTTAACACAGCTAATGGATCCCTATAAATCCAGTCTAATCCGTTTTGATTTATGTCACTTCCCCTTAAAATAATTTCCGATCACTTAATTTACTGTGCATGAAAAATTCTTTGTATCACTGTACTTGAAGTATTTTTGTTGATATTCTGTTGCTGCTTCATCTTCGCATCTTGGTATGTGTTCTACGTACATAGTATCTGCAGCAGCACTCGATTATTATTGTTCGAGATGCTTTTACTTTTGACTTCTCGCTCACTCCTCTGTAGTTGCTCTTGCTACCCGTGTCGGATTCACTTGACTGTTCGACTCAGTGGCGTCGTCGTGGTATGGGGTAGAAAAATGTATGTTGCTGTGCGTAATTCCACCCCGCAGAAGGTGCTCCTTGTAACCACCAAATTTTGAAAATAAAAATAAAAAAAATCTGTAAAACCACGTACGCAGCACGTCAATGACTTGGGGGATAAGGACAACAAAAATGCGATACACTGTAGGGTAGACTTGCAGTGCACAGACTGCACTTAGACGAGACGAGAATGCGGCTGTGTTCGTGTTGTAAGATACAAATTTAATGGCGATCATGTATCTCGTTGGGTTTAATGGATGTTTAGTAAATATTTATAAGGACTAGCGATGTAATGGGACAAGAAGGATGCACCCCCTGCCCCTGAACCGAAATGGGGGAGTGTAATAAAAAAAAAATTAAAGTGGAGATTGACAGAGACAATTCTTTGTGTATACATACACTATTGGATTTTATTTACACGTTTTTAGATATTTACAGAAATGTAAATGAATGGGATTGAAAGGGGGCAAAGTCAGTTCTTAATTAGAGTTATTGTTTATAAAATTAGAGAACTCCCGAGTTGCTAATTGATGCTAATGCTAGTTTACGTCATTGTTGCTTTTGTGAGGTTCAACAGCCCTAACTGGCTGGGATCTACTTATAAGTTTATTCATAAATCTGTCATCGTTGAGAGGAAGGGTGTGTTCTATAAGTAGACAATTAAGGTTTACAAGTTGACAGCTTTGAAGAGTTTTGAAGGGAGCAAGCAACTGCTCTTGTTTTAAAAATTGTTTTGTTTTTAGAGGCTAAAGTCATTGTGTAACCACCCTTAGCGTTGAGTCTGTTCATGAACGCTTCGGTATCCTTTTTGGAGGACATATTGGCCTTCGAGATATTCTTGGAACCACAAGACGTTCTGACGAAGAAGGTGTGCAATTTTCGGAAGTTTTTGTTGAACTCCGATGTGTCCTACTGAAACATGGTTCGGCCTTTTTTGTTCTAAACCTCTTCATGGTAAACCTTTTGTGTCTATGAACAGCACAATAAACTGACGTTTGATCGAGGTTGAGCTTAGTAATGTTTAGGTTTAGAACAAGGTTAGTAACATTTAGGCCCTCGTTTCCTGGCAGAGAGAGAGAGAGGCTCATTTAAATGTTTTACTATTTCACAAATTTCTACAAAGATCTAGGACAAGTCGCCGTGTGGCAGTCTGAAGACGGTTAAGGTCTGGCTACTGGTTCGGGAGGGTTATTTATAGCTCTTGGCACTGCGGTTCATAACGAATTCTATTGTGCCTTTCCTAGATGAATTGTTTCACTCCAGAAAATGTCAGGAAGTTAAGGAACTTCTCGGGGTGGATATCATCAAGCTGTTCCGTAGGGACAACTTCGCAGACCAGGATTCTCTTTCTAAGTTGAAAGAGGGCTGGATATTCTGTTAGGATGTGTAGAGAGGTCTCGCATATTCAAGGCAGAGTCTACAACTTGAATCTGTTGCAAAGTTCAGGTGGTAATGTCCGCTAAAAATCCCATTGATGTTCTAAGATTGCTCCTATCGAAATGCTCCTTTCACAAATGAAACTAGATTTTCTTTGTGACGGTACTGGGAATAGCTATTTTGAGGATGCTCGCCCTGGTGTGCTGAGCCAGGTTTCTCTGGATTCTTGCATGCAAAGACCTTTTGCATGTCTTGCGATGAGTGATTTGCTTACTCCACAGAAGGGTTCAGGTCCAATGAACGTTGTTGATGCGCCGTCTTTTGCCAGACGAGGTCAGCAGGTGATGGTGAGGGTTTATGGTTCTCCCAGTCCTCCCTTGATGATGCGTCCTGATGTGCAGGCTTCGGCTAAGCGTTGGATGCGTTTACAAGACGATGGAGGTCTCAACTCAGTAGAATTACCTGTGTTGGTATGCATGTTGAGTTTTACATAAGGCCGACGCGAGAAGATAATTTGCTCGTATGTGTTTGTCAACGATTTTCTCCATGCTTTGGAGTTGCAGTTAAAGAGCCTAGACAGACTGGGTGCTATAATGTCAGTTCCCTCCTGCAGTAGTCCTGGAAAGATGCCATCCTCACCTGCAGCTTTAAATGGCTTGAAGGAGGATTATTATTATTATATGAGGCTCTGCAACTGACGCATATGGCTCTACGACCTGAAAGATCTTTTGTGCTTGGAGCCAGTTAGACAAGGAGACCCTCTATCTTCCTTATGAAGTTGAGGATATCTCCAGTCGAGGCATTACGAAGGTCCTCCGGTGTAAGCAATTCTTTGTGGAGAAGGCGCTGCCTGACTCTGCAGACAGCCACGCACTCACATAGTATATGTTCTGCTGATTCGTCTTCCTTTAAGCAAAGTCGACATTCAGATTCCTGAACTATATTGGGTTGGGATCCCGCAAAAGGTTTCGGCGCCTATGTACCTTTCTGAAAAAAAAACTTTCCTGGCAAGTGGATCTACAATTTCATTGCCTTCAATGCCTCTGTGCCCTGGTACCCACCAGAGATTGACTTTATTCCACTTTGAGAAGTCTTAGAGAGTATTGAAGCAGCCTTAAATGGCCTTTGAGTGACGGTAATGGGAGCCCAGTGCTTTGAGAGCTCCTTGACTTACTTACTTACTTAAGGTGGCGCTACAGTCCGGGGTGGACATGGGCCTCAAGCAACAAGCGTCTCCAGCCAGCTCGATCTTTAGCTAGCTGCCTCCAGTTCAACTTGCGTGCGCACCCTGAGTCGTGGTCTTCCTCTACTGCGCTGCTCCTCGGGGGCGGATTCGATGATTTTTCGGACCGGAGCTGCTTGACTGTCAGTGAATATATTGATAGTTGCTCCCTTGATGCCGGAATCGAGAATGATGTTGGCGCAGGTATCGATGGCATGTAATTCCGCCTGAAAGACAGGCACTAGGACACGTTCTAAGCGCCTTTGAGATTTTGTGGTTAGGGCCATAGACACCGGCACCAACACCGGAGTCCATCTGTGAACCATCAGTATACCACACTAGTCCTTTCATGATCAGCAACGGATACCGGAAGGTATTCCAGAAATTACGGCTCGGGAACTTGAACTTCTTGCCAAAACAGAGTAATTTAGGCATGAAGTCAGATACCGTGTTGATCATTTCCAGCTCGGGACAGTAAGAGAGGATAGCCGTGTGACCGGTTGGTCTGTTGAAGGAGGATGTTGTCCATGTTTCTCGCAACTTTCCTATCCTGTAACCCACGACGAATCTGCATCCGTACATGTGCAGTCTTTTCTGCCAGCTGTAATACATGACGCAATTGAATTTCTCTTCTGCACGCTTGATCCTATCCAGTGCAGTTAAAACGTTTCAATTCAATGCGAACATCTAAATATTCATATCCCAACTTCACCTACCTATTCATCCATTAAAACATAAATTCATTCCGCAACCACAAAAGGAGAGTCCATCAATTTTTTTTTTTTAAATTAATGTCACATACCAAGTTTCCTTACTTCATTATCCATGCCTTTCGTGTTTTTTCATATACAAAACACATAATAAAATAAAAAAAACGTAATCACAGTCTAACTACACTACGTACAGTAACAAAACAGAAAAAAAAAGTAAAAGATACTGTGCACCAAATATGGAAAGAAATTGAAATTGATTTCCGTCTGATATAACGATACACCCTGAGTTCCTCCTAGTAAATAGATATGTACATACGTGCGTAGGAGTTAATTTAATTTAAAACCAAAAAAAAAATAAATAAAACATTCAATTCAAAGGAACAAATTTACATTCAAGGTTAAGTAATTGAATTTCTCACCCCCATTAGATGCAATCTAATGGCACACAATTCGCGCAATACCACCATCACCGTCATCACATGGAATGCATTTCTCATCCACAAAAAAAAACATCTGCGAACCATATGGGTGACATAAAACGAAAAAAAAAAAAATTTTTTTTGAGAGAAACCCAAACATAGATACACGGCTATAGATACGTATGAGTTCAATGGATTCACTGATCTCACTATAGAAACCCATGCAGACTCAGAGAAGTCTGTGATAACAACAGTTGTGATATCAAATTTATTCATTTCAAGTTGTCGGTGTGAATCATCCACAGAATGGAAATAAAAATAAAAAAACGGGAAAAAACTATCTAATTTCATAGAATTACCTAAGTTTTGTGGTCTTCAATTGAATTTTGTGTGTCGCCCGCTCAAACTTAATCGGATCTTGCGCACGCGATCTGTAAGGTATTTGAATACCAAGATCGCATAACCCCCCTCCCCCATTCCACTTAACTATTTGATTAAGATACACACATACAGAGAAAGAGAGAGAGAGAAAAAGATATGCCTAGACTGAAGTTGAGGAAAACAAATAAGTTACCGTCCATCTTTTTTGTATCGTTTGTGTGGAATATCATCCCCCAAAGATAAGGATTTGATCAAGTCATGTGGTACAAGTAGCAGGACAAGACTTTAATACGATTAGATACACAAATAGTATCAAAGATACGGTAGTTCTCATTCTAATATCAAGTGTTTGTGTGTGTTTCTTCGTGTATCTATCTCACTTGTGTGTTGGTGTTGTATCTGTAAACCTGTTACACACACACTATTTCTGTCTCTCTTTTCGTTTTGTTTTATCTTCTCAGATACATTTTTGAAAGAAAGAAAACCTATTCTATCGGTTGAGTTGTACACTTTGGTCGATTCTCTCATTCATGCGGTGATTGAAATGGAATTTCGTTTTGTATTCACATTGAGATACATTTTTGGTGTGTGTTCTCTTGAGAATTGTAAGCAGTGTGTGAGCAAACAGTATTATTGCGAGGAAAATACTGATAGTACACTTGATTTTAAATGAAAGACAGATAGATAGAGAGAGAGAGAGAGAGAGAGAGGGAATGTTGAATTAAGATTCACATAGGAGAACCGCAGCCGCACATGATTTTCTCGAAATTTTCATCTGAATGTGAGTTTTGGAAAAGGGAGATGTTGCCATATTTCATTCGGATGACGAAGGTTTTTAGCCCTAAATGTGTAGTTTTTTGACCGTGTCTCAACTGTTATAAGGCGAGCTCTGACGTCAAGTTATTTATCGTCACAAAATCTGGTTGGTGTTGACAAAAGATAGGTATTTTGAGACCTTTAACTATGTATCTAGCATTGATTGACAGTCTTCGAGTTTGAGGGGCGCTGTTTCAACTCACAGTGGATGAACCAATTTAGCGTGTGAAACTGAAGGCAGCTAGCTAAAGATTGAGCTGGTTGGATACGCTTGTTGGTTGAGGCCCAGGTCCACTTTGGTCTACAGCGCCACCTTAAGTAAGTAAGTAAGGACTCAAACTTAAAGCATATCGGAGGGTCGACTAAAAGTTCATAGGTACCTACCTACCTATAGTTCGCTAACGTTTTTCTTCCAACTGTCTCCCATCTCGTGATCCTATGTTAGGTACCTAGGTACCTATGCTTCTGGCATTTGTGATATTTTTAGTCCTTTAAACGAAGCTTTACGATGCGTTGAGTTCTTTAATCTTAGGACTGGGCATTTGAGTAGTTTCTTGGTTGTCCATTTGCTCAGAGACAATGTAGCCGTTGAATGGTAAGTTTTAGGGCAACAACAACGTCTTGGCTAGTTGGCTGCTTAGAAATGGTTCTTAGTGACGTATACTTAGACCAAAGTAAGTTAGTAAACGAAAGAAGGTTCTTGAGCCATTTATTTGCTCTTCGTTAGGAGAAAGTTAAAACTAGTCGTACAGGTGTTGTTGAGCTTCCTGAGCTCGTTGAAAAAGTTCGCCAAGTGTTGGCTATTCTAATCATTCTCGTGGCTGCAGCTCTGACAGCAGGACTGTAGTACCTACTTCTGACAATTGATTGGACCTTTTTTTGAACACAGTTTCACAGCTCCCCCAGGATATCTCTAAAGAACATGGTGCTAAGCACATTCATAGAAACGCCAGTCTTTCATTGTCTTTGATTTTAAAAGGCCTGGATTTGAGGGCATCGATAGCTGGTTGATGAACATTTGAGGTAAGAATCAGCTGGCAAGTCCTCCAAGAAGGCTTCGTTTCATTTTTTTGGGACTTATTTGTAAAATTCGCAGTAAAGATCCACTTCCACTTAGATAGGTACGTTGGACAACTGAATATGCTTCAATGGGATTTGAGCAGGTCCAGTGCGTTGAGCGGCGACTTAGGAAAGGTCCTTAGTGTGCGAAAATTGGTTTCCAGAGAGGGTTCACTACACCAATCTACAGGACTCCATTTGACTATCGACAAACGTACGCATTGGCTAGATCTTTGGTTAAACCAATGATTGGGCCCCTTTTCGTCACTTCTTCACCGGTGGTGTCGTGAGAATCTTTAGTTTGTTGCTGTGATTTGAACCTGGGCCAGCTTCCTTAGGTAATAAATGGAGCCTAGAGAACAGTCTTAAATGTCATGAAGCATGCAATTTTATTTTTTGTGGTGAATAGGACTAACTCTGTGTTAGTCGAGCTGAAGCTTAAGATAGAGATATCCGTCCATGTGGTCACTTTGTAAAGAGCGTTTTGAAGAACGTTTTTTCAGGAGGCTTCTATGGCTATTTAGCAGTTCTGGGGGTAAAGCATACCACCTAGAGGCACTATACTAGTAGAAGACTTGACATGAGAAGCATGAAGATTTTCTCTTTTGGTAGATTTGGGACTTGGATTGTAAGGAACTGTTCAAGAGATCGATCTATGATTCGCTCCAAGAGCTTTGGGTAGAAAGGAGGTCAAGCTAATTTTTCTAATGTTTTTCTGGGTGTGTGCGTGGAGTATGCCATGAGTATGAACATTATCTTTGCCGCATTCTAGGTTTAAGGATGCTTTGCAGAATGGTTAAGATATATGTAAGTTGCTTTCAGATTCTGAAGGTTTGAACAAGTGGTAGAGACTCACAGTAAACTCAAGGGCAAGACGTCGATCAGCGAGTGGGTGTGAAAAGGTGTATCTAACTTGGCGGCGTGTGAACCAATTGACCATTGGTCTGTGCTAATGGTGTGAGATTTCTGTGGGCCATATCTTTCTGGATTTGACACAGTTTTTCAAGCTATTCCACCGAGAGTTGGAAAAGGGACAAAGTCCCACCGGAGAGCAAGCAGACTGCCTCTTCAAGTGTTGACCCGAAACTGGCTAGCGTGTGTGTCCTCTCATCCCCCCTTTATGTTACTACGGACGGGAATTCAAGGGAGAGTGATGTTAACCCGAGTGTTTACACTGTCAGAGGACGTGGAGTGTGAATGGAGCGCTTTGATGGCACCCTTGCCAGCAGATGCTTTGGTTGTGGAACTGAGACTTAGTAGTTCTGTCTGGAATACATAAGAAGAGTCTTGGATACGTCGAGCTCCTCTGAGAAGCCACCCGGAATCCAACGTCGCATTTCATGTTGGAATGACGGGTTTTGAGTGTTTCTTTTGACACGATTTTGCTTAGTCCAGTGGAATCTTTCAGGATTTCAATCTGATCTGTGACATAGCCTTGCTATTTTTTGGGTACATTTTAAGGCAGTCCTTGTAGCAAATGTGTAAGATGTCCCTAGTCAATTTTATTTTCTTAGGATACCTTTGAATTCAGTACTTTCACTGATTCAATTCTTGGATTAGGTTGATGTTGATTTGTTTGGAGTTTATGATCAGACCTGAAGGGTACAGGGGTTTATATCATCAGAATCTAGCTTGAGGTGTATCCATCTCAGACCACAGATAGATACTTTCCAGCCTTCTACCCTTTATTCAGAATGTGATAGTGCTATGTCGAGTACTTCCTCTGGGAAGTCCCACACTCTTCGGGAATATTTTGGGTTCTTATTCCCTTCGAGATACATAAGTTCACGTGGGAATTTGTCAAAGACTTAAAAAAAAAACCGCATGTACCTATAGAGGAAGTTGTTTCCTCTGTGGTGACCTATATTTTCGGGGCTCTCTGCTACAGCTTGGGGCTTAGATAACTATGGTTAGACTTTTCAAACTGTTAGACAATCTGACAAAGTGGGAAGTTAAGCAACTCAGCCTAAGCGATAGACATTCATCAATCATCATTCAAGGTGCTATCGACACATTAGTAGTTGGTTGCAAAAAAACGTGTATGATACCGCAAAATTGTTGCAAAAACTGGACAAACCTTGGGATAAATATTATATTTCACCGACAAATCTCCTTGAAAATGAGCAAAAAAATGAAAAAATCCAAAATGTCCACCAGCCATTCTATTCGCAAGAAAAAAAATGAAAAAAACTAACGATCACTGTTATAATAGAATATTTCTCATTGTATCTGCTGCTGTTATTCTCTTCTCACCATTCGATGAGTGTTTCCAAGTTATTTCTGGATTTTATTGTTCCTTTGCAACGAAAAAAAAACACCGAATTTCCTCTTACTAACCCAGAACACCGCCACCCTCCTTCAGCTCCGCCAAAATTCGACCGAGCGGCACACAAACTTATGCAAAATCTTAAAATCTCAAAACATAATTAATTGAGTAATAAATCACCGGCTGACATATGCCATCTGTGTTATGAATTCAACTAAATCCGATAAAAAAAAAAACGTTCTCAAACGAGTTTTCAACTTAAGATACAAAAAAAAAACTTAGATAACGCGTCTCTCCATTGTTTATCACAAAATTAAATCAATTAAACAGATAAAAAAAATAAAAATAAAACGATGCAGGCCAAGCTTATGTTGTTAAATGATAAATAAGTACGACGAATCTGTTTAAAATACTCGAATGCGCATACAGCTTGAGCTTCAACGAATTTAACGAGCGTGCGCGCAAACTAGGTAGCCCGAGAAATAGCCGCGCTAAATTACACATCTTCATCTAATAATGAGATCATAAAATAAACAAATCACGATTTAGCTATTCCGGAGACAACATCGTTTTGGTTTTTAGTGTCTTTGCGTACAGGCGGTACGGTGGGGCGGTACGCAAAATTTTGTGCTTATTGCGTTGCGATGCGATAAGAAAAACCGGTAAGATGACAGAATTAAGTGCGTGAATTTTGGTTTAAATTTCGTGTGCCAAATTGAATAGTTTGCCTCAATGGAGACCCTCTGAACTGCGCCAACTACAGGGGTATCGGCCTTCCAAAGGCGTCTGTCAACAACGTGATTGGTCCATCTCAGTTGTGGATTTAGGCCAGAAAAGATCACAATCGGTCAAATTTTTACACTTTGGTAGATTCTGGAGAAATTCCAAGAAGTCCAAGTCGATACACACCACCTACTCATCGGCCTACAGCATCTTTAGAGACGAGCTATACAGAACAATGTTTAGTTTTGACATCCCTGGCAAACTCGTCCATTTGTACAAGGCGGCGATGGAGAATGCATGCTGATCCATCAAGATTGGTAAAGAGCTCACCGAGACCTTTGATGTCAATAAAGGATTTAGACAGGGTGATGCGTTGTCATGCGTCTTTTTTTACATCGTCCTTGTGCAAAATGGACGCACAAACACTAGAGGCACACAATCTTTCAAAAGTCCGTCCAATTACTCGCATACGCCGAAATAATCGGAAGAAGGCAGCGTGATGTCAGTGGCGCTTTCGCGAGTAGTGAGATGGAAGTGGCGACGAAGATAACAAGAAAGGCTATCCAATACCGACGTCTCGGACAGAATGTAAATTTAGACAGGGACTTTTAATTAGACAACGATCGCGGCGCTGAGATCAAACGAAGAATAACTTTTGCCAATCGCTGCTTCTTTTGAATGCAATTGACTGGCAAGACTCTCTCTCTTACAACAAAAGTGACCCTATATAAGGCCTTCAAGATCCCAGTCCTGTTCTATGGCACAGGGGCATGGACTTTATCAAAAATTTATGAGGGTGCTCTTGGCTGCTTTGAGAAGAACATTCTTCCCATCCGCATAAACTTTGAGTAGAGGAGGAGATACAATGACGAACTGTACCGGCTGTACAGCGACATCGACTCTACCAGAAGAGTGAAGGTCCAAGGACTGAAGAGGCTGGATCATGTAGAGAGCGGATGGACACCAATGCTCCGTCCGAAAAATCTTCGAATCCACCTTCAGTATAGGAAGACTACGACTCAGGTGGCGAAGGCAAGACGAAGGAGACCTCAAAAAACTTCCTCCTAACTGGTCTGTTGTGGCGGGAGGTCTTCGATCTTCCTTAAGAAGACTCACATGTCAAGTCATTTGTGAAATCATCAAAACGACGCGTCTTCTGATGTAACAGATAGCCACAAACTCACTTAGTACGTGTTGCCTGGCCAGCTTATCTGTACGCTTGTTTCCTTTTATGTGACTGTGGCTTGGTTCCCAGAGCAGTGTGACCCGTTCGTCCTAGTGGACAAGCTCGTTCCGGCACTTCTGCACCAGTTTGGAGGATGTGGTAGGCGAGTTAATAGCTTTGACAGCAGCTTGGCTAACTATTAGGATAGCAATGTTTTTGATTGTGCGTTGTGCCACTCCTGAGTTGTGTGCAAACCTCTCGAATTGCCAGTAATTCCGCCTGGAAGACGCTCGATCTTGATATTTTCAGTGATTTCACGTAGATATCGTAGATGACTGTGTCATCTGAGCTCTGGTGGGGAATCCTACGTGGAAGTTATTCCTAAAGCTTAGGTTGGGTGTGATATAGTCGGTTGGAAACGTGACCATGCCGTTTGATAACGAGTCCAGGACCGTAGGGCCGTGCAGTCCAGCTTCCAGATACTTTGAGTCTAACTGTGTGTAAGCCGGAAGGCAGAAGATGCAGAAGCACATTAAGGGCATTTGTTGGTGCCAACCTCGATGCGCCCGTGGTGCCTATACTGGCTGTTCTTTAGAGCCTTTTGACTTTCGTACGATTGTAGCCTTTTCTCAACGCGAGCCACCATTCAAGTGAATTGGACGCACTACAGCTATGTACATCCAAAAGGGAAACTTTGGTTGAAGTCCCCACTTCTTTTCAAAGGTTTTGCTGCAGGCATAGAAGGCTTCTTACTCGGTGTTCTATGTTTCGCTTTCAGTTAAGTTTAGGGTCAAGCCTGATACCCTGATACCTAGCGCTGGAGGATATAGTATGAGTCGTTGACCATTAAGACGGGGAAGGGTAAAGTCAGGTATTTTGGTTTTGCTCAGGCCACAACTTGCGGCCCACGTGCTTACCTTGTCTAGAGCAGCCTCTATGATTTCACTTATCACGAAGGGAAACATCCCTGACACTAGTATCACCTCAGTTTTTCGCTTATTACACCGATCTCTGTGTCGGGGATTTGAGTTTTTCATATGTCCGGTCCATGGAATTGCACTTTCTAAATAGCGCTGTATAGATGCGGGCAAATGTGTCCAGTTTAGGGTATAGAAGTTCAACATGCTTTCACAAGGTGGCGCTGGTCCTAGGCCTCACCCAATTCAACCTTCAGATTCCTAAAGTGAAGTCTCGGAGGTTGTTAAGAATCAGTACTTTCAGTGAACGCTCGTAGTAGTGATGTCAGTCGGTCTAAAATTTATTTTACCAAAAAAAATCTCTTCAACACCCTGTTGCAACTGTTTATGCATAATTTACAAAGGAAAACATTTGGATTCCGTCGAAATAAGAAAAACATTCACAACGAGGACGACCGACGCATGGAACTACTCATTTCATTTAGAAAAAAAAAAAATGTTAAGTGAACCACTTAAAACTAATATTAATGGAAATAAAATCAAAAATAAAATTGGAAACTGTTAAACAGGAAAAATCCCCCAAAATTCGATTCGAGTACGAGTACGTGTGTGTGCCTGTGCACATGGGAATGTAATCTCGAACGCTCTCCCCGGCGCATTTTTATTTTCCTCGGATGGAATATGGATGTGTGTGTGTGTTAGAGTATCTATACAACGATCGACACCCTTCGAACACAAATCTTGAATTTTTTTTTGTTTATTTTTAACGAAATTTTCAAATTATTTCTGGATTAGAACGACAGAAAGAGAAAGAGATAGAGAGAGTGAGTAAGGGGGATCCCTGTGCCACCCTCCTCGTAGTTTTAGTTTTGTTACTTTTAATTCTAAAATTTAAAAATATCTCTCGAACGAATGTTAGTGTTTTTAGGGGGAAAGAGGAACCAAATTTTCATCGTGAAATATGAGGGTGGTAAAGAAACAAAAGATGGCGTAGAATAAGTGTGTATTTTTCAGTATAAAACCTCGTGTCGATATATTTACGGATTTTGTATGTCGCATTTTTGAATTCATTTTTACGGAAACAATTAGGTGTGTAGATTGAGAAATTTTTATGGCATAGGGGTGGAGGTGTATTGTTCTCATTTGATCGTTTGTTTTATGTCTAAAGACTAGAAGATGGAAACAAAATGAGATTTTTTTTGTATTTTTAGACATTTCTATACAAAAGTGAGGAAAGATACATGAGTACCTTCGGTATGTAATGGTGGAGGTAATTTTCTTTTGAGATTTTAAAAATCCGTAAAATTACTTAGGTGAATTGGATGAAATACCGTCATTTTTGATGTGGTATGTAGCCACAGACACCTGGGATAATTTGACAAATAAATAAGTTGTGGTACGGGACATAAATTTTATTGAAATGAAATGCATAGGCTTCTCAGTTGGCTAATTAAATGAAGGAAACAAGGTCTATTTACCTACTGATGATTTAAATTAGAGTTAAGTGTGCTTAACGATTGTAATACGCGCTATTGACGGTGTTAAGATCAAAGATATCAGCGTCAAGGACATTTTTTATTCATTTGAGCATTACACAAGGCTATAACTTTAATGTTTACTTCGAGAACGGTACACAAGGGACCATAATTCGTACTGAAGCTCAACAGAAATGATCTTTATCATGTAATGGAGGGTTGTTTACAGCCTTTGGCTTTGAGACACTTCAGAATCCTATTGTGTTTGCTTTTTACTCACAAGGATTTCATTAGGTTAAGGAACAGAGGGAGACTACCTACCCGATGGAGTGACGACATCAAAAGCAAACAATTGGATAAATCTGGCCCAAGATCGAAGCCAGTGGAAACATTTAGAAAAGCCTTATGTTCAGCAGTGGACACAAAGGGTTGATGGATGAAGGAACTTCTGTGGGTAGATGGCAGCAAACTATTCATTTGGCATAACTTCACCACCGAGGATTTTCTTTCTGAGTTGAAAGAGAGTTGGACATACATACGTACCTATGTGTAGAGACGTCTCTTCACTCTCAAAACGGAGTCTCCAGCTTGAATCTGTTGCGAGATTCCCATCTGAGTGCCCGCTGAAAATTCCAAGGTTACTCCTATCGAGATTCACAATGAAACTGGATTTTCTTTATGACGCCGTCAGGAATAGCAGCTATGAGTATGTTTACTCTGGAATCCAATCCTTTCCTGGGTTTGAATTCTTGGAAATTCAAGACTGATAGTTTGAAAAGATCTGGCTCTACACCTTTTTCATACTATCGGGCTGCTAGACTTCAAAAACTGGAAATAAATTCCATTAACCCCAGCAAAGGTTCCAGATTTTATCAGGGAAATGGGCATGTGATGAGTTTTTGGATTTCGCTTCCATTTTGATACGCTTCATTGACTTGTAACTTTTGTGTTCGACCACATTAGGTTAGGTTAGGTTTTAGGTGTGGCTGCATTTATGTACAGCCTCCACATTGTCCTACCAGGTCTGCAAGGGCGTCCAATGTTTTGTTTGTTCTTCTAGTTCATCTGCAGTTTCGTCACGTCGAACGGTTGAGCTCTGAATTAAGCTGCAACAAGGTTAGATTGGGTTATAGTGGAAGCCAGCATGCCCTGGCATACTTAGTCTTAGATGGATCTTCCATTGAGATATCATGATCGAGGGAGAAATTTTCAAATCACTTGGAGCTTTGAATGAACCCGCAAGGAGCTTCTTTTTGAGGGAGGGGCGGGGCAGGATACTCCCTTCCATTTGAGAAGATAGCTAGTCTTGTTGCGAACGTATGATTTGCAGTTTCCTTAGCGCGATCAGGTTTTTCAAGGATTTCAGATCCAGCTCAGGTCAAATCTGCTTGGCAGAAACTAAGAAAAATTGTCAGAACTGTGAATAGAGAGAGGCAGGCTTCTGGTCAATCGGCTAATGTGTCAAGTGTACTGACGTCATACTCAGGCTTTTTGGACACACTTCGAAGACACGTACAGAATTCGTACTTGATAGGTAGGTCGATATTACATCAAAAAAAGTGAATCGACTTAGGGTCTTGATCGTAGTCAATTTCCGACGAAGAATCCGCATGCGCACCCTTTTGTGAGAAAAGTGTTGTTCTTTTAAACATTTCTGCGCATGAGCACAGTTTCTTGTTTCCGAATAGCACGCAGAGTGTACAAGCTTCGTTTTATGAATTGAGGGAATCAATTGGTATCCAAGACCAGAGTCTGTCTCTTTAAATTTCTCTGATGGAACGATTCAGAGCTTGGATATCCTTAGCTAAGGCTTCTTTAGTCTTCTCCTGCGCTCTGCTCGTACATAAATCATTTGAAAAGATGGCAATCCTTGTTGCGTGCTTCCCTACAGTTCGGTAATGACACATATTGTCGTAAGGATGTGTCAGTTTTCTAAGTGAGATCGGAAATAGTTCAGCCTGACTAGAACTGTAGTGCTGACATTTGACTGAAACTGATGCCGCTGCCGCTTCGATCCAGGAAAGAAGTGTTAAGGATCTGGGGATTTCCGAAAAGAGAAAGCAGTGAAACTAGGCACTTCTCCGTAAACTCGGTTTGGTCATATTAGGTTGCAAAGTGATATGTGGTGTCGATACTTCTCTACATGTTTTGAGCTGTCAATGGTCACCTCTCTGAGACACCAACTCATTTCAATACATACGTGTCACATTAAAAAACGGCTCCTAATCTCTAACAAGACAAGTAGCACGTCCAATCTATTACTCATGAAACACAAAACCACCGCTATCCAAGCCGTAGATACTTAAGTACCTAGTTAGGCTTAACACAATCTGTCATTCCGACCTTTCAATTATCAAATTGTGCATCATAAATTTAACATAAGATCCACTTATGTCCACCATTGTCAATTTCGAAATTTAATGGCCGCTGTCGGCCATCAGCTGGTTGGTGACTCTGCTACCGTTAGTAAAGTATATGTGTGCCATTTTTAATTGAATTATTATGGTAATCATGGCCCAACAGGAAGAATAAAACGAAATAGAAACAGAAAAAGAGAAAGACAAAGCCAAAGACAACAAATATAAAGAAAAAAAAGGTTGCGAAATTCGCCCAAGACCCAGCCAGCCGATGACAGAGAGAAAGTGTGTACATAATTTTCTTGGACATCCAACAACTGTCATTCCGTTGATATGTACCTAACCTATCCATTGCCCCTCTCTCTCTTTGTCGGTTGTTTGATAGTTTTCTTTCCGCTTTTTGTCCCCTTCCAACTGACATTTGTGTGCTGCTGCGCGCACCCATCGACATTGAACATTTTTTATTGGTAGTGTACTCCATCTTGAAGCGATTAGTGCTTGGTCAAGATGATTGGTCATGTCAAAAAGCTCACTTACCTGAGTTTTACTAGAGGCTATTCGCTAAAAAATTAGACACTCTCTGTGCGCCCCTGAGAGTGGATATTATGATGCGATTATCCAAATGTGTTATAGTGGCTGGGCACTTGATCATTTTGCCCTCCTTTTGTTTAATTTTTAATTATTGTTGTTCAAAAGAGTTTTGTTATGTGATTCACAAGTGTTTTTTCCAATAAAACTGACAGCTCATGAGAAAGAGATGGAAGGCGAGTTGAATAACAACACAACAACGTCACTTCAATTCCATTTCGTTCGCAATTTGATCTTCAATTGACATTTGAGATCGAAAGTGAAAGAATTAGGCGACAGAAGGTCACACATGAACATTAATTGAGAGTGGAATGCGAACAGACAATACAATTTGAAGTTTATGTACGAGGAAGGAACAATGGCGATGGATCTCAGGGGTGTGCAATGCGTGTGACACTAGAATTCCTTTCAATTCGGTGGCGGATTTCGGGCGAATTTCTTCCTTAAACATTTCGAAGGTTAGCTTAGGGAAGTCTGCACTCGTCGACACCTTTTTGGCGTGCACCTCAAGGAGCTTCCGAAGATGACTAACGGCTGCAACATACACGTCTAAAAATGTATAAAAACTTCGAACTATGAAGCTTCTCTTCTTCAAATTGAATATGCGTTAGACCGCCCTACACCTATGGGGCAATAGACTGGGTAAGAAGGACCAGTCTAGTCACAACGAGAAAGTGGAAAGATTTTTTTTCTTTTTCTTATTCACTAGCACTAAAGGCGTTATGAAGAGCCTTTTTGCTTCGAGGGTGGTGTCCAGAATGAGTGGGAAAAATTATTGGTTTTGTTGCCATTGCTTATAATTCACAGAATTTCTTTCGAACAACCCGATGTCATTTGTATGATCAACTGGCGTGCTTATGCATCACTGGGGGCATAGGTTAGGCAAAGTAGATGGGTTGGCGAGGGAAGAAAGAACCCTGTTGCGCCACTTTCAAGTTAATAGAGATCCATCGCGAAGCAGTCCCTTAATTGCCCGAGGATTTCGAATCACCTTGAAGCTTTAATAAACCTACAGATGTCCTTGATAATTCATAATTCTTCGGTAGGCATCCTGGAAGAAGTGTCTTCTAAAGGATTTATGTTTGAGATGACAGAGGCCTGGACAATGACAGACAAACTCACTTTGTGTTCTCATTAACTTCATTGCTAGGATTTTCGTTTGGAAAATTAAGTCTTCAATTGTTTGGGAATGCCAACAAAAACTTGATGAACCCTCTGTTGGCTCAATCTGGCCATGTCAGCATTGAGGGCTGTATTAGTCTAAACAGAAACAGCCTCCTCATCGTTTTGGGTTTCCTAAGTGGGACTATACAAACTCAAGAAACGCGTAAACTAATTAAGGCTTTACTGAGGAGCGTCTTGCATATTCTGCAACGAGTTCAACGAAACCTCAAAACACGTTTTGGAATCATGTGGAGTATTGATCCAAAAAAAGTAGAAAGTGTCGGAGCAGAGCAAGTGCCGAATATCAGACCATAGACCCGCTTCTCATGCTCAGATTCCTCGGAGAAACTAGCCTGGGAAAAGGTGATCTTCCAATGGAACCTTCACTACGACAAGAGTTGCGAAACGGTGATGAAAATCTTGATGATGAAACTGCGTGTAGGCTAGGGCAATGAAAGGCTGCCGCATCTCTCTAAACGAGAGATCGCTTAACAGCGCAATGTCAAACTTTGATGGGTCCTTGGTAATTATATGAAATTTCCTGTGAACTTAGCTGTTGAAGAACTGAGTAGATAAGGCTCTTTGGCCATGTCAAGCACCTATGCATGTCCTATGCTGGAAGTAAGTACCTAATCCACACCGAAGAACAAACGCCATGCGTCCTTGCATCTGTCCTATCCTCCATTCTAAGACAACCTTTCAAAACCAACGAAAATCATAACAGGACACTTCATCCTGTAACGATTTCTGCAGGAACTGAAGAGACGGAGAAGAGGAGTGTCTCTGACCGTGTCCCGTTTTTAGGGGACACTTCTTCAGCTATTTACGTGATCAGGCAGCTTTCAAACACTCGTTTCCGCTACCATATCTTCTAAACTGGTAGAATAGTGTAGGAAGTCTATTCCCTTTTTAGTCTGTGTCCCATGCCAAAGGGGTTTAGAAGCAAATGAACGTATCAATAAGCTTTTGATAGCTATCATGCAGAAAGAGTTTACATTCCGCTCGGAACTGTCAATCGAACTAGGACTAGAACTCCTCAGCAGGACTCGAACAAATATTGCGCGGATTGTGATGATAGACTTGGCGTCAGACAAACTTTTAACCACTTCTATCTGCTAGTTGTATCAAGACTTAGTTCCCTTCTTTTACAGCCTAAACGAACGAACTATCAGAGACTTGCTGTGACAAATGAAATCTGACTGCTTATTGATTTTTAATTTTTTTCTATTTTTATAATTCACTAGCGCTAAATGAATGATTCTATTCACACAGCGCTAGTGTTGGTGTAGTGATTTGGAAACTCAGTTGGCATTAGGTTTCAGTCTTTTTGCTCCGAGGGTTGTGTCCAGAATGACTGGGGAGAATTATTGGTTCTGTTGCCATTGCTTATAATTCACAGTATTTCTTTCGAACATCCCGATGGCATTAGTACGATCAACACTTTTAAAGTCATTGTCTACCCTACTGCCAGTGTTATGCCTATACAGTAGAGTTGACGTCAGCTTTTTTTTCGCAATTGACCGACTTTTTTTTCTGTGACATCGGGATTCGAACCTGGAACCTTCAGCGTGACAAGCGATGATGCAACCACTACACCATGGCCATCCAAATTGATCACGGATGAGCATCGTTTTGATCATAAAATTTACAGGATCTCCCTGTATTTCGGAGCTATTTAGAGGACAACAGAAACTGACTTGGAATAGCTTGGAGCTCTCTTGAAGTCGTTCTGCAGCTTGAAATCATCATAAAACATCACAAACGCCTTTCGCTTTTCAAAATTGACGGTTTAAATAAGTCTTGTTGCCAAGCAAGTCAAAAGATTTGACAACTTCTTCACTAAGGAAGTGAAGAATCCAATGTGAATTCAGAAGCCTTAGCGTTAACTTTCGGTGCATTATTAGATTGGGGAATTGCACAGTCCACAAAGGCTTACAAAGACGGATAGACGTATCACAGATTCGACAATCTATTCATAGTTTTGACAGAGTTTCAAATGATGACCTACATTCATTCACTCCGCTCCCTAAAATCCGATTACAAAAGTTCTAAGCTGTTTCGATCCCGAAAAAAAAGAACGAATTTTCCAAACAAAAAAAATCGATCTTTCCTCTAAAACTGTTGCGATTAATTTACCGCCACATTAACTGTACAATCGATCAATGCCCTTCTTTTCAGTTTTGTTGTGTTTTTCCTCTTTGCCCCCACCAAATGTATAGATATTTAAATTTATCCAAACATTCGCTTCAATAAGCATTCCCAATCTTTTCTCCCCAAGAGAAAGAATACATCCGTCCACTATGCCCGATCGATCGATGGGCTCAATACTCATATTCCCCTGTGTGCACGCGCCCATAGGCCTTCATAAGTTTCCCGATTTTGATTTGAATACAATGGTAACCACTCGATCAGACAGTTGGTCGTTCGAGATACTTTTCATTTTTTTGTTATGTTCGCTTCTGGTTTGGGTGGGGTATATACGACTGATACAAGATTGCTAATTAAAATCGCTCATGCAATGTCCACGCTTGCATGCGCCACTGAACAAATCCAAAATAATCATCCAAATGCACACAATAATTGAGAAAATTCCACCCATCTATTCATTGGCCGCAACGCGGATCAGGGGGTTGATTGTAAATTCTATTCAAGATCGGGTAACATGCGCAATGCCCTCTGCCAAGTGTTGTCATTGCGCCTGAGGCCCTTCCTTAAAATAGAAATTTTACTCGTATAAATATTTTTTACAGGGTGATCCAAATGGTTCTAAAGAAAGTTTGACATTTAATTTCAACGCAACGCGAATTACGACGACGCTTCACTAAATGTTATTTTGATTTACGATGAAACAAACATTTTAGGAAGCTAACCTTAATTTACGACCCATCTGTCTCGATTTACGGTTAGACATTTTTGAACTCTCACACAAAAACTGTTTTTATTTAAAAAAATTTACTTTCCTAGTAGGCCATGAGGATTTATTTAACATTTAAATATTTAATACGCAATATATCATTGATATTTTATTTATTTTTTTTAATTTAAAAGTTTATAGCGAGTGGAAGGTAAAATGTGTGTCAGAAAATATTTATTTAGTTTTTAGTTTTTGGTGGTGTTTATATATAAAAAAGATGCAAGTCCAAGGAAGGAGAATCACATGACTCCTGTGATTACAACTTACGATGTGTGGATGGTCTCTGCTTGAGATACTGCAGTCTTCCATCCTCTTCGATACCTGGCACGATCTTTTTTCAGCTCTCAAAACCAAGATCTCTGTCATCCACGATAGCTTTTTTTTTTTTCTTTCTGTCAGGGTGTTGGAACACCACGCTGGAGCACTCAGACACGAAAACAGGTCCATTGTACTACCAACAGGTACAACGCTTTTACTGTGTTTTCTTCGTCTTTCTAAGAAAGTCGAGTAAGAGCACAGGCAGGACAATCACATAGGAAATGTTCGGCAGCATTGTCGCCCTCTCCACAAGCGTCACAGACAGTGGTGTCACTTAAACCTAACAAGTTGAGATGTTTGACAAAGGAGAAATGCAGTCTTTTCTGCTGAGAGCCAGCAAGAATGCCGCGGATTTCTTACAGACGTCGGGAAAGATCTGTTTAGTCTGCCTGCATCCTGGAGAGTAATGCCATCTACAGTTGTGTTTGCTAGAAACCCAACCATCGATAGAAGCCCTAACCGCAGATACGGGGAAACCTAACGTGGGTTCGGGGCCGGAGAAGTTCTCCTCTGAGCCTTGCCTGGCAAGCTCATCGGAGACCTCATTTCCGGTAATCCCGCTGTGTCCAGTGACCCATACAAGTCTTAGCATTCCTGCATTCCCGAACTATTTTGGATCTAGTAAGAGGATTGAGCAAGGCCTTAAGCTTGGCCCTTCAAACGAAAGTTCGGTATTCTTCGTCGTCTTTCACCTGAAGACTGTGATTCGAAGATCCTCTTGGCTGGAGCATTATTATTTATTCGCTCGATGTGGCCAAGTTAGTGTAGTCGACGTGCTTTTGCTTTTTTTTTTAGACTTCATCCACATCTGGACACAGTTCCTAAAGTTCGCTCTCCTCGCCCTCCCTCGACAGTTCTTAATATCCTGCTCTGCTTTCCTGTTTAACGTACAGCACTCGGCGTCATACAGCAAAATTGGCAGGATCAGTGCAGCATTTTGCCTTTCGTTCCTTAGCAACGGTTTCCTTGGTCATGACTTTGTTGAATCTTCAATATGGTGTCATTCAGGGAATAGCTCCTTAACCCCTTTAAACTAATTGTTGTCAATAGCGATGTTTTTTTCCTAGACGTTGGGCGGATACTTCTTTGTTTCTTGACTTGGTACTTGATTTTGTCCTCATTTATGTACTTTAAGGGCCTCTACGACGGAACGTTGAGAGCGACGGATGATGTCAATGGCGTCTACGTGTACCAGCAGCTAGACAGATTTATCTAAGATGATGCCTTTCGTGTTAACTCCTCCATTGCGTACTATCGGTTCCACCTACATCCTGAAAACTGTTGCATGTTCGACAAAGTTCCAAATTGCACATTGCAGTAGTTTCCAGCATGTCACACAGGAGAGGCTGGATCAGTTTTGTTGAGATCACGAATTCAGCCATCGTCTTGTAGAGCTCAAGACCATGAATACTATCATCTGCAGCTTTGAAGTTGATGAAAATGAAAGCGTGGCTTGAAATTCGTGGGTCTTTTTCAGGATTTAGTGTGAAAGTTTGGTCTACCGTCGATCTACCAGGCTGGAGGCCACACTGCCGATTAGTGTGCTAGTGAAGGATTTTGTGGATTGATTGTGAGCATTCCGTAAATTTTTGCTCAGTCCTTATATTCAGACACAATTCTCCACCTTATTTGTACATGTCCGGCCCTCTCAGCTCAAAGAAGACCATACTTAGGAGCCAGCTTCTTTCACAACCTAAGTGAACTGGCTGACATCAACATAGATAGCCTCCACCGCTTCTTAGCAGGCTCTGGCTGGTTCTGCGGGTAGCATTTCTGGTGAAGTACAGATCCTGGTGGAAACACAAAGGACTTTATCTGGTCCAAGTGAGCTTGCATCTGCAGCCTGCCACTCCTACCTAGACTAACCTTGTATTCGATTGAAAATGTATATGGCCTTGGATCTCGGCACGGGTCGCTTTAAATCTTGTCTTAGGGATATATCTATCGTTGCTCACTTTAGCTGGCGTCCAATGAGTGTTTGAAATCATTGTCCAGGGTCGTTGAGTAGTGGCAGTGAGTCTTTTTGATGGATTGGTACACAGGGATCGTTCTGGCTCTTTCTAGGTGGAGACCAATCAGAGACTTTACCCTATGAGTTCTCATCCTGACACTCTGATGCAGAAGTATACTCCTGTTGTAGTAGTTGCTTTCCTCTTTCAATATGTCCCCGTCATCATCACTTTCAAATCTCATTCATAGTCACGTCACGTACCACCACTTGGAAATCATTGAAGAAGTGATTGCGAACAGTCTTCATTTTCTTTGACAAAGTAGATTCCGAATCGATTCTTGATCCCTTGGGCTCCTACAAAACTCGATGTGAGGTACTCCAAGGTGTTTCGCATGAATATCAATGCTACGACTGAACGTTATTAGGGAAAAGAGCTTTCTCATCGAGGATTGGCCATCGTGTTCTTCAGCGTTTCCCGCCGGTGGCTGACAAGTTGTTCTACATAGGATGAGTGTCCTTGAGGTCGCGTCAACCAGACTTCTGCTTCTTTGAGCCTAAGTGCTGTTTTCTCTACTACTCTACTGCTGGAGTAGAGGTCCAAAGGGATGGGATGCAACATGATCTCCAGTGCTGCTGCGGGTGTTGATCTTGGAAATACAGACGACTACAATCAGAGATGGATTCTGGCATCAACAGGAATGATTCTTCAGTCGATTGAGTTGTCTTTATACTTATGCTTAGTGACTCATTTAACGATGTCCCGACCGGGATATAGAATCTCTTCCTGAGGAAAAGTAGACTTCAATCATTTGTATGAGGGAGTCCATTATTAGTTGACATCAATGAATCTATCATAACTGACGTTTCTTTGGGTGTTATCTCTGCCATCGTCTCTGCACCATAATCTTGGTTAAAACCCATTTCCAGTTGCGAACAAGGGGTTAACCGCAAGGATGTTGAAGTAAGAAAGTTTAGAAACAGAGGTGGCTATCTTACGTAAATCCAAACGACACTAGTGTTGACCTGGTGGTCCCCAAAGTTGAGGAAGGTAGGAAGGTTAAATATGTAGGTGAAGGTTTGGGCAGATAGGTGAGGTTAGGGTAGGAAGGCTGGCTTCATATTACTAGGGAAGATCCTGTGGGATACCACATGGGTCTGTAATTTCTTCCAGAAAAACTACCCAGAGAATTGCTAGAGCTTACTATGAAGCGCTGGAGGCTGCCTATGTTGGTGTCAACCAGTTCGTTTAGACTGTTGAAGAAGCTGGCTTCTAAGTAGGCACTTCTTCAAACTGAGAGGGCTGGACACGTAAAGAGAAAGTGACGAATCGTCTCTTCCTCCTTCTCGCCCACACAGCTTCTACTCCGGATCATCCACTCTACAAAGATACGTATCATAGCCATCGTAGGCGACAGTCTATATCATTGTTCAGTCTGAAAAGTTCTAATAGCCCCTATAGTTTGTAGAACCCGTAAAGGCGAAAAATGGTTTAGTGCTTAGTGCGTTTGACTGCTAAGCGAGAGGACACAGGTTCGATCCTCAAGACCACCAAACATTTGTTCACGGCACCACCTCTTCGCAAGCATGGCAAACCTGCAAGAGTGTAATCTGTCATGAAAAAAGCTCCTCAATCCGCCGTTCGGAGTCGGCAATAAAACTGTTGGTCCCTTCCATTCGTGGCTGTGAGGAGCTAGGTCTTGGCTTTCGATGAGCTGTCGCGCCAAATATTTGTCTGTGTAAAATCGCGGGAATAACTTTTCTTTTTGGCAATTATGCTTCTTCACCTTACAGCGGGACAAGTATTATAAGGCCCTCTGCCCTTACAATCCTTTTATAACTGGTTTTCCTCCAGGTCCCATTCGCTTTTTGCTATCAAGAGATTCATAAACCGTAATGATCTGTAAACATTTAAGGTCATCAACACGCAAGGAAACCAACATATTGACAGTTTCGTGATTTGATGTGATGAAATCGAACTGACCCACTGAAAATGTCAAAATGTGACATTTCCCAGATGACAGATGCCATTTGGTGTTTGGTGATCATAACAGTATGCTGTGTTTACGCTTCCAAAGACCATGTTGTTTACAGAACAAATCAAGCCTACTCGTAGGACAAAGTTCAATCGATACAATCGAATTGGAATCACCCTGTGTACAGTCTTGGGCACATGTTTGTTTATAGTTTCTTTTTTTTTTTTTTTCAATTTGTAACTTGTGACTCTGCATCTCTGCACTTTTGTTTAGAAAAACAGTTTTTTTTTTGTTTAAATAAACAGAACTTCTGTTTCAGTTTTAATTGTTTGTTTCGCTGCAATGAGGAACGTTTGGTTAGAATGAAAATTTACGGACGCGCACGCGAGAGAATCTTTCTTCTTTCGTTGTGTTATCTTCATCCGAGGAATTTATAAGATTGCTTTTATTTTTTTTTATAAAATAAACACAGATGGTGTTGCTGGGTTGCGGACTTGTGAGTTGCGTGAGCTTCTCTTGGGAGGATGATGTGACGGTGTCAGATATATTTATTTTTTTTCATTTTCATCGTCTCATTCTTTCTGTCTGACCTCGATAATTCAGTTTATTTTTTGCATTTTAAAAAGATTTATCTTCGGCTTATATGCTTATCGTCTGGATATATAGGAAATCGAGCAAAAAACGTGCAACCTTTAACCTTAATTGTTATATTATGACCGATTGGAGACCGACAATACATGGTTAATTATAAAATTTGGTTTGATGACTGACGTTCGGATTGGTGTATCTCAATTCGTATTCATACACATGTCGGTTGTGTTGTTCCATGTGAGTTATGGACGTTTATTATAATTTTTTTTTTTTTGGCTTTTATTATAGTTTTTTGGTAGGAACCGGTTTTTTGCGCAGACTACACTACGTTCAATGGATTATTTATCTCTGTCCCGGTAGATATGAGATATTTTTTTTCCATCATTGTTGTACGTTAGATACTTTGTATGTTGGGTATAATTAACAAAACCATGTGTGGTTGGAAGTTTTTTTTTTTTTATGTGATCTTAAGCCGGGGATTAAGACGGGTTGTTATGAATCATAGGCAGGCTCTTGGAAGTGTTCGTTGATTTGGGAAACTTGAATTTTTAAGAGTGTGGATAGAGGGTCTTGGCTAACATTGTAACTAGAATCGCACAAGCCTAGGCTTGGGCTTTGTTTGATGAATGGCGATTTCGACTTTTAGAACAAGAAACTGTTTATCATACATACTTTGAAGGGTAGACCAATGTAAAAAAAAAAAGAGCCTTGGGCCTAGCTTTTCGCAACCATTCAATTGGGCGTGTTATATTTTTGCACGAATAGAAGGAAGCTTGTGGGTGACAGATTATATCAACGTTTGTCGGTTTTGCGGCTCGAACCTGCGCCCTCTTGCTGACTATTCCAACGGACTAAGGGTATTCACTCAGTAAACCAATCATCCGAGGGTATAATTTGTCATGAAAAAGCTTTTTCTATCCGCTGTTCAGAGTCGGCAATAAAAACTGCAGGTTCCTGCTATGATCATAAAAAATACAACACGTAAGCCTTTGGCTTTTACGAACTGTGGAGGCAAGACATCTTTTTTAAACCATCTAAGCTTTGCTTATAAGACAGTTTCACCAGCTATCTGCGTTCAGAAAAGTTATACTTTTCGCGGCGACTTACTTCGACGCAATACTGTCCTCTCGCTAGTTGTTTAGTTAGAGTCTGGCAGATCCCTTGCCTCGTCGTAACTTCATCTAGATGCTTCATTTTAGAGGATACTTAATGTGTAAGGGTTTTTACTTCGACTTTTTTCCCCGAGTAGGTCTCCTTTTGACGTTTTCCTGATTTTTTGACTCGTAGAACTTCTGTTTCCGGCTTCCAATTAAAGCCTGCATTTGCATCTGGATTGCCTTCTCCTTTCGTTCAGCACCATTTATAGGTTTCGACGCCTCGGTGCTCTACAAAATCTTAGTTTAGTAGTTAAGAAATTGAAGCCATGCCACTGGGGCTGCTGTCTTTTGAGCAAGGCTTCCACCGAATGTCGGCACTTGTATTAAGCCTAGTTTTTCTGTTCACTTTCATACTTAAAAGGCTTCACCTGCTCGTTACATTGCAGACGTTTCATGAGGCGCTGATTTTTATATTGACAAGTCCATTGCACTCTCCGTTTTGCCACTCTTCGTCGAAGACTACTTTTATTTGTTATTCGCAGCTAATCTACACATCTGAACGCCCGTCACCATTCCGCCAGTTGTCGACAGCATTTGTAACCTGAAACTTGATCTTCTTTACCAAGCTTAAACGAACACAGTAGGAACAACTTTTTAATATGAATTGCGATCGGAAGACGCCTGCATCCTTCATTGCTAATGGTAACTTCCAGCTCTTTGATTGGCTGATTCTCAGGGCACTTTTAGCCGTAGTTCCCTGTAGGAAAAGGTCTTACATTTAGAAAGCAGGTTAGAGATAGCCCCGATTCTCTATATTTCTGTGGTTCAGGTTTTCTAGGCGACATACAACTAGGCTGTTACTAGTGCACATTATTAGCTTGGCTATCTGAGGATTAGGCTGCCAATGAGTGCATCCTCATCCAGGTTTCCGATTTCTTTAAAGTTGCCTCCACTTGTTCACTAGAAGTTGAAAGGAGTTTGCTTGTCGTTAGCACCAGACTGTACGTTTGAACTTGCCAAGAACCAGGAGGGTAGGTAATACCATCCTGCGGAGCGTCTTTAGTGACTTAAGGTAGCGCTATAGTCCGGTGTGGACTTGGACTTTAACTAACAAGCCCAAGTCGTTCCAACGAAGATCGTTGTTAACACACATACCGAGGATGGAAAGTTTTTCAGCTTCGGCGATGCAGGTACAATTCATGGATAATGTTTCGAGGTCTGAGTTTCGCTTGAGAGACAGAAAGGAGCATTGAGTTTTGAAAGCTTTAAACTCCACTCTATTTGTAGAACTCCATTTTATCTCTGCTGTCAAGGTCGGAATTGAATGAGTTTAACATACGTTGCCGTTCCTCGACTACATCCGAAGAGCAGGGACGTGAACTGAGAGTACTGTCATCGGCGAAGGAATGAATTGGATTGGAAGTTGCAGACAAGAGATCATTTATTAAAATGAGAAAGAGAGTCGGAGACAAAACGGAACCTTGGGGGACACCAGCATTTATATGGTGGACTGCAGACTTGAAACCGTCTAAAAAAATTTGAATTGAAAGGTAGTTTCTAGTCCATTGAAGTAGAGACACATCGATGCCATATGCATGCATTTTCGACAAAAGAGCTTGATGCCAAACTCTGTCAAATGCTTTTGAAATATCAAGCAACAATCTTACTTTCACCACGGTGATGTAGAGATTCATTCCACTTCTCGGTGAGATTAGCCATCAAATCACCAGTGGACCTGTTGCTACGGAAACCGTACTGCCGGTCATTGAGGAGTTTCCGTGAGTCGAGATAATTTATCAGCGTTTTCAGGACCTTGGAAAGAAGGGACGTAAGTGCAATGGGTTGGTAGTTGGAGGAAGAAGAAGATTTGTCTTTTTTGGGGGACAAATGCGGTTTTCCAACTACTCGGAAAGAGACCAGAAGAGTAGGACAGATGGAAAATCTAACGTAGTGGTTTTGCCAGAGTGGAAGAACACCTCTCCAGAACTATGGGTGGAATGCCATCAGTAACTCTAAGTACTCCTGAAACTGTACGAGTGCGAAAGTGGACTTGTCCCATGGAGAATTGGACGCTCTCGAGTACAGGTGGAGACAATGCACAATTTGGGAGCATTAAGCTAGCTGCAAAATGGGGGCAGCAAACAGATTGACCTTGTCTGAGGAACGGACAGCTGGAATGTCATTTTAAATGAGCGTTGGAATTGAAGACGAGGCTACTTCCCTTGAGACATTGTAGTCTTTTTCGCCTCAATTTTTGGTTATAGAGAAATTTTGACACGTCGAATGTGTCAGTTATGTCTGGCTTGCTTAAACTTTATTCGGTTTTCCTCCGAGGGGTTGGCTTTAAAATACCGAAAGTATAACTCTTTACAGCTCAAGTCAAATCACTATTTTTCCTTTGGTTTGATGCTCTTCATTTGGTTGGGAATAAAGAAGCTCATGCCGAGGAGAATGATGTTGGTTATAATATCACGGGCGGCATCCACGAGGAAGCATAGCGACTAGTTAAAATTCCTTAAGAATATTTTTTAACAGCTTAGTTTTAATTAAAATAAAAATTACATATGTTTATTTGTTTCTTTTCAGGTAAATATCTGTTGTGAACTAAAAAAAAAAAACACGCGTAAGTTTAAAAAAAAAATATTAATGTTGGACATTCAAAATTTGATGGGGGGTTCATTATTAATTAAAAAAAAAAAATAGTAGTAAACCAATTAATTTAAAAATCAAAACTAATTACAGAACGAATTAATTATAATCTAAACCAGTTTCGTTTATTTTCTTCTTTTAATTTAAATAAATTAAGTCCCGTAGTAGGTAATAATCTCAAACATAACTCTAAAAATATCAAATTTCACTTTCATTTTTGTAGAGATGATGTGTATTTTCTTTTATGACGCGCAGTGTGTTTTAAGTGTGATGGAATATTTAATGTTTGTCATAACGTATTTTTTTATATAAGTTTTTGTCGCATTTTATTTTAATTGATGACAATGAACATGTAATCACTTCTTATTACTGAACGTGTTGCGAATTGATTTCTGTAAAACTTGTCACGAATCTGTTGAAGTTATTCGTTAAGAAGTTGAGGTCATAAATAATAATTTTAGACATTTTTTTCGAGAATTTAGTAAAAAAAAACGGTTTTTAGTTCGTACTTTTCTTCTTCTTTTGCCTTGTCGGCTCTCCTTGTTCTTAATCGTAAGGACCGTCTATTTTGGGTTCTCAGCCATGTTGTCATTGGACGTCCTCTGCTTCTTGCTGGCACGGATATATTCAATGCCGGTTCTGGGATCCTTCAGGAGACATGTCCGTCCCATTGAAGTCAGCTTTCTTCAACTTTTTCGAATATTGGTTTCAATTTTGGGGCCCAAAGATTACTCTCCATTAGAGAGAAGTCGAAAGAGGTAAAGAAGCCCAAGGAGGTGAAGAAAACAAAAGAAAGGCCCAGTGAAAGAAAGGCCAGTGAGGGTTAGAAGAAGGAGTATCAAAAGCCCAAACTGCTCATCCCGTGACAACCGAGCCGTCCAACCACCAAATCAGTCGCCGAAAGACTCACTCATCAGACCGGCCAAAAATAAACCCGTAGCGAGCGGTTCGAAGAGAACTCGCAACGATTCTAAAACCCCTCCGACAGCAACATGCAAAAAGCCAAAGACCTCAGGTCATATGGCCGCCTTGGTAGACCGTGCCAAGGATCATTTGTAAGTTGCCGTCATAAATGAGGGATGCCCGAAACAACGTCTGAATGATGATCAATGGGCTTTCGTTGAATGGGCGCTGCTCGACCGCATGGCCATTACGCTAGATGAGCAATCATCATTAAGCCCAATGTCATTCTTCGGGCAGCTAACAAGCATTAAGGGCTTCCAGATTTCGGCCCGCCAGGATGAATTCACCCTGAAATGGCTCAATGAAGTGTCGCTTTGGGAAGACGTAAAGTTGAAAGTGGCCCTAAAGAAAGATCTGCCTACAAGACCCAAAGCTAGGATTCTTATTCCAGGCCCACGCATGTGCAGCGAAAGGCAAGAGCAGTTTCTGAGAAAACTCAACCCTGAATTTCCAAGTGCCGACTGGAAAGTCATTGACCTAACCTAACCTATGTAGGTCATGTGTTCCGTTTAGTTTGCTTTTGACATCATCATCAATCCTACCGTTCGGTTGCTACGTATTACTGATCCGAGGTATTTGAAAGAACTCGTCATCGGCAGTGGTTGGTCGTTGATATGTATCGTATTGGTCGGACCAAAACATCAGTCTTTTTCAAAGGGTAGGAACATTTACTCTGTTCATCAATCCATTTTTCCCGAGTGATTCTTTCCAACAATTAAGTAGTTCCTCCTTCGATTCTTCTATTAGGACGATGTCATCTCCGTATAGGAGGTTCCAGGGCGTTTTCTTTTGGATTTTGAAGGTCAGGTAGTTGATGACGATATTAAAAAGGACTGGGCTCAGGATTGAGCTAATGATTGTACTCCTACCGTTATAGGGAATTCGTTAGTCGTTCCTACTGGAGTCTTTACTTCTCTTCTACCAACTTCATGCAGTATCCTGGCACGTCATAAACGCGGATTGCGTCTGTACTTCTCTCTTCTACTAACTTTATGCAGTACTCTGGCACGTCGTGAACGCGGAGTGCGTTGAATTCCTTTTCCAGGTCTATGAAGGCCATGTTCGGGTTTCGCTTTCTAGTTCTAGAATTCGCTCAGCCTGTATTGCATCCATGTTAGAGCTGCCCTGCACGTATCTGCATTAATTTGGTGTTAGCTTTGCTATACCACTGAGCCTAGCTGTAATAATTCGTGGAAAGCTTGAGCGCTACCGTTGACTCTACCCTACTGCACAGTCCTGCCCAGCATGCATGTCCATTACAGGGTCCAGGTTATTGTTCATACCTCATAGGTCGCCTGTAACAGCTTCTTTACATCTAGCAAGCCTAATTACTAGAATATGTCGAGGTAGCCTTACTAGATGCCCTTTATCAAGTTAAGCCCGTGAGTCGACATGGTTTACCAAGGTATGGTCGCGGACTCTTTAGAGCCAGCTTCTTGGAGCCAAAGGTAAAGAGTTGAGGGTTTGATGAGAACTAGGTCTTCCAGCAACTATCATAGTTCGACTGTTGGTCAGAGTAGGGAGCTATCTCTATCAGAAACTCGCTTCTACGAATTTTTATTATCTTCAAATCGCAACGCTTAGTAGTTGATGCATTGGATTGATGATTAAACTGAATCAGGTTCGAATCTCAGCAGAACAAGCAAACATTTTTAACGTAGAGAAGCGGGACACCAAAAAGATTTCAGACTTCCTTTAAAGCGATAAACTTGAAATTCGGTGTGTAGGTAGGTCCTATCTCACATATAACCAAAAAATTACGATTTTTCTAAATTTCCCCCTTTTACCCCCTTAAAGAGGATCAAATTGAAAACTTTACCGTGTAAGTGAAACTATCGACTCCAAGGAGCGGCATTTCTTCTTGGCATCACCTTTCGACAAGTATCTAGTGATAAATGTCAAAAAGTATTGTTTGTCACGAAAAGCTGTTCAAAATTGACAGTTAACTCCCTTCTATTCGTGGGAAAAAACAACTATGACATGCACAATACGAATGGGATGCAAGCAAGAAACCAGGTCTTGGTCATCTGTGAACTGCCTCGCGTAATGTTGCAAATCTCATCATTGGAACGTGACTTTTTCTCGTTTAATCCAAGAAACTTGGGCGAGCCTTTTTCCATTAGTCTTGGCGAGTGCTCTTCCATTTTTTTAGCCGATTTACTCGTTGGAGGGTCACACAACCTTTTGGAAATGAAGAAGTCTAAAATAGTTTCAAGCTCTTTCAACAGGAAGTCGTTCAAACATATATTAACCTTAGGTCCATTGTAGAGTTTATGCCTGACTATTTCCTGCTTTCGGAATGACAGTCACTTTACCTTAAGCTTGTCATGACTGCCTGTTAAGCTAGAAAAGACCAATTTGTCTTGAGGACTAATTTATCCTCTCAGATAAAACTTACAAAAGAAAAATGTATGTTTGGGCTAGGAGGGCCGTTCGCAACGAGTTGTAATTCCATCGCGAGGCCCATTGTGTTTGCCCTTAGTGTACATGGTAGGATATGCGAACTTTAAAACCGTTTTGGTCTTATGAGGAATCTTTTTAGATTTGTCAAATGTACCTCAGCCAGATCGTCCAAGCTATTGGAGAATCTTGCGCCCATCAATCATAAAACTTTTTCAGAAGTCGTCTATTATTTCCTTTGATGCCGTGTCCTGTTATTATGCCGACAAGCATCTGGATTCGACTTTTTTCAAGTTATACTGCGTCTTTTAACTTTTTAGGACGACTGCGGGTTATGACACAATCACTTCTATTTTGCTATTGTTACTCGGTAAGGGCTGTAAGGTGTACTGATACCTTCCCTTCTTATTAAATGTTAGGGTACCCAGCAGAGCAAGACTGTGTGAAGTTTTAAACATCTTGGATGGATAAGTTTCAAGTCTAAGGCTTTAAGTGCTGCCTGACTGTCCACACATTGCCAGGCAGGGCTTCCTTATTAATCGTATAAATTTTAGCTTGGAAGACAGTGCAGTGGACTGGTTGGTGTACAGTGCTTCGGAGAAGACTTCCTGCTCCAGTCTTTTTCTTCATCTTCGAGCCATCTGAAGAGATAAACTTCCAGTCTTGTCATGCTGCTTATTAAAGATGTCAAGTATATACGTGGCCTCCAGTTTCGGTTCTCTCTTAATTTGAGAGCTTCCTTGGCTGCTACGTTCTTTGTAAAAATTGTCTTCTCCAGACCTAGTGGACGAGAGACTTTAGAATTTTATTGAGTCAGATGGTTCCCTGTTAATGATTCTGCTGTTAAGCTTTGTGTCTATCAAGTTCGTCACAAAAGGTGGCACCATGTTCCCGTGTTCAGGTTGTTGAAAGGCTATACTTACTTACTTAAGGTGGCGCTACAATCCAGGGTGGACCTAGACCTCAACTAACAAGCGTCTCCAGCCAGGTCGATCTTTAGCTAGCTGCCTTCAGTTCGGTTGAGGTCCCCTTCCACTTGTGTGCGCTACATGAGTTGCGGTCTTCCTCTACTGCGGGCGGATTCGAAGATTTTTGGAAGGCTATCAACGTGAATTCTTTTTTGGTCCAATGGCGTCCGATTGTACTTACAACTTCGTGTAGGGCTGTTTCTACAGATCTGCATTTGAAATAGGCGTGTTGTGCATTGCTGGCCATGGTTGTTTCGAGGCTGCTTTTTACCTGGAGGTTTTTAGCAATCTTTTTGAAGATTTCAATAGAAACAATGAGGGACTTATGTAGACCTGTAATCTTTAGGCTTGCAACGTATAAACATAGTTTGAAGCCATGAGATAACCCTTTTTCTTGCCTTTTGTAGCATGACTGTCATTATTCAATCGGGTCCTGCTGACTTGATGGATAATCTTCGCAGGTATACTCCCTGCTTGTTTTTCATCTTACAGAGAAAGGGTCAACTTGTTGGATTGGGTAGCTGATTTGCAGTCCGGAAAGTGAGTCTTGAGGATGTAGACGCGTAGTTTATAGTTGTCGCTTGTCGATAAAAGCATAGACAAGTTGCGTAGGTAGCTAATAGACCATGTCTATGGAAACTCATTAGTTGTTAATTTTCCATAATTTGAATACATTTTCACAAAGAAAACTACCCACATGTCTTACAACTGTTTACAAACTACTTAGCAAGTACTATTTCAATCAAGGATAACCAGTCTTGGGATATATCTCAATGTTTTCCTTCTCCATTCTCATAAAAATAATAATCAATTACAATGTTAATCTGAAAAATCCATTCAAAAACTTTCGACCACAAACACGAACAATTCTAATTTTATACATTTACACCACCCACTGGATGAATGACGGTCGTCGGCTTGTTTTTATTACACAAATTTACCATTAAATCTTTTTTTTTTTTTATTGCAAGACATGCTAACATTGTTGTTAGTTAAAACTTTCAAATAAATCTATCTTTCATCTTATAAATGCGTTAGCTAATTCTATAATTTGTTTGCTGGCAACACCACTAACTACGTGACATTGTTGCCAGAATGTCACTATTGCGTCACTGGATTCGAATGCCTTCCTGTGTACTGGGGGAGAACCCCTTTATTTTTTTTGTCTGTTTAGACAGAGAGCTTTCCCTTCTTCAATTTAATTTATTTATACGAATCTAATGTTGTTTTGGAGGAGGAGGAGGAGGAGGACTTTGTTACCATATGGTCATGCGGCACGCGTTCTTTTTTTTTCACACACACTGCTACCACGTAGCACACATTTTGAATATAAAGGTATGAGCAACAATTTCCCGTAGAGAAATGAGGGTCAATTGCTGTCAGAAATGACAGAACAGAAAAAGAAAGTCAGCCACTGTACCTGTTAACATCCACAAATATGGACAGTGTCCGAATTCAAAGGGAACACAACAAAAAAGGCCAAAGAATACAGTTTGCAATTGCACGAAGGAATGAAAGAATTGAAGGAAAAAAAAAAAAAAACGAAGAAAAAAGTGTGCTAAGCGAATTAACCACAGATACATACGCAGATACACAACTCATTTGGACATACCCCAAGCCAGAGTACAAGTACAAACTTCTGATCTGATGTCAGACGGTACCAAACAAAGTATAGATACTGACTGTGTCGGCGAGATATTAAAAAAAAACAGTAACCCACTATCTCCCTCTTACACATTTTGAGATACTTAACAGTACCTTACCTACCCGTAGATACAGTAAAAATTAATGACATCTGATATTGTTGAACGATCTAATCCGCATGTCCTGACAGATATTCGAATGTTTCGTCAACTAATTGAAATGTTTTGCGATGAAATAGTTAGATGGCATCAAACTTGTCCCGCTGACAATTGGACTTTTAACGAAAATAGTCCAAAACCAAATCGGGTGGCATGTACCTATTGTAAGTGCGTCCATTTGGTGTAAGCTCCCTTGAACAATACTTGTACTTGTTTGTTACCCCCGAATTCGCCGCCGCTATGGTGGATGACGTTTGCTCTCGTAATACCGCTGCCAAACAGCGTATAAACAGCAACATTATGTGATTGTAATGCTATGTGAATCAGATAAACAAGAAAATTAAAACAAAAAAGATACAAACAAACATTCACAGTGTAGAAGTGGAAACTAAAGCAGACGAGGAGCACATGTTATGCCGTATTGGCCTGGCATGTGCTCTGTGCTCTTAGCTCCGTGCTTGTATGGATGAACCCCTATGACGTTGTTTTTTTTGTTTTTTTGTTTTCGAATCTCCTCTTGGAGAAGGAGGTCAGTTTTCGTAGCCAACCGATTGTGGTGCGAATTTGTTCGTGAAACTTATTCGAGTATAAAAGATGCCCATTGTGTGTGTTCAGATACATAATGTTGTTGGTAAGATTATTTGATTTGATATACGAGAATGAGGTCTGTTTTGGGTCGAGTTTGTGAGTGGCCTTTGGAACGATTTTTTCGAATAAATCAATTTAAGCTCTGAATTCTGAGATTAAACTGTAGAACAAGTAGAACAATCCAACAGATCATCCGGTAGATACTTTATTTGCGGTTATTTTATACGCTAGGGTGATGCTTCATCCAAGATCGCCGGAATTTCTAAGTTGTACTTTGGGGGTTCAAGTCAAAGGACTGCTTTACCATGATGTGGTCTCTTCGACATCTGACAGCCTTTTGAGCGCTGGCTTAGTGAGAGTAACTTCTGGTTTCACAGGTGTACACTACCCTAGATTCAACGTGAATTGAAAGAGTTTTAGCTTAAATTCAACTAGAGGTGAATACCAAAGAGAAGGACTAACGTTATTTTAGTCTGGAGTCGACTTTTACGACATCGAATGATGCAAATCACAGTCCCATCTTCTTTGGACCTAGAAATTGCTGTTTGAAAGAACTTAATGAATGCTTAGGGTGTACCACGTAGATACCACAACTTGTGTTGGTGTTTGTTTTGATGGGTTGTTTTAGATTCACCCGTTGGCATCGAGCAAAACCATCAATTCTATGGTTTTCTTACCCCAAATCGGTGCCTTGGGTGGCCCTTACGAGTGCTGGGCATTTCCAGGGAAAATGATAAAAAGCTTGTTCCTCGCTTTTAGTCTTGGAATTGCGATAGGGATTCCTAGTTTCGATGCATAGGCTTATGTCCAGTGATGATCGCATCGATTTTAGAGACTTCTTTCAGAGGTAAGGAGCTTGGAATAACCTCTCTAAGCTCTCCGTATGGGCGTATAAGTTTGGTCCTATTTCATTTGATTTATATATCTCATAGACCGCTACACATTGTATGGTACTGGTTAGGTTGAAAACTGAGTTGAAGACCTAACATCATAGAACGCTTAAAAAAAAGCTGTGGTTGCCTTCTACTCCGTGAAAAACAAAAACCATGGAAGGGAAGTGATACAGAAGTATGCTGTGAACAAATAGCCTTGAAGAAGGCTACACATTGCAACCATTAGAGAAGGTACAGAGAGCAGCCTGACTTTGAATTGAAGGGTCTCTAAGGACTACTCTTCGATTTCCTATTTCATCTTATTCCCGCAGGCATTGTTGGCAAACAGATGGCAGCTGTTGCAACCATTTAATTCGGAGACTACACATTTTGCACACTGCATAGGTTTCTTTTTACAAGGAAATTCGAAGCTACCAACCCCGTCTAGGGAAGAATAAGAATGGGAAGATGAATTTCTACACGCATACCATGGGACGTTGAGTCTTCTTGGAAGATCTTAACATTAACGTACCATTTTCTAAACGAAGATTATGGCGGCCAAATGAGGCCTTGTGGTGGCTGAAGTGAAATGTTTAAGAGGCAGTTAAGTCCGTGGAATATGCAACTTTCAGCTCTAAGATCTTTTGCTACCCATAGAGCCATGGTGACTTACAAACACGTACTTAGATCAGTTGAATTCTACACTTTCAAGCTTTTGTCCGAAAGGTTTCTGGACTCGAACTTCTTGGCCCTTAAATCGCGTAAATCTGTAATCTCTGGCTCTGACTTCTATTGCATTGATAAAGTCAGGTTGGGTTAGGTCACACGGGTTGCTTAGGCTGTGCGTTAGGCCCTGTTTCCCTGGTAATGATGAGGCTTGGACAGTCGCAGATGAAGTGCGACGTTTCCTCTTCCGCGTCTATACCGTCGCATTCTTTTTTAGAAGGGTTGCCAATAGGTTATGGCCTTTGAGGATGCTGATCACTAGTTCTTAGTACGGTCTGTTGAGTGTGAATATCGCGTTTGTTTTCGTTTTGTTACATTGTGCCTACATTTTACTTGATACGCCCCATGAAGTCTAAGTGATCGACCATTGTTAGAATCAGGTTCGACCCCATTCATGTCAGTTCCTCTGGTTTTTCATTGCAGTCGATGCCTCTATGTCCAAGAATCCAACAGAGTGAGACTTTGTGCTTATAGGCTAAGGATTTTAAGCTCATCGCGAGACCTCTTTACTAGTTTTGATTTTAGTATTGTGGATCAGATTGCTTTTGTGGGAGACACACCAAGGTCATATTGGACTCCGTTTTGTGGAGAATTTACGTATTCTCTCAGAACTTTCATTAAAAATTGTGATCCATTTTGTTCTAAATCTTTTGCATAAACTTCAATGACACAAGCAGCAATTTGTCGATCTCTTAAAAACACACGCTATTTTAAGAGCCTACGGTTACGTGAAAGCCTAGCTTAGTATATAGACTCCATAAGAACCAACTGTAACGTATTTGGCTTTGTGATGCGCCCTAAAAAATTTGACACGCTTCTATTTTTCGCCCATGCACTCTTTTTCGAATGCGACACTTCAACTGACTTTTAATATGTTTGACACCAAATGTTCCACTCTATCCATCTCTCTCTCATTGACATTGAATGTCTTGCCAAAATATGACATTTGACAAATTTACCTACTCACGTACTGTCAAAGTGAGTGAGTTCAGATGAAGAACATAAATTTGTTCAACTGTCACTTTATTGATACATTCTTTGTCGATGGAAAATATCCCGTTAGCTACTACAAAGTTTAATAATCTTGAATTTGTAACAGATGAGCTGACGGTAATGTGTCATCCTCTTTCCTTCTTCTCCCGTCACTCACTTGCTCCAATTTTCATTGCAGATAAATGTCATCGTCTCCCATCGCGACAATGTATAGGTATACCCCTGACATATGCATCGTATCTGTATCTCTGTAACAAAAGAGAAAAAAAAAACCTCAAAAATGTTATGCATTTCAGGTTTATTCGCTTGTTTACGGTTTATTGCGTATATTTTCTCACAAAATCAAGAATGGGAACAAGCCGGCGCGGTCAGAAAGGAACAACGCTGACGACTGACAATCGGCTCTCATTTTTTGTTTTATTTTTTACTCGTGATTGCGCCAACATAATGTCAAAACCAGTTTGAGATACTTTTTGTTTTTTTTCTGTGCTCCGCGATGTAATCAACGTGCAAGTCGTAAACACTTTTGGTTGTTATTTTAATAAAAATTCTTTCTTTTCTAACAAAACTTGCTTGCGACGGAGAAGAGAAGGGAAGAGAAAGATGGAAAGAGCACAACACTTTGTCAATGGCCAATCCCACGTGTTTGAGTATCTAACGATAAACTTGGCCACCATGGTTGCATGGGTTGTGTGCAAGCTAAGGATAAGGCAAGTTTACAACTTTGAATATCGAAAAATCAATCAAATGTCATTTGAGTGTGTTCCCACTGACGATTACATGTGTTTCATGTTTCCTAAGACAAATCTTTGTTGTCTGAACGCTTGTCGTATTGAAGTCGCTCCAAATGGTCGATGGCTGAACGCGTCACCTGTCAGTTTATGGATTGTGGCGTACTCCGCCTTAATTCCATCGGCTTTGACGCCAACTAAACATACTTTGAGATCTATCCCTGACTGTGAGTCCATGAGTATATGGCAGCGTTCGAAGCTGATCTCATAAATCAATGTGTGGTCATTAGCGTAATTCACCTATTTCTGCTTCGATGACAGCTATTGGAGAAATGTCACATTACCACTTTGGCAAACGTGCGTTTCAATAAGAATTTAATTTTTTTGTTGTTAGAATCCGAGTGGTTTTCTTGTTATCCTTCGCGTGTGCAGTACCGTTTTTTGGAGTTGAATTCATAATAATTCTGATTAAATGATATAAATTGACATTTAATTATCACGATTCGATAAAATATTCATATTTGGATGCAAACAAATTAAATGAAAGGAGCTGTGTGTACGATTGGCGTTGGGGGTTTGCCATTTATGGACTTGACAGTCGATTCGGCTTTCTCTTTTTCACTAGTTTTGGGTTTTACATTGAAAGAAACGAAAAAAAAAAAATGTTTAAAGCCACTTTGATGAGTTCCAGAAGTGAATTAGTGTTAATGGATTTTATTGGTATAGACAAGCTGACGCAGCTTATGGCTTGTTCTATTTTACAAATTCAGTGCTGACACTTTTTTGTGGTAAAATACTGAAAGTTTGACTCTTAAATTTCAATTCCACTTCATGAAGTCACACGTTCAGGAAATTTGTTATGCAATAGAGCCATTGTTTCACCAGCTGTGTGGCATGTGGCGTCGTCCTGCTGAAAATTAACGTCGTCCAGGTCCATAGCGTCAATTTCAGGCAAAAAAAGTCAGTCAACATCGTTCCATTTACTGAAACGGTCCCACCAGAATCATTTTCGAAAAAAATTTGGCCCAATGACACCGTCAGCCCAAAAACCGCACCAAATTGTCACTCGTTGTGGATGGAGAGGTTGTTCCAGTATTTCTCTTGGGTTTTCGAAGCCTCAGATGCGACAATTTGGTTCGTTTACGTACCCAGAGTCTCATCACTCAGAATAATTTTGTGTAAATCAACGTGATCTTGTTGTGCGTGGTCTGCTGGTTTCAGTTCTTGTGTCAAGTGGACATTTCAGGTATGTAGGCCAAGATCTTCATGCAAAATGCGGTGCAAAGTGGTTGCAGATAGGTCCAATCCCTCTGATCGTCTTAAAATGGACGCACCAGGAATTTCAGTCACATTCTCAGCTACGGCGACGATATTTTCAACTGATCTTGCCGGATGAACACGAGTTGGAGTCTTCATATCGCTAGCCTGTCCGAGACGTTTAAATATTAAATTCACTGTAGCTGTGCGAGAAGACGCGATTGATGATGACCAAAAGCAGTACGAACTTTACGAAACGTTTCTGTGATATTTTCACCATTTTTGTGGTGAATTTTCACTATTTCAACACGTTGTACGAGTGTGTATCGAACTATATCGAAAGTCATCGCAATGACAGTTGAATAGTGGCAGTTCATGTGAGTCTTGTACTCGAACTTTGAGGAGATGAACGCCCCATAAATTGAGATCAGATGAGAAGAGGTAAAGTAGACCTAGTTCTAAGTACGGCCTGTGCCTAGACCTTTCGCAGTGTGTGTCCATGTTCGTCTGTAAGTCGGCTATGCTCAATACCAGAGCTAAAACTCATCAAATACTCCCTGCTATGGCCTTTTCGAATTAAGATCACGGAACAAGGACAAAGAATTTAAATTATCCCACAAGTTAAGACCTCTCTCTCTCTCTCATACAAATCGTTTAAGGGAACTTCCGGTAAATGCATCACAGCACCACCGGAACCAGCACTTTGTTAACTTAACAAGACATCAAGTTGTCTGTCCAATCTCAAAAGAGTTTCATTTTATTCGAACGTTTTAATGGCGCCCGCACACCTTTTGCTGGCCAACTTGGTCCACGGTTATCTTTATAGCGATTACAAATCAAACCTTAATGCCCTGGTACTACAAACACATTAATTGTTTGAAAAACATTTATCAATTATCTGTTCGGTGGGCTCTTTAAAACGCACTTAACTCGATTTTTATTACTCCGTCCAAGAAACCCGAACCAAGTGAAAAAGATACTTTTTTGGGCAATAAAAACCCATCACCATCGCTACCGCTGACACATACATAGGTACCACTTGTGATGGTGGAATGCAAATTATTTGTCAACGACAAGATAACAAATTGCATTTATTTCCATAATGGTGGAGTTTTGACAGCCACCAAAAAATCAAAAAAAAAAAAAACGTTGTTTTCCTCGTTCAGATACGAGATTTATAATTAGAATTGTTAATTAGCATCGATACGAGAGGATCGTTATAGTAACACGCTCCACATCTTTGATTTAAACGGGATTTAATCACACCCACAGGGTGGCATTCTAACACCATCAACCGATGTGAGGAGATATAAATTAAATTAGAAAAAAATTTATATTTAGATACTCCGGCATTTTACCGGAAGTCAAACAAGATGAGATGTATCTATCAAGAGAGAAATTTTCCAAATTTCATTTCATTTTTGATGGTAGTTTTCACGGATCACGTCTGTTGGTCTGAATCGGTTAATTTGAATCATTTCAGCGAGTGGGTGGATGATTCGAGATCGAGATACATTCTACACACACTCACGAGGGTAAAATTATAATTCTCTCTGCCAAATTGGATTCGTCATCGTCGCCGTAATCTATGGGAAAATGGATGAATGCGGGTCGAGCGGTGTAACATTTACCCTCAGATTGTAGCAAAGGGTCTGTTTTGTGAGTCAAAAGGGTTCCAAAAATATGCTGGCACCCACAATTATCGACTCGTGCTGGTTTCCCCTGTTCTAACCCTAGGCATGGCTTCCTCACAAAGGGAGGGTTGTGTTCCCTCTTTTTGTGTGTTTTTATGGTATGTTGTGACTTTTGAGTCAATATGTGTCAATCTACCTGAAATTCTCCTTTTTTTTGTTTGTTTTACTCACGAGTACCTCCGATGAGTGTGTCATGTCAACAACTCTGAAAGAACAAAGTGTCCCCTTGTGCAAGTTGTAATGGGATTCAAAATTTATATTCAAAAACTCTTTGCTTTGGCATTGAATTAGCTAAATGGTGTCATTAATTATATACGATCTGTGTCAGAAGTTGACTTGGTACTGGTTCTGGTATAATTGGTAACACAGTCTGAGTAACATTAGCTTACACTTATTTTTAAAATCTAAGCCTTGTACGTTGAGTTGTGAAATTTCGTTTTTTTGGCAAATCTATCAGAGAAATGTGTTTTTAATGTTTTGTTTACATTTAACGATGGAGCGCGGAAGGCTAATGTGTTTAACGCCGAATTGACCATGTGCAAGATGAATTGTAAAAATTATTATAAACAAAAAAAAAAAAAATGAAAATTTTATGATTTACCATGTGTGTGCCAATGAATAAATTAGTTTTAGTCTGTTGCGTCTTGGTTTGGAGAGAAAAAAAAAATTCCGGAAATACTTGGAGATTTGGTCGATGTTTTTCCACCGGAATTCGGTTAAAAGTACACGTTTTGTAAGCGGAAATGTTCCTTTTTTTGGAAATAAGATGCTTTTACGTGTATTTGATGTCGACTTTAAGCAGCACCCATGTTTTGGAATATTTTTTTTGTAAAAACTTATTTATCGGGTCATAAGTTTGAGACGTCTACGTTCTACAGCCTGCAAAGAAGCTTGTAAAGGGCCATCCCAATTTTAAATTACTAGCCATTGTTGAACTGTGAACTTGACATGGATCGATACACACTCGTACAACGTGTTGAAATAGTGAAAATTCACCACAAAAATGGTGAAAATATCGCGGAAGCGTTTCTCGTAAAGTTCGTACTGCTTTTGGTCATCATCAAGCGCATTCTCACACAGCTATAGTGGAATTTATCAATCAATTTAAACGTCTCAGAAAGGTTAGCGATATGAAGACTTCAACTCGTGGTCATCCTAAAGGTCAGCAAGGTCAGCTAAAAATATCGCCGCCGCAGCTGAGAGTGTGTCCATTTCGAGACAATCAGAGGAATTGGGTCTATCTGCAACCACTTTGCACCGCATTTTGATTGAAGATCTTGGCCTACATGTTTAAAATGTCCAGTTGACACAATAACAGAAACCAGCAGACCACGGACTCCCTACTTTCGTCGATTGGGTGCTGAAAATTAATGAACAAGATCTTGTTGATTTACACAAACTTATTCTGAGTGATGAGGCTCTGGGTACGTAAACGAACCAAACTATCGCATCAAGAGAAATACTGGAATAACCTCTCTTTCCACAACGAGTGACAGTTTAGAGCGGTTTTTGAGCTGGCTGTGTCATTGGGCCAATATTTTCGAAAATGATATTGGTGGGACCGTTTCAGTAAATGAAACGATGTTGACTGACGTTTTTTTTTTGCCTAAAATTGACGCTATGAACCTGGGCGACGTTTATTTTCAGCAGGACGACGCCTCATACCAAACAGCTGATGAAAAAATGGCTCTATTGCGTGACAAATTTCCCGGACGTATGATTTCACGAAATGGAGACTTCAATGGGCCACTGAAATCTGGCAATGTAACACCATTCGATTTTTTCCTTTGGGACTACGTCCACGCCAATGCTCCAACAACGATTCGTGCACTAAAGGAGCTAGTATTCCCGAAATACAGCCGCAATTAGGCGAAAATATCGTCTAAAGGACGACTATTTGTAGGCAGTGTGGAGACGGACATTTGGCGGACGTATTCCATTACTAATCTCAGAGTTTGTACCACTTTTCATAAAAATGTTGCGATTTTCCATTGATAAAATTGAGAACTCTTGTTGAAGGACCCTATCAACCCAAAACTCACCATACAGGGTGTGCCAATTGGTTGTGGTTGTGATACACATAAAACAACAAAAGTTTAAGTTTCGTAATTGAAGTGCAGTTCCGAGTTTTGTACACCTATTCCGCTCAAAATCAACTTTTTTATGTTCAAAAATCACTTCCCGCCCGTACAAAAGCCTTGTCTCTGTCGACAATTAATTGAATTTAAGTTTACAATTAACTATTTTATATTCGCTTACTTATTTGATTTGTATTTCTCTTTCTTATTTCCATTCCAATTGGCTGAGATACACAAAGCTACCGCTACACACACTTGCAACTACTGGTTCAACTGACAGAATTGATTAAACGATTTATCCACAAGCAACCCGTCAGTCATTATTGATGGTCTGCTCGTGTGTTCGTTATCGATAATTGCTGGGTGTTATCTTTCGAACGCTTCACCTATCAGAGATAAAAATTAGAAAAGAAAAACCCCACACTTTCACAGTGTAGAGCAAGACCCACAGAGGCGTTGCCTTAAGAAATGATCGGTCATCGAGTAAAGTATCTATAAGTTCACCATTTATGGACCTCCTCCACATCTGGTGTTATAAAAACATTCCCACAGTAATTTAATTTTTAATCCAAAATTGAAAACAAATTGGATTTGATCCTAGAGTTGATCGGTTGGTTGGTGAATTGGATTGGAATACACACGCCTGTGAAGTTTCTCACCCGTGTATGCTGCGTCATGTCACCGATTTTCCACCGATAAGCACTTTATTTAGACGACAATTCGTTCATAAATAAATGAAAAATGCTAAACAGATCGACTAATAAGCCAACAAGCTAATAACAAATCGAAAAGTTGTAAATCGAAAACACAGGAGCGTTTGAATTTCACCACAAGAGACGTGCATCTATATGGTTTGGGAGGTAGTAAACTAGTTAATGGTTTGCTCTCATCGTGGCATGTAGCCAAAATTCAATTCAAATTGAAGGCTTATAGAGACATTAGGTTCCCATGAGACCAGTTGCGATGTACGTATACACAAATTTGAACATACTAGCTGTGACACACACAGACATATCTGGATATCTAGTGCAAGAATCTATAATGGGATTCCATGTGTCCTGTTGTTGTATAGATGTCAACAACGTCAACGCATCAGCAATCGCAGATGCACTATCGGACTTGAAAGTAGATAGTTCACTTGGGGCATTGATTAATTTTCTGCTCTCCAGCAGGATTATTAACTCAGAGCTGGGTGGACTATCTGCCAGACGATCTGTTAGTAGAGGTGGCGTTCTATCCCCTCTGCTCTGGAATTTGATGATAAATGAAACCTTACATCCAACAAAGAGTAAGGAAAGCTTTAATAGTACTTTTCTCTTGCAAAAAAGCCATTGGGGACAACCTCGTATCACTCATTGGCTCTACATCTCGGTCATAAGACCGATACTCATGTACCGGGTTGTCGTCTGGTGGCTCGCCTTAGACAAGGCCATAAACCGAGATCATCTAAGCAGGGTCCAGCGATCAGTATGTTTGTGCGTAAGCGTGGCTCTTCGTACGACACCCTCAACAGCACTGGGCATTTTGTTTCATCTGACACCCCCTGACATTCTTGGCAGACAAATGGCTGCTAACTCGGCTGTTCGCCTCAAATCAATTTCACAGTGGTCTACCAAAGATTTTGGCCACGCCTCCATTTTGAATAAATCCAAAATCTTCCCTGGAAACATAGACTACACCACACCCAAGCTAAGTTTCAATAAAACTTCCTTGCTACCATTCCCTCCAGGTCACTCTGAGAGAATGAATCATTTTTTCAGGACAATTCGATCCACTCTTACACCGACGGATCTAAAACCAATGAGGGTGTAGGTGGTGCCTGTCTTTCCGTCTTCCAAATCATTGTAGCGTGTTCCAGGCGGAAATATTGGCGATCAAAGAAGCCAAAGAAGTCTAACGTGATATCTTCCACAGACATACGTATCTTTTCAGACAGTCAAGCAGCGAGCAGGTCCCTGGAATCAGTCTCTTCAAATTCGTTAGCAGTTCTAGATTGCCGATCGTCTCTTATAGTGATGGCGGAGCAGTTCAATATTCACCTTTGTTGGGGGCCGAGGCATAGAGATATTCCAGGAAACTGCAAGACTGATGAACTCACCAGATAGGGGACAACCGTACCCGTGTTCACCCTGGGTATACCGATCGCTAGATGTAAACTTAAACTCAAGCTGGATGTTATCGAGAAAACAAATTCTAGGTGGACAAATGGTATAACGTGTCTAGTGACAAAGCGGATTTGGCCATGCCTGGATCTGAAGAATTGAATTTCTCTCAACAGATCCCACATCAGTTCCATAATAGGTGTCATCATCACGATTTCTGTAAAAGCTGTATAGGCGAATGGAAAGAGGAAACCTTCTTTGTTACTGTCCAGCTTTCTCCGGTAAAAGAAGACTCCATTTAGGGGAATTCTAATTCAACGACTTAGGCGATCTGATAAACACCTTCCTTCGCTTCATAAAAAGCTTCAATTGGTTTAACGAGTAGATATGGAGATCTCTTCAGATCCATGTGGTATCACGATGGACCTATCATTGGTCTAAGTGTGCTGGCTATAGCTGGCAGCCACTTCAACTAGGGCTTAGTTCCAGTCTCTGAATCAGAGTTTTTGACTAGGGCAGTAGTTAGGTTTTTTTTATTTTGTATAATAAGCGCTCCCTAAAGGGTTGAGCTAGAGCACGAAAATTGACGAAATTAAAGCAGAGACGGAGAAGATACCGATGCATGTAGGTTTGAAATGCTTGGTGGATTGTAGTGATGAGGAAATAAAGAGCTACATCGGTATAAAGATCATTCCACATTCACGGCTGGGGAAAGAATGTTTGATAGTACGTCCAAAAGAAGGCTTAAGGATTGTTGGTGAAAAGTTGAAGGGCCTGAATGTAACTGGCTATTTCAATGGAGCACTGTTTGTGGAAGAAACGCTTTTGAATTTGATCCAGAACGTGCTGTAAGGTTTTTGGTGTGCCAGACCAGATGTAAGCGTTGTACTGAAGCTACGGGCAAATGATCGTCTTAAAGATTGAAGCCAGATCAGAAGGTTTAAAGTATTTCTTGCATCGCTTAAGGAAACCTAGACATTCCACAGGATTTTGACGACTTTGAATATGTGGTTGTTCCAATAAAGGTTGTCGTTAACACACCGACGGTGAAAAGCCTTTCGTTTTCGGCAACGCAAGTATCATTCATGGATAATGGTTCAAGATATAGGTTACGCTTCAGTGACGAAAGACAAAATTAAGTTTTGGAAGCCTTCTGTTGAATACTTCACCCTAACTGTGTCTCTCCACGCTTTTCTAGGTTTACCTCTGGCATAAGTTCACATAGAAATGGAAGCGCTAAAGGGATTATGACAACCCTTAAACTAGAGCACGGGCATTAAGGAAATTAGAGGAGAGACGAAGGAGGTACCAATGCACGTTGGTTTTAAATGCTTGTGGGTTGTAGTGATGAGGGAATTTAGACCTAGCCTGCGTAGGCTCTCCTCCCTGATGGTCATTTCGCAACAAAACACACTGAAAACCGGAATACACATTATCTAATTACTGCTCCAAGCGGAATAAGTTAAGAAGTTAAGAAGTTCAAATGCAGTCCATCAGCCTACGACCTAGTATATGGTTAATGGATGACTCCAAAATGGACAGTGGATCTGAATCTGGAATATTCGGTGGGTGGTCTGGTGACAATTTCTCACCTAGAATGCAATTCAACACCCCTAGCATAAGCATTTTCTTCTTTTTTGACGGCCAAGTCACTCTAAAGGTGCTGGCCTTAGTCACAATGATTTGAAAAACTGAGCCCTTCACTCAAAGGTATTGATGCACTTAGTAATATATGTGTGTATTAATGTGTCCAAAGAGATATCGAAACAGTCCATATTGTTGGGTCTTTTTTGTTGGTTTTCACCTGGAACTCGAACCTTGTCAGCTTGCTTAAAAGTTCATAAAAGACTCTGAACTCGACTTCACAACAAATGCTTCAAGTTGTGGGAGTTTTACTGACAGCGATTGCTTGGGTGTCAAAAATTCAATTCAACGACCCATGTAACACGTTCGAGTTGATGTTTAGGAATTTGAAGGCTTAACAATGATTGGTGCTGCTTAACTCCAATAATGTCGTGCAATTTGCATAAAATCTTCCTTGCTGACGTATCTAATTCAAAAGAAACTGGGTCACTCTTCTTTCACTGAAAAAAAAAAAAAACAAAATTAGATCAAATTTCAACAAAAAAAAAAATGCTAAAACCAATGAATACAAACGAGTCTTAAGCGCCACAAATAGTTCGCGGTCAGACACCGAACTTATCTTTAACTGTGTAACCAATTCGCCAAAACACTATCAACGAATCGTTAAAATATTTTAACACGAAAATCGTACCGTTTATGTGGTTATAAACTACCACAAAACTAATTTAAATACCAAATTGTGGAATTAAAAATAAAAATACAAAATTCAAATTTTCAAAATCTTTTTTTTTTTTGTGTTTATCACTACTCGGCGTAACTAAACGCGCGTCACTGTTTTGCAATCCAAAAGATATATAAATTAACGTTGTGCAGATTTATTCAAAAAAAAAAAAAATGTTTTCTGTGTGCCGAAACCAAAGTGTTATTAATTGACACAATTAATTATTCGATTTTGTGTCAATATGTGTAATTGAGGAAGTATCTTAAAAACCAGTATGTATCCCCTAAAATCCCATTGACACAATTTCACGATCCGGAAATAAATTACATGTTTCACAGGTCTTGCTACCCCAAAAAAAAGTGAGATAATAACAAGAAATAAATTTTTTTTATGAAAAAAAACCCGTCCAACAGCCCCCGAAAATAATAATTATTTTGCGGCGAATTTCATTAACACATTCATCAGAGGTGAAGATGCAGATGAAGCCCAACCCATTAGATATTATTTGTTTGGGCAATCTTGACACGAGAGTTAGAAAATTTAATGTGCAATCCTGGATTTATAAATGTGAAATTTTCGTTGAAAGGAACGGAGGAGAGTGCGAGATACATGAACCATTAGCGTAGAGACATGATAGATACATTTAAACCGAAGTTCTTTTTTTTTTTTTTTTTGACAGCGGTCCAGGCGGGTAGATATGATGTCATTTTTCTTTTCCGCCAAAATGTGTTTGGATACACGGCGGTGGTGGCGAAGCTATGTCATAGATTTTGGAGATTCTTTAGCATCGATTCCTTGCCTCGTTTTGTTGTTGTTTTTGTTTTGTATCCGTTAGGTGGTGATATTTGCATATTTGATGATTAACCGATGTCGGCTGACTGTCGGTGATTGGTGTTAGAGACATCTGTCCCGGTTTTAGCATTTTCTGGAGAACGAGTTTGAAGAATCAAAGAAATTTACATTCGAAGGTCGCCGACAGGGAATGCATGGATATTTGAATGAATTGGAAGTGACTGCATTCGAGGGAGCAGCTGTCAAACAAGTGTGATAGAAACGGAAACAGGCGCCATTTTTTTTGTTGTGTCACTTTTTCTGTCACGAAAATGTGTGTTGAGAGAGAAATTGTAGTAAAAAAAGGAAAAACCAACTCCAAAGGAAGTGTTCACTAAATTGCAATGAAATACTCACATGGTGTACCATTTGAATAGTGATAGATCGGGCAACGTCCATTTTACCTGGCAAAAGTCCAAAATAGCAAACAACAACAACAAAAAATTTATATAAATCACGTTACAATGGTAAAATTGTTTCGCCGTCGGGAACAGAGAAGAGGAGAGGTTATCGTCATCGTTAAAGTCAAGTCATCGTCCATTACAGGAGGTGTTTTGGTGTGTGATCACTGATCACGAAAGCGTTTTACACAGGCCACAGTTACGGAATGAAATGAACTATGTGATTTATAGACAGTTGAAGGAGCACAGCACAGCACAGTTGTGTGGCGTGTGGAATTGAAAGTGAAATTTGAATTATTGTCTAATGGCTGACAAATAAATTGAAGTTTTGTTGATGCCAAAAGCGGTTTTCGTGTGAAGTTTGGAATTTTGAAAATGATTATCTGTCGATATGTCCATCGTCTTGTGATTATCAAGTAAATTTACAACGGCGCTAAATGTCATGAGCCTGTAGGCTGTCAAATAAATTTGAGGTACCACAAGGCTGATTGTTGTTACTTGTATTTTTCATTGTAAGTTGTTAGACTTTTGATTGGTTTGCTTAAGGGTGGAAAGCGGGGAAATTTTCATATCTGACTTGAAGGATGAGAACTTTAAGTTCATCAGCAAGACGAAGCCATAGTTCATGCGGTGAATGTAAACTTAGAAACTTTGGTGTTGATCCTTTCTTTACTCAAACCTTTGCTGCTAGAGAAGCTACTTTAAACTTTCTAATCACATGTCAGTGATTCAGAGCAGGCAACAGTGCCACTATCTTCAATTTGATTGGGTGAGATTTTTGTTGAAACCTTTATGGTGGGTTGTACTCAATTCCTCCTAGAAGGCGCCTGTTCATCATCAGCGTTTAGGAAGAATCCTAGATAGTGAACTTCTTCGAACGAAAGACTGTCCAGAGCACTGTCAAAAGAAGCAGGTTTTTTTTGGATCTACATGGCAATGATAGAATGGCAGTTCTGCTCTAGACGCTTCCATGATATTTACCCCATGTGGTGTACACTTAGAGCTATCTAGAGTTTTGATGACCTTACGCGAGTTATCCTACGACTCCAGTTGCATGAACATGACGTCTTCGTGGTCAAGTTCGACTTAGATCAGATTGTGAACCTACAAATGGATTCATTCGTTTTGCTGGTCTCTTTTGGGCCTGAGTTGATGTATTCTTCGGCTTACAGCTGGTACGATTGACTTCTCCGCTGCAAATGATCGTTTTTAACTTTTGCTTTGCTGTCCCCTACACCAGCTAGTTACCTATTTATTTACCATAGGATGGCCCTTGATTGATTGTAAGCAGTGAATATGATATCACGTGAAGGCACGTGATTCAGTCGACATAAGCTGACCAATGCTTGCTACTCTGCTTTTCAGAAGAGAGAATTCAGCTAAACTCAGGATAACATTCTTTCGTCAAACTATCGTCTAGGACCATCTGATGGATGGTGCAGGGATCAGAGCAAGAAAAATAGTATTAAGACAACAATTCTCAGACTTTCAAACTCTGCCGTGCATTGTATAGGCATTGTCGGACTGCGGGTGGCAGACTCATTTATTTTGGAAGCATTGTCCTGGTCAACGTCGATCACCGTATCGGTGTTAAATTCTGTCTGTTGCACACCCTGTGCAAAACCATTTAAACTCAGAGACGAACATTTTAATTTGTAAATATCGAACGTGGCTAGTATGTTCCGATAGGTTTCCTTCTCAGCTTTCATAGGGCAGGACTGGTGCATAGACGGTGGGTTAATGTTTCTTCTTCCTCGATTCCTGCAGCTTCTGCCGATAATGTTGGAGCGCACACCCATTCTTGTTCCATTTCTACCTATCCAACAATGCCCCGTAAGGGCATTCTTAGAAGTCTTCCTGTTCTTTTAAGATTCAGGTTGGGCCAGATCAGTTTCGACGAAAGAGAAGAGAAGTGTTGATATTACATATTTTATTTGCTTTTTACCATTGTTCTGGTTTCAGTATCAAAGCTGTGTCAATTCTAGAATAGAAGACGGTTTCCCTCTATTTTCAGAAAGGTTCGAACCTGCTCCTTTGTTTGCCAGCTTCTCCGTTCTGTATCCTGAAACCCAGCATAGAGTAACGTCGTATCTAGACAGCTTTTAGCTTTACCAACTTGGATTGTATTGCTGTCGAATCCAAGGCTTTTATCGCTGGATAGTACAACAGCGCTACCCTCTATTCTGTTGATTGAAAGTCAAGCGGCAGCCTGAAACTGTTGTCACTACAGTGAGCTGTCAGTCGTTTGAACATCTTCATATTGGCTGCACTGGAGAAGACCACATCATATGCTATTTTAGATTCATCTGTGTGCACATTCATTTAAGACCCTATCAAAGCGCCAAATGTTTCTGATCTTGTATGCGATATTGAAGTCAACGTTAGGGATGATTTAGTCTGTTTTACTTGGAATAGGACCCTGGAGTGGAGCGTTAGCCATTTGTAACGATTGCCTAAGCCTTAATGCTGGGTAGGTTGTCATTTTCTTTCCACAGATATCAATAGGAATCAAGTGAAGCATTGTCTCCAGCATCCGTTGTGCAGGCGCATGATAACCTTTAAATTTTTCCAAGAAAATCAGTGTTACCCTTCTCGTTCAGTGTGGTCTTTCTATTTCTGTATTCCAAAGTCCTACGACAGGTATAAATGGCAGCAGACGGCTTTTTTGGTACCGTCCTGCATATTCAGGTTCCAACTGAGTTTTTCTTTCAAGAATTTCCTTTAAGTACCTGACATGCTCTCCAAATTGAAGTTTCATGACAATAAACTTTGAAGGGGCGATAAATGTACCTCGTAAAGGGTCATCCAACAAGAGGTGTCATTTTAAATTTCGCCCCATTGTTGAACTGTCATTGCGATTACTTTTGACATGGATAGATACACACTCGTACAACGTGTTGAAAGAGTGAAAATTCACCAAAAAAAAATGGTGAAAATATCACCTTCGTACTGCTTTTGGTCTTCCTCAAGCGCCTTCACGCACGGCTATTGTGAAGTTCAACGTTTCGGACAGGTTAGGGATGGGAAGACTCAAACTTGTGTTCGCCTAGCAAAGTCAACTGAAAATATCACCGCCATAGCTGAGAGTGTGACTGAAAACCCAGATGCGTCCATTTCGAGAAGACCAGAGGTATTGGGGCTATCTGCAAACACTTTGGACCGTATTTTGTATGAAGATCTTGGAAAACATGCTTATATGGTCCAATTGACGCAAGAATTAAAGCCAGCAGACCACGCATAACGCCTTGATTGGGTGCTAACCCCAAAACCGATTTCCCCAGCCTAAAACCCCCAACCAAGTTTCCCAAACACAAAATCCTTAAACAGATCACAACATTGGGAATTAGAATTGCAACGCTTCGCTACTCTAGTCCTTTTATGTCCAAAAGCGGTCAGGAGCAACAGGTATTCCGAGTTATGGCCTTATATTTTGTCGCCAAGTAAGTTAGAGCCGGAAAGCAGAGCGGTAATCGCAGAACAGTGCGCACGTTTGGAGATTTTGGATTTGAGGATTTTTCAAAAGTTGAGGACGTTGGGCTTTGGGATTTTGCGATTGGGTATTATGGTGGGTATTCCATTTAAAATGACACCTCTTGTTAGAAGATCCTTTGTATTGAAATCGCACACACCTGAAGACAATCCTTAAGATGGAATCCAGATAGTGCATCAAACTCGTTATAAGTAGAATTGCTGTCGAGAGTAGCTTTTACTATGACTGGTGGCAACATCCAAAAACTGATATTGTGGCCAGAAGTTCCATACCTCAAAAAATTGGCATGCCTATCCATCTTCTCTTCTCTAATTGCTAAATCATTAATATTTATCGCTTGCATTTGCCAAAGAGGGTGCCATTTATAGAAAAAAAAATACAATTCATCGGCGGCAATGTAAACAATTTTATTAGTTCTGTTCTGGCAATTGTTCAAAACTGTCTGTCTCCTCTCTCTTTCTCTTTCTCTCTCTCATCCTCGCACCCACTACACTAGCTCAATTGTTAATTTCTTATAAAAACACATAAAATCTTCAACAGTGTCTATTCTTAAAAGATTTTTATTGTTCTATCGAAAGACCCCCCGGAAGATGTTCTTAAAAATTTCTTCAAAAATAAAACATCCATCGAAAGTGGAACACTATACGAAAATTTATATTAAAATATGTTAACACATAGACACAGTATCTATATAATTTTGTGGTGAATAAAACAAAATAAAAATTTTGACACACATACCCAGTGTTGAGGCTGGAGAGGTGGGGGCGAATCTGTCCGACTGTCAGTCTGTCGAGTTTTGTGAATCTTTTTCTTTGAATCAAAATATTACTTTTGCCACCTTTTCGTTACGGTGAGAGAGATGCGAATTGTTTACTTTTAAATATTTTCGGTGTTAAAGCAAAAAATAAAAAAAAAAATTGAATAATTGAATAAAGAAAAACTGTTGTTTGTATCTTTTGGAAGGTTTCCAAAATAGCGAATGAGTGTGTCCAGCTTATTTAATTCTCTCGGCTTGATGTGTCAAATGGTTTTTTTTGTTTAATATTTTTTGTTGAGTAATTTTATTTTTGACATCGTGTTTCATTTTGTGTGGCAAAAAAGCAGGTGACTCTTGATCAAATTGGAATGGGGGTGGCCGATTACGGTGTGTTCTAGGTTGATCAATAAATTCAAGACATCGCCGCCAGAATATTTGCGTCATAAAGTGTTTTTTTTTGGAATGACCTCGTTTCGTATTTGACAACAATGGCGAGGAAAATTGATCGATGACAGACAGAAAGGTCCACCTTTCCAATTTGTGTTAGAGAAACATGAGAAGAAGGGTTAGGAACGATAAGAGTTATACAAGTTTGAACGGGATCTTTGAAGGTTTGAAGATCCTTCACAACTTCACTAAAGAAGATGTTAAGGCTTTCATGAAAGCGAGTGAAGAGTCTATGTTGGAAGGCCTTCATGTTGAATGGAAACCATGATGTTTGTTTAAGTCTTCCCATGAAAACAAATGTCAAGTAAGTTCAGAAGATAGACACATTATCATACATTTTGTGCTCCCTTAAACGAATGTATGTATATTTAGCACGACAGCTCATGGAAAGCCAAGGCCAAGACTCCCTTAGATGTGCAATTATAAAACGGCCATCATCACCATTGTCAGGGAATTGTTTGGAGAGCTTTGTAAAAGGGGGCGGGGGGTCATTGGATCCACGAAAGATCGAGAGATATCGACAGATGTGTTGGTTTGCTCAGTATTGAGAGGAAAGGGTGTGGAGGTGGTAGTTGATGCCCCGGAAGAGGAAGAGGAACCAGGACTGATTATATGGGACCGAATGAAATTTGAGTATAGATTCACTGAGGGGTTCGTATAAGACGGAGACGGAGGGACAGATTAAACGAGATACGTTTGACTGATCTACTTGGGTTCCCTTTAAAAAAAAAAAAAAAACAATTGGGTAAGGGACGTGGACTTGGATTGATTGAGAGTTGAAGAAAGATGGGGGATCCGTGGGGAAATGTTGAAGAAAATGATCGTTTTGAAGGTCCAGTTAGAGTCGGGACGGGGGAGGATAGAAGAAGTCTTGGATTTTTGTCTGAACATATTTTTACAATTTAGGTCTAGAACTATGCTTAGACCTAGGCTTAGTACCAGAATTGCCCACCTTATCGTAATTAATCCATTTGGTGATCGATAACCCATCCTTGTAGGCAGCATTCAAAGGAAAATAGCTCACTGTTGGGAGCAGAAGAATTCGTAAACCCAAGAACTGTCTGCTAGTTTAGGGACTCCTTTGATGACAAACGGGAGTAGACTTCTTCTTGCCTCTTTGAGGCTTATCCAGTCTACAATTCCATTCGGCAAGAGTCCATGTTTGTCCGAGCCTGTTAAAAAGCTTGCAGGGAGCAGGAATCGGGTGAGATGTTGTTGTCATAGCGTCGGCGATTTACTGAGTGTTTGTTGATGCAGCTTGATGATTTGTGGTGTTGGAAACTGGTATGAAGACCAGAAGTTAGAAGTGAGAGAGAGAGAGAATCAGTTTCGGTTTCTAGAAGTTCACTCTGAATGGATGTGTTATAGTGGACGTTAGAGTGGTGCTGGGTATGAACTGGAAGGTCGTTCATTTTGATGCATAGGACTACGATGCTGTTCAAAATATCGCAGAGTGTCAATCAGAGTTTATTAGACATGACTTCGAGCATGGGACCGGTTTGTGTGGTTGTCAATTTTAAATGGATTGAAGATGGATGTCAATTTGTTGTGCCTTGCTTTGCTTGAACTCATCAAAGCCATTGCCCTATCAAAGCATATTGTTTACCTTAAAATATGTTTTGCTTTGTAAATGGTTTGGTGGGTCAAACAACAAAGCAACTGTAGTGTCGAATTTACCAAGTCAATCTACAGACTCTGCACGAGCGAATTTCCTCGAAGCGTAGGTCAAGCAACGAGGAAATGCCGATCCTGAAATATGATCCAGCTCGTTCCGACTGAGACTGGAGGCAACGAGCGAGTCTTAATTTGTCAACAAAACGCGGCGGTAGTTTCCAACCTCTACAAATGTCTTCCCGTAGAGAATAAAGGGAATTAAAGCCAATAAGACTACTGAACGTTATACAGACAGGGAAGTTTCCTCGATCGTCTCGATATGGACACACCTTGGTTTTCAGTCTCAATTTCAGCTACGGCGGCGATATTTGCAGCTGAACTTGCCGGATGAACACGAATTGGAGGCTTTACATCCCTAACCTGTCTGACACGTTCAAATTCGCTATAGCTGTGCGAAAAGGCATGCTTGATGATGACCAAAAGAAGTACAAACGTGGTATTTTCACCATTTTCGTGGTGAATTTTCACTATTTCAACACGTTTTGTGAGTGTGAATCGATTTATATCAAAAGTCATTGCAATGACTGTTGAATGTTGACAGTTCAACAATGGCGTGTACCCGTACCTGTACCATAAACGATCCTAACTCCCACAACGTGAAACATAACTATTTATCTGATATTCTGCTCCCCTTCTGTCAAATGACGCAAATGCCAATACTTGAAGCTTCCACAATTAGATTCAAACAAACATGAATTGGCTATTACATCAAGGGTTTCGTATTCCATAAGGTGGCCAAATGCCTCATAATTCTTGATCACACGTCTACAAATACTTATAACAAGCAAATTCCCCCCACACATGTTGCCTTCCTTTCATCAATTCAACACTTGCTTCAACATTCCTTTAGAATTTGTATCTTCAAACAGAAATACCAACATGCACTGTAATTCAATCATCAAGACGTTTGAAAACCTCAATCATTGCATGCAAGTATCTATGTATCTAAAGCACCCAATCGCATGACGTTCTATAATTCACAACTCGATCGCATGTGTGCATTTAATCAGACTTTAGCGACTGTAGTTGCAACTGCAGCTCTTCAACAATAAATAAAATTTTAAACTTGCGCATACGCAATGAATATTATTATTTCTACTCAAGTTGGTGTACCGTAGGTGGGCTCTGACAGATTTCTAATATTTTTTTCCCTAAGACTACAACGACGACGTACTGTTTCTATAATATCTAATCCCACATTTGGACAGGTTTCCATAAAGGTCGGCTAGTTGAGACGCTTGATTGTTGTTGTAACGTGTATCGGATTTGCGACGTGAAAATTCTCCACTTAGTATTCAGATCACAAAGCTTCTTTTTTTTAGATATTTTGACATGTGTGTGTGGGGGGCTACTCTATAAGCTAAGCTAGCCTACTCACGCGTATTTTATGACAATTGAAGGAGCCCGTGAACAGAAGCACGAATATTTATGGAACTCTGTCCAGCCGTGGTATGGTAACCGCGGCACAGATGTTTCAAGAACGATGTCATACGAATGGTTTATGCTTTTTGTTGTTCCATCCAGAATGCGGTGTTTATCAGAGACAGTCCTCGTTGTATAAATAAAGATGAGTTGACAGAATGGTTGGTCATATATCATGGAAAAGTTGTTTTTTTATTTGGGGGAGGGGGGGGGACATGTCTAGAGCAGATTTGAGCGATGGTTGCGATGGATAAACGATGAGTCATTCTCGAAATTTTGAACTCATCTCAGAATTTAGTTCGTCGAAGCAGTTTTGTACGGGTAACCAGTTAAGTCCCGTAGGTATTCAGTTTTGAGCTTGAGATGAGATTGCTTGTCTTTGGTCTCGACTTTCACTCGCTATCAAGCTAAATTGTCATCCACACATTGTCCTACTTGTTGAGTGTACATATTACACGAACTCCAGCAGAAGACCTAATGAACAAGCCACAAGTGTCTGTGCACGTTCGTTGCTTTCAAGATGCAAGAAGCCTGGTGCCACGGCCATGCTTTAGAAGGTTGAGTTATTTCCACAACAGTCATGACGTGGGTGCTTCTACTAAGGTACTCTTCCTTGGATCCAGACAGCAGTGGAAAACTTCTACTACGAAGTAGCTCAGGCTTACATGGAGCGGTTTCTGGCTCCTCATCCTAGAATTGTACATTTAGGATCTGGCTCTACAGAGTGGGGTTTGTGACTGTCTGGCCACGGAAAATACAGCAATTCACGAGGCAATAACAAACCTCGGGTATGCGCAGTAGAGGAAGACCGTGAATCAGGTGGCGCACGGAAGTTGAAGGGGACCTCAACCAACTTAGCATGCAAAATTGGAGGTAGCTTAAGATGGAGCTGGCTGGAGACGCTTGCTGGTTAAAGCCCAAGTGCACCCCGGAGCTAAAAGCTGCTTAATTGTCTGAAAAGATGTTAATTCGAACTAATATATCGCCTGCAACGCATTTAGCGCACAACGAGGAACATTATCGAGCTTGCGGTCCAAATTCCTGCTGCAAAAGAAGACAAGACGTCATAATTCCCTGGCTTGTGTTGATTTTTGAAAGTTGTGTACACTTGAACTAGATATATCGCCCTGAGCTTGTGACAAGTTAGAGCCGTCTTCACACCAAAAGGCGTAAAACTGCTTTCGCCACCTGGTAGCGAACTTCTTTCAAAGGATCCTTGATATTCCCTTACAATTCTGGAAGCATTAAAGCTATCAAAAGCCCAACTTGCATACCTCAAAACTAGATCTACAAAGACTGCTTCTCATGAGGTGGTAAACCAGGCAAAACCTTAACACTATTTTGACCTATGGGTTCAAATTGATTCCCGTTTTTAGCTGAAGATCACCCTATGAAGGTTCTACCTTTACGAACAGAGCGTTGGTCTGTTGATCGGCATTAAGGGACCTGAATTGGCATGTTCCACGAAAGCACTGAAAGTGATCTCTTAATCTAGTGCATCGTTTCCATAAGCCCAGTAAGACACGAAACCTAAAAATTTGCTCGCAACCATAACCAGTTTCAGGAAAGATTTCCTAGTTAGGCTTCGTACCAGAATGAAAAGGAGGACTTCACCTACCGATATGATCGTTATAACTACACTTACGGGTTGAAGATGGACTATGGCATCAGTCCAATGCCGCTTTCCATCTTTCACGGTGCCGACCAGGGTTTCTAGCGTCCACAATTGCCTGATCTTTAAACCAGAGGTTCGGTCTTTCTTTCCTTTGTGACTAGGAAAGACCCTCTTAGCTGGACCATTCTCGTCCATTCACTCGATGTGGTCGAGTCAGTGTAGTCGACAGATTTTTGTTCTCCGGACTACATCCAAACAAGCTCGAGAGCCAAGGCCCAGCTTCTAACGTGCCACGAAAAAATGTTCGGTGGTTCTGAGAATTAAAAGTGTGTCCTCTCGCTTAGCAGTTTCTCATTCAGTTTTTTGAAATTTCAAGATGATACTGGACTTTTGGTAGCAGGATTGAGTCATCAGCCATTATCTTGTTCATTTCGATACTCTTTTGTCCTGGAACCCAGATGAGTGCAACATTATGGTTTGTGCTAAGGGATTTGAGCTCGCCGTGGCAGCGTTTCACTGATTATTGTGGCTTTGATGGCTGCTTGCCTGTCTATGAAGGGGTCGATGCATACATACAGTTCGGACTGGATCTGAGCCTTAATTTCGTCGTTAAATCTCCTCCTCCAGAGGCTGTCAACGCAAACGGGACCGAATATCTTTTTTTTTATAATTCACTAGCGCTAAAGGGGTTATGAACACTCTTATGAAGCTATTCACACAGCGCTAGTGTTGGTGTAGTGATTTTGAAACTCAGGTGGTATTAGGTTTCAGTCATTTTGCTCCGCGGTTGGTGTCCAGAATGACTGGGGAGAATAATTGGTACTGTTGTCATTGCTTATAATTCACAGTACGAAGAATTTGTCGCTCAGGCATCAAAATAGGTCTAAGTGTGACGGGGAAAGGACTTGCTTCCCCGTTAGCCCTCCTACCTACCATTTTTCGATCGAAGCGACCAAGGGTATCTTCATCCGCCTTTCAGTTTCATAGACCAGGACATGGATGATTAAGGTCTTGTACAGAGTTTCCTTAATTCTTCAGCACAAAGTCTCGCTACTCAATTGCCAAAGGAACAGCGATGAGATGTCGTTTTCAGATAGCAGAGTCAAGGTAGACAAAGTCCTTCACTACCTCGAAGTTATAGCTGTCTACAGTGATGTTCTGTCCGATTCGTTGATATTGAGTGTCACTTCTTGTTGACAGCAAATACTTAGTTTCGGAACTTTGTTGATCGCAAATCCCATTTTGGCCACTTCTGTCTCAATACGAGTACTCGCGAACCGTACCAGTTTTCGCGGCTACTTCCTTTGTACAAAGATCGACGGGTATTAGCCCTTGCATGGTCTCGAGTCAAGGTTGTCCTTATTGCATTTTGGGTGTTTACGCAAACCAGTCATTGAATCTTCTTGTCTTAATTCGTAGTTTTCTCTGCATCAGGCCACAAGCTTTTATCGTTCAAACGCTTCAATATGAACAACATTGTGGTGTTGCAATCAAATGTTTACAAAATTTACCAGTTGGTCAAACAATTAAGTTGATCTCTATCTCTATCTCTTTTGTTTCTGTGTACCCCGCTTATGTTTTTCTTTGTAAATTGGTAAAGCTTACCCTGTTGACAACCATGCAAGGTAAACTCATCGATATTTCAACACTTGAAGCTTATGCCGTCAAGTTCAATGGAATCGTTTAGTTTTTTTTTTTTACATCTGATTTATAGATTTTTTAACAACTTAACCGATAAATACCAACTCAACGGCTAATTATATTCTGTTAGTCGCTTAATAAGTCTCCCACCAAGAGGAAGTATCTGGTTTCTTCCGAACTGCCAGAGTAGATTCATTTTGTTTAACAATAAAATATGAAACAGGCTTATAAACACTTTTAAACAATTTTTATTTTAAACAAATTTATTTTTTGTGTTTAAGGTTTTCTTTTGTTCACTATATAACGGCATTAACATATTGTATATTTATTCTTTTCTTTTCAGGTATGTTAAACCGGATCAGTTGGTAATATTGTGTCTAGGAAAGATGGAAAAAAAAAATGTATGTCATCGTAGAAGTCTGAGAAAGAGATTTAACATGCGCGCCATCGAAAGCTTATAAAAAATTATTCTTAATCAACAAAAACCCGTTAGTAATAATATTATTAACAATTGCATCAGATTTGAAGTCATCAACTTGCATGGTGATGCATTTAGAAAGCAATTTATTGAAGCGTAGCTTTCTTGACACCTTGGCTGTCATACTTGACCCCAAGCACAACTGGAAACTAAACATGAAACACAGGGTAAACACGCTTTCTACGCGTGTAGTAAGACTTTTGGCAAAAGGTGGAGACCCCAGTCTAAGATGGTCCTCGGGATGTACACTGCCGTAGTTCGTCCCATCTTTACTTTTGGTTTGCTCGTGCGGTGGCCCGCCTTAAGCAGAGCCATCACAAAACCTAGCAGAGTCCAACGAACAGCTGATATTTGGACCACAGGAGCGATACGATCGAGCTCGCCAGAAGCTCTCAACGTGCTCCTTCATATTTTGCCCCTGGACTTGCACATCAAATACATCATTTCGGGTAGTGCTATCAGATTCTGAGAAACTGGGCTTTGGTCCCCTTAACCCTATGGCCACAGGTAGACTCTTGACCTGCTGCCTAGGGATCGATCTTCACCGCCGGCTCCAAGATGAAGTGTAACGTCTTCTCAGGTGAACTGGGGCCAAATCGTCTCTTCCGTGATCGTATAACCTGTCACGTAAAAACGAGTTATAGGATCACGGGAGAGACGATTTGGCCCCAGTTCACCTGAGACGTATCCAAATCGTACCGCCTTCCAGATTCTTCGAGTGTTTCCTTTCCCTTTCCAGTTGCAAGAATCTGGAATCTGGTCCTTAAAATGCCAAGACCAGCATTTGTCGAAACCGATAGGGTAGTTCTTTGGTTTGAACATCGAATTGACTTCTTTGGAATAGACACGTTGAATTGTTTCATGGAATCAAAAGTATATTTCTTCCTTTTCCTTAGGAGCACCCTGTTGAGACACTAGATGTATTCGTCTTGCCATTTTTCATTTTGGCCTTCGGAGAGTAGTGTTGCTGCACAGTGGTCACCTTGATAAGCATAATGTCTTCCTGTCACCATCAAACCAATTTGTCGAAGAAAAGAGAAGGGTGCCTGCATACACCAGCGTTTCTATCAAACGTGACAATCTCTAAGACCTTCTGTCAAACAGCTAGCATTATGACTATGTCACCAAATCTGTCACCCGTTTATGTATCATCATAATGAACCTTTTGTCAGCTTGAATGGGAATGTCTTTCCTTTAAAATGAAAATCCATTGTTCCAACAATTTGTAAGATTTGTCAATAAATACAATTTTAATGGCACCCTGTTGAAATGCATATAATGGCGGCTTGTCAACTAGAGATGTGCATTAACAAACACAAGATGGTTAATAAACATTTTACTGAAATCATTTGTCTCGTTAAGTTAGACTTCTATAAGTTTGCTTCCTTTGGAAACTTAGGTCGGCTGTAGATGATCTTTTGTGCGCTGACTGTTAATTTAGCAATTAATTGTTGAATAAGCCTGCAGGTGTTGTAAGACATAAACATTAAATGCATTTTAAGTGTGAACAATTATTATGATGTGTGTTGAATAATCTATTGATTTGTTGTCAATAGAGAAAGGACAATAGTTGAGGTTGAATATATGTTGCGAGCTTATTACCAGTTAAGTTTTGATAAAATTAGCTTCAGTTATGAGTTGTAAAGGTCTCAAGTTATTGCCTAGGTTCTATGGCCTATTGTGATGGTAGGGGGTTGACAGCGTAAGGAAGTCCTTCCTCCCCATCACACTTGGGTCAATTTACTAGCGCTAAAGGGGTTATGAATACCCTTATGATGCTATTTACACAGCGCTAGTGTTGGTGTAGTGATTTTGAAACTCAAATTGTATAAGGTTTCAGTCTGTTTGCTCCGAGGGTTGTGTCCAGGATGACTGGGGAGAATTATTGGTACTGTTGTCATTGCTTATAATTCACAGTATTTTTTTCGAACATCCCGATGTCATAAGTACGATCAATACTTTCGAGCGGTGGTATAGGTTTTCTTTGTCAACTCATCAGCTGTCTCGTTACCAGGCACCCTTTTGTGACCAGGGACCCAGCAGAGTCTTACATTGTGCTGTCTGTCTGCTTAAAACCCGTAGCTCTACGCGACAGCGACTTACAAGCTTCGATTGTACTTCTATTGCAGAATTCGCTCTTATTGACGCCTGGCTGTCAATATCATCGTGTGGTTAATGTCTTCAGTGCAACCTGTTGAGCAGCTATTGTCACTGTCGGAACCTCCGCTTGGAAGACACTACTATAGTCTGGGAGGGTAATCGATCTGGACAGTCCGAGAGTCTCGGAGTCTCGAAAAAGAATCCAGCATCCACGCCTACATCCATTTTGAACTCATTCGTATAGACGGAAGTTGTTGTGTCATTATTTAGTACCTAATAAGGCTGCCATTCATCCCTGCTAGGAAAACAGGTTGAGACTGGTCTATCAAAATCTAAGCAAGGCGTCATGTAGTACTGTCTCAAGTTGATCAGTCAAGCTTTGTCTCGCTTCGTCCGATGTTCTTTGTAAAATTGTTTGTTGATGTTTGCTTAAAAATCCCTGAGATGATTCTAAAACAGACCATGGCGGACCAGTCAAGTCCATACTACATGGTCGGGAACAATTGAATTTCCAAATTCTTGAGGTCATACTGACTGCAGCTTTTGATTAGGTACATAGCACCCGGCTTTAAGTGTCCTGGTTGTCAACTTTCTGACACTATTGTTGTCCTTGATGCAAATGGCTCCAGGACAGAGACGATGTACTGTCTAAATCATTCAACACATCTTCTGATCTAATCTTCATCCCAGATCAGTGTCTAAGACTATGTGTTCTTCGAAGTATTGTCCCTCAAGGGTTTGATGAATTCTGCCAGCAAGCAGAGAAGTCTGACTTTCCTCTGGGGGATACGAATATTGCTCGCTTGCATCAGTGATTCCTGGAAAGTGAATTCCTATCAACACTTCTTGGGGTTCCCCATTCGATTTCCTTGATTTGTTCTGGCAACACCGAAGCTCTTGTTGTGCTCCGTCTTCTTCAGAGATGACTTCAATATGAATTCTTACGAAAACAATCTTCTTTGGGCTGTCTTTAGGTGTTTACCGTCCATTCACCGTGCTAATTCTGTCTTGAAACGAGATAACTTTGTGCCATAGTAAGAAAAGCCTTAAGTCCGGATTGTGTATTTGATTGCACAGAGTTTCGGTCCGTAAATAGTTGCAATTCTAAGGGCTTTCGGTCTGATCGAAGTTAAAATACATAGTTTTCGAAAAATTTCAAAAAAACGGTTCCGCATTTATTCCAGACCATTGCTCTTGAATGTACTTAATTTCTGATAAGGGAGGTTTGCAACTGGAAAGACAACAATTCGAATCAAGTACGACCGAGACAGAAGTACAAATCCTCGTGCAGACTGCACAGTCAAAGCATATGTAGACTGCACAATCAAAACATCAATTTCACTACTAAGCGTTGAAAGTCAGGCAAACGCAATCGCGATCGATTATTCCCTCACCACAGATGTGGAATGACATCCAGAGTAAGTTTTGTAAGCCTCTTTGGTAGGAACAACGCAAAGCCAGTTGACAAGGTCATATATCTTTCATGGGAATGTCATATATCTTAAGGTTACCAATGTCACGACACACGCTGTTTTGCATGGTTTTGGCTTAGCAGCGTCACTATGTCTACCAACTGATAGCCATATCTACGACGCTAATCAGTACCGACGCAAGAATCTTTCTAAAATATTCTCCCACAAGCGTGTCTGATGTTTTTTTCAACACGAAAACCATATTGCAAAGGTTAGGATCCACAATGTTTATTTGTTTTCTTAGTTTGCAGTCCACTAAGTGAAACACAATTAGCATCTCGATAACCTCGAAACTCGTCTTGCACCTATTTTTTTTCCCCCTATCATCTGTATCTTAATGGAGTAGTTCAAGAGGCCAGACAAGTTGGTCTACCACTTAGTGCTGGCTCATTACAAAAAAACTTGCACTCGATAACATTTGTCCTCAAACAACTCCCACAAATGCAATTGCCTCATCGATCAATCTCATATAAATCGACTGCGATCACTCCTCCCGTGAACAAACTAACAATCCGAACACCCACTCAAAGGCGTCAGCTATAAGCGCCTCTCTTAGGCAGTAGGCAAGTCTGACCTGCCTCTTTGGCGCGAAAACAAAACGTATGTCTTGCAATAAAACTAATAAATCTCACGATGTAATGGCGTCGTCCAACCTTGACTTGACTAAGTACTCTCTGTGCGTGTGCATTCTTTTACAATTGCAAGTATCTAAGCCGCATTAATTTGTTCCATGTACGACTGACAGTGCTCATTAGTTGGTGAACTCGAGGACGAGGACACAACTGACAGGGAGAGCCGAACAAATGAAATCCAAAAAAAAACGAGATAAAAGTTGAAAAACATAAACAATTACTGCGGGACCAATGGGGTTCGTATAGTTCTGACCCATTTCGACTTGGAATTGGAAACGTTTCCCTCTGTCTTTCATTCTCAATGTCAAGTTTGAATTGTGTTGGGGATTTCATTTCAGTTTCTCTTAGTCCAAGGCTTGTCTTATTGTTATGGTTTCTATCTTAAATTTTATTGTTTGGATGTGGTCACGTTGTGGGTTCCGACAAATTTTCGAGTCCCGTCATGGATTTGGTGGTTCGTCGGCAAGAAATGACCTAATGAGGGGGAACCACGAAACTCAAACATTATTCGTGATGAAAAAATATTAAAATTCGCAAAACTACCTCATCGAGATACAATTTTAGGTTCTTATTTTGGAGAGGAAATCGCTTCTCTCTAATGTAGCCTCGACATTGTAAGTGGTCTCACAAAACAAAGCTGAAACGACAGTGTGAGCGAAAAATAAAGAAAAAAAGCAAAACTGGGTGTGGAAAGTGACAATCAAATTGTATCTAAGTACCTCTACCTACCTGCCAACTTGTTTTCAGTTGACACACATTGAAAGTGTGACATTACGTTTTCGCAGTAAGAAAGGAGGGGGGACAAAATTTGCGCTTAAAGCTGGTTTTAGTTTTTTTCTTCTCTTTCTTCTTCCTCTTCTTTTGCTTCTATTCCTTCTTTTGTGAGCAGGTGTTGGCGAGTCGTAATCAAATTTAAATAAAATATTTAGTAGTTGACGTTATTTTGACGTTTATTGCTCATAAACGGTGAATCATTTTGATTTTATAAATAAAAATTGTACTAGATGAAACTAAATATGATTTTTTTTTTATCGAAGAGTCTTATATTAAGCGAGCCATTTTCAAAGACACCCCACATGACCTATAACTTGAATGACAATCTGTCTGCACAGTTCTTTTAGTCCAAGCCAAGGCAGTTAAGGCAGTTGATGGCTGATAGAAAAAAATGTCGACGCTTACAAAAGTTAGACACGTAGACCTTGCAGTAGTTCATTTTCCTCGTCCTAACTACAGTCAGCACGTGTACCTTCAGATGCTGTAGCCTCTTTGCGCTACGCTTCCATTTATTTGCTTTGCTTTCTCATCCTTTGACTCATAGATAGGAGCCCATCGGAGTGTGCCTATTCTGGTGGCCATTCGCGTTCAGTTTTGCGAGTTGAGCCTCAATCATCTGCCTTTCTACCATAAGAAAAATTAGAGGGTTGGACCTTTCTACTTCTTTCTCCATGTATTCAACTTGGCTTGCCGAAAGTGTTGGAAATATGGCTCCAGGAGTTTTTGGAGCTTTATCCGAGAAGACCACGGGGCGGATTTTGCTATCGCGACTCCCACCTCAAGTAGAGACATTCATTGCGGTACCCATTCACCCATTGACTTATTTTATGTCAACCTCAAGATGTCTCCTTCGCTTAGTTCCATGTCTCACTTGGGATGATCTTTGTAGACTCTTAGGACCTTTGCCTTAAGCCTTCTCGTCCCTTCTCATTTCTGCTGAAATGGAGAGGGGAGGATACGATAGGTTTAACGATTTCAGGGTTCATCTGAGGTTTTTTTTTTTATAGAAGTAGGTGAGGTTAGTGGATGGATGCTGGGAGAGATGCTCTCTAATCCACACATAGATCAATGTAGATCCCTTGTGATGCTCAAGTGGGTATGTTAGGATCCTTTACTCGTGAAACTACCCTGGAAATGTCATCTATGTCTCTGAAGAACTGTTGACTTTTAGTTTGGAATTTTAGGTGCTGAAGACCTTGGAAATAGCAAAGAAAGCGTAGGGTATTTTCATACTCTTGCTCATCGTTTTCCTTTCTTGGGGTGATGCCTTCGAATGTAGAGAGAGAGAGGTCCTATCTTCTTGTAGAATTCTTTCGGTTCTTGTTTTGTTATAGAGCGGCCTGAGCTTCCTAGTTATTAAGCAGAAGTTGAGCGCACTCCATCTGATGTTGGCTCGTTCCAGTTTTTTTCATTCCCAACTTCTTGTCTGAGATAAGGTAGGTTGCAGAGGTGACAGTATCTCGTATAATGTAGCCATCACTCGAATCTCTACGGATTCATTGTGTTCCCCTAATGCGGAGTGTCCAGCCTGAAGGAGAAGACAAAAAAGAAAGACCCTTACATGGCATTGCTTGATAGGCAAACACGCAACTTGACTGGGCACCCCTTCCAACGATTTCTGTAGACGCTGTAGAGATGAGGAAGAGGAAGAAATTGTCACTCATCTACCTTGCACCTGTCCTGCCCTTTCAAGGCCAAGAAGGCAAACTCTAGGAGAATATTTCTACCAAGACCTTAGCGATTAAGCCAAACTCTGGCTCTGGGTCTAAATGGTTCCAAACATAGTGTGGCACACGAAGGGGTCCGCAACGTAAGATTACCCATAGCTTCTTGCCTAAACAGGAAATTCGTCATGCAAGGTTCCTGGTGCCGGTTTCCTATACTTAACGTGCTATCACAATGGGTCTACATCATGGTCTAAGTCACCTAACCTAACCTAACCTTGTTGCTGATCTTTCGGTCTCACATGAACTATGGCGAATTTTAGAATGTTTTTGGTGGACAAGTCGACCAGGTTTTTGAAGAAGTTTTCACCAAAGCCCGTCTTTTTGGTTCTGCGTAGGCTGGGCTTTTTTCTTTGTCTGTGTAGCCTAAGTCTTTGCTTTGTTCCAGTAGGTTGTGGGCCCATGCCTGAGATTGCTTGATGGCCTGATCTGTTTCAAATGCTGAGTCTTTTCTTGTTAGTTCATCATCTTTCTCGTTACCGGGAAGTAGAAAGCCGGTCCTTTTTTGATCCCTCTTCCATATTTCGTTTCCAATAGAGCTTGAGGTCGAAAATGGTTTCAAGGTATTTCTCAGATCAGAGATCGATATTGGTTCGATGTTTCAAACCCAGAGGTCTTGTGTTTTCAAAATTAGATCCGTTTTCATAGATAGATAGATAGATCCGTTGACATAGAATAAGCCTCTAAAACAGGTCATAGACATTCCTTTGAAGATTTTGAGGAATTTTCTGACGAACCGCAGCCATAAAAGGCGTGTAAGTTCTCCTCTCTAAGGTGTTCAATTCGTCATGAACGTGTCTTCCTTTAAGAATATTTGATACAAACATGATTGAAACATGTTTCCTGATCGATTACACCATGTCTACAGTACTAGTTCTCTGTTTTACAGTCACACTTCCCTGCACCGCCTGTATTCGAATCCTCATTTCATCATGTGTGTTTGCATGTTAATTAAGCTTTTCTAATCGACAAATTTCACGGTTCCGTGATTTTTAAACAAACGCGCACAAGTATTTTGGCACTTGCCCACTTCCACAGTATCCCAAAGGGCCAACCAACCGACCGATCGACCATATTGCATTGCAGATACAAAATCCGCTAAAACAAAGGAAAAAAACAACTTCAAAAACGAGGCGTGGACACTTGGCCCACATCCAAGGCGCGCATTCAAAATATTAAATATTCTGCATTATATGTAGGAAGGAAAATTAATTTAAATTTTATTGGTGCTCGTGGGGCACTATTCGTTAGGCGACCCTCGTAAGTCACCTACGAGCTGTAAAACAAGCTAAGGGTGGTCCGTCCCACTGGTCCATTAGGCGTGCGTCGTCGTCGAAAGGAACCATTCCGAAGGTACTTTTGGTTAAATTTAGAAAACTCTTGTCAATAAATTGTCATTTTATGGTCTTTGACTGGCGCGACTTGCATACCGTTCGTCGTGTATATTTATGGGAAAACATGTCCCACAGATACTTTTATTTCGATTCAAATCCAAAGGATTGTGGTGTCCAAAAATTGTTAGAGCCCGGCACACAGATGACGGTAAGTAAGTCAAACAAACAAAATTGTGTCCAATTAGATGGAATTAATGTTTGTCTGTGTTTGTGATTAGAAAGTCCAGTCCCATTGGACGCTGGGGTCGAAAATTATTCCAAAAAAATTTGCGCGAAAAATTAAGTCGTTGTGAATCTTTTAAGTGCGTGTGTTGTCGTCGTCGTCTTCCATTGTTGTGGCGTCTTAAATTACGGAACGACGAAGGGGGGACAGACAGACAAAGAAACGCTTAATCTTCTAGTTGGCCCACATTCGGTGTTTACTATCGTTTTCTTGTGGTGACGACGACGATGATGGTAGGGTCATGCTAGACTGAATCCAGAGCAGGTACACAGGTACTTTGCTTTTGTCCAAGTGAAATTGAAAGTTTTCTTTTACCACTACCAGTTTTAGGTTAAGTCTGCGGACGGATCGGTGATGATCACGATGACGATGATGATGATGAAGAACTGGGAGATCATGTGGGAGATCAAAAGTAAATCGGTTTTGTGGAGCAAATTTTGGTGGAGAAAGTGCAAACTCATCGATTAACATGAGCAAAAAAAAAAAACAAAAAGTGTTTACAAGAGTTTGGGGCTTTTGAATCTTTTCAGAATGACAGTTGAGCTTAGAGCTAGTCGAATAAAAATTCGCTTTCGTTTAGACTTTTCGTGTTCTAAGCTTACTAAGATGGCGTGTCGATCTGACGTTAAGCATTGCATCTAACAAGTTGTCGAGTAGACCTGTCGTCATTTGTTAAATTTATTTTAGACAGGCTTACTCTTGGTGATAGTGGTGGATCTAGTGGTAAGTTCGAATCTCAGCATAAGTCATACGTTTGTTAATAGCGCCATCTATGTGGGCGCAATAGTAAACCGAATAAAATGCTTCCAATTTTCTTCAGAAACTAAGTGCATGGCTACACTTGCCTTCCCATGGATGTCGTGTCGTTCAAAACAGTCGTGGCTTCGATTTCTTACTCACATAGGCTAGGTAAGGTTGTAGTGGCTGCCAGCTGTTGCTAGCACACTTAGACTAGTGATAGCTCCATTGCAATACGACAAGGATCTGGAGGGATCTCCTTACCTACTCGTTGAACCAATTGGAGCTTCTGATGAAGCAAAGGAGGTTTCTGACATCTGTGTTTGCCTAAGTCGTTGAAGTAGAATTCTCCCAAATGGAGCCTTCGTTTGCGGAGGAGAGCTGAAGAAAGAAGGCGGGGAATAGTTTCCTTCTCCACTTCGTCCATACAGCTTCTACAGAAATCGTTTGAATGTACCCCAAACTTTGTTGTATGCTTGCCTATTAGGCTGGGTCCCGTAATGACACCTATTACGGTTCTAGTGAGTCAAATCACATAAAATGTTTCTGTTTCGTTCGACATGACGTTCATGGGAAGGCAAGCGTAGTCAGGCATTAGGAAAGTGTTATCAGGATCGCAGGAGACTTCTTGAGGATTCGTTTGTATTTAAGGAACAAATATAGAAGGTTACTGGTACTAAGACTGTTCCCTACGGTACACCATACGCGATAGTCCATGGACTTGAAACTCTATTGCTGGGGTTCAACAACTACTGTGCATCAATTGACCCCTGTCGGCTGATTAGTTGGCTGCCTAGTATTTGTAGAGCGTCAGTCTGACTAGTCTTCCTCAAAAGATCATGTCCATAAGAACCGTCTTCCTTGTCGGAAGTTTCCTCGTCTGGTCCAATAAAGCTTGGATGCTTGTATGTTCTACGGAGCTCTCTTCTCTGTCTTCCTTCCTCTCTCTCTCCCTCCCTCTCTCTCTCTCTCTCTCTCGGTCTCCCTTTCTCTCTCTCAAACGTAAGGTGAGAGTTACAATAAGGAGACCTATTCTCTTCTACTTCGGCACGTTTGAGTACTCTTCCTTGACCAGTAGATAGAGTTGGTTGGGCCACCTTTCCAGCTTCACTTGTGACTGGTCGAGGTGTTTCCACATGACAATCACTATTTACGACTCTTGCCTGGAACCACTCAGATCTCGCACAAGAATGTAAAGAGATCCACGAATACGCCTATCACCATGCCTTTACCGTATGCGGATCTACATCTGCTTTGTCCAGCATCAAGCCGGCAATCTGCTTAGTCCAATGAACTCCGCCACCTCTTGTCTACTTACACGAACTTCATTCTGTTTCCATTCGCCATCACCAGCACCAGTCACGTTGCAGCGGATAATCTAGCGTGTAGGGTCCTAACTATGGGCAAAGAAAATGCGCTGCTTCATCTCATCAACTTTTGTTACTTTTTCAGGCTCTTTCCTCGGTATTCTACCTTTTGGTTCTTAGTCCCTCGACCCAACGAATCCTCTTGAAACTCTTCCTGCCACTCTAGATTTCCAATGCTCTTGCGTAATGAATGTATCTTCACTGAGTCACTGCCTAAATTCTGGAAACACATCTTTTGGTACCGTTTACGGAAAAGCTCGTCACCCTGTGGGGACACAAATTTTATCGTTACCGCCATTAGCACAAACTTCTAATTTAGTCTATAGATGCGTTGGATATCTTCCGTCTTCCTCCTGACAATCTCGTAATGGCTTTGCAGTTGGACCGTGTACACAAGTCCCACAAGTCTGTGGTCGAACTACACAGATTTATCCGCGCCTCGGACTGGCTCGATTGAACATAGGCTTATGGTTCCTAGTTAGGGGCGTTGAATCCCCTGGGGTACCACAATACATTGACCTAAGTGTGACGGAGATAGGACTTCCTTTCCCGTAAACCCTATTACCTAACCTAACCTCCATAAGCTGTGTCTGTTGAAGATTGTGGTTCAAATATGCGAATAGGACACCTGGTCATCATCTCCTGTATAGGTAAGTTCGTGGGCAGGCGAAGAGGAGTTCCATTGCTCTACACATTCAGGTCTAGCTATATCTTCTTTGCGAATGGCACCGTTCTGGATACGTTGGATTAGGCATTTGAACTCTTACTGCTTAGACCAGTCTTTTGCAGTTTTACAATAAATCAAGTTGTTTTCATCCTTAAGGTTGTCTGAACTGATCTCTCCTCTTTGGACTAGGACTGGGACTTAACCGCGGTTTCCAAAATAGCTCGAAGCAGCTTTTTATTTCGTAGAGCTTCTGATTTCAATCTGTGCTAACGGATGTGAAGCAATTTTATTCTCAAGCCTTGTGTAGGTTCAACAAAAGATTCGACTAGACCGGTGGACAGACATCATGAGTCAAACTAGGGCAGAGTCACACGATGTCATAATAACAACATTTAAGCAGGAAAAGAGAAGCCTTAGAAGTGAAACTCTCTAATCTTTTGTTGAAAATCTTTTCTAGATTTCGGTTTCATTTTCCCGTGAATTCTCCAGCACCACCACCAATTTAATCGGATTATTATTCGTCATTTAATGATGTTTTATCGCTTATTTTTTACAGTTTTACTTTACGAGCACACTTGTGTGAGAAACATCTGATCTGAATAGATTGCCCACAAAGGCATTGCGGTGACTTAAAACCGCGATTGAATGTATCTTTCTTCACACGAAGTCTAGTAACTACCGCCGAAAATTTAAATAAATCTTAATTAGAAATTTACTGCTTCAAAGTTTGATTGATAGTTTGGCCTTTTGATTTAAGATTAAGTCGTCATCGTGTATCATTTGTCTGGCTATCTGTTGCTGCATCAACACAAAAATTGAATTAATGACGACACAACGTTTTATTTGTTAGGCTCACCGATTTCATTGCCTACGTCTTCTTGAACAACAATCAATCAAATCCACTTTTAAGTGGAACGAAAAGTTAAATAAAAGAGTAGTGGCCACAGTATACAGCCTTGTGGTATTCCATAATGAATGTCAAATGCAGCATTGTGTTGGATCTGCTGCGTTGAGTAGTTTGTGATGAAGGAGCTGGAAGTAGGTGGTGCTCTTTCACTTCTTAGAAGAGGTTGTCTGTCTATGGTAGGTAGGTAGGTAGATGAGGCTGTCAAGTAGCGCTGATGCGCCATTTTTGATGCCACAACTCATGTCACCTAGATGTTGATGGGTGTGGACTGAGAGATGAAGCTTTCAAATCCATCTCTGATACTTCCTTGAAGAAGAATTTGCCAAGTGTGAGATGTCTGGCTCGGGCTAATGTCGAGTTGTCACACTGAAGGTGGAATAGGGTTTCCTTTTCCTATATATTGTTGCAGCTACGGCCTAACTTGGCAGCGTGTGACCCAATTGGCCAGTGGTCTCTGCTGATTGGTACAATTCTTGCTGTCTCGGTGCGAGTTATGTTGATAAGGTCGTTCGTTCTAACATGTACCGATGTCCTTGTCACTAACTTCCACCTTTTGCACTTTAAAGGCAAGAGTGAGCAAGAGTACGAGCTACTTAAGTCCAACAAAAGAGAAGCTACATCACGTTACGGTTCTCTAATCAATAGCTTTCAAGGCAGTCACATGCTATACCCTAAGCTAGAGAGGCCACATTTTTCAGTCTAGAGTTCAATAAGTAGGTTCACCTCGAACTCTTGCTGCTACTGTAGATTGTGTGCTGAGCAATGGCAACGTAAAAGACGTCGAGGCCTAGAAGTTCGGAGTCACTGCACTCTATAAGGTAAGCTTTTGCTTTCAGTAATTGCGTCAGCGTTGTTAAATGAAGCTTTGTAGCTTCAGACTGTAATTACCAAATATTGGCGCAGAATTGTCCAGAAGACATGCTCTTGGCTGTGCTAACCGCGCTTCATCGAGCCTCGTCATACTCGAACGTATGATATGAGCAAAGCAAACTAAAGAGGAAATGGTGGACTCTTTAGAAGATGCCAACTAGCCTCGCTCTAGGAATCATATTTTGGAGAAAGTATTTTAAAACTCGCCTTTCAAAACCTTGCCAAGCAAGGCACAGGCTTGTACAAATTTACGTGCAGAAGCGAGAGAGCTCGGTGCTGTCTTTTATTTATTGACTCTGTTCGATACAGATGACGAGGAGGTGGTTTTGGTCCCTAGAAGCAGGAAGGTTTCTGTTGGAGTAGTCCCCACTGTATCTGCGAATGTGGCAGCAGTCTCACAGACAGCCTTCAATAACCCTGTTTAGAGCGGTTTCCTATTCTATTTCGAGTGTAGAACCCAATCCATCGGTCGAATCCAAAAGTTGCAAAAGTGGACCCCACAGATCATAACTTATTGAAACAGGTTGCTTCCAGCCGTTGTCAAATGTTGTGACTCCCGCTTAGAATGATAATCCTTTAGGCTCTACACATTTTTAGACTTTTTCACCATCATCCATGCCCAATCTATCTAGCGAGTCGGAAAAAAAGCCACGGAAGTCATCATTGCAAGACCTAGACCTAGATAGTGATCCTTGATCTTATTCCTGCCGCGATCTAGTGTTTTGGCTGCCATCTGGAGTTGTATTATCCTCGGAACAGGGAAATTCGTTGCTTCATCACTCCTATAACCTCGTTTATCACGGAAGTAAGCCAAATTTCGTAACGTGACTTTCTCTGTGGATCACTTAGGAAGCCTATTGCTCGTTTGAGTTTTGAAAACCTACAAAAGCGTGGTAGTATTTGCCTGCTTTCACTTTAGCAACTACCAGTTGCTGTCTGCTCTTACTTACTTACTTAGGTTGCGCTACAGTTCGAGGTGAACCTAGGCCTCAACCAACAAGCTTCTCCAGTTAGTCCGGTCCATAGCTAACAGCCTCCAGTTACGCACTCCAAGTTGGTTGAAGTCCCCTTATATCTTAGGCGAGGTCTTCCCCTTCTGCGTTATCCCTCCGTGGGGTTGGATTCGAAGACTCTTCGGGCCGGAACATTGGCGTCCATTCGCTTTTCACGTCCTAGCCATCCTAAACGACCAATGCGTAGATTAGGTCGATGTCAAAGAGCCCGTCTGTCTGCTCATCTACTTAAACGTGTCGTGTACAATGTATTTGATGATCATCAGCCATTGCTCCCTTACAAGGCCTCGGACATCTCTGAACTGAAGAAGGATTTGAGTATAAAGTTACGAGTGTAAAGCTATTTTACAATGTGATCAGTGAAACTTGTTGCAAACTCAAAAAAAGTGCACCGATTCACGTCAACGTTTTGTCGTAACCTTTCTATAGACGATTCGATCTAAAAAGTGAATTACATGTTGCAAAATGCTTCTTGATGTCTCTGTGCGATTGCTGATCGTTTATAAGCAACCTTACTACATATCAGAGGTGTGTGCAATCTCTATTTTGCATACAAATTGCATTCTTATCGCTTCATTTGGAAATGAACGATTGCAACGGAATGTATTTTTATACAAATTCTCATTCCTTATCAGATGAAGTCATTTCCAGTTGCAAGCGCAACATCTATTGCGTCAATATGTAGCAACCAATGTGTCCATCATCATGTCACATAAAAGTAATTTCACAGCTCATCGATGCATCGTTCCACAACCATTATCAGATACAAATCAACCATAACTGTCGACATTTCAGTGTCATATCTCAGAAAATACATTCGCAATTTTGCATAATTTTCCAGTTTACCGATGTGAAGATCAAATTACTTTCAATCTTGCAACTTGCATCGCATCGAATGAGTATATTGTCAACAGCCCCAGGGTGAAGAGAAACTCACAAATGCATTCCATCACATTCTGTACATGACGAATGTTATTGCATTTCATTTGCATTTGGTCGAGTTTTCTTTTACAAAAAGTTGCAATAGTTTCCAGTTGAACTACGAGTATGGAGGTCAATTGGTAACGATACACCACATAGTGTTTGCAGCAAGCAATCATCATAATCATCCTCATCATCATCATCGCTAGCTTAAGTACGCCATGAACGAGTGCCAAACTAAACAACCGATTGGTGAACGATAGCAAATATTCTAGTGTGCAATAGCTTCGAACGTTAATGATACTAGGCGCCAGTCATCACAACAGCTTGTGTTGTTTAACCTAGTTTTTGGGGACAACTCTCTAAGTGGAGGATATCGTGTTAATTGGCGTGAGAATTTCTACTTTTTTATGCAAATTGTTTCCGAACGTATATACGTCACACGCATTCGAATTCAGCGCATGACTCAGCAATATTCAGCCCACATTCGAATTATTGTTGATACTGTATCTTTAGATAGAAAAACCAACCGGTCAACACATATAGATCAGTGCCAGAATGTATATTCATCTCTTTGATGATGAATCCGTTGCTTGTTAGTGGATACTATGGTGGTGTACGCTAGCGTATTTTTTTTTTAAAGCTAATTCCGTCGTTTATATTGTTTTAAAATGTCCGTCCAAAAGAGAGAGAGGTAGGGATGTGACTAATAAATGAAGCGATTAATATTTTGTTGTTTGAGAAATTCTGTGCGAATTTTCATGGTTTATTTACTTTGGGGACACTAATAGATGGTTCTTAACTTAAATTGAGGATACATTAGGAACGGACACGTCTTTGATTCGCTTTAATGGTCAACAACACTATGAGATACATTTGTTTTTCGGTTAAGACTTCACTGCCAAAATACTCTGAAGTGAAAAGTAACTATTCGAGTGGCTCCATCTAGGTGACTTTTATACACTTGGGTTCGAATCTGTGCTATCGGTGAAGAACCTTTATATATTGCAACAGTGAGTGGATAATTTTGACAATAGTATCTAAAATTACAAAATTCCTGGCTCTACGTCTTGAGAGAGTTACATGAACAAAGCTGGATGCTATCGAGAGAACAAATTCTAGGTGGACAAGTGGTATTACGTGTCTAGCGACAAAGTAGATTTGGCCATGCCTGGATCTGAAGAACTTAATTTTTCTCAACAGATCACATATCAGATCCATAATAGGTGTCATCACGGGACATTGTCTAATAGGCGAACATGCAACAAGGCTTGGCGTAGATTCAAACGGATTTTTGTAGAAGCTGCAGTGGAGGAGGAAACTATTCCCCACCTTCTTTGTAGCAACCCAGCTCTCTCCTTCTCTTTCTGTCCAACAAAAGAAGGCTCCATTTAGGAGAATTCTTCTATAACGACTTAGGCGATCTAATAAGCACAGATGTCAGACAGAAACCTCCTTCGCTTCATAAGAAGCTTCAATTAGTTCCACGAGTAAGTTGGGAGATCTCTTCAGACACATGGTATCACAATGAACCTATCACTGGTCTAAGTGCGCTGACAATAGCTTCAAGCTAATCTAACCTAACCTATATAAACAAAGACGTGAGCTCCACTAAGAAAGCTGCAATATATTCAGCTTATACACTGATGTATGATGTACCGGGACCCTAAATCTTCAAAAATGTAAATTTAGACTTCTTGAAGACTTTTCTAAGGAAGCTTCCAATTTACTTACTTATTTAATGGGCTTTCGCTGGGTGGACAGTCTTTGCCTGAGACAAAGCAGCCTTCCATACTCTTCAATCTTAGGAACGCTGTTTCCAGTTCTCCAGGCCAAGTACTCTGGCTTCCGCGAAAGCTTGGTTCTTAAAACGAAGATTCTGTCTGCTTTATCGTCGCCTCAAACCAAGGGGATTGGATTCGAAGATCATCTTGGATCTTAAGGTGCATTCAGGTCATGCTTCGATAGTCTGGTAGGCAGCATCGAGGAGTTCTGTGGTACAGACACTTTGATAGTGCTTTTCATACCCTTACCTCTCGAGCTAAACCGTGATAGAGTTGTATAACACAGGGCAACCAACGTGCAATATGAATGCTAAACTATAAACCCTGACGCTGACAGCAATATCCTTGTATTTTTGCCAAGTGAGCTGGTGACGATTCAAGCTGACTACGTTATTCACCAGCTAAACTTGACGAACGATTTTATTGTGAGATCATCAATCAAAGTGGAATGGAATGGAACGCTGAAGGAGTGTCTTCTCGGAAGACTTTGGACTTAAACACGACGTACTGACAAATCTAAAGCCTGCCGGTCACAACACAAGACAAAAGTTGTCATATCTTTAAAACTTGTGGACCGATTTCGTAACAAGTTCACTTGCTTAGGTCATCCTCATCAGTTTGTTGGAAGTTCGACTTCATTTTAATGCCGAACCTCAGTTTTAGTTGGCAAACTTACAAAATTTATAGCATAATCGAACTTCTTATCAAGACTCGTATAGATTCTTGCCAGAATAGTAGCCATCAGTAAATGGGAATGACATAAAAATTCTCATCCACTTCCCTTGCAGTTTGTCCAACACAAACGTTAAGAAAAACCCAACCTAGGATACATTTTAAAAATAATGCTTTCACAGGATGGATCTCAAGAGCTCATCTTGCCGATCTGATAGTTGCTTTAGTTGCCGAACGATTTCAGGTCAACGGGTGCGGTCTTTGACCATTTCCTAGTCAGGTCATCAACTATCTCATTTCTCTCTACCCCCTTTATGTTGTTTTGGTCAAGTCTGTTTATTTTGTGCAGGCACTTAACTTAAGATGGCGCCACAGTCCGGATTGGACCTAAGCCTTAACCAACAAGCATCTCCAGCCAGCTCGATCTTAAGCTAGCTGCCTCCAGTTTCGCACGCTAAGTTGGTTAAGGTCCTCTTCCACTTATGTGCACCACCTGAGTCACGGTCTCTACAGCGCTGTCCCTCGGGGGCGGATACGAAGATTTTTCAGACTGAAGCATTGGTGTCCATTCGCTCTACAAGACCCAGGCACCTTCGTTCCTGAACCTTCATTCTTCTGGTCAAGTCAATGTCGCTGTATAGCCCAGTTTGTCATTTGATGAAACCGAAAGTCATCCGAAGAATTTCCGTCTCAAAGCAGCCAAGAGCAACCTTATCCAGTTTTGATAAAGTCCATGCCTCAGCGCCCAGGCAGAGCAGGACTGGGCTTGCTATTTAATTGGCTTCTTAACCCAAAGTCGTATGCGGCGTTAAGATCGATGAATAGATGGTGTGTCTATCTATCGTTATGTGAATATTTTATCGATCGTGAATAGTGCTGAGATTCCATTCATCGGGCATATTTTACAGATGAGTTGGCGTATGCTCCTTACCAAGTCATCGCCTGCCGCTTTGAAGAGCTCGGCAGTTAGACCGTCCACTCCAGCAGCTTTGTTGAACTTAAGCTTAGATATGGCTATCTTCACTTCATCCAGATCAAGTGGACGAAATTGTTTGTCTACATCTTCCAGGTTGAAAGGTTCATTCTGTTTGACAGCATTATTTGGTTCGTAATCGCCGTCATACAGTCTACAGAAATGCTTTTTCCAAATCCTCAGCATCATTGGACACTGTTCCGCAAAAATAACCTAAATTAGGGAAACAATTCTCCGCTGTTTATCACTATCCAGGCAAATAGCTCCCGCGTAAGCTGAATGGGCGGATCAAACTAAGCATCCATACCAGGAGCAGGTGGATCTTTTTCCTGGACTTACTTTTTGTTACAGTTTGACAACTATTGTCACTTCATACAAAAGTGCTGCCACCTCAACGCACACTTATTGATCTGCCCTTGTACAATATTTAGACGAAGGTGTGACTAAATTGTTTGTACTTAGACTTGTTCGAACCGAGTTGCTCGTAGGTGCTGTCACTCACTTTAATGGATTACACTTCCGAGCACTTAATCTAAAACCATCATTGCCATTCGGTCGTGATTTTGACGAGACTACATTTGCATCTAAATGCAATCTTTCCAGTCCCAAAGTGATTTATATATTTGCGCACCTACATCGGACTAATAATCAATTAGTTCTCCCTATTGTCTCATTACTTAGGATACTCGTGTTAAGCGACGATAAAAATCGAATAAATCTCGCACTTAACTTCAAATACTTACTCGTTGTTACAATTTTTTATTTTTTAACTTAACAAGCCTTTACACATCCGATTTAACAGATATTTACAGCTTGGGAATGCATAATCTACTTATCTTCGTGTGATGAATGATAGATTCAATGATGAGTCAGGGCGTTGAGATTTACAGACTATGTGTAAGCTAATGACAAAGAATAGAACAAATAGCACTAGGTTGTGACTTTTTGTTAAGAGACACCCTGTACATCCACGAAAAATATTTATAAAAATAATTTTCAATGAATAAATTGTCATGGAATGGAAAATGGGGGGGAAAAAAAAAAGTATCTACAAGTATCTACCCATCAACCTACATCGATTGAGGCCGTGTGCTTACGCACACATGAGTTCAATATCAATCTGTTAGTCATTAGAAGTGACGCCAACGTTTTGAAACTCCAAATAAGGGACCAAGACCGGGCCAAACTATTCCAAGTGTAGGTGGTCAAATACAACAATCTAACACAAACTGTTTTCTCTTTAGAGCTATCTTTTGTGTGCTTACCTTTTAAAGGTTTGTGATTTGAAGCTTTTAACCTCTCTGTCTGTCTCTACCTGTATATGCGGAGGAATGTATCTAACGATAACCACTTGTGTAACTTGACAAGTTTTAAGCTTACTTACTCCCAGAGGTATACCCTATTTTGGTGATATGAGTAGGTTTTGTATCTGTAACCGGTGTTTAGTAGGTGTAGTCGATGACTATACCTCAAGGTTGTGAAACTTATAGATACCCAAATGAGGATGATTTAGAATGGTCCAGGTGTAGGTTTGACTTAAGGAGAAACTGGCCAACAAACACCTTCTTCCATGGTAATTACAAATTAAAATGTTTCCCCGTCGATGAATAAAGAAACGAATTTTGTATCTCAGCGCCATCAGTGTGTGGGATGTGTTCGGTGGTTTAGTAGATGATATTGGTTGCGCCTTTGTTTTGTTACTCTCGTCTGTCAGTTGAGGCGGATGTGTCCATGTATGTCTCTGTGGCGGGCTATAATTAATGTTATTAGGTATACCGCCGCCACCACCGCCACTGCTGCTGCTGTCACTTTGTTATAAGAAACGGTTTAAACTTTGGAACAAGCTCTAATTACGAGGCTAAGTTGATGTCATGTGTGCATGCTAAAAATTCATTTAATTCTTCGAGGCGATTTCAATGTATCACCCGACTTTATTGGCCGGGGGTTGTCTGGTTCAATGCTATGGTAAATTGACTTAGTCAAGGTTCTGCTAGTATATAATTGGAGCACAATGACCAGGTCTCGGATATAAGACCCTGAGCTTCCAAATTGAGTAGTAGAATCATATTGTCAAAGCATGTGTCAGGCACCTTGACAAGCATCGACTTCCTGAGTTAAAGGCTGATAAGTTGGCCTCTGATTAGGTCCAATTAGGTCTTTTAATCCATCACAAACTCAAACCACCTTTAAAGACATACATAGAGGGTGCCTTCTATAATGTCTGTACCAAATCTATTCTGGAATCTCTCAACGAGCTAGAAGTCAGAAATGGATAACCTTTATGCTTACCGGAAGAATTATTTAGTCAAACCTTGGTAGCAGTGTTTCAAACAAAGTCTTCTGTAAAGAGCAACCGTAAGGTACCACCTTTATTTCCCCTCTTCTGTAGCTGGCAGCTATTCACAAAAAATCCTGTCGGGGCTCCATATTTGTGGTTGGGTATGCGAATTACGTGGCTCTCCTAGAGATGTTTCCGTCTATGTTCCCTGAAATCATGAAAGAAGTCTTGGATAGGGTAAGGATATTGGTCACAAGTTGTGGACTTAATACCAGTCCAAGTAAAATTCAACTGGAGTTTACCACTTTAACCAAACCATCGACCTTCAAGCCTCCATGACTTAATAGGCCCTAGAGATCCTAGAGACAAAACGTAACATAGGGGCTTCAGAAAGCGGATGTAGCTTACCAAGTCTGCAGTAAAACCATTAGAAGGAGGTGAGGAGAGGACACAACATAAAAAAAAACGGAACTAGACACTACAAGCCCCATGTTCGACGGAGACTTTCAATGTGATCCTACACTTGCTCCCTCTTAATCTAGATATCAAACACATTTCAGTTGTGTAGCGGAGTAACAGGTCTGCTAAGACCTATTTTAGATTCACTATCTGGGACTTGTTAGCAACCTGCGTTGGACTACACTAAACTTAAGTTAAACTGAAGAAAAGCCTTGACCGTAAGTTTCTCTTCCATGGAGGAATGCAAGCAAGCATGCAAATGATAAAGATTTTCGTACAACGAGTTTCATCTTCATCATCATGCATCTTCAAGTCTCAAAGATAGACTACGAGGTGGGTGCAGAAAGCTTCTTATAAGCACTTAATCCTACCGCCTTTCGGAATCATCCAGCGACTTCCAGGAGGAGTTGCGGCAACCCGGGATGTGTGCCGGACTATTAGATACAACACTATACCCGATTTAAACATAACAATTTTCAGTGATAGTCAAGCTGATATCAAGGCCATAGATTCAGTATTCTTATCCTCTACTCGAACCAGTGTGCGTTGTTGCCGTTGCCTTCAGCTTTCAGTTGTTTTCGATTGCACCTCGATCCTCTAGTGCTTTGCATAATACAGACGAATCCAGCGTTGCGTATATGGCGTTCTGTAAAATTTGTGCTGCGGTATTGCAAAAGCTGCGAAGAGCCCATAAAATGTGGGACAAGTTTGCCGACTAGAAAGCACTAGGCTGGATTGGGTTTCACCTGTTTTCCAAGTCAGTGGTGGGTGCTGATGGCTTGATACACTTCTTTCAAGCCAAAGGAGTGCTGATCCAAGCTCAAGGCGATAACCTTCTAGAATACCCTGCAGAATATAGCAAAAAATATTTGAAGCTGCGTTCCAAAAATCCGAGCTCTGATTCGAGAAAGATAAGAAATTGATAGTTTGAATCTTTAACTTCTTCACGAGGGTTCAGTGCAAGGCCTGGGAAGAGGCCTTCTGTTCGCTTTAAGATTTTTTTTTCTTTGGATTCTGTCCATAGCATTAGTAGTGTTTAAGAAAGATTGTGTCTGGAGGAAGGAAGGAGCATTTCTATGAAGACCTCAGTACTCTAGCCAAGCTCTATATTTATCAACCTTCCAACCATTCTTCGACGATCTTAACGACATCTCGGGTAAAGGGATACGAGATCTAATCCGTTTTCTTAACTTCACAGGCTGGATTAGACACTGACTGTCTCACACCCTGAACAACACACATCCATAAGTGGGGGGTTAAGTTTGATGGGATGTCGAGAACCATGTCTGTCGACAGCTTCGTTTTCCGCATCGAGACGCTACAGCGGAAGAACGGTCTGAGTAGTGAGGAATTGTTTGTCAACTTTCAGCATCTAGTCTCCAGTCCCGCCGAAAGGTGTTACTGGCAATACTTGGAGGAGAATGAGGCAGACGAGTTCCTTAACTACTACGACCAGAAGACAGAACTCGTTAGGCGGTTTAAGGACCAAAGTGGGGAACATGAGATTCTGCGTAGTATTATGGACAGGAAGCAGCAACCCCAAGACACCTTTGACGAGTTTTACGCGGACATTAGGGAACTTACGTTAACGATGAGAGTACGGCCGCATGAAGACGGCTTAGTGGAAATAATACGATAGAACATTAGAGAATGCATGGCGACACTGATCGATGGATGCAACATTTGAACCATCCAAGATCTTAGGGAAGAATGTAGATGTGCTGAGAAACATTTAGCACCTTACTTACTTACATAGGTGGCGCTACAGTTCGGGGTGAACCTGGGCCTCAACCAGCTTTAGCAGCTAGGGACCAAAAATTCTGACGCAACGTTAGTGAAGTCAAGAGGGATAGATTTGATGACGATGACAGAGAGAGGTTAGGGGACTCGAATGAGGAAGAGGTTGAAGTGGCAGCACTGCAGCCCAGACGACGAGACCGACCGACTAACCACTCGAACACGAACAACTTCACGAGAACGAACACGAATAGAACAAACGTGAATGATAGGACGACAGCTCATACGTGTCCATCGACGTTTCATACTCTGACATGCTTCAGTCGTGGACAGGGTAGTATGTCTTTGCATTGCGAGGCATGTCAGGGAAACAGGGGAGTTGGCGGAACGATCGGGACCAAACCTTTAACATCCAACAAGAGGAAATTTGACAAAATATGTAAGCTTAGGGAAAAATGTGCACTAACCAGACGACGAGCTGAGCCGAGCAACGACAAGGGTGCCGCAGTCTTTCTTACCTGTACCGAGAAGTAGCCTCCGTGGCCTTACCCTGGCTCACAACAAGTTACATGACAAGAACAGAAGTCGGATCTATTGTAACAAATCATTCAAGGAAAAGCTTGAGGGCTCAAACAGAATTAAGGAGATATCCAACATATCCAATGCGTCAAAAACTGAATGCGAACCTAGAGGCTCCAACCTTTTTGGCATAAAAAAGTCGAATAAAAGCCGTCTTCACCTTGTATCTCATCGGCAAAGAATCCAGTCTCTGAATGTGTTTTACAACAAATTCTTCAAACATAAGCTTGGTTTACAAGGCAAGATCTTCTTGATTTCTCGTGTGACTTTTACCATCTTTCAGCACCTCACATGAGTAGGTCACCGTCACAGACCATTTGATGACACAATTTTACCTTCAAAATGCATTGCACCTTCTGAACTCAGTTCAAAAGCTTAATTTGCACAGCAAAAATGTCAGTAGCTTCCCAACACTTTGCTCACCATGCTGGCCCACTGAACAGTCCATCTGCACCTTTGCATTCAATCAAGCCCACTCAGTGTACCCGTAATTATTATAAATTAAACGACCATTAATCATCGTTGATTAGTTAAATTGGTCGCAAAAACAGTGGTCCGTCTGGAAACCCTTTTATCTGACACACAAGACAAGCCAAGATGATCTCGGTCTTAGTAAGCCAAGCTAAGTCGCAATCGAAACCAAACGATCGTTTGTAGTTTACCCGCATCTAGATACTTTGTTTCGTTGTGCACCCTCCCCCCTTGCAATGGGAAATGCAAACCAATAATTGCGTCTTGTATGTGTGGTATTTCCATTTTGTTTCAAATCTTTTGAATCTTTTTGCAAGAATTCCGTCGGCATCTTTATAATTCAATAACACACCGACCGCGTCTAGGGAGGGCGTCGCGCTTAATTTCATTAGAAAATTGTTTAACTACTGGTCTTTGGGGGTCTACTGGCTGGTGGCTGTATGGTAGTGTCGGTCTTATCACACGTCTATCTCTAAACATGTACCACCAGTGTGTGTGGTCTCTGATGATGATGAAAACAATTTTTTTCTTGCCAATTACAATCCACACCTATTTGTTTGAGGTTAACTATTGGAGGAGGCGGTCTTCGATTGGCATGTTGACCTTTGACAACATGGAGAGGACTGAACTATGCTGTGATGATGCCTCGATGATGTGGTTGACTAGTTGAAATGTGGATGAGTGACGTGATTTGATTTTGCTCATTGGAGCTGTCATTATGGAAAAGATCACTGGTCTTGGACGGGTATTCTTGGAAAATGGCAATCACATGGTGTGGACTGGAGTTTATAAGTCCACAACTGCTTGAAAGAGCTCACGAGCATTGAAAAGTTTAAACTCCAGCCTTCGATCCTTTCCGATTCTGGACAAGTCGCTAGCTTTTTCAAGCAGCTCGGTCTTATTTGTAGTCTTGAAGGTTGAAATTTAAAGGCTCCGTTTCTGAAGCATTCCTTTACGTTGTCAATTTAGTCGCAGTGTCTTAGTTTTTTGGCAAAGGGCATCACAACGGGTCTACATTGACCTAAATGTGACGGGGAAAGGACTTCCTTCCCGGTCAACCCTCCTACCTAACCTAACCTAGGTTTTTGACAGCTTCCACATCTTGTGACAGCTCGGAGAGTTTGTGACGACAGAGGAAGTAGTTCTCGCTTTCAAGCTATATAAAAGGACCAAGTGGAACCTTAGTCTGTCGAACCTTCACTAGGATGCTGTTTGTGGACTCCGTAGTGCGTTAACGGTTATAGCTAACTATGGTGACATATTATCTAGGGAGAAAGACAGATTTGGTTCTTGTCTACCTTAAGACCAACATCCTTCAACTTTTGCTTCAATTACCATTAGCGCCTCTGGGACAGCAAGCTTCTGGTGTCCAATGATTTCAATATCGTCTGCATATCTCAGGAGCTGGACGGTCTCCTTCATATTAACGAGCCTGGAAAAATCACATGTTAGTGCATCTTCTTGCCAAAATCCGGTGCATAATTTGGAATGAATCCTGGTCTTTCGTGAGTTTTTTCCTTGGAGCTGTGGGGCATAGTTGAACCAGTTTTCACGGGATCTCAACTCTGGCTTTGTAGAACTTCCAGAGATCAATGCTATCGTGGTCTTCGTCACCTTGAGGATTTCATTTAGAAGCCTCACTGGTACATTCTGATGTAAAACTACTCAAGACATTCACACAGAATAGGATCTTGTAAGCAGATATTGAGCGGGGACATCCTTCGATAGTTGTTGGAAGACGGAGTATAGAACATCGGGAGCACTTCAACTTTGTACCAAACATCTTCTCTGTATTTGTCTAGTTCCGCTCGTAGGACATCAGATCTGTTGCCTTTTTAATTTTTAGTTTCTTGGAAGCTGTTTCGCCGTCTTTCAAACTTTGAGTCGCTCTCCATCTATCTCTAGCTTCTTAAAGTGCTACTTAAAAACACGAGCTACTCACTACAAATCCCAAGTACGATCGCGAGATACATTGACACCCTCAAGCTGGGACACTACTTAGACTGTCCTCGAATTCAGTTTTCTGTTCAGCAAAGATTGTAGTCAATCTCCGGGAGCCAAGGAAATGTCAAAGAGCACCCTGCTGGAAGTGATTTCATTTAAAATGTTGTTATCGATTTGACCACCTATTCTTTTGGCCAAGTTTTGGTATACGGTTTTGAATATTCGGTGCTGAGGGTACTACTCATGATCTTCCCTATCATCACAGGCAATCAAATCACAAATTAGAAGTCCCTTGTGACGGATACTCTAAAGTTTAAGAAAAAGGATTCGATAACCCATTTATTTTTGTTGCTGAGATCGCATTGAGTGAATCTAAATCCAAGTTTTCAAGCTCTAGCTAGTTCCAGATAGAAACTGAAGAAACTGGGTAAGAGTTTCCTTTTTTAAGGCATGGGATGCCAATTTTGTTGTTTCTGCTTCTGCTTTCTGTTGTTATTCTGGCGACATATTACTTATCAGACCAGCGACCCTTGGAGACCTTCCAAGCCTTTAACAAGGACGCTTTCCATCCTTCACGGTTCCAAGCACGCTGCTTCCAGTTTACTCCGCGTCCGCGATTGCCTGATCTTTAAATTGGAGGTTCGGTCTTCCTTTTCTTTGTACACCAGGTTGGGTTGGGATTCAAACACTCTCTTAGCTGGACCTTTGTTGTCCGTTCGCTTGATATGACCGAGCCAGAGTAGTCGACAGATTTTAGCTTTCCGGACTACATCCACGTCTTTATACAAGCTCGTACAGTTCACGATTACATCTTCTCCTCCATTCGCCCTCCTCACAGATTGGACCAAATATTCGACGTAGAATTTTTCTTTCGAAGGATCTCAAGTCTGTCTTACTTATCGTCCAGCATTCAGCTCCATAAAGCAAGGCAGGCAAAATCAGGGTTTTGTAGAGCATGATTTTGGACTTTTGAGTTTGGACCCAAGCTGTCTGGACAAACCAAAGTAGCAGCGGTTGGTTAAGGTAATCCTTCGTTGAATCTCCACCACAGGGAGTTTATATTTGCTCGGAGGTAGATGAACTCCTTCACTAAACTTGACCTTATGCAGCTGTCAGTTGTCAGTCCTAGACAGATCCACTAGACATTTTAGCACTTTTTGACATTCTTGTCTCAGTTTAGAGTATAAAACTATCGAATCAGCTTTGATTATTGTTTGACGGTTTATGAAGACTTGAGTAAGCCTCTCAAATTGCTGGTAACTTTTGCCTGAAAGGGACCGGACTTTTTGTCACTTAAGAGTTCTTTGAAGACATGGAAGAAAGGTTCTTTTAAAGTTAAGTTTCCCCGTACTTCGTATCGAAATTTATAATCCGTTTCCGCAGGATTCTGCACTTCACCATCAAGTCTGACAGTAGCATCTGTCCGCCTGTTAGGCTCTTGAGCTGCCTATTTCGTTGTTCGTTGCACCCTTTGAACAGTCAAGTTGGTTATGTTGTTCGCGATTCCCCAAACTATCGTCTCATATGTGGGAATTGGACGTATCATTTCTGTGTTGAAGAACACATGACTAGGTATCACGTTGAAGAGTTTTTGAACAGCAACATACTAATGACATCGGCATGTTCGAAAGAAATACTGTGAATTATAAGCAATGGCAACAGTACCAATTATTCTCCCCAGTTATTCTGGACACCAACCTCGGAGCAAAAATACGGAAAACTAATACAATCTGAGTTTCAAAAAATCACTACACCAACACTAGCGCTGTGTGAATAGCATCATCAGGGTATCCCTTGGAAAACTAACATCGACGAATAAACACTCCAATTTTGTACCTCTTCCTACAATTCCCTTGATTGCCTCTAAATACTAAATTTGTTTCGCATTCTTCTTGTTTCTTTTCAGAGATTGCCAAAGTACGTGCCTCCCTGTTTCAAATAAATGGCGTCAAAAAGGAGCCCCTGACACTACCAGAACCAGAAGGTGCGCCCGTAACATTAAATGAAAAAGTCTATGTGCCAGTTAGAGAACATCCAGATGTAAGTACACCTATAAATTTATATTTCAAGATGTTTACATTGACCTCTAGTAGCTATGTAGCTCTGTATACAAATGAGAACATGTATCTTGCATTAATAACTAGATGATTTAAGACACCACTTTGACAAACACTGTCAATTGCCAGCCTAACGAGTTAGTGAAGTTGGAAAACAATGCACTTACACAGCGGGATTAACACCTCACTATTGCATGACGAATTATGAAGTTCTTTATGCAATTTTCCTTTTGTCTACCAAGACAAAGCCGTGCTTGATTGATTGGATAATAACGTTTTGTTTGTCGCCTTTAGGCTTTATTCACGTTAATGAGTTACAGATGTTGTGTGCGGCACGGGAAAAGGTGTCGTTTCGAGGATATGTCATGAGTATCTTTCCCACAAAAGATAAAAAAAACACAAAACATCAAATCTACTCAAACTGTCAATATTCATTAAGCTCTGGACACACACACAACGGATAGAGACACACCTCAATCAATTTCCGGTATATATCCGCTGAACTACAATGCATATGTCAACTTTAATAAGTAAGATGCAGATAGTACAGATCGTTTGCTAATAAAATTTCAGTTAAACACTATATAGATACACAGATACCTTGTATAGATACTTGGAGAAATTAAAATAAAATTCCATTTCCATCCTCGTCGGCGTGATTGCGAATATTAATTAGGAGAACGTTCTTCATGTTGGTCTCGATTTTTCTTTACATTCGTCGTGATAAATTATTAGACAACACCCACACACTACTTAAGTGGACTCTGTCTTGGGCTTCATAAATATCATTGTATCTTGACTGTTGTTAGCTTTGTGTCCAGCTACCGCCATAAGTGTTTTGTGCTCATGGGGCATATTTAACTCGTAAATTTTTTCGTTTTCGAATTGAATTCAAATTACTTGCACACGGTTGATGATTAATAGAATTTCTTTAAAAAAAAATTGAGACGAGATACTTCATACGGGTGGAAGTATCTATATCTACACAAATAATCGTCAATCGAATGACATAATGAAGTATTTTTGAATTGATTTTGTGTCATGATAGGGATTCATGATCGTTGATCGGTTGATAGTGTGCTTCAAACATTTTTTTTTTTTTTGTTGAACATTTTGACGGATACAATCAATAATAATTTTTTTTTTTTTTAAATTAATTCAAACAACGAGTTATTGTTTTTATTTTTAACAATTTTGCATAAGTTTTTTTCTGAAGAAGAAATTGAGAATCTAACGTTTAGGGTGGTCTATCCTGAGTTCTTGCAAAATGACAAAAATTCATTACGGAAGTGTCATGCTTCATGCTTGTCATCTGCAAATTGAATGCATTAATAGTCATAACTTTCAGGTTTTGTTAGGAACCTTTAAACTTCGAACATGGGATTTAAATATTTTTCCGAGAATTGACAAGGATTAACGTCATTTAAACGCATTTGTTAAGAGTGGTGTCTTACATGGATGACTTAAAGTTTTCCAACTTTGCCAATGAACGTTTAATTGTTTCCATTCATTCACATGTCGTTGTCAAACCGTATTTCTGCTTCTATCTTCTCGGGAAGTAGGTGACTAAGCAAAGAACGCCCAACTGAGCTATCTTCTTAGGAAATAGTGTACTTAGCCCATGAAGAACCTTTTAAAGATCCATATCAAGTCGTGCATCTGCATCATTCCCACAAAAGGGAAATTTTCCAGCGATGAAACAAAAGCAAACCTCGGATAGAAGAATCGATTCAACTGTTGACGGCCCCACCAACTCTGAACAGGCAGCGAATTAGCAGATTTTTTTTTTATAATTCACCAGCGCTAAAGGGATTATGAATACCGTTATGATGCTATTCGCTAGTGTTGGTGTTGTGATTTTGAAACTCAGATTGTATTAGATTTCAGTCTTTTTGCTCCGAGGGTGGTGTTCAGAATGACTGGGGAGAATAATTGGTACTGTTGCCATTGCTTATAATTCACAGTATTTTTTTCGAGATCCTCGAATGCTACAGGAAACGTGTTGGGATGGACCGAGTGACCCACGAGCAAAGACAGCGGCTTAAAGTCGTAAGCTTCCGACAGTTTTTCGAGCCAGGGTCAGGCCACGGAGGCATCTTAGGTATATGCAAGGGGTACCGCGGCATGCTCGTAGTTTCACAACTAAGCTTGTCGGACGGGAGTACATAGTTCTTGTCTCCACTCACTCTTACACCACCTGCTCAGTGAGTGTGATGACAATCCGCCTCAGTGTACCATCAGCCTGATTTGTGCGCAGAAGAAGAAGACGATGCCACCGAAGATTGTTTCTATGAGTTCCTTAAGAAAATCAAAGAGCAATGCCCTACATATGTCGATTTCAACGATCTGGTAGGACTTGCATGACACGACCTTCAGAAACAGACTCAAGTTCATCGAATTTGCCGCCGTGGAAAACATGTGTAACAAAAACTTGTCACATCAAAACATCAAAAAGGCAACTTGGAAGTTACTTGAGTAAACTGTCGCCAACCAAATTGATGGAAGACCATCCTCCAGTGTATTGAATGTTTCAATGTTACGTGGTGCAAACATCGACTTAGTTGTAGCAAATACTCAGTAATATCGGGACTACAACCACCACGGTGAGGGAGTTTAGCGTTGAAAGGCTGCAGTCTCTAGAGCTTGAGAGGAGTCTCCCAGCATTAACGATGTGAACAGAAGACCAGTTTTCCTCGACTGATGTACTAAGCAAAATTAAATAAAAGCGGCGTTGCACAAACGAACTAGAATTACTCGTCAGTTCAACGAGCAAAAAAGGAGACACGAGACATAAATATTACGGCGGTATAGAGATCCGGCATCCCAAGATTTCGCTACTCAAAGCGGAGCCGGCAAGGATCAATTCAGGAATACCACAATGGAGAACTAGTTGGTGCTAAACATATGAAATGACTATTGCTACGGATTTTTAAACGATTACAGAAGGCAAAATCGCGCTCCTGACCTTATACCCTTTAAAACCTGTAACGTCCTTTAAGAGAATGTTGGTGCATATAACACTTTTTCCTTCCGACGGAAAGGAGCTTCAAGTAATAGTGAGACATTCGCATTGCATATATGCTCAGCAGTTTCTTGATCTTTCAAGCAGAGACGGCACAACTTGCTGAGATGGTAGTTGATTGAACAATATCCGGTCAGGAAGTCTATTGAGAGGTAAAAGCATCACGTTTGCTTAGTGAAGGAAATATTTGACTTTTCAAACATTCTCAACCACCATCCGTAGGGATGACCTAGCTTGAACTTATTCTCAAACTACACACCACCTATCATCTATCTAGCTAGACTGTCTCACTCTTCTTATTAACGAAGTCCAATGGTTGAGTTGGAATGAGTTGAGTTGAATTAAATTGAGTGGTGTCTGGCGAGCTCATCGTCAATCTTGTTGTCTTCAACGCCCTTGTGGCAGTGAACCATATAGATGGAAATTTGGTTGTAAACATTTAGCTGTTTAGGTTGATTGGGTGAGGGAAAGGGCCATCAACCCGATCTTCACAGACGGGTCAAAATCCGAAGAAAGAGTGGGCTCTGGGATCTACTCACTAGAACCCAATATTACCCGGTCAATAAGACATTCGAACTACAACAGTGTATTCCAAGTGGAAGTCCTAACCATCGCCGAGGCAGCCCGAGAACTATCAACGAAGCTCATCTCTAGGGAAGCTATTAACAGTTACATAGACAGTCAAGCCGCTATTAAAGCCATTTCATTCACAGTAGTAAAGTCAAAACTTGTAAACGAGCTCAAAACCTTAACCGCGAACCACTACGTAACACAAAGGTATCCACGGGAACGAAATTGCGGATGAGCTAGCTAGTAAGGGCTCAGAACAGGACCTATCACTGGTCGATCACTCAGCACTTGACTTCCAAAGACAAGCTGACGAGAGATGAAGTGCACTCCTATCATGCTGGAGGCAGATTCGAAGATTTTTTTGGACCGGAGCATTGGTGTTCATCCCTTCTACATGACCCAGCCACCTCAGTCGTTGGACTTTCACTCTTCTGGCTAAGTCGCTGTCGCTGTACAGCTCGTACAGTTCGTTGTATTATCTCCTCCTCCACTCTCCGTCTATGCAGACGGGACCGAAAATCACCCGTAGAATTTTCCTCTCGAAGCAGCCAAGAGCACCCTCTTGTCCCGATCAAAACAGATCAAACTTATCACAGGCCACAACCTACAGGCGGCCCACCTTAGAAGAATGCTTTTAACCGAGGGCGACTTATGCAGAGACTGTGGGAATACAGACGTGGAAGGAGAATACAACTCAGTTCCGATGCGAATGGCCCAGCCTTCAGAGAACAAGAAAGTCGGATCCCCGGTGAATACTATTTCAACGACCTGGAAGCCACCAAAAACCATTAAAAATTCGGGGAAGTCAAGCAACCAAACACTCACCCAGATCTTTTTTTTCTTGATGTTTTTTCAGATTGGAAAAATCTACGTTAAAGAACCACAATGGATCCGAAAAGATCCAAGTGAAGGCTGCATCACGAAATGAAGCCACCTCTTCAACTTACCTTGTATTGGCTCTTCTTCTTCGAGATCTTTCGCATATGTATTCATGTTCATATGTATATTCCTTGACAACAAAAACAAGTCATGGGAGCTCTCAAATAATCACCACAATTTGTTGTTCTTTGAACGCGTTAAGGCGATTAGTTTTTTTTTTCAAAATTATCAAAACCAATTTCTAGTTTCAATTTCACAATTCCAAAAATTTCACACAACGCTTTGTATAATTATTAAAAAATTTTAAAAATTTTCTTTCAATTATTCATCATCATCGTTGAATGGCGTGGCATTTTATAACGTTCTGACAGCAACCAGCCTCTGTTTCAAAATAGAACGAAAAAAAAAAAATATAGAAAACCCATTTTTTGAATTTTCCAACATATTTTCATCAACATTATGTCCAATAAAAATTAATCTCAACAAGATTTTGTTGGATTTCTTTTTCTTATTCCGAAATTAAACAATTCCCTCGAGGTGAATGACAACAGAGAAGACTCGTCCCTGGACCTGAGACCGGCACGAAGACCAACGGATCGGCAAAGAACTCTTGACAAAGGTGTTTTTTTTTTTTTTTTTTTGAATTCACCGAAAAACCAAATGTGTCACGCATAATTTATTGAGATCTCCAAGTCATCTCAGTTTTTTTTACTTAAAATTTATATTTTTTTGAGACAAATTTTCAATTTTGTAACGGGAAAAGAGATATTTTACTAAAAATAAATACGATTTTCGAAAATACTCGTATCTATTAATCATTTGAAATGCATGGAAGAGTCATCGAGCTTATTAGCTCATTTTCAAAGAGATTTTCTTAATTTTTTTTTGGTGTTTTTTTGAAAATTTGTTTGTTTTTCTGTTTTTCAAAAATGGATTTGAAGAGTTCGAAAACATTTGAAGGTACGTGAGTCGACCATTGGAAGTGCAAATGCTGCAGATGTCGTGGTTTTTTTTTCTAAATAGACTTTTGACTTTAAAATGTTTTTAATGGGTGTTTTGTGTGGAAGTTTTTGAAGGAATTTTTTTTTTTTTGAGTGTGTATTTCGAAAACAGTCGGAGATGAGTGAGCATTAAAATGCGTTTTTGAATTTATTTTCACGGTAGGTAGGATGGAGGAATTTCTTTGATGTGTTGCATTTTTAAGAGATGAACGATTTTATGCCGAAAATTACCGTTAAAATATACAAAATTTTATGTGTAATTAAATAAAAAGTCATGAGGGGGAAAGGAATACTAAATATTGAGTAATTTTCTTCAAAGAATTGCCAAACATTGTGGGTATCCGAGAGAGCCTTAAGTCGTGTGTTTGGAAAAATAAGATTTGGAGCTGCAAACCCGGTATCAAGGAGCTGTTTTTGGTGGTGATCGGTCTTATGGCTTGAGCCTGGTAAAAAATGAAGGAGGATTGAGCGAAATTCCCTTCCATTTCTGGTGCAATCATGCTTTCGCGAAGCGTCGTCTGAAGTTGTATTTTGTTCTAAAAGGAGAACCTGTAGCAGGGCTAGCTAAAGAAGCACATTTTTTCATATAAAAAACATATAAAACTGATTTGTACTAAAGCTTTTCAAACACAAGCTCTTTTGATCATGTAACCAGATAACAATAATTCATATGTACTAAAGCTTTCCAAAGCACCCTTGTAACGTTTAAAATAAAATTCACATCCACTTTTGTCAGAAAATATAGTAAATAAAATGAAGGGATTATGCCATCTCAGGATGAATATCACAGGAATTTCCTTTCTTTCATTCGTCCTTGTTCTTTATATATTTTGGCTTGTATCTTACTCTAAGAATAGAATTCAGAGCGTGCGTACGGAATCCCGGACAACGTTAAGAATCTCTACTTAGTTTCAACTGTGCGTACGGAATCCTCGGACAGCAGTTAACAAACTTCCATTTTTTATATTGGTTAGGAGGATTTCCCCCTTACAAACCTGCATTTTTAAAACAAAAACTAATCTCATATAGAGAATGCAAAGCCTGTTCTTTTTTTTTTATTGCACAGCGCTAAGCCCTGCGGAAATTCCACAATCCAACTACAAATTGCTTACATATCCACGGTGCCAATGCTTTAAAAAAAAAAAAAAATCTTTTCGCTATACATATGGGCCTTGAACCCATTTTGTTAAAATGGATATCTTCCGTTTTTACAGTGTTCGTTTGAGGTCAGCCCACTCGGCTCCTTTTGTAGCCATCTCAAGGGTTCCACAAGGCAGCCATCTAAGTCCCTTCTTTTCATTTTAACTATCAACGATCTCGATAGGTTCATCAAACACTCGTCTGTCTGTTTATGCGGACAATACTAAATTTTTTGATAATTTTTCAACCCGGTGCCTCAAAACTTGGTCGGAACTTGATATCGCCAAATGCCAATTCATCACCTTTTCAAGCAGCACCAATATCCTCCCTTCTGAACACCCAACTTATTTCCTCCGTTCAATCTCTTCACGACTTCGGCATTTTGTGTGACAGAGAGCTAAATTTCCGTTTACATATGGATGAGATAAACCTTAAGGCCAACTCTGTATTTAGTTTTGTAAAACAGTGGTCCAAAGAATTCACCAACCTCTACGTGACCAGGTGTCTCTACATTCGCCTCATCCTAGAGTACGCTAGTCAAGTGTGGTCCCCGTATCAGCGTGTGCATATTTCGAGAATTGAAAGTATTCAGCGCCGTTTCTGCTATTCTGCCTCCCTATCAAAACCGCCGCAACCTCATTAGTTCAATCACCGTTAAGGAACGCAGAGATGCATCCAATATTCTCTTCATTCATCAACTCCTTTTAGGTCACGTTGAATGTGCATCACTTCACAACTCTATTTCCCTCAACAGTAACCTTCGTAATCTACGAACCCCGTGTCTCTTCTATCTAACAACCAACCACACCGCCTATAGCTCGAACGAACCGATCTCCCGTATGCTACGAAAGATTAACTCAGATCTTATCATTTTTGACTTCAACCGCATCACTCCTTCTCTTAAATCCGTCCCTCCTCAGCGATTTATTTTAGCCAAAGATACCCTTTAGATTGCTCTGGAAATCCTTTCTGACCTCGATGCTCCAACAGCCTCGTGACAGTCAACATTTGTTTGATGGTCGGATCCTATGATTTTGCAACCAGTGGTAGCTTAATGTTCATATGTGCCTCTGGCTCTACCTCTTTAATATATGTACACGGACTGCAAGTGTTACTACCCTCAGAAGACGCATCTTTTCAAGTTACTGTGTCCTGTGTGAGCATTGTTTCTATCCGTTTGAGTGGTCCTTCCTCTTGAAAGACACCGACATTTCTTCTTGCAAGCACATTTTCTAGTCTTCAGAAGCGACCAAGTTCTGCTTCGGAACCACGCTGCTTGCTGATGTCTCTGTCGTTTCATTTTCTTCGATTCCTTTGTACATTTTCGTTCGCATTCAATTCCTTTTTGTATGCATTTCCGATGTGTTTGTGTCCATCTGATCCATGTGCTCAATCAATGCCTCATTATTCAACTGAAACTGATCCATCATCAGGGCTTGAGACATTCGAGTTTTCGTCTCCCGACTTAGGTGACGGGCTTCTGAGAGGACATCTGCTCCTGCTCTTCTCTTGATTTCCGCGATGATATCTATGAATTTGCCTCTTACATCATCTGCATATCAAACTACGTATATGGATGCCTGTTTCCTGAAATTTATCCCAAACCCTGTGGACAACCCCCGTCCCATAACGTGAGATTCTTTTCAAAATAGGTATCGTCCAGGTTTTCAACGTATGGTCCAAGCAAGTTTCAAATTTTCGAAGCATATCTTCGCCAGAAACCTTGGTCTAGTAAACCGGAAGCAGCGTGCTCGGGATCGTCAAGAATGGAAAGCGGCATTAGTTTAGGCTCAGGCCCTCCAAATGCCGCTGGCTTGATAAATTAGTAAATAAGTATCTCGTCAGAGGCACCTTCAATGCCCATGATCCTGGTCATTGCGGTCCCCTTTGTAGTAAACTCTTCTTCAGTCATGCAATTAACTTGATATTGCTCCTTTTTCGAAGGCGTATTCCCGTTTTGTATTCTCGAGAGGATACACTCGATACGTTGTACTTGTACTCTTCGTGCGATCCACTACAATCCATCCCACTGTCTTCAACAGAATTGGAGTTAGATTAACCAGTGTGAAGGAGTTCACTTCTGTGTAAGTCATTCTAAATAGGTTTTGGATGGTTGTAGTCCTTCTATGTACGCTCTTTTGCATCAGTATTGGGAGCTCCTTGTTTAATCCAGAATCCTCGTTTTATCACAGATGAGTCTCTGACTTGAGAACTAGAATCTGTTGATATCAAATTGCACTCGAATTTCTAATCCTTCCGCTCAATTCGATTTGTGCAGCGAAATAAGGAAACGACAAGTGGAGTACCACAAGTATGTAGTTTTGGACCCGTACTCTTAAGATGAACGTGCAATTGAATTACAAAGCAGAACTCTGATGATAGAATCCTCTTAGTGACTTATACAGGGGGAGAGGTTACTGCCTGAGATACTTGACCTATTTAGTCGCGGTCTAGGGTCTAGGTAGACAAAATCTCTGACTATTTCAAAAACCATTGTAAAATGATGTCCCAGTGGCCGTCGCTTCCTGCTTCTTTTCTTGTCGACTGAAGTTTGAGATTTTAAATTCACAGTCCTTTTTGGATACCCAGGGCTTTCGGCAAGATCAGTGTTGAAATAGATAGAGTGCGGTAGGTAGGCTTTCCCGTCGATTTTCTGATAATTCAGTCTTCTAAGACACATTTAATTTGTTGCACACTTCGATTGCATCTTCAATGCCTTCAGAGTGACACTGCAGGATCCCATCAATGGTTCATTACCATGATTTGATGGTTTTTTTTTCTCTTATTGATCTTCTTTTCGTCCGATGATTTCAGATAACTTTTCATAACCACTTAAAAGCAACGGGTAAACATGCCTCTGGAACATCTTCAATTTGACCTCGTCGCGTATCGTATTATATGCGAAGAGGGTGTGACTATACCATCTCGCTTGGTTGTCTGCCTACTGTCTACACTTTTAGAATTGCCTTCACCGTGTAACAGTGTAATAAACCGTCAAAATACTTGTAAAAATAAAATTTGTATCCATAAGTGCGCATACCTTGCAAAAGTGATAACTTTGACCTGAATAGCGTTCAAATTGCGCCTGTGCGCAACCGGCTTCGAGTATGAAGTTCAATATACCTACGCCTCGGTATTGGATGGCATCGCACAGGCGTTGCGTTTGCACATGTACTTGAACGAGTATTTTATGTGCAATTTCAGGTGAGCAAATGAAACCAATCGAGACTGAGTCTTGAAATGGAATTCAAAAGCTTGGTTCTTGGAATTTTTAGAACGTATCTTAGTGATTATCGTGTGCCGTTTAGATTGATTTTTTTTTTAATTAAATTAAACGCACAAGCAATTTCGAAACAATTTCTCAAGAATTTGCTAAGTGGATCCAATGCAAGCTCTGCTTTATCGTCGAATGCTTTGCTATTTGCATGCAAAGGGTGCAGTTTCGTCCCAATTTCCTTTGGCTTTTGGTCGCCTGAGATATCCGCTCTGGCAGCCAGCACGGAGTAACGACATTGGTTGTCAAATATCTCGTTTGGATTTAACTTGCTTTTGATTCCAGAGGCTTCAGAGGTTGGTAGACTGTCAAAAGATGGCTTTGTTTTTGCCTTGAAGGACGCTGCAATCCCTGTTAATATAAACAGTAGAGACTAGGTTCTGAATCTAGGCACCTTCTGTCACACTTCATAAATCAGGTCGCACGAGTTGTGAAAACAAAAAGGCACATCCCAGCCGCCCTCTACCTACCTACTCAGCTCCTGAACCAACAATCATTTTTGAACCGTGTGTCGGAAAGGGTAGTTTCTCCTTAGTTTCATCGGTTCCCATAGCTCTTCTTGCATCAGTCTGTAGATTTTTGCCGGCCTGGTGTGTTTGACAAGCTTTTCCATAAAACAACTTGACCTAGCAATCATGCCGAGATGATTCATTTATACCATCCTTTCTAATGGCCTTCTATCTCCTCGTAGCAATCAAAATTGTAAAGATTCTGTTAGTCGAGGATCTCAGAAGTTGGAATGCAGAGTTGTAGAACCTTCAGGCTTCATGGTACTAACTGTGACCCTCAAAAAGTCGTGCAAGAGCTGGCAATCTCTAACGTTGATCCCGCGATACCACTTAGCAGACATCCGATGCTCCTCAAAAGTACTAAAGATGTCCTCATCGGCCTTCGATAAAGCCCATGTTTCAGTGTTGTAAAGTTAGGAGGAATTCCTCTTCCCGTAACACTCAGCTCCATGAAAACCCATTATGGTAGGCGTCGTAAAGTAAGACTGGCGTCATTAGGGTTTTAGATAGTGTCCTCCAAGTTTTTCTGGACCGTGCCTTACTATTCAGTGACCTTCTCATCCCACAAAAAGCAGCGATTGACAAAAGTTATTCTTCGTTGAAGAGTTATGGTATCCCAACTCCGTTACAAACTCGACGCGCTAAGGACATGAATAGGAGGAGATAGAATTCTAGGTGCGCTTTCTGAATCATAAAAATACATGGTCTCGATCAAAGGTTTCTCCTTGGGAGCTTATACAAGTCTTTCACACACACAGTGATGTAGATATGTTGAGATACTTCCAAGATCAAGTCCTGCATCGGCCTTAGCAAAAATAGGTTAAGAATTTTGACAGACTTCTATATGTGGGTAGGTAAACTCAATAAAGACTCGAGTGATCTACAAATTTGTCAACGACGCTGAAAAACCTCAAAATCATCAGTGGAGTTGGATTTAACAAAAGATCCCCAGACCTTTCTAGGTGTAACTACTCAAAAGAAGCTTTTATAGGCTTGCATTAAAGCATCGTAACTCCATCAGATTTGGCCAAAGGTGGATGTCACATGCTCTCACTGTCTCATCAGACAGAAAAGAGGTGTCATAACGAGACACTGCACCATCGACAAACACGTCAATAGGCTTGGCCTCCTCTACAACGATTTTTACAGAAGCTACATGGACGAGGAGAAGGAGGACACAATTCTCCAACTTTTCTACACTTTTCAGTCCCTCTCAGAGGGAGAAGAAGAAGAGCTTATTTAGAATTCAGGTTCTTTCACAACTTTAACAAGATGGCTGACATCAGGATAGGCAGCCTTCAGCGCTTCATAACATAGATTCTGTGGGTAATATTTCAGCTTGAAGTACAGATCCATGTGGTAACACAAAGGACCTAATCCGAGCCTAATAGCCTTGCACCAAGAGGCAGTGTACTTTACGTCGCACACAAATCCATGGCTACAATTCATTTCGAAGTTTGCAATTCCCAAGCATCTGTCACATGGATGTTCATTGACTTTATTACCCCCCACACCATGCGGCGGCGTGCAAAATTCTTATAATTACAACTCCTCCCAGTTGTCTCGTTATTTTAGTACGAAGTTTACAAAAATTAACGTCAAATATATCAATTCGCTTCGCCGACATTTTCTTTAGAGCCTGCTGCGCCATCGTCGACAAAGTCGTGGCAAACAGTAGTCCATTGATTATCCCATTTAATGTCACAGTGCTGTCACAGGGGATGTCACTTTGCTTTTGTTTTCATTGACAAAACTATCGACACTGCATAAAGATACACAAAATATCGCACACGTCTTAACCTAAATAAACTTGAAAACGCTTTTGTTAACAATAATTTCGTTGTGCCATGTCAGTTGTTGTGTGTGTGTGTGCGTGTTTTGATTTGCGATGATTCAATTAATCGATTGTAACGCATTAATTTGTCGTTAATCGTTTCGACCGGATCGTGATTTGTGTTGGTGTTTGGATTGAATAAAAACGTGACAGAAGATTACTCATTGACAGTTTTTTTATTTGACATTTGATAGATTCGTATCTGTGTTACAATGGCTAGCAAATAAACAAACTTGGAATCCATTAGAAACTCGCTCGTGCTAGAATAAGTATGTTGACAGCTGTCAATTTCAAAATGTCACCTTGTACTCCTGCTATTCGCTATTCGCATGATGTCACAAATTGTTATCAATTCACAAATCGATAACTGTCAAAATTGGTGTTTGTTTTTTTGTTGTTGTTGGAATAATGAAGCCCACACTTGTGTATCAATATTTAAATAATGTATTTTAATTTTAATTTAAACTTATTTAATGGCTCATAAAATGTTGCTAATCATTTGAGACAATGATTGTGAAGCTGAAGCCCCATCTATCGACTGATTATTTAACCGTAAAATTTAAATCGTAAATCGTTGTTCAGAAGGTCAGTCAGGTTATTGAATCTAGCCTAGGCATCACGAGACTCACAATAACCCTGTGTGCAGTATATAGGTGCAAAATTTATGGAACGATTGGGTTGTAAAAATAGATTTATGGGCGGTAAGCTGAAAATAGAGCAGTTTTTCCAGTGTTTATGTTAATGTTTGTTATAGTGGTTTTTGGTTTTTGGTTTGTTTATTCCTTGAAATGTTATATGAATATGTGTTTCTTTTTTCTTAGAAAACACCCTGTAGGGCAAGCTGAAATGGCTTTTACATGTCTGTAACTCCTCAAGTACTGACTTTCATTAACATTTTACTGCACTCAATACGAGCCTTTTCAGACCTCTGACATTAAAAACGTCTTCAGCAACGTCAGTTCTGAAATTTTTGAAAAGACTGAAACTAAGGAAAGCAAGGAGATATACAAAACCTTATCAGTAGTGCTACAAGACAGCTTCATAACGTAAAAGGTGTCAATTTTAAGTCTAACTCCTCAAGGGGAGAGACTGTCTCTGTTTCTTTTACTTCTGTAGTCACCACTGCAAAACTTCATACGAATGGAAGCCAAACTAGGCATCCATCGACTCTTTCACTCAAGCCATTTCGACTCAAGGTTCTACAGAGGAGAACACTCATCTTTGTTCGAAACACCGGAGTAAGACGACATGTTACCGGAATACTGCTTGCTATCCAAACAGATGTGGCCCACCTACAATAAAAACAGAACGAAGGACCTAATCAATAGGAACCGCATTGAGACAGGAAGAATCACAACAATAAGTACGGGCCACTGGCCAATTGGCCCACACGCTGCCAAGTAAGGCATTCCTTTCAACCCTCACTGTCGTAGTTGCGACAATTCACACGAAAGGGAAACGTTATTCCACTTTCTCTGTGATTGCCCGACACTTGCTAGAGCGCACTCTCGGAAAACCCTTTTTCAATGAACTTTCTGAGATTTCTAACAACTCCAGAGGATGGATATGAAAAGTACACTCTAAGCTACGCCCATCAACATCCATCACGTGAGTTGTGGTATCAAAACGCCACATCCACGCTACTCGTGACTCTGGCAGGTTCACCAGTTTCGACTAGAGTTGGGCAAAAAATCACTACCTGTGATTTCTTTTTTAAGTGATCTTTCTGGTTCGAGGAAAAGCCCGACACTCGCATACGAAATGGTTGCCTGCTTCGTCTTTTTCAAGACATCTGCCACAAAGGTTCAAGTTTCTGAGTTAAGAGTGTCTTGAGTCCTACCTTTTTAGATTCCACTTAGTTCTGCTTTTCTTTAACATTTTGTCGACATGTTCAGCCCATGCCAATAGTCTTGAGTGTTGTAATCAAGAAGTTCAGTAATTCGGCTTTTATGATAGGACGATCTGCAGTTAACTACTACCTAAAGACCAACAAGGTCAGTCCTTGATTTTATTTTCATTTCCAAGTATCACTGAGCCAAGCTGTTATGGTACTTAAATTCAACTTATCGTTGTAGGAAGCGTAGCGTACACTTGATGCTCTTAATTATCAGAGCAGACTCCAGACCCGTCTCTAGCAGCTTGCTAGTATGTTGGCACTTAAATCTTCAGCTGCGGATATACCAGTTTTTTGAGGTCCTTCAGCAGAAATGTTGAAAGGGTGATGATCTTTAACTACTTAAAAAGGTCAGAAGCTTGGCTAAACCTGTATTGACTCTCCTTCAAGCAAGAGGAAGATACGAGTATATACAGCCTTCAGCTTTTATGTGAATTTTACTTTGAAAAAGTTTCGGACAAATGTCTCTCCGTTCCAGAAGATTTTTGAGGAGACAAACAACAGATGATGGTTCTTGTTACAGCACTCATCACGGACTTTCATTGTTCTCAAGTGGGCCTATTTTGAGTTTGTAAAACTTCCATAGGGATCCCGAAGAGTTTAGAATTTGAGATTTGGATGAGAAGATGGTCTGGGGGCTCACTTAGAGAACTCTGAAAAGCACTGGGAAGATATTGAAACCGACTTTTTTATTTTTATTTTTTTTTTTAAAAAGTCTTCTAAGCTGAGTGTCCCTAGCCGATTTTTTTTTTTTTTTTCATTTTTAGACATTTCTTCGAGCATGTTAGTAACTAGACAGCCTTCACCATCTTGAACGGCTTACATTCCGGATCTAATGATAGTTTCGTAATTTCCGATCTATATGACCAGACTTGAAGCTCACTATTCTTGTTTTACATTGGCACACGCACTTGCCTGCCTCAGTCGCGCACCATGTACATAGGTGGGTAGGTAGAGATGGCGGTTCAGCATAAACTCAAGTAGCACTAGATGTTTTGTTCCTACGACTCGTGTGACCTGGTTGGTAATGTGTGTTGTGGAGGATGTTGGGCAGTCGGTGTCTCGCGTTGGAAAATTCAGTCCTTTCTTCTATAATTGCACTTCAACAAGTCGCAAATTGAAACCCAGTCAACCAACTACAATAAGAATGCTTCCATTTCCGTCTTTTGAATTTGTTTTCCGTTTGTATTAGCATGCTTGCTACGCCCATCTATTATAACCTTAACCTTGCAAAAAAAAAAAGTGGTGGCCAATAAAAAAGTTGTTAAAAACTTCCTATCTTTATAAAAAATCTCAATCTTGTCTCTCACATCCAACACATCTTCCGAGATTGCAACAAAAAATATTACACAACACTCTCTAATTAGAGTTGCTAAACACTTTTTGTTTTGTTTTGTTCCTTCGAACAGATACTCCCGCTAAATTTAGGTCATCACCACCGAAAGTCTATACAAAAACCAGTTCTTTATGTTTGCAAAAGTTATAATCTTAATTTATTTACAAAAATTGATTGCTGCTTATAAAACTATTAATGACTTTTATGCGTTGTTATCGATCCAATTAAAAAAAAAAACACAGGAAATCTACAACTCTACGGTAGTCATAGTCATAGCTTATAACTTGCATTCTTTAGAATGAACCCTCAGGGCACAATGGATTAAACTAATGAATACGAATTAAAGTTTCATGGTATTGTGTCGAGTCGTGTTGTTAATTTTTATGAAAATCAGACACTAAATCAAGAAAATTTAATTATTTTGTGATATCATCGTGCCCCGAAAGAGTGACATCACTTGGACTGGACAAAATGCATCTCTCACAATTGCCACTAAATTAGATACAAAAAGATTTTTTTTTCTTTGTCTATCTATCGAAGCCTTTGTTTTGTTGGGTTTTATTCACCAAAAATAAACTTTAAAGTTGGTTACACTTCGTAGAACGGTGCATCGCATTCTTTTTTTTTGACAGATTAGGATTCCTGAGTTTTATAGTCAACGGCAGGGGTAATAAAATTAATTAGAATTTTATTTTTATTTTATAAACATCCCCTGAGTGTATGCAGCCTCATTCTCTTAGTCGAGTCTTTTATTTTGAACTTTGAATTGAATCTTGTTACATCGCTTGAAATGATTTTAGGTATTCCCTTAGACGTATGACGTGACACATGAGATGAGTACAAACAGACGGCAACTCTGGTTTGTTTTTAATTGAAATTTAGTTTGAAAAGGGCTGTGTCAAATTTAAATGCAAAATAAGAGCTTTCTAAAGGGTTTTCAATAGGGTCATAACAATTTTGTATTTTAATACAAACGCACCCTTGAACCTTTTTTATGATCTGTCAATGTCAAAATGTCAGCTAAGGTTTACATTTTTATCACGGAGGAGTTCAAGAATGAGCAACGTTTAGAAATTATTGGAAATTACTACCGAAATTCTGAATCGGTGGTCGCAACTTTAAGAGCGTTTACTTTAATTTTCGGTCGTATTATTTATTCGTCCCACCAGATAGGCGGTGCGTGCTATAGTGGATAAATTCGAGTCAACGGACTCACTATTGAATGTTCCTGTGCCAGTGAGACAACGCACGGGTCCAAGTACCGAAGATATCGCAACCGTAAATGCTTCAGTTCAAAATGAACCAAATCAGTCGATTCCACGCCGTTCGCAGGAATTGGAAATCTCTCAGTCTACATTGTGGCGAATTTTGCATAAAGTTCTTGGCTTACACCCTTACAAGATCAAATTAACTCAAGAACTGAAGCCTCTTGATCGCTATCGTGCTATGTTGAGAGACTATTTTTGGCCAGAATTGGAGGGAATTGACATCAGTGATATGTGGTTCCAACAAGATAGTGTTACATGCCACACAGCTGGTCAAACAATTGATCTGTTGAAGGGGAAGTTTGGTAATCGTGACCGGTCGAATGGCCACTTCGCACATGCGATTTAATGCCAATTCGTGCTTCACAGTCCTCTTTGGACACCTATTATACCCTACAACGACTCCTGTTTGATACGAATTTTTGTTACCACAAACTATTCTCTCTAGACTTGACTGAAAGGATGATTTTGAGATTCTGCTTCTATACAGATGGCTCCTAAAGAGAATCTGTAGTGGTTTGTGGTGTCTTCTCCAAGATTTTTCTGACCACTGCAGCGTCTTCCAAGCCAAGATAATGGCACCATTGACCAATAGGCTAGATCTCTTCTATAATGATTTTTGTAGAAGCTGCATGGACGAGGAGGAGCTAAGGTGCTGGCAATATCTGGCAGCCACTTCAACCTATGGACGAGGAGGACGAAGAGACTATTCTTCACCTTCTCTGTATGTGTCCAGCCCTCTCATCTCGAAGAAGAGCCTACTTAGGAGCCAACTTCTTCCATAGTCTCAAAAAACTGGCTTACACCAGCATAGGCAACGTCGAACTCTTCATAGTAAGCTCCGGCTGATTCTACGGGTACTTTTCTGGAAGAAACTACAGATGCATGTGGACCTTCTCTGGTCGAAGTGTGACTGCATCAGTGCGGCCTGCCACTCTACTCTAACCTAACTTGTCGATCGCTGCAAGGCAAGTGACAGAAAATGTAATTTTTTCCGACTTTTGTCACTCACTACGACTAAGGGAATATCACGACGTGACAGTAGTTGTCGTTAGAACCAGCTAAGGGAATCTAATTTTTATGATACGACTTTTGTCGAGTCATGTGACAAAGGGATTATGGCTGATCCAATCGTATGGATCGTTGCAAATCAATTAAGTTCTTTTGAAACGCAACCGACTCGGATTACAAAATTTTATTATCCAAACGGGATTTCTGATTAAAATGTCAAAAAAACTTCATCACTTTCCCATCATCACACCTTCACGTTTCACGGTAATCACAATCAATTAGCCGATGTAATTTAATATACTCGTATATTTTTGCGGTTTTTTTTTTTTTTGCGCGCCGAAAGTCACAGTATGCAGCAATAAAAGTACATAACTACACGTATGCATTTAAATGCATTTATTGTGTATGGAGGGTTTATTAGCATGTGGCGGATGAGATTTGCTCGTTAAAATTGATCGGAGCGCTACTAATGGCTTTGATCGCATCCGACACACACGATCGGCGGCTTTAAGTTTAAATATTTGTGTTTGTTTATTAAACAAAAGCAACACGATTGATTATTTAATTGCAATCGATTGCAAGTCATTCTTTGGGTAACGAGAATGTTTCTAATGAAAATCAGAGTCATGATCAGCATTATGGCTTAGAAAGATGTCGAATATGTTTTATTGTTTTTTATTCCACAATCGATTGCAGTCGAAACAACGGTCTAGATATTTCGAAGAGTTCACTTTCATCTCTATTCTTTGCGTTAACGATATAAAAGTGATTGCCTCTGCAGATCAAAGGTTGGCAGACCTCTTCAAAATAGCTGTTGCAAAACTGAGCGAAGTCTGGAAAGGAGCGCAGCTCGAGGTCGTAAACAAGGATCAGATTCCCAGCAAACCGTGGACTCGTTCCTGGATTCCGATTGAGTCCTCTAATTCTGGTTGAAGTTCAAATCCATGTGATCTAAGTGAGGTTGCAATTTGCAGCCTGCCACTCCAACTTAACCTAACCTGAGGATGCAAGTGTCTGCTTAATGTATAGAAAGTAATGGCGCGTCATTTGTCAATGGCAGGACAAGGGCAGTAGAATAGTTGTCGTCGGGATTGTGGCGATAAGTACGAGTCTTTTGCTAGTTAAGTTTGGTATCGATGGGAACGTGGGTAAAATTCTTATTCACTTCCTCCTGCACATGCTCAGGCATAAGCTAGAGGAAACACTTTGGAGTAGACAACCCAAACAGTGTTTTGCAGAGATAAAATGCTTTTAAGGAGCAATTCCCTTTCAAAATAGTGGAGCCATACAACAAGCCCCAACTAAGTTCTTTAATCGAGTTCCCATTACGAACTTGACGCAGCTTAGTTAGAAAAAGTTGGAGCAGCATGACAGCTGTCTTAAGAGGCACATTGCTTGAATCCATCGTGTAAATACCAATGTTCACCTAGTCCAGTGATTCTTGCCAACAGCGAGCTTGGAATGCACGATCAAAACAATTTCAAGTTGCCCCGAGACGTTGTAATCAATTCATTCGACATTTCTCCAAGCCCCAAGTGCATACATCTGTGACCTGATCGCGTGAGTCACCCTAGTTATGTATGATGCGATCCGATCAGTCCGCCAGCGTGCAGTGTTGATCTCACCCCGTGATAGTTTGATTGATTGGACACAATTTGCAATTTGATTGCTGGTCATAGAAGACCAGGTTAGATGTGAATAATGCGCCCAGCAACGTGAAGCATAACATGCCACCCACCACAGACTCGTACTGAGTATTCGTCAGATATCATCGAATTTGTCAGCACTATGCCGGCCCTGACATCACGCCTTTTTGCTTATAAATGCAATTAGTGCAAATGTTGAGAATTTAATGGACACGGTTTGTTCTCGTATTGGCATTGAAATGCATTTTTTTTCCCCTCTAGTGTGTGTTAGGGAAACGCTAATAGTGTTGCAGATACTTCCCTTTTCTTTGTGTGTTTTGTATCTGTTAAGTGTGCGATAGGATTGGAGGAATGTCATTAACGTAGAAAGCAGAAAAGTACTTGGATTACAATTTGATGGTCTCTGATTTTGAACAATGATGGAGCAGGCTAGCAGCTCTCTATGTCTCAGAGAATTGATATGCTACAGCATTACGTGCGGTTTTGAACGTCATTTGCGAATGAATATGCAAAAAAAGCTCGAATGATGGATAGGCGTTGCGAATTAAGATGCATTCAAATGCAAATGATCGTTTGTAGTGAATGGCAGTGGGAGTGGAGTGGAGTGGTTTGGGGGGTGAAGAAGATTGAAAAACGCATAAGAAGGAGTCTCAGTCTCAGATATTAATTGAGACGAGGGTGAGTGAACAGGTGGGCATGTTGCCGGAAATTAATGAAAGTTTTAATGATCAACCGGTGATTTACAAGTTACCTCGGCATTTTAATGCTTTTCATTGTCACATCATCCCCTAAAGATCCTTGACAGTGCTGGTATAATAGGTTTAAGTTCCTGCTGACAATTTCAAAGCAATTGCAGAGGTTGCAGCGCTGTACTGAAATGCAGAAAAGGACACCACCACCAATGGAATGTAGAATCGATGAACGCCTTTTTCAACGTACCAAAGGCCATTTGAAAGCCGCTTAGCCACCTCGACAATCTACTATTAGTAGAAGCTTCCTTAAGCTTGGTTTGACTTGTAGCTTACTCATCGACATTCATAGAAGGCTTCTGCTTTTGGTTGTCAACCAAATCCTCTTTACTTCCTTTCTTGTGTCCATTTTGAAGCCCATTCTGAGTCTTTACTGCAACCCCTGCCTTCAATCTATCTTCCTCAGCCTTTATTTTCTCTTCATATGAAGCCCGTCTACTACTAACTGATTCCACTTTCTTCCTGTGTTTCACGAACGACTTTCTCTTCGAGCTCAACTTTGTAGGTGGTTTCCTCTTTTCTGGAGACTTTTCCTTAATCCCAAAGAACTTTCAGTACTTCGCATGTTTCCACTCTGAATCTGGTTGGACTACATTTTAAGCCTCAGCTTCGGCTTCGGCTTTTGTCGCACTACGATTTGCGATTCGTTGCTTCTGTCCTCCAGTTGGACTTTAAAGATTCCATTGCTTTCTCTAGGTCACTCACTGACTAGGAATTTGACTTAAGCGACTCCCTCGATCGAACCGACTCCTTGGATTCGTTCAAGCTACTACATCTGCTGCTCAAATTCGTTTTCTTTAGTCAGACTTAATTGAGTTCATAGACTCGAAACGTTGCAGAATCTTTGGCACTGCAATAGGGCGATCTCCATCTTCTTTGGATAGTGCCTTCTCCTTAGTCCTTTTAAACTCTTCCTCGCCCAGACTCTTTGTTTTGAACAATTTTATCTTCGGTTTCGGCGGGAGTCCCAAGTCGATTCCGGTTTCCTCTACTAAAATTTTCTCAATCCTTTCTTAAATATCTTCACTAGGGGACTTCTCCTCTGTGAATTACTTCTGATATTCCACACTAGGTAAGCGAACCTCTTGTCCGCTTTGCAGAATTTCATCAAGAATCTTATCTGTCTTGGGGTTACTTACAAACCAGTGGTGGAGCCTTTGTGCCCTAAGGAACAATCTTCTTGACTATCTTTCTGTCGTCTTTCTTCGCAACTGGCTTTACAACGGGTGCTTTTTCAATGTCAATAGCACCATCTAGGAGATGTTCATGGATACTTAATGTTTTGTCTGTGCTCGTTGCCATCGATTTTTGTCATCTTGGTGGAACTTTCGGTGCTTCTGCTACAGGAGCTACAGTTTTTTCTCTCTGAAATTTTTTTAACCGATCAGCGACTGTAGTCAAACCGTTCTTTCTCTGGGACACTGGACTCTGAGGAAAGTACTTTGTCAGGTCAACATCTTTCAAGGTTTTTTGACATATTGGGAAAGTATTTGGAAATGTCCAATGAACCTTGATGGACCCCTGAAATGCAGAAAAGGACAACACCCTGCTTCAGAGGAAATAGAAAGTTTCGATGAACACTTTTTCAAGGTACCAAAGGTCAGTTGAAAGCCGCTTAGCCACCTCGAAAATCTAATCCAACCTAATCGAGTGCTTGCTGGATTCAGGGAAACCAAGAACTGAAATGCCAATCTTATGATTACACTGACTGACGTTGACAGCTAGACTGATGTAGAATTTTCACAGAAGAGGCTCCAAAACTAGCGATGTTTCAGGTGCTGCAGACTATATGGAATGTACTTTACCGTACAAGGTTCAGAGAGAAACTTTTCAAGCCCTGAACTTTCGTTGGGTCTGCTCACGTCTTCATTAAGGATTTCCATTAATGGTAAGGTTTCCAGCATAAACAAGTATGGCATGACTCTCCCGAATAAAGGCTGTTAAAAGAATACTTTCTAAGAAAGCTTACAGACATTCTTGCTCTTCCTGAGTAGAAAAGACTTTAGGAAAGTAGTTGGCGTTATGGGGCAACTAGGCTTTAACCCAAGCACTTAGGCTTAAAGTGGCAGCACTGTCCACAACGCTTGTAGAGAGGGTGACAGTACAACAGAGCACTTTTTAGTTGATTATTCTGCCTATTAGGTGGCAGATTCTTAGGGTTGCCTAACTGAAGCCCCTACTTCTTTTTTTTCTGAAAGATGAAGTAGTAGCAGTGGTTGTAGACCAAAGTGCCTATTCTTGCGTTGCGTCTCAACACCCCGACAAAAAATAAAAACACACCGAAACTAAAGCCTCAAGTCGTAAACAAAAAGTGCATAGGCCGACTTGGAATGGTACAACTTTTCATAAGAAAACATCAATAAGGAGGTTCAATAAATCATACTCAATGTAGGATTCAGTCAAGGCGATACTTTGTTACGGCATAAGTCATAGACTATGCAAGATCTCCAACTTTAACTTCTCAAATCAGCTCATTTCGTCTAGTTGAAGTCACCCTTAAGAAGTCGCAATGAGTGTAATACGACGCCATGATATCTGTTACTTACCGTAATAAAATGTTTGCTCATGTAGTGCTGTGAGGCGAAGGCAAAGGATCACATTGGACACATAAGTGTGAGGAGAGTACCAAAAGAAGAGTTATCAAGAAGCTGATGGGTAATGAAAGTTCCAAAGCACGAAATTTCTCAAAAGATGATCAAAGTACTGAATACTCTGCGATGGTCCTTAAAAGTCAGTTTAAATCCCTTGGCCATCTTTATTCAGGTGTGAGGTATTTTTTGAGTTTAAAGGAGCAAGGACGTCTATACAAAAGATCTTCAGTCTAGTTTTACACGGAACCATACACTCCTCTAAGCAGAGTTGGCATTCAGTGTCTTGAACCAAGCTCAATTGGTTGAGGTTAGCAGCGATAGGAAAGGAAACTCACAACACAAGTCTCCTGAAATTATCCCTCTTGTATTTCACAGTGTTGTAATTTTTTGGGGCGGATTACTGTTTTAGCTTGCACGAGCCCAAAAAGTTCGTGTCTTTTGTAAGTTTCCGAAGAACCTTTCGAGGCTAGCTGGTCAGCAATCATATTCACCAGACGTTTGCTTTTTTGTAAGGAGTCTTTAAGGGCATTGAAGCAGCCCTTAAAAGGCTTTGAGTTTTCCAAATGTGAGAACTTAGTGCCTTAAGAGCCGCTTTGAATGTCAATGATTGTATGGATGGAAGCAGTTTTAATGCCTAAGTTCAGGTCAATATAGACGTCCCTTTTGGCAGCGGACTGCCAATAGTGTGATTTGGTCAGAAATTCGAAAACCGTGCTGTACATGTCTAATTCAAAAAAAATCTAAGAGTAAGGCCATGTGATCCACGTGATTGTTTCGCTACGTTCTAACCGACTTTTTGGATTTGATTCACAAGAAGCTGCCAATAAAGTCTTATAATAGCCTCTTGAGCTATCGTAGGATACGTAGCACCTTTGATATCAAAGCAAGCTAGTCTCTTAAGCCGTCGAAGCTTGCTGACAATCGATTTTTCCTTAATTTCAATCCACCAGACAATGGACGTGTATGATAAGATGAGTCAGGACAGCTCCGGCGAGCAAACTAAGAAAAGCGTATTCATGATGAAAGAGTTTCATTATCTTGCCCCTTGCGACAGTGTGTCAGGCAGAGACTCCACATGTAGGAAGCCGTTTCATTTGTCAGCAAAATCTTTATTTAAACTAAAATTACGGTTATCAAATCGATTGTGTACACAGTAAATTTGGAAGCATTACCACAATCGACTGTTTACAACAATCGATAATGTGTGTACAATCTGTCAACTGATAGGGAAAACTGGTTAAAAGTGACATTTAACAACTTGTATTCTGTCATTATTTGCCGCTACTTAGGTTGATTGCTATCATCAAGATGGCATGACGTGAGCGTGAGTGTCTACCTGAAATCATTATCAGAAAATAAACACAAATAATGTTTGATAAATTGAACAAGCGACGACAAATCAGACAGAAGAGCCAAAGCAAATACAATTCAGTTGAAGTACCTGGCAAACATGTAATTGCTTGTTAGAGGTAGGATAAAGGATTTATAATCAGATAAACAGGTGCTTGACATAAAGTGCAACAGGGATTTATGAAATAGGGGAAATGTTTGCTTTTTAAATATTTGTTTTGACAGTTCTTTAATGTGTTATTGCCTGAAAGGGATCACTAGCAGTTTTGACATATTGGTATAGGGACGTCGTTTTGTTTGATGAAATTGTTTGGATACGATTTTATAGTTAAGGATCACAATGGAATATCCTTTTGGAATATCCTGTGCACCGGTGCAGTTACTACTCCTCTATAAGGCTCCTTTTCTAGCTCAGCAACAAAACATTATGTCCATCTACTCGATAGCAACTATGATCACGAGCAGTTGGCGGAATAAAAGATCAGGAACTAACATCTAATCTTCTTCTCCAGTCATTGATACAGCCAGGGGGAGGTTAGTTTAGGTTGGAGTGCAACCTCACTTAGACCAGATAAGGTCCTTTCTGTTACTACCCGCAAAACCAGCCGGAGCTTGCTATGAAGCACTGGAGGTTGCCTACGCTGATGTCAACCAGTTCGTTCAGGTTGTGAAAGAAGCTGGCTCCTAATTATGCCCTTTTTCGAGCCGAGAGGGCCGGACATGTACAGGGAAGGTGGAAGGTGGAGAATTGTCTCCTCCTCCTACTCTCCGTCCATGCAACTTCTGCAAAAGTCGTTCGAGAGGAGGCCCAGCCTTTTGGCGTGCTTACCGATGGTGCAGTGTCCCGTTATTACATCTACAGTGGTACTTATGAGCAGTCTTTTCTGTCTGATGAGACAGACAGGTTTTGTAATCCAGCTTTGGCCAAATCTGCTTGGTGATGAGGCAAGTGTTACCTTCTATCTGCGATTGTCGAATCCGATCGCGTTTCTTTTAAGTAGCACAGCAGGTAGCGAAAGGCATGCTTAAATTCTCTTTTTCCGGTAGAATTGGTAGAGTTGTGCCCTCCCTGGCGAGTTCGTCAGCCATGCAGTTCCCTGAAATGTGCCTACGTCCCGGCACCCATATAAGGTGAATTGCTCAGCCATCTCGTAAAGAAACAAGTGGCAATTCTGAGTTAAAGGCGACAGGCTCCAGGGATTTTATCGCGGCCTAACTGTTAGTCAAAACCGTGATATCCAGAGTAGATTGTACATTATACCTTAGCCACGGTAGGGCTTCCTTAATTGCCATTATCTCGGCTTGGAAGACACTGCAATGGTCAGGCAAACGAAAAGAAACGCTTTCGTATGCCCGCCCACTACCGATTCTGTATGAGAGCCATCCCTGCACAAAGTGAAGTATATTTCGAAGCCTAGGCCACCATCAAATCCCTTACTTCGGTTCCTGTGAGTAAATTACTACTGAATCAAGGTCATTCTCCATCCATGCTTGCCTCATTGTTTATGTTTTTGTAAAAGGAGTCCTTCACCAGCACTTTCTCCATCTAGTGACAGAGTTAGTATCAAACGCATGAGATCACCACCTAAAAGTCTCTTCTACCTTTGTGATTACAAGTCTACAGTCTTGTTGTATTCTAGAACGATGTCTGTTCTGGTTCTGGTACTGAACGCCCTATCTCTTCCGTCCAAAATAATTTCCGACAACAATCAAACCGAAAGAGAACTTCCGTCATTTCCGTTCAAGTTTCCTTCCTTCCTAAACAGGTTTTATTCGATTCATTTTATTTTTCTACATAATCAGCGGTTTTGGTTTGTAGATGGAAGCCATGGTTCTGTCATAAAGCCATTAGAACTCAATTTATTACTGAGTAAGCACTCAACAGTATTTATGACCCATAAAAGCAAACTAATTTCGAATTAAAAATTAGGACAAACAAAAGCAATTCATTGTATCTTTGTGTGTGTAAATCAAACTCTCCCACGTTCTCGGCTAGACCCTCATTGTTACACTGCATAGCTTTGAAGTACAAATGAACAAAAGCCAGGTAATTTGTTGGCACAAAGTCAACGTCAACTTCCCGACCTCCATTCGAATTGGGCAACACTGTATATGTCGCCAACAAATTGTGATTTTTTTTTCCACACCCTTTCCTGTCACAGATGGCATTCAATCATCCAGTCAGTCAGTCAGTCGCCCCCACCGAAGTGGTAGCAATTGGGTAATTAAAATTCACTTGCAAAGCTTTGAGAGATGAGCCCTACCTTTAAGTCGCTATGCGCTAAGCTTTTGCGGGCAATCGGATTTGGAACGTGGTTTCAAAGAAAAGTTGCAACAAAAACAAAACGCCATCTGTTGTGGGGCTCTATAGTTATAGTTTCTTTATTTATTTTTTATCGCTTCCTATGCGTTGCGTTCTACGGTTTGTTTATGCAACAGTGGGAAAGTTAAATTCAATACCATTGCGGTTCCAGTGATATGCCGCATTTATACACAGGGTATCCGGCACAAAACCGCGTCGAGCCACAGCACCGTCCTTCTTAACACGTGCCATTGTGCAATGGCAGAACAATACGAAATAAAGGTGTGCATTTATACGAGTCTACTTGTGCGATTTTTCATCGAAAGAAATACAGATACAGATACAGAATGGGCTACTATCGTGTGTGTGTGCAAAAATGTCACGCTACTTTAAATCGAATTGAGAATTTAAAAAAAAAATTTAAGTTTGAAAGTGAACTAGCCAATGTGCATCGACCTTAAGTTATCCAAAATGGCATCTAATGTCAGTTTTCTTATGACAGATCTGTGTTGACAGCAGGAAATTGCTGATTTTGAATGGGAAATTCTGTTTTGACTACAAAAGGATACGACGGCAAGCTTGAAATGAAGTGTTCGGTGGACAGTCCATAGAGGGAGGGCTAAGCCTGGTTTCCTAAAACAATTCCTATTGTGGGGAGGACCTACGGAATACAAACTTCGGATTAGGATGTCATTGCCTGAAAAACTGATTGTTGCTGGAAACCTTAGGAACGTTATCAATCTTTCTTCGTCATACTTGGTTAAGTTAAACCGCCTTTTGGCTCAATGTTGTGAAAAGTCTAGGTGACGTTGTATTTCTGCCTCAACTTCGGTGTGAAATCTTGGATTGCCTAACTCGGTTTTCATTTTGAAGACTAGAGCTTGAACGATTGACGGCGATATTCACTTTTTTCATGCAGCCATCATCGATGCAGGCCCGACTTTTTGTTTAAGTTAGGTTCAAGTGGTGACGAGATATATCGTACCGGCTTAGATCTTCATGGATCCATTATGTTCCCCGCTGTGGGATCCCTATGAGTACCTCTGTAGGTTTATCGTTCTCCCTCCTCCAAAACCATCTTGATTCCAAAATTAATTTTAGAATGACCTTTGATGGTGTGATTGACAGCTCTCAATGGGCTTACATCGTGGGCGAAACAATCAGAGCCATCTTCCGTTTAAAAGAAGTAGTTTTTGGTTTAATACGCAACGGGAGTTTTGAGGACCTTGCGCGAGGGATATCATTTGACTCAAGTCTTATGGATATGTCATCTGATGCAATGGTTCCGGAATTAAGACTACTTTGTAGATCGGTCGACTTTTCTTGTGCACAGAAGTGATTTGACCACTTTCTGATGGGATGGCTCCAAGACCAGTAAAGGCTCAGGTGCTGAAGTCTTTGTGGAAAGCACTTTCTCCTAGGTCTTTATGCATCTGTCTTCCAAGCGGAGATTTTTCCAATACTTACTAGTTCCAAAATAGTTCGAGAATGGAGGTCTAGTTTGAATTCAGTTGGAAGACTGAAATGAGGTCTCCGATGAGCTTGTTAGGCAAGATTCAAAGGAGATCTTCTCCGGCCCTGAACCCACTTTAGGTTTGCCCGTATCTTCGGTTGGAGCTTCTATCGATGGTTGGGTTTCTAGCAAACACAACTATAAATGGCATGACTCTCTAGAATGCAGACAGACTAAACAGATCCTTCCCGACGTTTGTAAGAAATTCACGGTATTCTTGCTGTGTCTCATCAGAAAAGACTGCAAACAGCTTATTGGACATTTCTCCTTTGCCAAACATCTCAACGTGTTAGGTTAAAGTGACACCACTGTCTGTTACGCTTGTGGAGAGGGCGACGACACTGCGGAACATTTCCTAAGTGATTGTCCTGCCTTTGCTTGTATCAGGTGGCAGATCTTTGGGGCTGATGTGATGAGTGCTGGTAACCTAAGGTCCTTATCACTGCAGATCTTACTCAACTTTCTTAGAAAGACGAAGAAAACACAGTAAAAGGGTTGTACCTGCTGGCAGTACAATGGATCTGTTTTTGTGTCTGAGTGCTCCAATGTGGTGTTCCAGCACCCCGACAGAAAAACAAAAATTCAAAAAGAGAACAACACAAGAATGGTGTATTTTCGAATTCTTCCTTGCTTATGTATCCATTGTTTCGTCTGCACATACTTTTGCTGAGTCCAGACTTTAGACGCCAGAGACGTAATAGTCGCCTAGATACTTCATAATGACTGAGTCCTCCTTGCAATGAACGTAAAGAAGTGACATCTGTTCATGTGGCATCAATATTTGTGACTAGCACTGGTCGATCAGCTAGTCCAGAATAAAAAAAATAAGACCTTCCGGCACTAGCCGCAAGAAATAGGTGGATTTGATGTGTAGTATTTCTTAAAAATCCACCTAAAACGGGAGGGAAGGGCGCTTCTTAAGGGCATTCACCAGTCACGGTGGAGCCATAGTCTTGCTGACAGCCTCATGGATTTCGGAAGGACTATGAACTATTTGATACATCCTATGTTCATCTTGAAATAATCAGCTTCCTAGCGGTGAAAGAATTATTCAAATTGGTGAAGTACTTTTCAAGATAACCTTTAACAAACAAACAAGTTGGTTTCTTAGTTTATTTGTTTTTAATATTCTCAAAAACTACTTAACCTATTCAGATACTTCTTTAACCTTTGCGAAGCCCATCTCTTCCCAATGAACATAGGGTATATCAAGTGTTATAGTGATTTACCATATTCAGCTGTGACATTTGGACAATTTTCGATTTCGAAATTCATACAGATGTCTCGGATAAGCGAGACAATACTGTTTTCCTTTTCCTTTCCCTTTCTTTCTTTTGTTACTTACAAGCCGACATCTTAATTGCCTCATTAATCGGTCGACTGATGACGCTTCATGCAATTATCTTCATTCAAGCGCACCGGCAAGACAAATTTACACAATTATCTCCTGGAAACCGATGAGCGTCACAGCAGTTTAAGCGAATCAATTTGAAAGCTAACTTAAGTAACAGCGCTCGGATTTTTAATAGATTTTCGTTTTGATTTACTACAGATGGCGTGGCGGATCCGAGTGGGTGTTGTTTTCTGCTTTTGGGTGAACAAATTTCCGTTTAATTTGACATACAGTGACGTTTGATTGATGGACCAAATGGGATACATTCATTCAGTCAACTTGAGTTTTATTTTAAGCTCTCTAGGAACTATTTGTGTCCTTAAATTGATTTCAAATTGAAACAACGTCCAACTTCCTTCCTATTTTGATTGTATCTCACACTCTCTTTTTCGTTCAGCTCATTGCGGATCAGAATCAAACGAGTGATCTTGATCATACACACCGCCCGCAGCCATCAAGATTCATAAATTAGAATACTAGTCAACGATCCCGATCAGGAACTGCGTTCTATAGATTCGATAATCGTATGCGACAGTCGCGAGTAAAAACAGAATCAAAGTCAATTATCCGTGACGATGACGCACTCGAATTACCCTAGATAACCCCACCGTGGAGCGGGTGGAGTGGCTATAAAATCCAATGAGCGCAATAAATACGTATTGTATCTGGGGGATTGGAAATCAATCGGTTAGAAAAGACTGTTTATGACATAATTGAAGGTGAACCGAATGGCTTTATTTCTTGTCTCAACGCATGTGTACGCTTGAAAATGAAAATGCTTTTGCTACGCTCGAACTGATGCAGTTGCCGGAGTCTTCATCTAAATGTGTGTTAGCTTCGTAACAAAGAAAACGAAAAGTGATTACGTGAGATACTTGTAGATAGATTTCCTTTTCAAATGCAAATCATTATCACTACCGATGATGATGTAAGTCCATAGAATGTTTTTAAGTTTACAAATGAGCTTCAAGTCTGGCGAGGAGAGACCCTTATTTCGCACTTAAGCCATGACGAACTCATCAACCTTCAAATCTTACCAAAATGTTTTTTTTTTTTTTTTTTTATATAATTCACTAGCGCTAAAGGGGTTATGAATACCCTTATAATGCTATTAACACAGCGCTAGTGTTGGTGTAGTGATTTCTGAAACTCAGGTAGTATTAGGTTTCAGTCTTTTTGCTCCGAGGGTGGTTTTTCCAGAATGACTGGGGAGAATTATTGCCATTGCTTATAATTCGCAGTATTTCTTTCGAATATCCCGATGTCATTAGTACGATCAACACTTTCAAGCCATTGCCTACCCTACTGCCAGTGTTATGCCTATACAGTAGAGTTGACGTCAGCTTTTTTTTCGCAATTGACCGACTTTTTTTTCGGTGACATCGGGATTCGAACCTGGAACCTTCAGCGTGATAAGCGATGATGCAACCACTACACCATGTTAAGTAAGCTCAAATTGCAACATAAGCTGAGCTCACGTTCCCCAATTGTAGCTAAAAATGAGTCCCGAGTTAATTTTCAAAACCAGATTCTCCGAGATTCTGGCCAAGATTCACAGACAGTCTGTTTGCCTTCTTAAACTAGGCTTAGATCGTTGCTATAAAAAGTCGACTCTAGCAAGCTTGCAAATAGCAAATTGTTGTCAAAGTTCTCCGGCAGATACAAACTACACATAGATGAGTGCCTTGGACCTCTGAATCTATGCCTAAGACTCAATATATCAACTCAACTGTAAGAGGCTTGAATAGCCGAAGAATAGCCGGCATTTAAAGACTAGTTTGTCAGCCTTCTGAACTTAGTTTACTTACTTACCTACTTAAGGTGGCGCTACAGTCCGGGATGGATCTAGGCCCCAACAAACAAGCATCTCCAGCCAGCTCGATCTTTAGCTAGCTGCCTTTAGTTTCGCACCGCTAAGTTGGTTGAGGTCCCCTTCCTCTTGCGTGCGCCACCTGAGTCGAGGTCTTCCTCTACTGCCCTGTCCATCGGGGACTTACTTACTGATGTATCAACTAGACTTTAAGAGGCTTAAATTACAAGACAGTAGTTGGAGTTCTCTCATCAATCATGTAACATCTTGGAGTCAAGGATTATCTTTAAAAAGGACTGCGTAGACGTAGACGATGTTTCCTTCTGCATCAGAATTGACCAATATATTGGATAACGCAGGAAAAACGGCGTGAAGCCGTTACAAAGACTCAAGTCTTCTAATGAAATCTTTTTGAAAGGAATATAGTCCTTTAAGCCTAGAATTAGGGAGAAGCGTTGAGGAAATAGGATTTGTCGAGATCCTAAACTAGAGACTGTACATAATTTCAGCATCCTATGGCTACGTCCCTTTTATCTCCTTAAAGGCTTTGGGTAAGTCCGTACAAGACGTTTATTGGAAACTCTGCTGAAGTTCACTAGAATCTTCGGCAAACATGCCTTGACAAATAGATTTACGGCTTCAAGCTGGATGTACATAGATTCCAAATACCAGCCATTATTATCAGGCGGACATTTGAAGGGAAGTTCTACTTTAGTTGTGGAACGTTGACATGTACAGCATCCGGGATGTATGGGCCAATGAAGTGGACGTAGGGCGTGTATTCAATTATTTCCAAACCACTTAAATCCAGGGTCAAGATCTAGAACTTGCCCACCTAGAAGTCTAAGAACAAGTATTATTGTCACCTTTTTTCGTAGGGACGTGTGGAATCTCTCTTTGTGATATTTCCGGCTTAACCTATTGCTGAGATTTCTATTGGTGTTCATTAAGGAAGAGTGATAGCTCGGCTGCTTCCAACGACTAAGGTACAAGGACGTGTAGAAGCTACTATAAGATGGTATACCATAACAGCCTTCCGTCAGTGCTTTTCTCTGATTGCATCTTTGAGAGTTTGCAAAGAATATGCTACCTAACTTCCGAGAGCCTACCCAGGAACTAAAACTTTTGTTTAGGAAGTTGGTCCAATGTGAGTCTCAAGGTTTGAGTCTATGATAAAAAGCAAATATACTCAGTGTCTGATATAATTTTTGTTGGACTCTTAGTTCCAATTGCCTAAAGTTCGTCACCATCTACTTCGGCACTCTAGTGCTACGGTTGTTGTCAAAAATAAAGAAATGCAACTGGCCGTGCCTTCAAATATATAATTGACAGTCTTAGGAAGGTTGGTTGAAGAGGATCTCTACGAACCCATTGCACTCCTCTAACGTGGAATGTCCAGTCTAAAAGGATAAAAAGAAATGAAAGGTCTGAGTGAGTGTGATTATGGTCGTTCGGCCTCCCTGAACCATCCCGAATTCGTTGTGAATTTTAGAATGGTTTTTGGTGGCTTCTTAAACAGGTCTACCAGGCCGAAAAAGTATTCACCGAGGGGTTGTCTTTCTTGTTCTGGGTAGGCTGAGGCATTCGCATAGGAACTGAGTTGTATTCTTTTCCACGTCTGTATTCCGATAGCCTTTGCATAAGTCTTCTGTGCTTGAACGCATTCTTCTAAGGTGGGCCGCCAGTAGGTTGTGTCCTATGATAAGTTTGATCTGTTTAGGGCAAGAATGTGTCCTGTTTTTATTTTGTTGTTTCCTGGAGATGCGGCATGAAGAGAGTACGCTCCATCCCTCCTCAGCTTGTCTTTGAAAGTCAAGTGTTATGCAGTACCGAGTGATCGACCAGTGATAGGTCTTGTTCCGAGCCCTTCCTAGCTAACTCATCGACCATTTCGTTCCAGTGGTTACCCTTGTGTCCCGGGACCCACAAAAGTATTACGTTGTGGTTCGCGGGAAAGGGTTTTGAGCTCGTCACAACAACGTTTTACAAATTTTGACTAACTACTGTGGATGAAAAGGCTTTAAAAGCGGCTTGACTGTCTATGTAAATGTCAATGGTTTTCTCAGACCGGCTTCCTTGATAGTTCTCGAGCTGCCTCGGCAATGGCTAGAACTTCTGCTTGGAACACACTGCCGTGGCTCCGAAGTCTTATTGACCGGGTAATGTTGGGTTCGAGTGAGTAAATCCTAGAGGCCACTCCTTCTTCGGTTTTGGACCGGTCTGTGAAAATCGAAACTTTCGTACAGTCTTGACAGTCTTGAAATGTACTAGAAGGTTTCTATGATCTAGCTTTCTAGTTGAAACAAATTTTAGGGTGTCAATCTTTTAAGCCGAAAAGTTATATAGAGTGCAAGAGTGCTTTTCTGATTTCTTAGCCGTCAGGATGGAAAGTCAATAGATCCTTGACCAGCACACGTTGGCTTGAAAAGGCCCAGATTGGTGCGCCATAAAAAACTGATGCTTATTAACCGTAGAATACTAGTGCTCGCCTGCGAGACGCAACTTATTCGGTGTTTCCCCGATATTTCATGGTGCCTTGTAGTATTAAAGCATGCATTCGTGCCAACTCATTCTAACGCGCTTCAAGCTTGTGTGCGGACGCACGTTAGATTCTGGTTTTGGCTTGCTGAGCCTCAGGCGAGCATTCGTATTAAGGGATAAAAAAATCATTTTAGTATTCTAAGGTTAACAATGGCTTAAGCTACTTTGAAGACGCATCAAGTGTCTCAACTTTAGTCATTTTTGAATAAGTTGCTTCAAACTACTGACGCAACTTCCTTATGATTTTGAATTTTTTTCATAGTGACTATCTTAAACTTCTTAACGACTTTTGTAGACGATATAAATTCTGCCAAAGTGTGAAGTATTTATCGATAATGGATTATTCAAATTGCTTATCAAGAATGCCACTGCCGTCTTCCGATCGATGTCTGTCAATTTGTTAGACTTTAGTGACACCGAATTTCCAATTCAAAAAAAAAAACTTCTCAACGAAACCGGTTTCGTATGGAAGCCGGTGTCAGGCTTGAATAATGTGATCGCAATTTTATATAGAAGGTACTGTCTTCTTTTATATTTATCTAATTTAAACTAAAAAACGATAAACAATATAAATTAATCTAATGTTTGAACTTTTTGTTTTTGTTTTGTATTTTCAGTTTAATTTCGTTGGAAGAATTCTAGGTCCTCGTGGCATGACAGCTAAACAGTTAGAGCAAGAGACTGGTTGTAAAATAATGGTCAGAGGAAAGGGTTCAATGAGAGATAAAAAGAAGGTAAGTTGAAACTTTTATAAATCTAGAGCTAAAGTTTACATTGAAAGATATACTTTGGTCTTAGTTTAGAATTCGAAAGTGAACAGTCGAGATCAAGATTAGAAAGGAAAAGAGTTTTAAAAATATCTCAAAACATGGTAGGGTTATCACCCTTAAACCTTTTCTTGATTGTCCTTCTTGAGTGGTCTTTGTTTTGCATTACAATCGACAAGCCTTCAAAACCAATGCGCATTGTAAGCTCTCTATGCCTCACTTCTAAACACATCAGCATCAAAGATTCAAAGGCAGGACAATCGCAAACCAAATGCTTTGCAGTGTCTTCACCTTCAAAAGAAACGTAGGAGTCTGTAGCGTTACTTGAGCCTTGTAAATTGAGATGCTTGGCAAAAATTAAGTGTCACTTGTCCGCAGTCTACTCTACTAAGCAAGGGAGCACATTTTTTTTTTAAGTGCGTCTGCCCCGTGGAGTCATTCCACATACAATCGTCATTGGATACTTAAAACCGAGAATGCAAGAAGACTCAATACAGGTTCTAATCTTGAGAAGTTTTATTCTGATTCTTGTCTGGCAATCTGATCAGAGATCTCTCGAACCCAGCTTAGGCTCACAGAATTAATTTTACAACCGAATTTAAAGAGTTCTTGCATTCATGAACTACACTGGACGTGGTCACAGAGTAAAGCAGCCCTTTGTCCACTTACACTATAGCTCATGGTCCTTAGGATAACATAAATCTTATCTTCCACGAAAATACCAGCACCAAATTCTTTACTAGTTAAGGAGCCACTACATTTCATTCCTGGGTGCAAGGAAAGTTCACTTTAAAAGTGCTACACAGCCGAACTTCTGATGTCATAGATGGAACCAGGCTCGTACGATAAGTGTCGCGAAAAAGCATAAAAATCCGCAGGGGTAGGTGGCTGTGATGTAGTGATTGCATCATCGTTTTCAACTCCCGATGTCAAAACAAAAAAAGCCGATCAACTGCGAAAAAGCTGACGCCAACTCAACAACAGCGTTCGTATGGCTAGAGGGTACTGAAATCAGAAAATACGAAAGAAATTCTGCGAATTATTATGAATGACAAAGAAAATACCAGTTATTCTCCCTAGTCATTCTGGACACCACCCTCGAAGCGAAGACTTAAACCAATAACTACCCGAGTTTCAAAACTTCACTACGCCAACACTAGCGTTGTGTGAATAGCATCATAAGGGTATTCATAACACCTTTAGCTCTGGTAAGGGGAAATACCAGAAACCCCCTGGACAAGGCGATAGACTTTTTTGTATGAAAGTGCACTACAAGGGATCACAGTTGGCTGCGAATACAATTAGTTCAAGGGAGAGAACAGCTTAGGCTTAGGCTTAAGATTTCAGCGTGCACTATATCAGTATTCTTCCTTTGTAATAGCTCCGTCAATCGCTTTGTCCGCCGTTCGAAGTCTATAAAAACTCTATTATATTGTGCAACGAGCAGAACGTAAATGGTTGTAAGAAGTTAGACTAGGGCGGTAGCTGCCTTAGGAAATGCTCGGCAAAAACATAGACTTTGTCAAGCATGGATCGGGTAATCCTCACCTGATTTAAGAGTAAACATCGTTCGGGTGATTTTTGGTCCCGTCTTAAGTAGACGATGAATGAAAGAGGACTTGTAAGGGTTTTGTGACATCGACCTAGTCATGCAGATGTACATCAGTGCTCCAGCACATAAAATCTTCAAGTCCACCTCGGAGGCACGCCGAAAAAAAAAAACACCACGACTCGAGTGGTACGCGCATTTCGAAAAGGACATCAAACAACTTGGCAAGTGAGATTGGAGACAGCTAGCTATCGACCGAGCTGGCTGGAGGCGCTTGTTGATTGAGAGACTAGGTTAGGTTAGGTAGATAGGCAGGACTCACTTAAACTGAAAGCCCATTGTGATGCCTATAGAGTTCTACACATAGAACCATTTAGAGTTGTTGACAAAGGAAAGGATTTTACTTAAGGGGATTTGGCTTAGGTCACTGTTGCCATTGAAGTCATAGTGACCAAGAAGTCTTCTACTGTGAGATAGCGCTAGACAGTGGCAGAGGAGGTGAGTTGCGGTTTCCTCCTCCTCCTCATCTCTACAGATTCTTCAAAAATCATTGAAGGGAGCCCCGAATCTCTTGGAGTGTTGTCCTAGTAGGCCGGGAACCCAGAGGAGAGTAATGTTGAACCGAGCATTTGCCTACGTTATAGTTTCCTTACACTGTTCAACTAATTCAGAGGACGAAGTAAGTGAGTGGAACGCTTTGACGGCAGCCTGGCTGTCAATAAAGATTCCTATGTTGTTTGAGGTAGTAGGACTGAGGCTAATTATCCTGCAGGCTTCTCTGATCGCTAGTACCTCCACCTGGAAGACACTCGAAGAGTCTGGGAGGCTGTACGATTTTGATACGTTCAGTTCCACTGAGAAGACACCTGCTCCAACGCCACACTTCATCTTGGAGCCGTCGGTGAAGATCGATACTTGGTTGTTTGATAGGGGTAGGTTATTGTTTCATTCCCACCTTTCCGGAAAGTGAACCTGAAAATTGATTCCGAATTTGAGTGTAGGAGTCGTGTAGTCAGTTATGGTCGAGGCCAGATCCCTAAACAGCAGGTCAAGAGTCTTCTAGCACTACATGAAACGATGTATTTGATGTGCAAGTCCAGGGGCAGGATATGGAGGAGCACGTTAAGAGCGTCCGATGGGCCCGATCGGATCGCTCCTGTGGTCCCAATATCAGCTCCTTAGACATAGAAAGGATACCAATCTTTCTCATATCGATGACACAATTGTACATACGAGCATAGAGAGTCACTTCTGCGGACAAACCTTCAAGGATATGTGACGTACAGCCTGAAGTCTTTCGTGGCTAGATACTTTTAAAAATGTCGTTCTGTCTTTTTGCTGTGTCTTCTGATGGTGACTCAGGAAAAGTAAATCTGTTGCCTCTGACAGATTGCGTCCAGTCTTGTCCCTGATATCTTCTCATTGCAAAGGGATGACATAATTGTTTCCCTGTGACAAATGATAACCCTAGCTTAGCTCTACTGACTTGCATGTTTCCAAGGTTGAACTGTGTGTTGACTTGCGCCATTAGCCATAAACTTGTTTTTCCATTTTCCATTTAAAAAACAGAAAACATTTATCGTTTTGCCTCCCGTCGTCGTCTTCGTGTGTCTCGTGGTCGACTTTTACACTCTCGAACATGACAGCATACAATTAAAAATAAATGTTATTCATCTGCGAGAACGAAAAACTTGGCATCATTCATCGCACGCACTTAATTGCATTGTTCTCGGCCATTGTGGGTGGGATGAGGAAGCAATGGGTGTGATCAGTGCGGTTGAAGAAACTCACTATCTCTTTGGTGAAATTTTGTAAACGACACTAAGGTGCGCGTCGGAAAAGTCTATTTTTAAACAAATTAAATCGCAGATACACGCATCTCGCGCTATTGCGCACAACGCACTGCAAAAACGTAGCGCGAAATTAATATGGAACATCCAACTGGTGTGTGTGTGTGATAAATCCAAAAGGCAAAATGAAAAATTGGAAAAGCCATCAGTGTCTCCCGGTTTGGGTTACATCTTTTCCTGTGTTTCCTGTTTGGTCACTTTTGTACGGTTAGCTGAAGTGGAAACAGCAACAAAAAAAAAAAGCGCCGCCTTGGCCTTATGTGCTGCAGCTGTACTGCATTAGATGGACAACAGATGGAAAGTGAAAGCCCCATTGTATTGTCGGTCGTCGGCATAGCTCGATCACATCATAGCGATGCCAAAGGGAACGTATGTAACATGTAGTACTACGTATCTATGTGGACGTACTGAGCGATTTGATTATTTTTAATCATGCATCCGTAGCTTTGAGCGATTTATTCTTAAATTGTATTCAATCTTAATTGCTTGTGATGTTTGTTTTTAGTAGAAGTATTCTATTATATCGGACGACGACGGCGATGAGGCGGCATCGTGTCTTAATGTGAAATGAAATCATCAAGACCACATTTATCTTGACGAAGATCGGGGTAATGTTGCGTGCGTATTCGGGACTGGGGTGTTGAAACTAGCGCATGTATCTTGCTCGGAGGCAAAGTGTGTTAGACTGTTAAATTAAATAAATAATAGATTTAAGTGTGTAATTACGTTTGAAATATATTTTGGCCATATATCTATTATAGTTGTGCGGAGTCATCATGGTCGTGCTTATTAAATTGTCATTACAGGTCTTGATTTATGTAGGAGATTTTTTCTTATTTTAAAGATACATAGGGTCTACAGATTGAACTTCAACAAACTTATTTGCTTAGTAGTTTCGCAGTCCAAGTTAGTTGAAGCCTTGAGAATTATGAAAGCATTCTGAGCCTGTTTTTGGTCGAGCTTTCCACGGTATTTCTTGGTTTGTCCAAATTCTGGAGTCTTTCGATGCCTTTTGCACTATGGAGCTTCTTACGGATCGTGCGTTTCCCCTTACGAAAGTGTAGTTTACCAGTGTAGTTTCCTGGTACCCAGTGTAAGCCGACCTTGTTAATTTTGGCCAGAGCGTGGTCGGTGCCGTCACATAAAAGAAAGTGACATAAGGCCAAATTCGAGCATTTTACATTACGACACTTTCAAAAAGCGATAAACCAAACTTTTTGGGACATCACACCAAATGAATATTTCAACAAAAACCTGTTGTTCGTTGCCGATTTTGGACATAAAAGGACCGTAGCAGCGAAGAGGTGGAATAATTTCAAAGTGTTTCAACGAACTAGCGACATAAAGTCAAATTGGCCAGGTTTCACTTTGCGAAAGCGACATTTTGCCAAATGCTAAAATTCGGCCTAATGTCACGATACCATGTGGTCGCCGTGGTTTGTGGTGAGTACGTTTGACTACCAAGCGTGATTTCCCGGCACTATCTCTTCGCAGGCATGACAATCCTGCAAGAGTATAATCTGTCATGAAAAAGCTTCTCAAACCGCCGTACGAAGTCGGCAATGAAACTGTAGGTCCTTTTTATTTGTGTTTGTGAGAAGTCAGGCCTTGACTCTCGATGGGCTGTCGTGCTAAATATTTATATTTGTCTTCTTTTTTTTGTAAGGGCTCCCTCCCAAACCATTCTCGAGCTGATAATGTCTGAGCTCAGCACTTTTATGGTAATCTTACGTCTTGCTTTAGCTCCTGTCGGGGTTAAGCTGTGCTTTTCTGCCGAGGATGTGAACTTTCTTGAAAGATGAAGGTACGGAAGAACCTTCCCATTGACTTAGTGTCTTTGATTTTCGACCCGGTTACCTCAATCGTTTTAGGACCGTCCGTGTACAATTCAATGGTATGCTTGTAGTTTTTAAGCTCGCTAATCTTTTCTTAGTACTCAGTCTCATGATTAAGCCGTATTTCATCTTAAAGTGCTTCAAATAGTCGTGCTGTCCTAGAGGGGAAATATTTCGATTAAATAACTTACTTAACGCTCTCCCAACGTAGGCGACGTTATTTCTAACCATTTTGCTAATCCCAGGATCCTTTCACCATCACTTGGTCATTGAAGCAGACATTCGTCCTTGCTTGTCGTCCCAAATCTTAAGGTCTGTATTCGAAGATTTTCAGCTTGAAGAAGGTTAGGTTAGGTTAGGTAGACCCACTTAGGTCAATGTAGACCCATTGTGATGCCCTTGGGGTTGCAGCCCCTTACTTGGAACCATAAGCCTAAGCTCTATCAAGCAAGTTTCCTGAATATGACACAGGAGCTGAGCGCATTCCATCTGTCGTTGGTAGTACTTTTAATTTTGTTCCCAATTTCTTGTTTTAGGTTACAGGGTGCGATTTTGGCTATGGTATCTACTTGATCGGGGTTTAATGAGGATCCTTTCATCAGCTGTCTCGTTCCCAGGCACCCTTTTGTGGCCGGGGACCCAGCAGAGTCTTACTTTGTGCTGAAATCCAAAGAAGAGACAGAAACGTCTACAAAAAACTTAGCTTAGCTTAGCCAAGAACCCGTAGCTCTTCGCGACAGCTTGAGGAAGGGCAACAATAGTTTCCCAAAGTAAACCTCTGAAGAAAGGTAAATACTCATTTGGAGGTCGAAACGAATTCTTTAACGCCTTCGAAGTTGAAACTTTGAAGGTTTTGGCCTGAAACTCATTAAGATTCTTTCAACTTTTTTTTCATTTAATCCCCCGAAGAACATAGCAGATCCGGCTGGGCGACATCTTTCGTGCAGTTCTACAACGCGTTTTAGCTACGTTAGATGAATCTAAATGTTCTATAATCATTATAGATCTCCCTTTTCGGTATTTTGATGATCAATTCCTTGTTCCACTCTTCTGGGAAGCATTCAGTTTCCCATGTTGTCCTTATGCGTGGATATAGCAACTCTGCGCCGCCTGAAAGAGCTCTCAGCATCAGGGATGCCGTCAATTTCTACCGCTTGTTGCAATCTCTGTGCTGCTTGAAGCTATATTTAGGAATATGTTCCATCGAAAGACTTCATTTTCTCAGCTATTCCTCGTTTCAGGTCAGAAGGGAACCGTTCACCTGTAAGCTCCTTGGACGGTCCTACTGTCACATCTCTTTCCTGTTATTTCAACTCATGTTGATAAAGCATCCTTTTGACGTCCTTTAAGCTCCAAGTTCTCTCTTCTCCACGTTTCTACCGATAACCATGTGCTCTAGCTTCTCTGTCTGTTGGACATATCTCTGTGCTCTTCGGTTCCAAAAAAATACTTTCCGTTCCAGTGGCCATCCACATTTTTCAGCATAGATCTGCTAATTATTTCGGTTCTTAGAATAAAATGGTCCCTGAATTGTTGGCGCACTATCTCAATCTGGAAGCCTGCCTGGATTAGAGTTATCACAAAACGATGGTCAATTTGATTGATGTTCGCTGTCTGCCAGTGCTGCTGGATAAATTCCTTGTATGTCCACGGCGTCAAATGTAGATATTGCTGAGAAGCATGCTAAAGAACAGAAGTTTGATATAGAAGACATGAAACTGTCTATAAATGGTTCATCACTGTGATAGAATGACTTCTCGAGACTTCTGATGTTTTCTTCTCTATCTTCTGTCCAATGATCATTATTAAGACTTCCAGAGTTTGCGTCAGACCTTACACCTACATCCATTTTTCAGGGCCGGAGAAGTTCTCCTCTTAACCTTGCCTGGCTAGCTCATCGGAGAACTCATTTCCGGTGGTAAGGTTAGTCGGAGATGATTCAAACATGACGTTGTCCTTCCCGGTGACGATAGACTACGTTTGAAGGAGTGGGGTATCAATTCCTAAAAAATAAGTTTTCTCTGTAAATCAGGAGATGGAGACGATGCCTTTGTTTCCATCAACCAGTCTCCATCAGTGTTTAGATTCAAAATTGTGTCCCCATGAGTAGCTAGGCACATTCAGCACTCGGCTTCGGTGATCATCATTGACTTGAGACAAAGTGTCGTTGGATTACACAGTAAAATCTGATTTAATGGATGTCCAAGGAGGAAAATGCTGATACTACACAAGTGCGGAACCTTCCTTAGGTTGCTCGGGATTCAAGCCCCACTAGTCGAGCAATTCACTAGAAACTCTACGCAGGAACACATCATTGACTTAAAACCGTGTGACAAGGATTTTGAAATTGGACATTGCCCTATAGGCAGGGAGACGTGCCACATCCGTAAAATTGGGAACACGGTTGGGGTTTATGACCACTTCTTCTGTCTGAAATTTGAGTCCGAGGACGAATTCAGTGATTGGTGTTAAGTTGTCAGTTTTGGCTTCAATGTTCGCCCAACTGGTGACCTATCAGACCCCTTTTCCAAACGTTAGACTGTTGAAGGCGAAACGTACTTGGAAGTGGCTGCCCTTTGTCAAAAGATGTTCAGTTTATATTCTCATTCCTTTGCATTCTTCATTGACAATCCTCTCCTCATCAAACAACTAACAATGTCTTCATCATTAAAAAAAATTGATAAACAAATTGCACATCTTTCTAAAGAAAAAAATATTACCAGCTGTCAGATACTATTAACAGGTCTACACAAATCATTAACATTCCCCATAAATGATGACATTAGAGTCAAACAATTACAATCCTTATTACATGCAGTGTATATGTATTCCAAACATTTCATGTTTTCCATGTACCATATCTCAATTACTTACAAAAAAAGTAAATACTACTCTGTTTGATGTCACCGGTGACAGTACTACGATGAATCATTTGCAATGAATAAATCTTCCGTTCAGCTCAATAATACTTCAGTGCCTTCCGCTGCATCTAATTTAGTTTTAAAACACACTAAAAGCAATTTTATTGCAAAAATTATATACGAGTACAACTTCCGTGCCAAAAATGAGTGCATTCAGTTGACAACATTTAATAGTGTATTTGCGAACACCTCCCAAATGTGTCAAAAGAAATACGATCACCTGGGTGATGACAACGAATATTTCTTAATATTCCATCCAATACGCCTTCTCGGATAAAAATGTCCTCTTTCCTGTGATACATGTCGGTTCCAATTAAGCCACATCGAAAAGGATCTTCACTGAGTGACTGAGTCATGTCCACTGTGCACGTAGTTGCGCAGTGGATGACCTCATTTTCTTGATACCAAAATGAACATGGAAATGCAAAAATGTATTTTCGGAAAATCTTTCATTTCAAAGGAAAATTTTCGACAAAATTTTTGAGTTTTTGCATAGAAAAATCGTACAAAATGTCAACGTGAGGCATGATTTTCGAAACTTTATGAGTGAAATGGATTTTTTTTTTTTTTTGTGTATGGCATAGGCATTGCAGTTAAATTTTTATTGCCAGGATTTCCGCTTGGTCACTTTTGAGTGAAATATTACATACTTTGGTTACTTAATTGTCATGCTTTTTGGGAGCATTGTATGATACATAATCCGTTTCCTGTGATTTAATCAAAAGAGTTAAAAATATCAAGAGAGTTTTGTTACAAAACCGACATTATGTAGGTTATGTTAGGTAAGGTTTGAAGCTATGCTACATATCGTAAAACTCTTAGCCACATGAAAAGACTAATTTTAAGTTCAGCTTTAGTTGTTCTGTAGCTTTAGGAAGAACCACTGACCCTTTTTTAAAACAATAGGAAAGCGATCTTACCACGGGCTTATTTCTTTTAAGTTCCACACTCACGTATGGTAGATGCAAAATAAATCAAATTTTCATATGGTGCTTGTGCTATCATTTCGGGACTAAGCCGGAAGGCATCTATCATGACATTAACATACAAAAAATATGCTCAGCGGTCTATTGATCTGTCTAACAAAGTTGCCAAAGGTTCGAGGGACTTATTCTGGCTCAACACGCTTGGAGACTCATCCTCCATTCACAATTTTTAGAGACGGGACCAAAGATCATCCAAAGGACTTTTCTCTCAAAACAATCCACAGGAACCTCATCTATTCTTTACATAATCCATGCCTTTGCATCATATAGTAGAACTGGAATGATCACAGTCTTGTATAGAGTCACTTTGGTTGTTCGATGGAGACCTTTGCTTTTAAATTTGCTTCTAAGCGCTATAAATGATTTGAGTTAGAGTTAAGATCGCAGCCCCTTACAGGTCTTAAAGTTATATTTATCTTGGCCCAGGGTGACCTTCTATCCTCTACGTCAATGTTGGGTGTCCCATTTTTTTATTGACAATTTGTACTTTGTTTTGCCCTTGATGGTCGTTAAACTCACTCATCTTTGCCGCTTTCGGCCCAATTTTCACGAATGCGCTGGGTTCTTCCGATTTTGTCAATATCGTGTTGGTAGCTAAGCTATCGACTTGATATTCCTACCCTTTTTCCCAAGGTGAGTCTTAGTGGGGACTTTCCTTAAACGGAGCAAACATTTTGTTGATGAAATGTTTTGGCCGCTTAAACACGATATTGATAAGACTTATGCCTCAATAGCTGGCGCAGTTTAGAAGGTCCTCCTTTCTTTAGGTTCGGGCAAACAAGACTGAGGTTTTTTCTGTCGGGCATGGTGTCTGCTACGTGCACGCCATCTCCCGCTGATTTAAATTGATCGGCAGCTGGGCTGTCAGCATCATTTTTGGGAATCAGTTTAACTTAAAACAAAGCTATCTTTACTTCTTCCAAGTCAACATAATGGTTGACTCCAATCGTTCATATTGAATGGTTAATTCTACCTGAAAGCGGAATTAAGATCGTTATCCCCGTTAATCAGTCTGCATAAATGGTTCCTTAACGCTGACTACGTTTTCTTCTTTGTTTTTGTAGGCCTGAAGCCTTGTCATGTTCGTTTTATCCTTTGGTGAAACTTCCAAACCTCGTTCAAGGTTTGCACTTCGCCGCAAAAAAAAAAGAAGCATTTGTACGCTATCCGATAGAAGCTGCATGGACGAAGAGGAGGAGGAAACTATCTTCCATCTGAGGGAATTCTACTTTAACTACTTAGGCGATCTGATTAATACAGACGTCAGAAACCTTTTTCGCTTCATAAGAAGCTCCAATTGGTTCAACGAGTAGGTAAGGAGATCTCTCTAGATGCATGGGGTATCACAATGGACCTATCACTGGTCTAAGTGTGCTGGCAACCTCGCTAAACCATACTTTCCGGTCATTGCCTTCTGCGGACTCACAATCACGGATGTTTGTATGTAAATATGACACGCGTATTTATTCTCTGCATATCCGGGTGTATCACGCATGAAGCTGTTACTTATAATAGAATCTGTAGGTTCTTCAAATGTTTTGAGGAAAGTGTTTAGGTTAAATGTTCTCCAGGGTAACCTTACTTGACCTTTTAACTCTGTTTACCGTTTACTCTGTCTTAAACATGAACTTTTCAATTACAGGAAGATACAAATCGAGGTAAACCAAATTGGGAACACCTCTCAGATGATCTTCATGTTCTCATCACCGTGGAAGATACTGAAAACCGGGCCACACTCAAATTGCAGCAAGCCGTTGCCGAAGTTCAAAAGCTGCTAGTGCCGGTAAGTGATGTGAAATGTTTTCAAATGCTTTACTTAACTTTTTTCCAGCTAAATTAATCAAAAAAAAAAATTACTTAATAATAATATTAATAAGAATACCTCTCTATTAACGCTGCTTTATATATAATACCATAAATATTAAATAATAAATAAAATGTTATAAGAAAATTCAAACGAATTCAACATTATACATGTGTAAGTGTGTGGATGAATCTTTCAAAATTAACCCGCCTATTACTACATATATATACAATTGTTTAAATCTCCTAAGCCAACAAATAAAAAACAAAAGTTTAAATAATCCATTGGATTAATACACAATTAATAATAATAAATAAAAATTTTTATTTCTGATGTACCTACTAACAGCAAGCTGAAGGCGAAGATGAACTTAAAAAACGACAACTCATGGAGTTAGCTATTATTAATGGCACATATAGGGATACAACTGCGAAGTCAGTCGCTGCAGGTACGTTCTATAATAATAATATCCTTTCCCCAAAAAAAATCAATAAATTATATAGAAAACAAACAAAATAAAATCTTAATCTAAATATTAATATAATTAAAAAAAACTATGTAATTAAAATCTGTAACTTTGACATTACCTATTTGTTATAATACAATTTATTTATTTTAATTTAAGAAACATTTTTATTAAATTAAAATTAAAAATTTTACAGAGGAAGATTGGCGTCGGATAGTTGCTGCATCAGCCGAAAATCGTTTGCTTCCAGCTGCCATTCCCGGTCTGACGCAACAAATTCGTGCTCCAACAGCAACCCCATTGGGTGCGCCATTAATCCGAATGACAGTACCAACCACAGCGGCCAGTCTATTACCAGGACAAGGGCAACCTGGACTCGAGCATGCCACCCATGGTATGATCTTTGCCCCGTTTGGTGACTACAACTACGCGGCGATAGGCAATCCCTTGCTCACGGAATACGCAGATCATAGCGGTGGGTTATTTGCTAGATAAAAACATAAACAAAACAAAATAATTTTAAGTTAAAATATTAAAATGCAAAAGTAATACCAAATTTAAAACAAAAACAAAAAAATCAACAACAACAACAAGTAATACACATTATTAATATAATTAATAATTTTATTTCTTAAAACAAAGAAATACATAGAAAAACAAAAAAAAACATGCACTAGACATAGATTTTAAAAATAACAAACAAAATACCAAAAAAAAAATAAATAAAAATTAATAGGTGACAGATTATTTAAAAAAAAAAAAAAGTTAGTAGCCATCCGATTGTTTGAAAAATTAATACCAAAAGATACGAAATAATTTTTTTTTTTTTCGATGTACTAAGGTTGAGAAGATTAATTCACTAAGCAATTGAATTGTGTTTACTTATAGAATCTTGTTAAATAAAAAAAAAACAAGAAAACAACCAAAAATAAATCGAATATTACAAAGGACGATTGCAATTGATTTCTGTTTAGTTTATTCATTTATTATTTATTTAAATAATTTATTTGTGTAGAACGTTAAAATAGTTTTTGATTGGTTGGTTTTCTTCTTTTTTTTTACTAATTTTTGTTGTGCCATTTGTTTTTTATTTAATACAAAACAAGTAAATTAAAATGACGGATATTTGGTTAACAGAAAAATAGAATAGAATGAGTTAATGCTAAACTAAAAAAAAAAATTAAAAATTGTATTGTGCAATAATTCCTTGACTTAAACTTGAGACACATATGACTTGGACACGACGATATTTATAGCAACGAACATGTTTTAAATGATTTATATAGTCTTAGATGTTTCATGGTACCCTTAAGCTTAGCTTTGTATGCAGATATGACGCTAAATTTTGCTAATGAAGAGTCAAAATGCCCCTGTTTCCATGACGGTAATGGACGAAGGAATCTAACTTGCATTGAGCTGAGTTCAGAATCTAAATTTTGCTGTGAAAATTAAGACAATAGTCGCTTTTTCTTTCGGTTGAAACCCTCTGATTTCGAGTCTAGTGCAAACTTAGTAAAGGGTCAGTATCACAATGGGTCTAGAAGATCCGAGTGTGGCCCAGAGAATCTCTTCTTCGCCGGCATAACCTAACCTTATCTAGTAAAGGATCATCCAACAAGATGACAAGATTTTAAATCAAAGAAAAACGCAACATTTTTATGAAAAGAGTTGATATTTTTATTTTTATCTAAAGTACAAACTCGGAAGTTAGTAATGGAATACAATATCTGCCAAATGTCCGCCACGGCTCTGCCTTCAAACAGTCAGTCTTCTGAAGACATTTTTCATCACGTTTTCGCGGCTGTAGTTCGTGAATAATAGCTCCGATATTTTCTTTTAGAGCATAAATCCTTGATGGGACATTGGCGTAGACTTTATCTTTAACATAGCCCCAAAAGAACAAGTCAAATTGTCTTAAAATGCACGATCTCGACGGCTAACTGAAGTCTTTAATTCGTCCAGGAAATTTGTCACTCAATAGAGCCATTGTTTCATCTATTGTGTACCATGTGGTGCCGTCCTGCTAAAAATAAGAGTCGTCCACGTCCAAAGTCAGCCAATATCGTCCATTCACTAAAACGGTCGCACCAACATTATTTTCGAAAAAATATCGCCTAATGACACCGCCAGCCCAAAACCCACACCAAACTGTCACTCGATGTGGATGGAGAGGTTGTTCCCCTGTTTCTCTTGGGTTTACGGAGCCCCAAATGCGACACTATATGCAAAAAATCATGAACTTATCCAGCACCCAAACAGCGGCGTTGTGCATTGTCTGCTGGCTTCAATTCTGGTGTCCACTGGACCTAATAAGCACGAAGGCTAAGGTCTTAATGTAAAATGCAGTGCAAAGTAGTTCTGGATAGGCCCAATTCCTGTGATCGTCTCGAAATGGACATAGCTGGGTTTTCAGTCACAATCTTAGCTACGGCGACGATATTTTCAGTTGAACACGAGTTGGAGTCTCTACATCACTAACCTATCCGAGACGCTAAAATTTATCGATTAAATTCCCTATAGCTGTACGAGAAGGCGCTTGGTGATGACCAAAAGTAGTACGAACGTGGTATTTTCACCATTTTTGTGGTGAATTTTCACTATTTCAACACGTTGAGCGAGTGTGTATCATTATCAAAAGTCATCGCAGTGACAGTTGAATGTTGACAATTCAACAATGGCGTGAAATTTAAAATGACACCTCTTGTTGGATGATCCTTTACAAACACGTACATTCTGTTCAATTCTGGCAACTTGCGGTTAATTATTGGCGAAGTCTGGATGTGCACTGCGTATTATAAGTTAAACTATCGTTTTTAATATTTTCCCGGATATATTAAGCCTAGAGCTTAGATCCGAGCTGTGTAGATTCGAGTCCCATCGGAGAACAGCAACCAATAGCCACCGGAAATAAAAAGAAAAACAAATTAAATCATAGTTTCTCCAAAGAAGATAAGTTCCCACACATTTTCTATTGGATTGTCATCTGGTGACTGTGATGGCCAATCCATCTGTGGATCCTTTTGGAGGTACTAATTCCTGGAGAAACGTGTCGAGAAGCACCCCCAAAACGTGCACTCTTGCAGGATATTTTTCTGACCAAACAGTTTTAACAACCAAATAGAAGACTCATTTGTGAAGATCCCTTATGGCTATTGAAGTCGTTTTTGAATGTGTTTTTTACTTAAGAAAAATACTCCTCTGTCCTTGTCGGTGCCTTATCGTAGGATACATTGATATCTCAGGCTAAGAGTTCTTCTTCGGCTTCAATGTCAGATTCAGCTTGAACAATTTGAGAATAATCCTGTCTTGCCATTTTGTGATTGTCCGTTTAGACTCGTCTTTTCCAATTACTTCTCTAGAAAATGTAATGAAGTTGTTCGCATAAAAGCTTCACTAGATTTCGCACCTTAGACCGCGTTGATATAAACAAATCGGTACACAAACAGACTTAGAAACTTATAGACTAGTAGACTAGTTAGTTAGTTTTGACGACTCAAGAAGACCCAACTCGATATTTCATTTCAAATTGCAAAGCTATTCCTTGACAGTTTGCAAATCAAAGCCAGTGCACATGGGAAATATTGACTTAGAATGTTGGCATCACTAAGTACGAGTATCTACCTAAAGTTATGTCCTTCGTTGTTGTCCTCCAGCTTCATAATTGATTAAAAATATCAATTCACGGTCCGATATCATAATCAAGTTGAAGCTTAGCAAAAACGAGACTCTGACATAAGATCTAGCTTTGTTTACAAGGTCTAACCTTGCTTATAAGGTACCATATTGCAATACCACAACTGTGAGGGTGGGTCAATAAGTCCCTGAAAATTGAAATAAGGAACACTTTTCGACAAAATAACATTTTATTTCTCAACAAAGTCTCCTTTTAGCTCTATGCACTTCGTCCAACGTTTGTTGTACGATTTCTCGAGGCCGTTTGTTTCATTGATGACCTCTTCATTCGACTTTAACTCTCTTACCGCCGAACTATTTCTTCATGTCTGGAAACAGGAAATAGTTGCAGGGGGCTAAATCTAGGGAATTTGCTGGATGAGGAAGTAATTCGTAATTCGCATAATATGTATCGGTGATCGTTTTACCCTTTTTAATGTGATCGATGTGAATGACACTGCGCGCAAACTGTCGCCAAGACCTTGTTGGCCGACAGAAACACCTTGGCCTTCTTTGGCTTTGATTCGCCTGGAGAAGTCCACTGTTTCAACTGTTCCCTGGTCTCTGGTGTGTTGTAATGAATTCACGTTTCGTTCACGGTTACGAAATGGTGCAAAAACTCGATCGGATTGCTATTGAACATCGCCAAACACTCCTTCAAAGTTTGTAAACGCGGCACCCATCTTGCGGATAGCTTTTTCATATCACTGATCCGTGTAATAAGCCTGTAGCCTCTTCAAGTTCGCGTACCTTCACTCGCCGATCGTCCAATATCATTCCGTGGATTTTATCGACCATTTTTGGTGTGGTGACCTCAATTGGGCGACCAGAAGGTCTGGCGTCACTTGTGCTGGTACGACCGCACCGAAATGGAGTAAACCAGTGGTGGATGGTTCCAATCGATTGTGAAGAGTTTCCATAATACTTGTTGAACTTTTGTTTGGTATCCGTGATGGTTTTTTCGCGCAAAAAATAATGTTTAATAAGCACACGAAATTCACTTTTGTCCATTTTTACCAAAATACTAATAGACGTCTGTTGTCAATAGCTGTCACAACAAAACTATTTGACAGATGACAGATCTGTCTGAAAATTTGAAAGATACTTCTTGAGAAGCAAAATGTTGGATTTGAGCTGTATTAATTTTCAGGGACTTATTGACCCACCCCTCGTATTAAGATTTTGACATGTTCAACGTCCTATTCACTTTCACTGACTAGAGTCCTTCAAACTTATGGCTCCAATCGGAAGCTTGTTCTTTTTTTGACTAAGTCTTTTGAGTGCATGTGTGGTTTGGTTTCTAGTGATGTCGTTGTAGGATGTAATATTTTCTGCTTCACTGTACTAATTTAACTTACGTTCTTATGATGATTTGATACTAGTGATGACACGGCGACCGCAGGCGAATCTTTTATTCACTACACTTGGGTTTTTCACAAATTGTAAGTCCTAGAGAATCTAGAAGTCTTTAGTCTGAGTTTAGGATGTCTCACTCGAAGACACAGAAGACTTTTGTGTTTCGTCACTTTCTGTGACGACGTATCTTCGGCTTGTCCTCAGCTATTTATTGTCGAACTTTTTCCCCCATTTAAAGCTGGGCATTCAGATCCTATGTAGTTAAGAACACACATATGTATTTGTTTGCCTCTTTTTTGCAGCTTAATTCCAGAGTAAGACAGACTAAGTTTCCTGCCTTCCTTCCTTGAAGATACTGTTCCTCCAGAAATGGTATTCGCAACCGATTTCATTGCCATCAACAACACTATGTGAATGTGACACGACAAAGACGATTCCTTACTAACTCCGATCTGATTCCATTTGACTGCTAGTCGATCTTGGTCACGAATCCGAATCCATACAATCTAAGGCTAAGCTTTTTCGTCGGGCTCCTGAGACAAATCTAAACTTCAAATAATTTTCAATTGCCTGCGTCATGTTGAAACCTTAGCGGCAATTATTAGTCCAAACATTTTTATTTCGAACGAATCCTCTTAAGGACATGATAACGTTTCATGACATTTGCATGATAGTGCTTAACTCCTGTCCAAACGATTAGTAGTTCTATAAATTTTATTACTTTTGCTAAACACATCTATCAAGTTCTGTTAAATCTAAAAGTACATATGTATATTTTTTTCTGCTCGATTATTGAAATTTTTTTTTTTTTTTTTTAATTTTTCGGTGAAAACCAAAAGCTGCTCTTTTATCCACTTACTGCCGATTGTTGTTGAAACTTCATGAAAAATTTCAAATATCACTTATAGATCGCTGTACAGAACCGATCAACTATGGAACATACAGTGATGACCAGCAAAAACTCTTCATGCAGTCCATGAATTACTGGTGCAACAAATCGCCTGGAGCCATGCGATCATTTAGACTAAAGCCTTACGACCACTCAAACTATGGACCAAAAGAATAGGAAATAGGACGGACAAGTAAATAAAAAAAAAAAAAAAATTGTTGTTAGCCTCTAAGCATTGTTCGTTTGTGATTATTTTACCTTTTGTTTTAGTATTGTCTGAGTGTTTAAGTTTAAGCTTTTAAGCCCATACGACTTGTGACGACGACTATTTACGACTGTCATTTTAAGTTGAGGAATTTTTTGCAAAAAATAAAAAAAAATTAAAAATTAAACTAAATGTGGCCCTAATAAGCAAAGCTAAGGTAAACAATTTTTTAAAAGCTTTAACTCAAGGTTTCCTGCAAGCATACTAAAAGTCCAACTAAAAGTAAATAATGCTTAAACTCTAAACTAATTAATTGAAAGAATTTAAATTTAGGGTTTACAAGGGGCGACACTTAAATTTGATCACAATTTATTTTTTTTTGTTCTATATTTGAATGTAAACACTGTTTTCTTTTTTTGAAACACCCTTTCAAGGAGTTAGAAAATAAGTAGGTGATCCTTTCAGCTGCACGGAGAGTACTTCAGTATTATTGTAAAGACTGAAAAAAAAACAAAGTTGCATGATCATATTTAAAAAAAATAAATAAACTTCTTGAAATATTTTGTGTTGTTAAAATAAAATAAAAGATATTTAGGCCGACAAGTTTAAAAAAAAAACTGAAAAATTAAAGTACTTGCTGCGGTTGAATCCAATGTTTTACCTACAAAATCCGAATCCTTTCTCAAAGTTTAATTTCTGCCCAAAATATGTAAGACACTAAAGTTTCCCCGTTTGTCTTTCCGGGTCTCAATGGAATCTAAATAGCTTGAGCCTAAACAAATTCTATTGCCAGTTACCCTCACAATGTAGATCAGCTTAGTCCGCTTGTCCGCTTAGTCCGCTTCTTTGAAAGAGATCAGGTTTAGCAAGACTCTAGACAACATGCTTCCTAGGTTTTACTTCCAGCGGAAATAGCTACAAAACCTATTTAACTGAACACGGCCATGTTTGGGACCTTTTTGGTTAGTTATGCAAATCACCAATCGTATAAGAACACTCATCCAATCCAAGACTCGTGCTAAAACTATTTTCCTAGTGCTTGTGGATCTAGTTGAGGTCTAAACTAGGTCATTTTGTATAAGTTTTCAGGCAACAGAAAAAAGATACGTTCATAAGAAGCGAAATAGAACTCGCTAACTAAGTCCGATGTAAGCTTTCAATGGAATCGACTGTAACCAACACAAAAGATACATTGGGGAGTTATCCCTTTGAAAATCGAATAAAACTTAGTCAGCAGGGCAAGAAATTCAATGTTGTGTTGAATTTGAATAAGAACACCCATCTCCTCAACTAAATGTTTTATCTCTCGGATCCAATCTTTTGATGTTGAAATATCTCTACACATTCTTACTAAATATCCGGTTAAAGGTCATAGACTTTCTGTCAATCTACACTGAGTAAGATTGTCTAATAACCACATGAGATAAGCATTGATTTTGACAGGAAACCGATATATCACAGCTGGTTACCAGAAATGGAACACCATAACATAAGCACGGATATGCAAAACATGGAGGGACCATTATCTGGGACTGGTATGCCCGTAATCAATGTCTAAATCCTTTTTTCAGACTGTCTCATTGGACTTATATCAAATCAGCTGCTATCAGGTCAACCATCAGTCCATGATCCAGACTGTCTTTAAGCAAATAAATTAATGGATACCTACTATATGCGAAGCCCGCCTTAATCACAAACAAGGTGAACACTTTCAAGTCGGCCTTCAAGTTCAAGTCAATTCAAGAATTTCTCTTACCAGGCTCAGCTCAGCTTTTGCCAAACCCTAATTCATTGACTCTGTACAGCACAGTCTTCACCCAGGTATCAGAACCGTGAAGCATAAAAGACTATATAACTGGAGTCTTCACGATGAATGACCTTACTTATGACTGCCTAAACATCACAATAGGCCCACAGGTTGCCGCGGGGATAAGGGACTAAGTTCCACCTTAGTCAATAGTCTAATCTAATCTATGACTTTCCATATCTGATACAATGGAAAGATTAGAAAACCGTCTAAGAATATCACCAATCGGGCTTTAAGTAAGCCTTAGACGAGGAACTTATTCGTAGTCGTGCTACAGAAGATCTTCTGGCCGATAAAATTGACTTCATAACCGGCTAGTACTATTTAAAAGGCTCGCTTTCATTATAAGTGCACATAGACTGAAAGCTGTTAGAGTGGCTCTTAAGGAGCCTAGGGTATATGTCAACATATTTCAAAGCCCTTAGTACTGCTTGGATCTCGAACAAGACTTGAATGATCTGATAAGTATTTGTCAAACCTAAGAGGACCTACTACTTTTGTTCTAAGCCACTGTTTGATTTTGAAGTCTTCACCTTGATAGGAACAAAGGCATGGTGCTCATTTTTGGGTAATTTGCAAGAAATCGTTGATATTTATCTTAAGAGAAACATCAGGCTAGTCTAACAAAACTCCTCGAAGATGTTTGTGCTTATAAAAAACCTTTAAATATTCGCAAGACAGACATCGAACGGGGTTAAAATTAGGCTGGTTATCTATCTTTTTGGCATTCCCGCTGTTTAGCCTGATTGGAGCTACAATATTTGGTTGTGAAATGAACAATCTAGGGCAGCAGAATGGGCTTAGTATGTATGCCTACAATGCTTTATTAGCATAAAGGATCCTAGAACTCGTATATTTCTAGTCAAGTAGTGCTCACAAAAGCCTGTTGAGTGGCCTAAATTGGACTAAATGAATATCTCTCGTGATGTACTTTTGTTTTGTCGCTTATTGCAAATAACCAGATGTGAAAAATATATCTAAAGTCACCCAGTGCACTTTTCAATTGATCGCCATCTTCTGTACTAGTAATTGCGAACAGAAACAAAATACTTGAGAAACCCACATGGTCTTGCGGGTACTAGGACACAGAGACATTAGAGGCAATGAAATTGCAGATCAACTTGCCAGGAAAGGTTCTTCTGAAAGATACATAAGTGCGGAACCCTTCTGTGGCATCCCTACTATCGCATTCAATATGAGTCTGGACAGCTGGGAAAAACGGAACCTGATATCCTACATTCAGGAACTTAGACAGGCTAAAAGAGCCATCCGAACCCCTGGACAAAACAACAACAAAAACATCCTCAATCACGAAAGAGACGATATCAGAAGGCTTGCCGTCTTCCTCATTGGTCACTACAGCCTCAGATATAACTTGCATAAACTAAATATTGTTCAGGAATCTAATTGTCGACTCTGCTATGAGGAAGACGAATCAGCGGAACACGTACTAAATATGTGAGTGCGTGGCTGTCTGCAGTGTCAGGAAACGCTTTCTCCATAAGGAATTCCTAACACACGAGGATATTCGTAATGCCTCGACTGTAGACATTCTCAATTTCATTAGGAAGATCGAGGATCTTCTAGTCTAACTGGCTCCAGGCACAATAGATGTTTTTTGGTCGCAGTGACATATGCGTCAATCGCAGATTTCAAATTGTCATCGATCTTTAAAAATCTCGTACCCAGCAAAGTATTGATTTAATTTCCAAAATCGTAAAACTTACTTAAATGTGTTTAAAAACCAAACAAAACAAATAAATTCAAAAGGCTTATACAAGAATTCTCTGATTAACGAACTAACTAGCTCACATTCAGTATTTTACCATTCCCAAGTATACGATTCCTTTTTAAATACTTCTCACATAAACTGTGACTGTGAAAATAAGTCTTCAAAACTTCGAAAAAATACTTACCAAAAAAAATAATACAAAATCGTATATATCTAACTCTTGTTGCTAACTACAAAAAAAATAAAATAAAAATAAAAACAAAACTAAAGTGTGCTTGCCTAACCATCGTATTAAAAAAAAAAAAAAAAACCCAAACCCTTGTTTTTCGGGACTTAAAACACAATTTTTTTCAATGTTTTTTTTTGTTTTTTTATTTCCAATTGCAGTTTGGTACACAAATTTGATCACCTAAAACCTCCTCCCTTCTCAATACAAAATATACTTCACACTGATGGGCAAAAACTTTATGACGTTGATCAGCTCAACCTCAGAACCACTCTCTCAACCCAAGCAGAATTTATTTTTAATTTAAAATTATAAGAAAAAAGAAAAAGAAGAACAAACAAAAACAAAAAAAAAGAAATAAGAAACTGTGATCAAATTTGGGGGTCGCTTTGTATTAATTGTTTAACATTTCTTACACCGAAAAAAAGAAAAGAAAATTTTCTTTTTTATTTTTTTGTTTTTAAATTGTTTTGTTATATTATTTATAATGATTATATAATAATTTTTACAGTTGGTCGATATTTGCATGCCGGCTCCGTCTTTTGAATATTTAATTTAGTTAGTTGTAACAGATTTGTTTTTAAATAAGATTTTTTTATTTTTTTTTTTAAACAAAAAGCGAATTATAAAAGGAATGAGAAAAAAAAAACAAATACAGATACGAGTACCTTCTCCTTAGTAATTTGATCGGGTGGTGTTACAGCAACAACAAAAAATATTTAAAAAATGATCAAATTCCCATATATATATTTTTTTTTATTGAAAATGATCATACACACTTTATAGATTGTTAGTTAGTAGTTTTAGGAAAAAAAAAAATGAAGAACAATTTAAATATTTTATATATCGTACATTTTTTGTACATGTTAAGTTTCTCTCCTTTTTATACCAATCGACACGTTTTGATACGATAGTTCGTACCTAACTTCATCACAAAGAAGATTAGAGAAAGAAGAAAAAGAAGAAAACAAATGAATTTGAACTGAAGTAAAAAAAAAGAAGAAATATAAAAATACTCATAAGCAATTAAATATATAAAAAAAGTATAATCAACTACACCATGATGAGCTATAATTGTTTACCACACACGACCAATGAAAGTGAACATGAAGTTGTAATTTAATTGCATATATATATTTTTTTTTAAGAAGTAATTTTCTTTGTATTTAATGTAAATATATAGTATTTGTCTTTTTTTAATTTATATTTTCCCCCCATAATAAGTGATTTTTTATCCAGTGGTAGGTTATTATATTATTATTCATTTAATTTATACATATCTTCAATCATATGAGTATATTCTAGTTTAAACTTTTACGTTGCTTTTTATTTATATATTTTGGAAAAGTAAATACATATAACGTATATTAATTTAGTTTCGGTGTTGGGTTTCAATTAAATTGTGTTTATTTAGAAAATAACTTGTAAACTCTTTTCACACATGTCTGTACCTTAGTTGTTATTTCATATAGATGTTGCTTATTTATTTTTTTTTAATTTTTCGCTTCTAATTAAGTGACAAACTAGCCTGTAAAGTTTGTTATAATATTTTTAACAAAAAAACATTTTTTTTTTTATAAAATTGATTGTTTAAGTCAGGTACGCTGTTTGGATAAAGAACTCTAAAGATCAACTATAGCTTTAAGTTTCTTTGAGAAAACGATCTACACGGGGTTAAATAAGATATACCATCTACGTAAGCTTGTACCGTCGAGCCTTTTAATTACAATATACTATGCCTTAGTCAATTCACGTCTGGAGTACAGCCTTTATTGCTGGGGTAGTACATTTGTTACTAACTTGCAACCGATTGGAAGCCTTCGCGCCCTCTTTTTCAATCAACCAGGACATTGCCACTGCGATCTCTAAATATATTCAAGGTTTTGAGGTTGTTTTATCTACGAAGTAGTTATACCAGCATAAGTAGAAATGAAGTACATTCATTTCGTTCCTCGAATACAGTGATAGTTCCTAGGGTTAAGACAGAGCAGTGCCGTCGATTTACTACCAACATAGCTCCTTTTGTTTATAACAGATTGCCATCTGATATACGCAATCAAAAAGGATCGAAATCCAAATTCCTTGGATCTTTGAGAAATTGTCTACTCTTCACATCTGATGGACGTAATAACATAGACCGTTTCATTCCCATACCCTTCATCCATATCACCTGTCTCCTCCCGTAAAATGCGTTTGTTCTTTTTGAGCGGCTTCACACTTCCCTTTTTTTAATAACACTTGCCACTGGTTCCTCTAACCACTAAGTGTTCTATTCCATTTCATCATCATCAACTCTTAACCTACGGGTTACAACCACTTAATGTAGTAATCCTTTTCTTTTTATGGGTTGGAGTGATGAGGAAACAGGTAGCTTTGTAGATCATTTCAAGAAAGAAAGAATCTCTATACTTCATTCTATGACAACGACAAGACTATGTTCGGCAATTACATTGTATTATGGATGTTGACTCTATATAGGACTCAAGAGATATAGAGATTTAAAGTGTGCAATCCTTGTTGGACATAAGTAAAGAACAAAAATGTAGGCTCAATATAATTTGTAGTCTTTTCACGGAGGGATTCAAAATTATTTTGTAAAATCAATCGAAAGTTCTAAATGTATCCGAGGATATGTAATTTAAAGCTATCGCGGGGCAAGCTCCACGTAAAAGTCGACATTCGACGTTAATATGCACCTTCCTCACTTCATTATCATAATGAAACAAAGGACCTAAATAAGGCTCCTTGATGAAAAATTTAAAAAAAACTAGATGTTAAGTCGACTTCAAAACGGTACGAGCTTTTGGCATACTTCCTCAGAAAGTAGTGATTTAACAAAATTACTGTTGCTGTGCTTAACTATGACTTAACCAGACTTAAGATTTCTCTAGTTGTTTTCCGATTTATATATCCCCAAAAGGACTCATTTATCAAAGGCTTTCATGATCTCACTTTACGTGGTTGAAAATTCTACTCATATTATAAAAGTGAAACCTTGTCCGTTTGTTTGTTTGTTCCTCTGTAACACGAAAACTACGGAACCAATCAACTTCAAATTTTGCACACAGAGTGGCTGTACCTCGGGTCACAGTATAGGCTACTTTTGGTTATTAAAGTGTAACTTCGCAAATTATAGGTGGGCGAAGCCGCGGGTAAGCCGCGCTATTTTTCTATAAATCGAAATCTTAACGTAAGATCGTTGTGATGCCTATTCTCATTTGTTATCATCGATAGCCAGCACTCGGAGTAGTAGAAATATATGATTCTTAGGTTGAACTTCGGATCCAATATTCCTTGTGACAAGCACCCTACTCAACTTGTTGATGAGTACTAGTTTCAACAACTTCTTTATCAAATCTGCCATTCACATTATTGAACTAAAACATGAACTTGTTGAAAAATTCAATTGAAGTATCTAGAGTCATTGTCAAGTTATTAAGGAACAAAATATTGGTTGAATCCATTGTCCAAACAGCGTACTATGATTTTATTTTACATGACATAAGCGATACAGGGTTATACTACTTCTAGTTTAGGTAAAAACTTTTCAATTTAAATCCATGATATGTAGTTAAAGAAATAGAGAAAAGGTTGGATTTAATTCATGCTTTACTTGAGAGCTTGAGTGGTTCATGAAGTGGAAACATAAAATGTTAGTTTGAGTGCCTCAAGTTTTACAATCCTAGTTCGAGGCGAGTCAGAGCGTCTACAGTTTCTCTTCATTCTTAAAAGTTATCTTGATATTGAAAAAAGCTCCGAGACTGTCTCTACCAAACTGCCTTTTGTTTAGAAATGTAAGTTTCGCGAGACCGTAACTTAGGCTCAATTTAAAGAGAATGTTTAAGTCTTTAATGTTTTCGAAAGAACAGAGGTGAGACTTGTCGTCAAGCTTATCGACTTTAAGTACGAAAATCAATTTAACTTATGTTTGTGAATGCGGTCTGTGGGTGCATTTAAGTCACACTCTCAAAATGTGTAGAAGCTACTGAAGTAGGCTATTGACAGCCTTAAGCACTTTCTTCTCAACCACAATTTGGTTACCCAAGCTTCTTGAGATTTTGAGACTTTTTGAACTGGCTGCTTGCACATTTAACAGGACTTTTACTGTCTTTAAGTAAGGTTAGATATGTGGGCCGGCAAAGAGGAGTTCCTCAGCGCCACACTCAAGTCTCTAAGACCCATTGTACTACCCATAAGGGGGAAATCTTACCTTTTAACGTAACCCGCATAAAAAGAGTACTAGTGTCCTTAGTAACCTCGTATTTTAACTACAGGACAAAATTGTGCTCATCATAGCTTGTATAAACTTTCAGATTTAACGTCAAAGTTCTCTAGCCTATACACGAAGTATATACGAAGTGGTCACCGTGGCTTACTGGTCGTGCGTTGGGCTGCTAAACGAGAGGACACAGGTTCGATCTTCAAAACCACCAAAAACACCTCTTCGCAGGCATGACAAACCTGCAAGAGTATAATGTCATGAAAAAGCTTCTCAATCCGCCGTTCGGAATCGGCAATAAAACAGTAGGTCCCTTCCATTCGTGGTTGTGAGAAGCTAGGCCTTGGCTCTCGATGACCTGTCATGCCAAATATTTACATCTGCATATACGAAACTTATGCGTATCCTCTTCGATATCATTTTCTGTTGTAAAATGGCTTCCACCACTGCTTTCGATCAGACCTTGCGGTTTGATGAATTTTACAACGTCTTTTCCTTGGCATAGATTCCGCAATTCAGAAAAGTATTCCGTTTACCTAAGTTTCAGTTACTTTCAACCTTTGTATAGAAAGTTTTCCTTCATCTAATCTAGGACCCTTTCATACACATCAACTTCTATAGAAATAATTGAATTCACCACAATAAAACAGTGCCATTCGCTAAATAGCATCTTTACTTACCAAAACAATTATACCAGTCTAAGTTTGTTTTACAAAACGAAAAAATTCACAATAATTATTAAATTGGCTTACATATATACATTTATAGTTTATATTTGAAGTTTTATTTCTTTCTTGCTCAGCAGGATTTCGGGTTGAATCAAAATGGTGCTTTATTTATCATAATTAGAATATTATACAAAAATCGATTAATTTAGCTTAATTGTTTGTTACAAAAAAATATATATTAAAATGCAAGCTCACCGAATTCCGTCCAATATATGTTTTAGTTGCTAGTCATACAAAGTTTTTTTTTTTTGTAAATTATATAAAATCTGCATGAATATACATAACTTTACCGTTTGTTTCTGGTTTCGTGTGTGTGATTCTAACTTTATTCTTATTTAATAAATTGCTTTTACATTTGAAAACTCCTGGTATAAAATCACTTATTAAACAATAAAAATAAATTCATTCCAAAGAATCAATAAGTTTAAAAAAAAAAACCGACCATTATAAGGAAAACAAATAAATCAGAAGCAAAAGAAATTAAGAAAACTGAAAACAAAAACGTAAATGTTGGTATTTAGATACATAAATATATATATTTTTCTTTTACAAAATAGAAAATTTATTATTAACTTTTTCCATAAAAAAAAAAGCAATACAAAATTTTCTATATAAATGTATATCACTTTTATAGTAGGAGCACTTAAACAACACAGACGTTTTACAAACAGAGAACATCCGTATCAGAGGGCTGGGGTCTCTCATAAACCACCAAATTTTATTGAAATTCAGTAAAAAAAAAATAATTAAATTAAACAACACAAAACAAAAATAAAATATAATACTTTGAAGGTTTTTATATAATTCTATATATAACTTAAAATAATAAATTCTACTCACGAACGAACAAAAATCATTTAAAAAAAAAAATAATTAATTAAATCTCAGTGTTGTGTTGTTAAAAATAAAATAAAAAAAACATAAATGTATGTTGAAGCCGTCGTTAAACCTGTGAGAGACCCCTTGCAACAATGAGAATTTAAAATGTCAACTGTTTAAATACCTTTTTTTCAAATTTTCAGCCCACAGGTTAGTTTGTTTATATACATATATATATATTTTTTTATAATTTATTAATTTTAAGCGATACAATAAGTTTTTGAATTGATTTGGATTTGAAAAAAACAAATCGAAATCAATTCCTTTTGTATTTATAGTTTTACTTAATATTGTAAATTTTTTCTTGAAAAAACAAAAAAGTAGAAAGTAGAGAAAAATGAGAAATAGAGAAAGCAGAGAAGAGAAAAAACATAACAAAACATTTTTATGAGAAAAGATATATAAAATATATTGTTTCAATGTTGACTTGTGCCTTTGTGAATGTGTTTTTTTTTTTAAATATATATATACGCTTTAGATTGTAAGTGATTTTTTTTTTTTTTTAAACAATTTTATACTCTACAACAACCATATGAAAGAAAAAAAAGGATATTATTTATATTTTTAAGATTTCAAATTTCCCTTCATATAGCTACAAAGAAAATACACATATCTTTCTTCTTGTTAATGACATAAGTGCGTAAATGTAAAATAGAATAATTTTTAGCGATTTTATTGAAGAAAAAAAAAGGGAAGAATCTGATCACTTTTTTTTTTTATACCATGAACAACTTGACAAAGATATAATATATAATACACACACACATATATATATATCGATTTATATCGATATCGATAAAAAATAAAAACAAATAAAGATCAATGATTGTTAAATCAAAATTTAAATAAAAGGAATTGTTTTTTTTTTACTTATACATATTTTCTTTTTTTCTTTTGCTTTGAAAACAACTTAATTTTTTTTAATTCCTATCCTGTCTTCATATTAATTATATTTTTTTTTTAAACATTTATTTCTCTTATAACACATTGATCAAATATTACTTACAAATAAAAACTTAAATTTCCAAATAGGTTTTTAAATGAATGCTAAAAGAAAATCAATAACTTACTTATCTCTTAAAACAAATATAAATCTCATTCATCTTTATTAACAAAAAAAATATAAAAATTATTAAAATTTATCTAGCAAATCAATTCTTGTTGATTTGTTTAACTAATCCCTGATAAGATAGTTGTATTTAGTGTAGCATTTTGTGTATGCTAATAATAAATGTTTCAAAATGATATTAGAAATAAACACAAGCATATCATTCTGTTACAGATTAAATTTTTATACAATAAAAAGAGTCTGATCATAAAAAAAATAAAACCAGATCATCCCTTGTTTTGAAAATAAAATAAAACTATAAACTACCTTTCTACATGCTAAAAAAAAAACTAAATTACATAAAACACCCACATACAATTCTATAAATCACATAATGCTAATAACATTGGTTATGGGTATAAATATTATTGTTAAAAATAAAAATAAAAACATAAAAATCATATAAACTTTCTTGCATTGCATTCGCTTTTCTTTGTCTCTTTTCTAAACATAAAAGAAATAAACAAACAAAAATCCACACATTTATTTGTTAGTTCTATCCTAACATGCCACATCTAGCACATTCTTAGTCATTAAACAAAATAGTAAATGAAATTCTATGTTATTAAAATGATTGCAAACAAAATTATGCACATATATAAATATTCCTTACTCTTAAATTAACCAAACAAAAATTATGTTTTGTCATATTACTCTTATATATTTCATTTAAAAAAAAAAAAAACTATGACTTTCATTGTAAATTAATTGATTATAAGTTATATATATGCATAAATCAATTAATCTACATAACAACATTTAATAATAAGTTAATATTAATAATTTTTTTATTAATTTCTATTTTAGATAAATGCAAGAAATACCTAAAAACTAAATGTTTCATAGTAATATAAATAATCTTGCTAAAAAAAAACAAATTTTCACTAACCAAAGGCCAAGTTAACTAAACAACATTTTTTATATATATAAATAAATATACATATAAATAATTTGATACTTATTACATGAGATTAGATTAAAACAAAAAACAAAAAAAATATATTAATTAAGAAAAAATCTAATCTCAAAGCTGTTTTAAACAAAATAATCCATTTATGCACACCTTTCTATACTCAAAAAAATAAGAAAACAAATGAATTATCGTTAAAAAAAAATGAATAAAGTTATTAATATTTATGTGTTTAATTGTCAAACAAATTTAATAAAGTTTATAAAAACGTAGATAGTAAGATAATAATTAATTCTATGTTGAGAACGTAATATTTGTAACTAATACTTCGCTTTAACTAGAGTCGAGTGAGGGAGAGACACCTATGAGGGATGTTTAGCTTGAAATGTTATAATTCCTTCATTTTGACTCATTTCCGGTTTCATTTCATCCTGATGACATTGACATGATTTAGAAACTGTAATGGTTTTTTATATTCGAAATTTTACCCAAAATTTATCTATATTTGACTCTAGTAACAACGCAGTATAAACAAAATGGAAAAAGAGTAAAGTGTTATAAATTTTATGTTCTAAGCATAGTGTTTGCGTGCGCGCTTAGAACTATGCAATGGATTTTGTTTTAATTTTATAAAAATTATCACAATCTATGTTTAAATTTAAATTGTGTGACAATTAAACATATAGACAGACAATGGTTTTATTCATTAAAAAAAAAAAATTAAGTAAAACTATAATATTAAATTATTATAAATTTTCGTATATAACTGGGATGCTTGCATGAGTTTACATTAAATTAAAATCATTTTCATCAGAAAGAAAGAAAACACAAAAATTCCAATTTAGCAACAGAGAACTTGAATGTATACTATAATCTATTTCATATGTTATCTAATCATTTCTGCTTTCACTCGAACCAATCGCTTAGTCTGTGTTTCAATAGGGATCTATGTCTATGTTTAAGACCTACCCATCGAACCTTGTTTGGTACACTGTCAAGATAAAAAATAAGATTAAGACCGGATCTGAGTCTAGAATATTCGTCAAGTGGGGGGTGATCACCCAATGCTTCCTTTTTCGATAATTTAAATGATTTCACTTGAGAACATACGTTGTGCATGTGCATGTGATGACAACCAAAAAGGATAAGTCAATAGCGCTTGAATTTTCTTGCTGAAGGATTGATTCATGTCCCTTAGATACTAAGAGTGTTTACATAGGATCTATTGGTCCATTGAGTTTCCTATTTCACTTGTGGTTGTGTTGAATCGGTTAAAGCCAGCCAATTCTCATAATAAATCGTGCTATGGCTTTTTGATTCAGTAATTCAGCATTAAGATTTAGTCTTTTAGGTACTGAACCGAGTGTACATTGTCCTAAAATAGGAACCGTAATGATGCGGATATCCTTCTATTCTTCATAGCCAGTTGGCTTCTGGTTCTTCTTTCATTCCGTTGTGGTCATAAGTCGCCCGATATAAAACAATCACTAGTCACGCTGTGTAAATTAATCCTTTCGCCTTAAGTCGTGTGTTTATTTTTCCTACATAAATCGAAATGTTTACTGATATGTAAATAGGTTCCTTATGCTGGTCCTTTTCTTGCTTTTCTTGCCTGGTATCTCATTTGTTTCGATATGACCATGTTTGGGAACACAATTTTCTTCGGAATTAACCACAGTTGGACATTGTATCTGAACTTATGCTATCACTGTCTAGTTCCTTGGTATTCGTAATATCGTAGCTGTTTGGCCTGTGGATCGATGGTGAAGATTTCAGTTCGAAAGACACACTAAAACATATTCTTTTATATAATTATTTATAGTTTGTACATGGCATGTAACGTTTGACTTTGTGGTTCTCAAGGACGACTATTTTCAGCTAATTATCAGTTAGATAGTGCCTCACAAGGAAAGTTATATCGTCTTGGTAGCTCCGCGTTTTCTTAGAAATAATGTCGACATCTATTATGTGAACCTCCAAAAAGGATATTGGACAAACTACACGGTAGTGAACTTTCATCCTAGGATCCAACGCATAGTATAGCAGTTTGACTGTTTCATGCTGGATATCCCTCTAATACCAGCTGATAATTGGAATACCAAATGTCTTAAGGACTCTAACACCCTAGTACCCAATGGTCAGGTTGTTCTGGAAGCACTCGGCTATGGTGTGTCCTATGTCTCTCCATATGATATAGTAAATGTTCGGCAAAATTTATCACCCCTTACTGTCATTCGTCTTGATAAGTTTGTAGGCATTATAATGTCAGCGTGATCGAGATCCTTTAAAAAATCCTATGGAAGGGCAAGATGAGCTTTATTATTAAATTGGAGTGCCAAAGGTGATCAATTGTTTACATCTTGTTTAAGTACACTTTTCTTTTCATATAACTTATCAAAGCACAGGTGATTTTGAAAGGTCTGTCTTTGGTGTCTTGTTCCTAGACCTCATACATAAGTTAATTCATAGAAATGGCTAAACTATGGTGATTTCAATACTGCTGCTACTGGTGTGTTCTTACCTTAACGACAACTTGCTAGCAATTGTGTTACTCTTTCTGAATCCTTACCGAAACCTTCACATGATTTCAGTAATCTCGGTGGTTGTCCTACGGTCCTACGGTCTCTCTAACGTGTGTATCTTAATTGTCTATAACGTCGTCCAGGATTGTTCTTAAATGCGTGTTAAAAACTGAGCTGCCAATTAAAACCATTTTAAGCTTCTTTCTACAGTTTGATTTCAAGATCTGGAGGCATAATCCCTTAGAAGCCTGAGTTTATTTAGTTTCTTTTTTAAATTATTGTAACTACTCAAGCTTATACAGACTACAGACTTCTTAAGTATGTAGCTCCCGAAGAACATTTTATACTTCAGCTTAGATAATTTCCAATTCTCCTCTGGAGACGCCTTTTCCAGATAAAAAAAAAAAGATTTTGGAAAGGTATCACCGATCCATGTAGCGTCAGTTTGTATTCTTTATCGTTACCTTCGACGGGCACTGAGTGCCGAGCAGAGTTGTTCTTATTCAGACTATTGATTTTAAAACTGGTGACTAAAGTCGCCTACAGGGTGATACTGAATTTTCATTCGTTCTCTGTTGCTAAAGGTTTAATAAAAAAAAACAAAAAAACATACAAACTCATGTCTGCATCTATATTTATCCACCAAAGTATTAATAATTTATTTAAAATTATCAAATTTAACAATATTTATATAAAATCTTTACTAACATTAACATTTTTGTTTATTTCTATTTTTTCTTCTATTTTTTTTTTTACATGCTAACCAACGTGGTGCCATGGTAGATGATCTAACACTGAACGTATATTTGAAGCGATTGAAAATTGTTATGTGCAAAGCAACAACAAAACAAAACAAAAAACAAAAACTATTATTAACTAACTCATAACAGGAAAAACCATTTGAATGATCTATGCTAAAAAAAACAAAAATACATGTATCTGTGCACAGTACATATCCTTCCAAAACAAACAGATACCATCATCATAAATGCTTTCCCTGTTCTTTGTCTATGTTTCGTGTTACACACCACCAAAGCTATCGTCCTTTAATCCTTTGCTAACACATATGGAACTTAACAAACAAAACTCGAGTTCTGTCGTCAAGTTTAAGAAAAAAAAAAAGAATAAGAAAGCATTTAGATACAAACTTACCCAGATGGCAGCGATGGGGATATCTCACACCAACAGAAGCTGTGCTTCTACTAGCATCCAGAAACTCACAGAGAGATGGCAACACTCATGCAAAGAATCTTGTTTTTTTTTTACATTAAAAATGTAAGTAAATTAAGAAATGTATTTAAATATTATGTTTTAATCTCATAGATAATTTTAAATTAAACTCTGATGGACAATGTTGCTTTGAAACATTGACGATAGATTCATAGAAATACGTAACTCATGTTTTTTTCTTTTTTACACTGTTGATTTTTTTCAATAAACTATATACATATTATTTAGTAAATAATATTTGTTTGTTAACAAGTAAAATAAAAGTATTTTGAGAAATTAACAAAAGTAAACTAAAGAGCAAAATATTGAAAAACAAAAAGAAACAAAAATTTGATTAAATCAACCGCCATATTTAGTTGTTAAATTTTTTTTAACTAATAGTTATAAATGTTTTTATATTTATAAAAAAAACAAAACAAGAAAATCATTATTTGTTACAAGAAAATATGAAAATAGTTAAAATTTGTATATAAAAACATTTGTTACAGATTTAGAGATGTGAATTCGAAAATTATGTGATCAAATTCAATGACCAAGTTTGATATTTCCCTAAATCCAAATGGTCTGTCCTTGAACGGTCTCCAACAACCCAGTTAAGTTAAGAATAATTAGAAGCGCCGTGACTTTTAAATTGTTCTTAATGCTAACTCCTTAGAAAGCGTTCCATCTGGCACTGAGTTGTAAGACATCAAACCGTCTATATGTATCGCAGTATGGACAATTCATGGCCATGTTGGACTCTCTTAACCATCAAATCAACAATAAGGGTGAGATAATGATGCTCACTATTGTGACATTGAGTCTTACGTCTGGTGATACCCAACATATGTCAGTCAATGGATCCAAGGCTTCTTCTCTTCGCAAATAGTTGAAATCGCTGTTAATTTTATTTCTAGATTTGAGTCTTATGTCTGATGATACCCAACATATACAGCCAAAGGATCCAAGGCTCCTTCTCATCGCAGATATTTCAATCCGCTGTTAATTTTATTTCCAGATTTTGACTAGGACAGGCAGTTAGGTTCAAAATAATTTTAAACCATGATGCCTAACTATTTTCAGTTTTTTTTTTAACTCTATCAAAAGTCGTTGGTATTCTTGTTCCTAGTATCCTCTTTCCAAATGTCAGAAAGTGTATGCCCATAGCTAACTTAAAAATGGTCATCCTGCGAAAGTTTCCTGATATAAAACACAGGGCATCTGAACAAGATATACGACTATTCCTGAGCCTTTGTTGAATGCTTCAATTTATTTTTACAGATGCAGGTTGATTACCCTTCTTTTGACACAGTCAACTTTTAGGTGGAGCTGCAAGGTGACTTGGACTGATTAACATTCATGCCAGATGTAACGAGTATTTCTCGTTACTTAACGAACTATCATCAATTAGGGGATGCTACTTCTTTGAGCTATAACTTAAGTCTTTACCTTCCAAAGCATGCTCCAGGAAAAATTAACATTTTATGATTTTGCTCGGCTTTTAACTATGATCAAACCTTCTCATGTGAATACCAAGACTGTTACAGAGGTCTGTAAACAAATATTAAAACTTTTAAATTCATGTGGCAGGTCAGTAAATAAGTCCCTTCGGCTTGGATGGTATCTTGCCAACGGTTTCCAGTTTGTTGAGGTCTACCTATTCTTATGTGTCTAGCTTTGTCGCATCTGTGTTGTCCTTCTGAAATATATTCCAAGACTCCACTGACTAGAGTTTCAATGCCCAGCTAGGTCATAGGTCATATCATGTCCTTTTAAACAAATCAGCTTTAAGACCGCCCAAATCAGTAGATAAGTTTGAATTAATCTTGTCTATAGCTACTTGGACCTCGATCTATTTGAATGGTTGAAAAATTCGTCAGATCGCCTGGCAATGCGATTTTGACTTAGGTAACCCATAAAATTTAATTTGTCTCTTCAGAGTTTAAACACTGTGAGCTAAAGATATATTAATTATGGTATTGTCTTACCATCTAATGAGTTGAATCTTACTAATTCATTAAACTTCTTCATTTTTTGCTTAGAGTTTGTAGAAGCAAGCTTTTCTTTTGAGCTTAATATATTTCCTTACCATCGATTGACACTTTTTCTTCAGTTAAGTCTTCTTCTACCCTGATCTATTATTGAGTTTTATACATTTCCGCTTAGCATTCTAGACCAACTGCTTTCCCTTTGTTTTCAATTCCATTAAAAAGTTCTGTGATGGATCCTTGAGAAGGCTTAATAATATAAGTATCACCCCGTGACTTAGCAGACACATTTTTCTATCACTTTGTCAACTCTACCTAAGACAGAAGAACAATTCTAATGTATACATGATTGCCAGTCTCAATTCTGAACATCAAAATATAAAAGAATATAAGAAAACAAGAGTGAATGAAAACTTAATCTCAAAATGGTCACACAGGATGTACAAGATAAAGAGGATGTTTTAGTGTTCAAAAGAAAATACAAATATTAATTTCGACCTTGAAATACGTTCCAAAATATTTCCATACTTACTCACTAAGTCTTGTTAAAATTGTGCAACAATCAATAAGCATCTTTTGTCAGCTACCATTGTTTTACCCATCAAGTTGATTGAGGTCTTTTCCCCAATTTTGCGTGCTACCTAAGGTGATGTCTTCCTTCACTCTATTATTCTCCAGGGATAGATGCAAAGAATCTAAATGTTGTTATCACCTCTCTCCTAGTCATTTTATTCTTACTCTTCTGATTAAGTCAATATCACTAAAAATGCCCTGTATAGCTCGTTGTTGTCTGTCGTCTTCCATTAATCTTCAGAACCGAATATGTTTCTCGGAATAGGAAAGGGCAAACTAAACCCCTTTTTTGTGTTAAGCAATACTTCAATGAACAGATTCAACGAGTTTAATACTTCTGAGACACCATTAATCCAAATATTGAACGTTCTAGAAACATATGTAAGTGTCAGGCACCACATTTCAAAATATTCGCAATGAAGTTGACACAGCTTAGCAGAGTCTCTCTAGTACTAATTTTCATGATGAAAGGCATTCATGTCTGTATATATAACTAGACTTCTACTATTGAACTTAAGGTCGAAATGTTATACATTTTTTACACTTCTGACACTCTATAGTCATATTTGGTTCTTTGAAATTGGCAGCACTTCAGCAACTATTAAATCTGTCATGTAGTGGAATTCGGAACTCAATTCCGTTGCCAAAAAAGGTAGTCCAACTGATCACGTTAAAATCTTTAAATCCCTTTAAATATATCCCCACTTAACAATTTGTTTTTATATACAAAAAATACCAATTAAAAATAAACTAACAAAGTATCATTGTAAAAATAACATTTATTTAAAAAAAATAAAAATCATTACAAACCACAAAAAAAAGAATACCCACATCATTGAACAAATAAAATTTTAAAAAATATCAAAAACTAAATCAAAAATACATTTAATATCATTGTCTTCATTAAAAATACTTATATTTCGTATTTGCATTAGTTTTAAGTTAAAAAAAAAAAAACAAAAACAAAACTAAATATATATTTTTATTGAAAAGTAAAATAACAACAAAATAAAATTGTGCCTTAAGAATAATAAATGTTTAAGTAAATTATATAAAATAACTATTGTTTGTAGTTGTTTTGTCTTATTTTTTTTTTTTTTATTAATTTTTCTTCCATTTAAAGAATAAAAAATAAATAAAAGAATTTGTCTCCTTCTCTTAATATTTATGAATTTTAACTTTAATAGTTCATTTGTATTTTTATTTTGTATTTTTCTTTTAATTTTAATTTTATTGTATTCATATATATTCATCTAACGTGCAATTGATTGTTGTAATATACATATTTTTTTTTTTCTAATATTATTATGTGCATTATATCATTTCTTATATTAAAAATTAAAAAAAATAATAAAATTTCATGAGTGGAAATTTTTGCAATTGTATTTTTTTAAAAAAATCAAAAATAAATTAACAAACATACATATTATATTTAATTATAATAATAAGGTTGATAGTAATTATTGTTGTGTTTTTATAAATATATATTATATTATATGGAATTTATCATCTTAACGAGAAATTCATTATTTTTGATGTTAATGTGTAGGTAAAGCAAAGATATAGGTTTTTCTTTATTTTATTTTTTATTTTTTTGTTTTTCTCTGTCGATTTATACATATGTATTTACATACCTGCATGTAGGGTACTTGCATATGAATGCATATCGAATCATTGGATAATTATTGTCGTAGAATGCACAATGCAAACAAGTATGTGAGAACAAGTAAAAGTTAATAAATGTCTAAAAGATTAAGCGAAATAATTGAATCTAATAAAAAATTTTAATGAGTTCACATTGCGTGGTTGGTTTTTTTATTTTTAGTGAAACTTCTTAAGTCTGAAGCTGGGAGTGAGTTTCCATCGAGTTCGAAGCCCCATTCTATACATTCGCCAAAGAAATTTCAAAGAAAGATGAGAAAAAAATGCATGCTATCCGAGTAGGTCCGATGTCGGTGGAGAAAAATTGCTTTTTTTATGCTTTGAGGCGTGCCACTTAGTACCCTGCTTGGGCACAGTGGCTGCATATCTGAAGCAACTTTGGCTTGAAAAGACAATTGACGTTATTGGGTCACCGGATTGGAAGCTTTAACATTTGTCGCCTTCAAAGAGGCTCTCCCAGCAGAGTTGCACGACATGTATCTGGACAACAAAGCACTTTAGCCGACTTAGAAGGCGCTCACTCACACTCTTTCTCTCTCTGTCTGCATCCATCAAGTTAGGAAGTTGTGACAGCTGTAGCTGGCTATACCAACCGACCAGCACAGTGGCTATTGGTCATGCGAAACCATGACGGAGGAGGATCAAGGTCGGTTGAGGTTCGTCGGGAGAAAAAAAAAATTTTTAATCTGAGATGAAGCCACTAGGGAAATGTTGATGAGAAAACATGCTTTCGAGGTTATGGTAAAAATTTATGGAACTCACCGAGCACTTGGATGTGAACATGATTTCCACGTCAGTTGTCACATTGTCAAAGGTCACACTGTGTCTGTTGAGGAAATGTGTAAACAGAGCGGAAGAAGTATGATAATGAAAATCGGTCCTTAGCCTATCCTAAGCCTGGAAGATGAGAAAAAAAAACATAATTCAGCTTAACTGACACGACTGAAGTCTATCCCTGATGAAGCCTACGATAAGTCCTAAACACCTCTTTCTAAGTTTACGTCAGACTACAGCTTGTAGATGAGTACATTTTGTTGAAGGTTTTGAGTCTTTTGATGGCTTCAAGTTGCCAGGTCCTACTGCAACATGGTCTAAATCAGTTGGTATCGACTCTAAAAGAAAATCTTCATCTGCTAGCTCAATTCTGACGTAGATTCCCACGCAGAGTTGCCTTCATAGAATAATGCTTCGAAGAGAGCTCTCCCTACTAATCAAAAGCTTTAGGCCTGTAAGTTTGACTTCCTCTTAACTTTGGTTGTGAAATGCTAATTGCGAACGATGCGTGATGATAGAATTAAGTAAAGGCTGTCCAAAAAGTAGCATCCTCCGTTTTCTGAAATAACTTTTCTAAAGTCTACGCTCAAGCTTACATGGATGACGTTGTCTAGCCCTCCGTCATCTCATGCTCAGCGACTACCTGGCTCTGAACGTGATCGATGAGTACAAGGAATGGGCTTTTCATTAAAAAATTTTAATGAGTTCACATTGCGTGGTTGGTTTTTTTTTTCAAGTGAAACTTCTTAAGCCTTACTTCACTTTCACTTCAGATGACGCTTCAAGTCCCTCGGTCCCTAGCTAGCTGCCTCCAGTTTCGCACACCGATTTGGTTCAGTTTACTCTCCAATTGTGTACATCACCGAAGGATCTTCCGGTGATGCGTTGTCTGTCTGGAGTGGATTCCAATACTCGACGGGCTGATGCGTTGACTCGCAACTTTTTGACCAAGTCGACGTCGTTGTACAACCCGTAAAGTTCGTCGTTGAATCTCCTCCTTCACACTGCATTGATTTTGATACAAACCGGACCGAATATCACGGAAAGAATTTCTCTTTCGAAACAACCGAGGGAATTTTCATCCGGTTTTGTCCGAGTCGATGCTTTTGCGCCATACAGCAGGACCGACATGATCAGGGTTTTATATAGAGTCTCCTTGATCGTTTAAGAGAATCCTCTTAAATGCCTTCGCCAAAGAAGCGGCGATTGGCAAGAGAAGGTAGGTAGATAGGTTGAGATGGCGGTTCCGCAGAATCCAAATTAGCACTAGGATGTGCCTTTTTTGAACCGGAACCGATTCCGAGTGCTCTGGGATTGTTTAGCAGAGTGCAATGAACAGCTGGTATTGGGACCACAGGAGCGCTACGATTGAGCCCGACATAAACTCTTAACGTGCTCCTCCATATCCTGCCCCTGGACTTGCAATCAGATTCAAAGCATCTAGGTTTTGGTCCACCGAAACCCTATGGTCACAGGGTTAGATTTGCTGCCTAAGAATCTCTTGATCTGCTGCCTAGGGATCCTCGACCATAACTGATTACACGATTCCCAAACTCAAATTCAATAATTAATTCAAGTGAATTTTCCGAAAAGAACGGAATGAAACAATAACTTACCTCTATCGAAATACCAAGTATCGTTCTTCATCGACGGCTCCAAGATGAAGAATGGCGAACTGAACGTATCTAAATCGTACCAGACTCTTCGAACATTTCCCAGGCGAAGGTCCTAGCGATTAGAGAGGTCTGCCACATACTTAGCCTAAATCCTACTACCACAAACAGCATGGGAATCTTTATTGACAGCCAGGCTGCCATCAAAGCGCTCCACTCACTTACTTCGTCCTCTAAATTAGTAGAATAATGCAAGGCAATTAGTAAGTAGGCAAACGCTGTTGAATAACACTCTCCTTTGGGTTCCCGGTCACAGTAACATAGAGGGGAATGAGAGCAGACGCGCTGGCCAGATGTGATTCAACCCTTGATACTTCTCTGCTCCCCGATGGGACTCATTTAGGGTAAAATTCTCCGACAACTCCTCTATTGCTAACTCCATTGAATATTGAAATAGCGATGCACCATTCAGTTGTTGACACAAAGTTCCAGGCGTTTACACATTTGTGACAAATAAGATCTTGTAACGGGTGACTAATTCCTCTTTCATGACTATTTCCGCTATTTGATCTCCTAAGCATTTAAACAAACACAAAACGATATTTAATACTCTAAATTTAAACTATTTATTTATTTCTCATCAGTCATACAAAAAATTCTATAAATATGTATTTCAAAGGAAATTTCTCATCTTATCGAAACATGTACAATTTCTGGGCAAAACCACATCCAATAAATAATAAAATTTTTTCTTTTCTTTTGTAACAAGATGGAAGAGGAGAAACACAAAACTAAACAAAAAAACAAAAAAAAAAAGAGAAAACACCTAAGGTCTCTGCTGCTGCATGTGTGTTTTCGTTATTCGTATTGTTTATCCTTAAAAACTAGAAACTAAATCAAAATGCACTGTTTAATGTTATTGTTAACGTATTTTTTTTTTCTTTTTCTCTTTTTTCGTTTATTCGCTTTTTTGTTTTTTTTTTTAAAGAGAAATCTTATACATTTGTTTAAAGTGATTCTTTTTTTTTATTCACATCATAGCTCATATACAAAAATGTATATAAATATTTAATTCATATAAGCAATTATATATCTTACTTATCGAGAACATGGGAGATGGGTGGGGGACGGGGGATCAACGCAAATGGGACTGGAGAGGAGAAAACAAAGAGATGGTGACCCGAACATTTTTCGTTTCTTGTTTTTTTTTTTTTTTGTTCTAAATAATAAATTACAAAATAAAGTCTTTGTTTTTTTTTTGTTTATGGAAAACGTGTAACTGAAGAACTGAACTAAACAAAACATAGTGGAACGCACACTCGTAAAACACACGAACGACGACACATGCTTAGGTGGTGGAAATGTTCCTCGGTGAAGCTTACAACTCATCGTGTTCGGCTGATGTGTCTTCTTCCACTTCTGGTACGCCTTCGTCTTTGTCGTCATCATCTTCGTCTTCGTCATCATCCTTGGTGTCGGCGGCGTTTTTCTTAGACTCTTCCTCGTCCCGTTTGCGTTGCTCTTCATCTTGAGCGTCTTTCACTTTCTTTTCGCCAGCCTGGGTATCGGTTACTTTAGCGGCCAATTTCGAGGCATATTCCAGATCATCAGTGATGAGAACATTATCAAAGATGGTGCCAGATTTGACTTGCCACAGATCAAAGCCAATTGTACAGATCTCCTTGCGTAGATAGAGATTCTCATCGCCATTGTTGTATTCTGGGTTAAAGACCTCTGGATGTTGCCATGCACCCTTGTAATTTGGATTGTCCAATTGCTTGGGTTGCCATTCGCCTTTGTATTCTGGATTATCGACCATTGGTGGTTCCCATTCACCGTCCATCTCATCGTCCCAATCTTCTGGTTTAGTGGCATCTGGATCTGGAATGTGTTCTGGTTTGTCCCAATCTTCTGGTTTCTTATCATCTGGATCGGGAATGGTTGGCTACATAAAACAAAAACAAAAAATTATTATTAATTCAACACATGACCAAACTCACGGCAGTGTTAGTGAATTACCTTATCATCCCAATCTTCTGGTTTCTTTGCATTTGGATCCTTGATCTTCTTTGGTGGCAAAAAGTCCCAATCATCTTCCAAGTTACCCGACTCAACTTTCACATTATCGATAAGTACTTCATAGGTGTTGTCTGGCTTCACGATCAACGTGTAGAAATGAGTGTAGACATCATCCTTGCAGCGAATATCTTTGTTGATTAAGTGATTTTTGCCCTTGTAGCTGAAGATCGCATGAACTTTCTTAGTGCCGGGACCGCAAATATCAGGTCCAAACATGATTTCATATGGAGATTCACCATGCATTTCGGTTTGTTCGAGTGAGCAGTCAAACAATTTGACATAACCACCACCACAATCAATGTTCTGTTCGTGTTTCACAGAAAATTGAATGACCAATGGTTTGCCTTCGTTGCTGAATGGATCAAACTTTGTTGAGAGGGCATAAAAGCGAGCATCTTGTGATGTTTGCAGACCTTAAGAATAGAAAGAAAGAAAGAAAGAAAAAATAAATAAATATAAGTCGGGAAGTCATTGAACTTTACTGCAGCTGAGTTGGAGGTGATGGAGACGATAGTTGTTAAATATGGAAATTGAATTATCACATTGAACTTCAAGAAAGTTATGGTGCGCGCTGCTGAAGTGTAGTTTGCGATAATCGTGATGTGATGTCTACACAAACATTTAACCAGTTTGAGGCGTGCTTTGTGTAACTGACTGTTAATTAAACTAATAACTGCAAATGTTAGAATGGCAGATATTCACCTTGGAAGCTTCAAGCAATCAACTACTGACTTCAACCAAAAACCTCAACAACGAGACCAACATACCACTGTCAGGCAGAACGAACTGTTCAAATTTGGCAATGATAGCCAAAGCTTCCGTCCACATGATCAAAACGAAATGAAGACTTATCTGCCGTATTGTGTAAATGTCTGAAACCTTTAGCCAACAAGCTGATTGGTCTAAATCAGTGTGGTTTTAGGCCAGGAAAGTCGCCAACCGATCAGGTTTTCACACTTTAGCAGATTGCAGACAAGATATGAGGCCGCCTATGCCAGAATTTATAAAAACTAGCCATACAGAACCATGTATAGTTCTAGAATTCCTGTCAAACTCGTCTGACTGCGTATATGCTGATGATATTTAAATAATCGAGAAAAATGCAGCTTGGTGTCAGTAGCGAGTTCCTAAACATTGAGTTTGACGGTGAACGAGGGGACAAATCAAAGTACATTCACACCCACCTCGACGTCTCGGACAGAATGTCACCTTAGACAGATATAACTTTACGGCATGTAGAAACTTTGTCTTCCTAGGCTCCGCTATGAACTCAGACGACGACAGCAACTCTTGCTTATTGCTGTTTCTTTGAGATAATAAAGCAATTGAGTAGGAAATCTCTCTCTTTAGCGACTAAAATTGATTCTGGAGAAGCCCCAGTTCTTTTGATCTGCTTAGCGACATTAACCGTGTCAGAGGAATACAAATGCAACGATTTAGATTGCTGGGACATGTTGAGCGGATATACACCATCTTTCCAGCCCGGAGTATCTTCGAATCCACCACTGAAGGCTGCCGCAGAAATAGAAGACCTCAACTCAGATGGTGTGCGCAAATGAATAGGCACATCAACCAACTTGGCGTGCGGAACTAAAGTTCGATACGTTTATTGGTTGAGAAACATCAGGTGACAGGACACATTTGTTATCCTTAGATAGAGCACTTCAGTTCAATTCATGATTGAGTCATGTTGCCAGTTATCAAATGGGTCTTACCACACTCCTTTATGCCAACATAAGTATGAAACGCCTCTTTTAACTTTCATTGAGTTATCTCTGATGCTTATCTACGGTCCATTCATGTGCCCATTTCTGGCAATAGATAGAAACTAACTCGATAGATAACTCGAAAGTTCTTGAGAGATTATATATTATCAAATTACGAGGCAATTAGTCTTAAATCTACTCAATGAGAGCCATCTTATCATGATTTTATGAGACACAAGATAAGATACTCGCGTACAAGTTTGGATTTCTATCTATATCGCTACACAACTATTATTTTCCATGTCCCTGAAGATGACACCAAGTGATAAGAACAACGATAATGTTAAATATGCTTAATAATACCTGCTCTTACCCTAATTAGGTTCCCTTCCCCATGCCAAAACAACACAACTCTATCAATTTGCTTGGGCTTAACAACCCGTAATTATTGAAGCGATAAAATGTTTAATTTTTTTGTAATTATCAACGCCCGCCAACTGTGACACAAACTTACAATCGTAAATTCTGATTTTAATGGAAATTGAATGTCGACACGATCAATGGTCTGAGACAAACAAGAATCAAATGTAAAAGCAATTAATATGCGTTTAGTCGGAATTTTTCGCAGCCGAACTTTAAGTGTGTCAAACTGTATGAGCGACGATTTTGTTGAAATTTGCATTTTTTTTTCTCTTGTCGGTGAAATTAGGAAAGATTACTGGTCTTGAGTTGATGACATTTAAATGAAGAAATTGGAAAGTTTTGCAGCATTTCATGCATCGAATTAACTTTTTTTTTGTTAGAGTTGAGACAAGAAAGATCGTGTTGCACAAGGCAAAAAAGAATTCATAGCAATCCAACGTCAAAACACTTGTTACCATAATGAAAATGAAAGGGAACTTTCTAACATAAATCAGGTGCTCTCGCCATGTGCTAAGGCAGTTACATAAAGGTACGATCGTCGAAAGAAATATGAACTTACACACACTATCAGAGGTCCTTATAGAAAGAATTCGGCTACGTACTAGCAACCTTGACTTAGTGCGTTAGACTGGCTAAGCGAGAGATCACAGGTTCGAACGTTTTTCGCGGCACCAACTCTTGGCAGGTAATGGCAAACCTCCAAGATTGTAATTTACTATGAAAAGGCTTCTCAATCCGGCATCCAGTCGGTAAGAAGACTGTAGGTCTATCCCATTCATGCGAAAAATAAAACATGCACAACATGAATCGTTGGCGAGATACTAGGCTCTCTATCAGCTGTCGCCAAATATTTGCAGGGGCAACGACACGACACACTGCCACTGCGACTGCCCAAACCTCAGTAGAACAAGACAAAAACAGCCCAAGGCGCATACTTCTTCAATGACCCGAGGGAACTGTCATCGTAATGGTATAGGGAGGCGAGCCATATCCTCTCTTTTAATTCATATAAGTACTGGGTGGTATACCACTATGAGGAATACAATGAATAAATGAAGATTCGAGTGAGGCGGCACAATACACCACGTCCCCTCCGTTGCATGGCTGAGAAAGAGTTTGACTTGATCTCTGTTTAGTCTTAATGTAATCATGTAAACTTTTGAAGCCAAGTAGATGCAACAGGACATTAATTTCTGGCCGCAGATTGCATCGTTTATTCAACGGAGAGCCTTCAAATATTTAACATCAAGGAAATTGCCATGCCATTCAACTCATCCTTTATAAAGCACAAAGCAAACAGCACAACGCCCTATAACCACACTTTGGATAAGTGTCTCAATTAAGTTCTCTATCCAATTTAAATGTAAAACAAACATGTTGAAGTGTCACCACGTCGTCAGTCAGTTCGCCCGATTTGAAATCGAAAACCTACAAGTCCATTGACACAAAAACAAATCAATAATCTAACGTGGCAGCAATAAACCGCCTTCTGTTGCCTGATATGCCGGTTAAATTATCGTAAATTAACACTTCCCTCCCAAAAAAAAAAAAAAAAACATGAAAGAGTTGGTGATAACACATTTTTGGTTTAGTCACTTTGCATGACCCACGTCATCGCCCTGATTTTTTTTTTTTTTTTTAAACCGAAAACAATATTCTTTTCTTGGCACAGGTTTTTCCAGACGCAATTTGAATGAACTGAAAACATCCTCCTCCTCATCTTCCGGGTCTTTGTTGTTTAAATTGCGACTCGCATAAGCAAAAAGAATATTTTTTTCTTTTATTACACACCCCAACTAATAACACTTACCTTTATCGGCAACCTCGTCGTTAAAGAATTTTCCAGAACTTCTTATGAATTTTCCAAATTCCTTGCCCGGATGTTTGCTATAAACCCACGAATCCTTCCATGAATCTACAAAAGAATATTTTTTATTTCCAATTAGCAAAGAATTTTTGGTAAGGTAAGGTCTTTCATTTTGATAAATTCCCACGTCAGCAGGAGGGTGTTGATTTCTTTCACAAAAAAGAAAAAAAAAAGATTTTTTCTCCGTGTAAACTCACCATCATTGAAATTTTCTTCGAAATACACTTCGCCACTTATTTGCTGGCAAAAGGCAAGTACAACAAATAATAATGCACACGAGCGTTGCATTTTGTTGTTTTAAAAATTGATCCTTGTTAACTGTTGTAGAATATTATTTTATATTTTTTATAAGAACAAATGGAGAATTAAGAGCAAAAACAAGAGAAACCCACTCACTTCGCGATTCAAAGGACAGACAACGAATAAATGTAGGCAAAAAAATTCTGTTTAAATAAAATGTCAAATGCGGTGCGGTATGTGGTTATCGAGAATGTGATGAGAAAATATATACGATAGACGTTACTAACTTTGTGTACGATATTCATGGGTGTATGAAAGAGATAGTGAAAGGGAGAGTTTATCGTTTTCTACTTCGTACAAAGATTAATGTGGCGACGGAAAAGGGTATGTTATAAGCGGCTTTTGCATGTAATCGAAAGAAACAGAGATAGGGCGTATGACAATTTGGCTTCGGATTCATGCTAGACAGATGGAATACTCGGATTGGATTGAAGTGGACCAATCAGAAGCAACCAACACAAAATTATTTGTAACGTTGACTGTAGGAAAACAATGGCGCTGTTCAAAATTAGTTGTGGTGCCATCTGTTTGTCGAAACGAGTGAGGTGTAGTAAAATGAGATATTCTACTTTTTAGTTTTTTTTAGGAAATTTTGCATGAGAAGGGTAAATTAATTGGAACGAGATCTTTTGATAAAACCAGTTATGGAATCAGTAACACAACTTTGTTGTCTTACTTGTTCGTAGAGTGAGAAATCTCACGGTCCTAGTTGTGGGGGGCGAAAACGCAGGGCCACTTCCACGAAGTGCATCCTCGATGCACCGAAAGGCGAGCTAATAACGAGCGTTGAGCTCATGTGGCCCACGTATCGTGTCACAAAGGTCTAAGCAAAAAGCACCAACGAAGAACAGTTTAAGAACAAGTGGCATCTGAGTTCTCTTCTCAGGAAGGAGGGAACAAAGCAAGGAGGAACCGGATAAAGATCAAAAATTACAGGCGTCATTTGTTGTCCACGAAAAGGATGGACACAAAATAAGCCTCAGACGGACCCTGGTTCTTCCTGAACGGTAGCGCCACCCTACAGTTGTCGTAGCTGTTTTGAGAAGTTATGAAGCCATCAAAGAGCCTAGAAAAATAAGGATTTTCCTGTTGATGACTCTAGCAAAAAAAGACGTTTGTTAAGTCTCCTAACAGACAGCGTGAGTATACGAGCTTGCGAAGATTACAAATCATGACTAGGGTAAGGCGATAGCCACTCACAGCTGAAGCAGAGTTTATTTTAACGCAGACTTGTAATTAGAGGCAAGAAGTCTTGAGTTTTTGAATAGTAAACAGAGCGAGAAGACCACCAAACATTTATTTGAGGTACTACCTCTTCGCAGGTATGACAAACCTGCAAGATCCGCTGTTCGGAGTCGGCAATAAAACTGTAAGTCCCTTCCTTTCGTGGTTATGAGAAGTTAGGCCTTGGCTCTCGATAGGCTGTCGTGCCAAATGTTGATAATTGTTTTGTCAAATCGGAGCTTGATGACAATCGCCATCAAGGTAACATTTGATGACTTCGACCAACTTCTGGACAAAAAGGGCGAACGGTGCCCAAAGCATGGCGGTTAAATTGTCATCAGCAAGTTAAGCTTCAGTCTTTCTGATCAAAACGAAGTGAGGATAGTAACATTCAAGCTAAAATCCAACAAGAATGCTTGCCCTGATGACTTATCGACCGAGACTTCGATGACTTCGCACAGAAAGGAGTGTATGGAGCGGAATCAAAGAAACCTCTTTTATTGGCTAGCTACAGAAGTATCAGTCTGCTAAGCATCACGTACAAGATCGTTTCTGCGTAGAACCCCTAAAACCTTTCGCTAGGTTAGGTTAGGTTAGGATGAAAGAATGATGGCTTCAGAGACCTTTGATGATCGGACATTTAAGATGGCTAGGATACGAATGGAGACCAACGCTCTGGTCCACAGAGTTTCCAAATCTTATCCGGAGAAACAACGCAGTAGGGAAAGGCCTAAGGTGGCACTTAAAAGTAGAATATGGGCTCGTCCAACTTAAAGGTCACAACTTGAATCAGTTTGCCAACTAAAAAAGGCTTTGTTTGAGGCCTTATTTCACGCCGCACTTTAGCACTCCCTAAGTAAGTAGATAGTTCTTGTTGGCTGAACGATTGGGTTGAGTAGCCTCCATAAAAATAACTTCGATGATAGATTTAGGTGTGTAGCTGACACTTTATCGCATCTACTCGTACCACGCCAACAACTCCAAGCTTAGTACTCTTCCGAAGAACTTATTCGGTTCTGTGATTGGTTAAGACCCTGATCATGACAGTCCTGGCCCTCTTCATTCTTCAAAATACTTTCGTCTCTTCAGTGTTGTGCAGAGACGAGGAAACCCACTCCCGATCCATTTTAGGTTCTTAAATGTTTAGGGAAAACTAAGCCGGACTTGCTTCAGTTCGACCACATCCTAGTTTAACACCACAGAGTGTCTACATTTTCCGCACCCCAAAGCCTATAAAATGTCTGTCGGTGAAGCTTACCTAGCACCTTAGACAAATCTAAGTGAGTTCAGCCCACCTTTTGAACTCCAAAAGCTCTTGTATTTGTGAAATATTGTGGAATTGGTTAAGGGGTTGAGCAAGGCCTTGGGCGAAGCCTAGTTATCCCTACAGACACAAATACTCATCCCCTTTAAACTGTTCTTCATCAGTTTAGATCATAGGCTTCAGTTTAGCATAAGTATTCCCTTACAAGCCACGTGCGTATTTGCCTTACAAGAAGTGAAGCTTGAGGTTGTCACCGTCAACGAGGACACCAGCCTTCGATTTTTTTTAAGGGGAATAGCTTCAATGAAGACAAGTTTAATTGAAAGGCCATCTCGTCTATAACAGCCAGTACTCTGAAATTAAATGATAAGGAAAAAAAAACTTTTAAATTTCGTAACATTTTTCAACTGTCATTCATAAATTTGCAACTACCTTGACAGCTGTCAAGTAAACACTACGATTTAAATCAAAATGGAACCGATTTTTTCAAGAAAATCATCCTGAGAGCCAATAACCGAAATTGAAGCATCTGCAACTCCCAAAAGTCCAGAACAATTGTTAAGAAACGTCCTCATTCAAAACCAATGACAGTTTGGTGATGTCTTTGGACTACAAAAATGTGACAGAAAGCTACCATTTACCAGAAATCATCGTATTCCATGTTTAATTTTAGATATTAAATCGGAAAACTTAGGTTAGGTGAGGTTATACTGAAGGATGTAGAGTGCTACCTCACTCGAATCTTCATGGATTTATAGTCGGTTCTCCTCTGTAGGATTCCCATTAGAATTTGTTTATTCTTCATTTACGGTTCACTTCCCTAAACCATCTCCCAAATCCAATGTGATTTTTAGAATGGTGTCACGCAAGACTCCGAATTCAGCCATCGCCCTGTAGTGTTCCAGACGAAGAATGTTATCATATGCGGTCTTGAAGTCGATGAAAAGATGACGAACCTTGCAATTCATTGGTCTTTTTCAGGATTTCCCTTTGTGTGAAGATTCGAGGGCCGGAAGACACACTGGTACTTACTGATTAGGGCTTGAGGCGTTCAATCATTACGCTGGATAGGGTCTGATATTCGGCACTCAGCGGGGATATTCCTTGTTTTTTAGTTCAAGACATAGGATCAGCTTTCTTGGAACGAATATTTCAGTTCCATTCATAAGCCAAACTTGGTTGGTGACTTCTTGCACCGTACCAAGACATAACCTCATAATTTGAAAAGCTCTCCTGTAAAGCCGTCAGAGTCGGAGACTTTGTTATTTTTTTGGCTGCACAAACTTCACCTCGAGTGGTAGGGGGTACTGTTTCATATTTGACTGCATTTGGGCTTGGGTTCTTCTCTTGTCCTAGCACCTGCCTTAACACACTATGACCGGATTTCCTTCGCGAGTCTGCATTTTAAGTGCCAATTGGTTGGAATTTTTATAGAAATTCCGTTTATTGTTGCGCTAACGAGACTCTTCGACTTTCTTGAGTTGAGGAACCCTGAAGCCCTCAAGTTTTTATCTCTTCCCTTCTTCACACAGTCAAGCTAGCATTTTGAAGAGATGTGGATCTCCCGGTTCATTCTAGATTTTTTTGTTTCTGTTTTTATAATTCACTAGTGCTAAAGGGGTTATAAACACCCTTTTGATGCTATTCACACAGCGCTAGTGTTGGTGCAGTGATTTTGCTCCGTGGTTGGTGTCCAAAATGACTGGGGAGAATTATTGTTACTGTTGCCATTGCTTATAATTCACAGTATTTCTTTCGAACATCCCGATGTCATTGGTACGATCAACACTTTCAAGCCATATTCTTGAATGTCTCAGCCGACTTGCTTTAGTTCGACGACAGCCTAGATTAACACCGTAAAGGAGACGCAATACCTCTGGGTTGGGTCGGTTCTAACCTTCCATTTCTGTCCCACAAGTTTCTATTGCATGCATATAGAATTTGATAATTACCCTCCTCGTTCAAAACACCATCTGCCGAGTAGATCAAACTCATAATCCAGATCCTGCCTAGACTGTTAAGACTGCCATCTATGCGTAGAATTACTAGAAATACAGAAAATTATTTCGTAAATTTAAAATTTCATTAAATAATTTCACACACACTTAATTTTTCATTTTAATTTTATTCGATTTAATTCTTTTTCTTTTGGGGGTTTTTGTTTTTTTTTTTTTCTTTTTTTTTCGAACAAATCAAAAATTTGACGAAAAGACCCAAAATGTCAGCCATCTTCATTGTGTTCATCGTTGATTCACTATTCACGGGATGAAAAAACAAAAAAATTACATTTCGATTGTTATTTTCTCTTTAGGCAAATTAATACTTGTTTTACAATTACAATTACATATTATTGAATAATTTATGTAGATTTTTACTTAATGAATTGTTTTTTCTTTTTTTTTTTATGGTTAAAGTTTTTGCTTATACAAATTTTGAATTTTATTCATCAGAATTGGATTCATCCTCTTCATCTTCGTTTTCTTCGTCTTCCTCGTTTTCGGCGGCATCATCATCAGTTGAATCATCCTTCTTTTTTGAAGGTCGTCCACGTCCTTTGGCGGTATTCAATTTTTTCGATTGAGCCTTGTTTCCATTCTTTTTAGTTGTACCCTTAGGACGACCGCGACCCCGTTTCGCTGGTGTCTCCCCATCATTATTGGCAGCAGGTTTATCTTCTTTTTTAGAATTCGACGATACATGGGTACGCTGTGGAAGGGATAGTAAAGGATACAAGTTAACATATTGAATTTTTTATTCAATCTAGATCTAAGCTTATCATAGAGGTCTATCTACTGGCCTATCCATCATCGTATACACTGACGGCTTTAACATCACATACACTGCAACAATGCGATCCTATATCTTGTAAGAACTACCGAGGCATATCCTTGCTTGATGTAGCCTACAAGATCCTGTCTAGTGTACTGTGTGAACGTCTAAAGCCATTCTGCACCACACTCATCGGCACCTATCAGTGTGGCTCCTGGCCCGGCAAATCGACGATAGATCAAATCTTCACACTGCGGCTAATCTTGGAAAAGATCAACGAGTTCCAAGTCGATACTCACCATCTTTTCATCGACTTCAAAGCCGCATACCACAGCATTATGGCCGAATTCAGGGTCCCGAGAAAACTGATCCGGTTGTGTCGCGGCACGCTTGAAAACTACCAATGCACCGTGTGCAGCTTGGGAACAGAACTTTCGAACTATGCCAAACATGCACCAGATTTCGGCAAGGAGAAGCGCTGTCATGTGACTTTTTTAATCTTGTGCTGGAACAGATAGTGCGAAAGACCGGTCTAAACACAGCAGGCACTATATTTAACAAATCCATCTAGCTGCTGGGATACGCAGACGATATCGATATCATCGCCCGTTCCCAGCGTGCCATTATTGAGGCTTTTACGTCAATAGAAGAACAAATCAAACGAGTTGGTCTTTTGATGGACGGGGATAAACCCAAAAACCGATCCGACAAACAACGTCTAGGACAAAATCTAACAATTGACAGCTACTCCACAAATGACACCCTTGTGGAGATTAGAAGGAGGGTAACCTTAGGCAACCGCTGCTACTACGGTTTGTCCAAACAACTAGGGTCCAAATCCTAACTCGAAAGTCCAAAATCATGCTCTACATAACCCTATTCTTGCCAGTCTTGCTTTATGGAGTTGAGTGCTGGACGATAAGAAAGACAGCGGAGCAGATCTTGGGATCCTTCGAAAGAGAAATTCTATGTCGAATATTTGGTCTTGTCTGCGAGGAGGAGGAGAAGATATAACCGCGGACGCCAGAAACCTTGGTCTAGTAAACTGGAAGCAGCGTGCCTGAGACCATAAAGAATGGAAAACGACATTAGTTCAAGCTGAGACCCTCCAAGGGTCGCTGGCCTGATAAGTAACTGCAATCGAAGCGTTAGATGTTCTTTAAGAGCGTCTCACATAGCAGTCCATCTGATCCACCGCCTATACCACCACACTGCAACAACCCATCGGTAGAACTTGAAATTCACATAGAAACCCTTTGGTTACAGTCTGCCAAACGCTTAACTGAAGATTAAGCACAGATTTTGTGATCTATACCAACTGCCAAGCTGTGATCAGATCTCTTGTATCCGAAACAACTTAATCTAGAACTAACCAGCTAGATGCACAATCTGTTGGGTTCCAGGTCATAGCGAAATTTTAGGGAACTGTGCTGCTGACGATTTAGCCAGACAAGGCTCTCAAGGTACAGACAGTACGAAGCGCGACCATTTCAAAGCGCCTATGTCGTTTGTTGAACACTTGATTCACAGCGATGCTCTGTGGAAAGCAAATCATACAAAGATGGAAACGCCTTGACTACTGTAACAATTCTAGGCTAATCTGGCTTATCCTCGATACTAAAAGATCGACTTAAAAGAGACCGGGTCTCCAAACTATCCAACAGGGTACTGCATCCTAGGCAGGCATGCTCAGCGTTTAAGTATTGTATGCTACGATTTCTGTAGGAGCTCCAGAGACGAGGAAGGGGAGGAACCTATTGTGTGTGGAACGCGAGAGTAAAGGCGCAACCAACAAGATAATACAAAGGAATTTTTCATTCAAGACTGTTGGGCAAATCTCTGGATTGCAGCATCACTCGTAGAATCCAAAGAACCTCCTCACGAAATAGGCTCTTGGTAAATCCAGAGAGCAATTGAGTCTGAATGTGGGACTTATTACGGGAAACATTAACCTCATTGGCAGCAGGTTACAAGCACATATATGGACTGGGACTAACTGAGACTCATCGAGAGAGCCTAGCCAAAGCGTGAGAGAAGATTATGAGGTCTATTTGGATACCTGACCTGAAGCATTTCATAAATAAAGGAATCAATTACATCCTGGCGTTCAACAAGGAAACTAGAAGATTCTCCTGATCACACGTAAGCTTGTGTCCATCCAGTTTCTTTAAATTTTTCCCCATACACATGCCAAGCCTGATCTATTACTACTCCAAAGTGGTCCCTTGTACTACCAAGGAAAATTGCCGAGTAGAGAGCAGAGTTGGCAGGCATTTCCATAATGTGGAGTTTACAGTGAGTGCTCACATCAGTCATCACGAACAAAAGCAGAACACTCACAACAAGAAAAAAAATGACACAGTGTCTTCACCTCTAGACAAGTGTCCCATCCCAAAAAGTTGTCCGCAGACTTCCCTGCTTTAGTGACAGCAAAGATGCCACTTACAGATGTCCAGGAGAATACTTTTTGTCCGCCTGCATCCAGGAGAGTCATGCCACACACAATTGTGTTCGTAAGAGTCGCAATCGTCAATGGAAGCCCTCACAGAGGATCCATTAAGACCCAATGTAGGTTGCGATCCTGAATAGTCTTTCTCTGAGCCTGAGTCTGGCAATCTTATTTGCTGAGATCCAAGAATGATCTGGGACCCAGACAAGAGTCAAAGTCTTGCATTCACGAACTAAACTGGAAGTAGTCAAAGGATTAAGCAATAGCCTGGCTGTCTTGACAGGTATATGTACATATATATGTAGATATTCTGACCCGTCATGGCCATTTGGCTAGAAGGGAATATTGGTGTCTTCCACACTGACACTAGACCCTTTTACCTACAGGAGCCACCATACCCTTCATTCCTGGCCAGATTTTGGCCGGGGCCAGTCCTGAACGCAAAGCAACTTAATTCTTCATATCTCACATTAGGCAATGTCTCGAGAAATAGACTTGAAAAGTTGTCAAAAATCAGCTAAACATCTGCAAGGAAACTGAGGTATGTTCAATGGCTCGTCTTTGTGTCTCTAGACTAAGAAGACAAAAAACACAGTCTTGCCTTGACGAGATGTAATAGAAAAGGTCTTCCAGAAACTATAAATCGCAAAGATTTCAAGTTAGTTTCAATCGTCGTTTTAAATGGTCCAGTCTTCAAAATCACCCCAAACAACTACCTAAGGGAAGACATGCTGTATGGCATAAAGAAATAAATGATTCAATTGGCTAGCTTTTGTTGGCTTATACTTTTATTCAAAGTCTTCTGAATCTTATTTTGAATTTAAAAGATATGAAGGTTACAAATTGACATTTACCTTTTCGGCAACTGATGAGCGTCCGCGCTTTTTAACCTCAACGTTTTCAGAATCCGACATGATGACTGGAGATTGATTTATTTTAAATTTTAGAACCCTAAAAAAGAAAACAAAAATTAGGTTATGTTGCAATTAACAAATTTAAAAAATATTTTCTATTTGAAGAACTTTTACGAATTTTACTCTACGAAAAACTCTCACTTGATCATTGGGTCTTAGTAGAAGCTTCATTACTTTTACTAAAGTTTGGTCTCTTCATGACTCGAATGCTACAGCCTTCGGCAAATAAGATTCTACCTAGAGGGTAGACAAAAACAGATCTTCTAGACTCTAGATCCTATACCAAGCAATTACTGATGCATATCTTTGAGTCTTCAGAAGGATGTAATCTCGAAACAGTTTTTCGTCGCCTTATTTGAAAACTCTTCGTACCCAATTTTCTCGTTCCGACCCTACCCCAATCTCCCGAATTCCAAACCCGATAAAGCTGAGCAGCCAGTAACACAGTGAGGATCATTGTTGCAGGCGTTGGATTCTTGAATATTCCCTGATCTCGTGCGATTAATGTGAGGCACTCCTCCAATATTATGGAGGCCCGGACGTTCCGAGGGGTCAACATCGACTCGAAAACTATCATGTTGTACCCAAGGTACGGTTGGGGATATTCCATAACCCGTCTAGCGAGTTTTATGTCGGACGGATACAATCGCAAGAGGTCCTATGTTGCCAGCATCAAATATGTTGTGCCAAAATTGCTTAAAAGCCATCAAAAAAGGTTCCTGGTTCCGTGCCGGCAAGAAGCTAAACAAGACGCATACAAAGCGGTGGTGCAAAGAAGAACTATAGCTGCCCTCAAGCTCTACGACAAGAAGAGAAGAGACGAACACCGGCTTCTCTGAAGGAAGAAACATAAGAAGCGCAGCGCGGTCGAGGAATTAGAGAGATGCTACTGCAGGAATGAGGTTCGGAAGGTCTACGAGAAGAAGAGAAGAGACGTACACCGGCTTCTCTGGAGGAAAAAGCATAAGAAGCGTCGCGCGGCCAAGTCATTAGAGAAATGCTACTGCAGGAATGAAGTTCGGAACATTTACCAACAAGGTAAAAAGAACATGTTTAGGCTACACAGTCTAAACTGAAGCTTGCAAGAACGATAGATAGAACATCGCCAACAACGAACAGAATCCCTCTATCAGGCAGATCAATACCCGATCCTCAAGATAAAAGACCCTCTGCGCTAACTAGAGAAGCATCAGTCTTCGTAATATCACCTACAAGTCCTTGTCTGCCGTGTTGTGTGAGTGTCTGAAGCCAATCGTCAACAGCCTGATCAGTCCATATCAGTGTGGTTTTAGGCCAGAAAGTCCACGGTCTTGGAGAACAAACCCAGGAGCTTTAAAGCGCTACCCACTACATTTTCATCAAATTTAAGGTCGCGTATGACAGCATCCCTGCGAAACTGATCCGTTTGTGATCCATTAAGGTCGGCAAAGACCTCACCGAGACCTTTGATATCAAAAAAGTATCTTGACAAGACGCCGTGCTGTCGTTCTTGAACGAAAAGTGCAAAATCCATAAGGCAGCACCAGATGCCAAGTATTTCAAAATTCTCTGCAACTACTTACGTACACCGAATATATTGAAATCATTGGCAGAACTCAGAGAGTATTGTGGCCAAAATAGGGCAAAACTACGGACAAAATGCCACAGTAGACAGCTTAAGCTTCGAGGCAGTAAATGACTTTACCCATCTCAGCTCTGCTATTACTTCTGACAACCATATCTAATCGCGCATGAAACGAAGAAAACCTCTTGCCACTCAATGTTTCTTTAAGCTGAGAAGACAACTAGTAAGTAGTAAGGCTCTATCTCAAACAACTAAGGAAACTCTATATAAGACTCTTGAAATTCAACTGAAGCATAGACTCTATCAAAGCTGGATGAAGTTATCCTTAATCGCTTCGAGCGAAAAATTCTTCATAAGATCTTCGGTCCAGTTTCCGTTTACAGACTTTGGGCTATGTTTGAGATGCGTAGGACATAAAGCATGAATATCGACATGTTCTTCGAAACTAAACCGAAGGGACAACGCAGTAGAGGGAAGACCTCTTCTAAGATGGCATTCACAAGTAGAAGGCGACCCCAACCAACCTAGAGTGAGCAACTAAAGACAAAGAACGAAGGCCTAGACTAACCGGAGTGGTCCAGGTTCACCTCAAACTGTAGCTCTACCTAACACAAATACATATGTATGTAAGTACCTACTCGCCGATTCCTCACAGTGGTGGGACTCCCTAACAATATCCAACAGTTTGGCTACCCATGGTTCCTGTACTGATTTCCCCTATTCGACTTGTGAATGGATTTGTTAAATAAAATCTGCACAAAGAAAAAGGATAAAGAGTAAGAGAAAGAGAGTAAAAAGCCAAAAAAGATTGTTTACAGCAAAAAAAAAAAAAAAAAACCGCTCATTCTCCAAGCGCATGATTTAAGTTCATGTATCTACAACAAAGTATCTTGCTATTGAAATACCCTATATACATTTGCTAATAAATTAAATTTTATGAATTAAACTTTTATACAAACGAATGTGTGTATAAGTGTGGCAAAGAAAAAAGTAAATAGAGAGAAAAAATAGTCGAATTTAGAAACATAATATAGGTTAGGTACTAGGTAGTCCTTGTATGATTTTATGGTCTTGCCCAAACCGCCCCACTTGTACATTATTCTAGAACAGAGAACCGTGTGTTGGAAGGAATTCTCATAAAATTTTATTGACAGTGTGGTACTCCTTTTATCTATCTAGTTCTTGGTTAAGAACTTCACTTTTTTTTTTTCATCTTTTGAATCTTGTTTACTAAGTACTACCATGGATGATGAGGACTAGGATGATGATGATGATTATGTTTCCACATCTGTTAGCTGTTATGGGGTACAGTTTCCACAAGAAATTCAAATCGATATTCAGATATCTTTTCAGTTTAGATACATTTTTTTCTAATTATTATGCAAAGAATTCTTTTCATGAGTTACATGGATTTCATCTCATGGATTGTATAAGTGAAAGCTCTTTTTTTTTCTATTGTTACACTAGTGGGTTGATGGTGAGTATCTAATGGATTCATTATTCACATCATCCGCAGATGAAGCACATAAAAAAAAATTTAGGATACACTTTTCGAAAAAAAAAAACGAGTTTCTAGCTAACGAACATTTTTAATTTTTTTTTTTATAAACTCACCGAGTAATTTTTTATACGAAAAAAAAGCAACTATCTGAACAGTTTTTTTTTCCACTTGGAACCGAAAACCGAAGCGTTCCTACTTGTATCGCGCTTTTATCTTTTGTGTCTGTATACCAGTGTTGAGAATGGCAGCAAACTCTACGCTTTGGATTGCACTCCCAAATGGAGTATACACCGTCAACTTTTATTTGTTTTTTTTTTTGGCTCAATACGCAGATGTACAGATGTATGTAAAGGATGTAGATACATAAAAAAATGGAGCTATAACTTGTATACATAGGGGGAATACGCGCATTTCATTTGGAATAACAAGAATAGATGAGAATGATTCTATGGATTGTGTGTGCGTCCTTGCCATTTATATTCTTTTGCCCACCCCCCATTCTCACAAACTTAGAGATACATTTACATATGGACATGTAGATACATTTGAATCTGAAGAAATTGTATCTATAGCCAACAACTGATGCTGTGTGTGCCATAAGTTAAGTTGGAGAATAACTTTTGTGTATTGTTTTTCTTATCCTCTGTAAAGAGAGTAAAGCATGCTTCGACCATTGAACAGGAATAGGAACAGGAATGGAACTATCCATGCAGAGGACGAGCTGCAGATGCCATAATGTTATTTTTATTTACATTCTAAGCCAAAAGTTTGAGGACATCAGCTTTTATTTGTGGATGGAGACGAGACTCGGTTGTTATTGTTGGGTTTCCCGGTGCGGGTGGTGAATTAGTCAGACAGGGCTCTCAATGTACAAACAGTAGGAAGCTGGGCTTATTTGTCCTATCTTGATTCTAGGAGAGTTAAACAGAGCTCTCGCAACTAATCAATATCCTAATAGGGCACTGCATCCTAGACAGGCATGCACAGCATTTGGGTATTGTATGCAATTAATTTGCCAAAACTGCACAGACGAAGAAGAGGAAACATCTATTGTGCGCTACCTCTGAACGTGCCTCGACCTTGCGAACATCAGGAAAGCCACCTTAGGCGAGTACTTCTTTAGTAATCCAAATGCTCTGAACAGTAGGTTGCACGAGTAGAATGGGCTCTAATCCTAACACTTACAGTGGTATCACCATAGCCCTACTTTTGGTCTTAATGTAGCTATTTTTAGAGGACCACTTCGAACTAACTAACTGCTTACGACTCAGAGTTTGAATGTAGGCAATCAATGACGCTCATTGGTGAACTCTTCCTTGAGCCGGGGCAATTGCAGTGCGGTGCTGAGGACCTAGTTTATTGGACATATCAACAGGTTGTTCTCTAATAGTGCGCTCCAACCCACGCTGACCAATCGTTCCGATACAAACGTCCATATGTTTGATGTGATGTCAAATGTCTGAGAAGAAGATGGTTAGACCACCTGAGTCAATTTCGTGGCATTCCCCACCATCTGTTCCCGGCCACGCTACACACATTTTCGCTTCGCCAGTATCTTTTTGATTTTTCAGGTCTCAATAGAGATATTAAGTTTAGGGCTACACGTACCATCCAGCAGACCCTGTGGCAGGACGGACCACGCTCAGAAAAGCTAAGAAATACAACTCAAAGTGATGATAAGCTGGGGTCGAATTACGGCATCAGTGATCGAGTAACTCGTCACGTAAAATAGGGGATGATTACGTCGGAATGAACGTTTATACGTAATAATGCTCATTTTTACGTGACGAGTTACTCGATCACTGATGCCGTAATTCGACCCCTGATTACAAGAAACAGCAAACGAAGTGGACTCGAAATTCGATCCAGTTCAAACACTCTAGCGATGCGGCTTGCGTTCTGGCAAGTATACTTTCAATTACATGTCCTTGCAGAAGACTGTCTACGTGAGTACTACAACGTCGGCTTTAAAAAAGAATGCGAAGCCCAACAGAATGGCAAATGGACATCCCGACTTGCACCTTAAGTCCAGCCACGGATTGATAAACGTCGCAGTGAACTGTGTCTCCACAAAACCTAGTTCCTGACGGAACGTGGATGCCTTCACTCCTACTTGCATGAATAAAATCACGATGATTGTTCACGATGAACAGATTGCATCGCCAAAAACATGATCTTCCAATGGCAAAGATACGCCGGCATAAATGGTGTCCGCAGTCGAAAAGGAATCATTTCTAGAGAATATGATGCATCTAGAGCTAATGTTAATCGGGTAATAAAAGCCCAACAGATGGCTTCGTTGAACTGAAACACTTCTGTCATCCCTCTTTGGTTTGGCTCGACCATCTCTGTCACAACTTTGTTTACATGTCAACTGTCAACAATTTTCCTTCTAGTGTTTCCTAAATAAATCGCCATTTGTTTGTTTACCCGTAAATATAACAAAAAGAGAAGTAGCTGTGGAATGCAACGATACACAATAGAGCAACGTTTCATTATTGTAAAAACTCATTACCAGAATGGTGAAAACTATACGCTGACACATCGTAAAGTTTGTGCACTTTTTGGTCGAGAAAATGCACCAAATCGGACGACAATTATAAAGCTGATTGAGAAATTTGAAAAAGTGTTCACATTGATGGACCAAACAACTGGTGTCCTTCCCCGTCCGGTGGGGTCAATGGCGAATATTGCTGCAGTAAATAAAAGTGTCGCGGTGAGTCCGTTAACATCAATTCGAAATCATGTACAGCAAATAAATATCCCGAGAAGTTTCCTTCAGCGTATTCTCACCAAAAGACCTGCAATTCGATGAAACTTAAATTGACACAAGAACTCAAACCAAACAGCCCATTCCAAGCGTCGAGAGTTCGTCAATTGAGTTCTTGAGAACTAAGAGGTGGACGATAGGCTTGCAAAGAAAATCATTTCCAACTTGATGTCTTCGTTGTGTATTTGGGGCACAGAAAATCCTTGAGTTAGCCATGACGAAACGATTCATCCTTGACGAGTTACTACTTAGGGGATTTGATATCTTAAAATTCGCTTTTGTAAAACTTTTTTTCTTCAAAAAACTTTCGATTATATCAGGGATTCTATGTACCTTGTTTATGGTTGCATGCTTGCTTCTGAATCCAAACTGGTGATCAGGGATAAGATTTGGTTCCTTCAGTAACCAGCTGTAAACGCTTGAATAATATTCTCTCAAAGATTGGGTGTAGACGACTTCTTGCTGTTTTCCTGGTTTAAGTCTGTTTTAGCAGGTTACACAGATGATTCAAGTGCGCTCTGCACTGTGGAGCACAACTTTGTTGCCATTTCTTAAAGTGCCTGTCCATTTGAGAGTACTTTCGCTGATAAACTCTTGAGTGTTACACTCGGCTATCCATTTGAGCCGAATTTTGGGAGTCAATTTCCCAAGAGTACTCTCATAACCGTGTCCATTTGATATATTCCTTCTGTTAGTTATTAGTTGGAAGAAAGGTTGCAGCTGTTTTAATTATTGGCGCTGTTCTTAAAAAAGGAAAAAGACATTCGACTGAGGAGCCAATCCTGTACTTCCCGTGCGTTATATCACAACAAAAAGTGCTTCCACAACGTGCTTGCATTGTCCAGCACAAAGCATTTCTTCAAATATCTCAGCTTTGGACCCATTTTATTGCCCTCATTCACCTAGTTGATCAACTAGTGTGGTCTTGGCAAACAAATCTGTTGCTCAAGTTGTTGAACTGCCTTTTTTGGTTTGGTTGGCGAAGGAGTTGATAAACGCTTTGTTACCCTCGTACACAAGGTGAAGTATCGGAAGTTGAATTAAAGAAACTGAAAACTCTTTGGTATTCAGAAAAGCGTATCGGAAGTTGAGCACGAAGTTGGGTGTACCCGGCAGACTGTCCAACAAATGTCCCTACTCGTCTGTTGTCGAAATCAAATACGTCGCCATAATTCGCCACATGGTAACAAATCTTCAAATACTCATGTACCACACAGCAGTGAGTTCATCTACACCGTGCTTCAATGAAAGCCAGTACGCAAATTTCTTCGTACTCAATACAACTTACACTAACCAAAAATTAAAAAAAAATTTAGCAACGAGTTGAAGAGATAATGTGCAGCACATTATCTTGCTCAATGCGATGCAAAACCATGTCGAACGAGCAATGTGAGGCAGTACACTTGTTAAGAAACGCCGTAGCAACGATCTCCAACGGGTTGGTTGGACAAAATTGAAAGCTTCGTCTGAATTGAATGCGTTGAACTCGAAATTGATGAGTTGGGCTCGTATAGTGTACGACGAGCATTACAAGAGAGCTTCAAATTGAAGATGCTCAACAATTCAAAGATTTTTGCCGTTTGACATCCAGTCAAATAGAAGATGTAATACAATCCGTTGGGCCCACTATTTTTAAAAAGGGTATTAAATGAGAGGACGTCATAGTTTTCCACAAAGTTTAAATAGACTCATATTTCTCTATGAGTTGATTTGTTTCCTCCGATGTCCACTGTTTTGCCATGTTGACGACTCTCGACAGCTATTCGCAAAATACGAACTGTGGGGATTTTGTGAGCTAATCTCCAATAAGTGATCAAAATATGTGTCTACTTGCGAGTTTGCTCTCGAGAGCGGGTTGAGAGCTGGGGTCGAATTAGTGGTCGAGTAACTCGTCACGTAAAAATGAGCATTATTTCGTATAAACGATCATTCCGACGTAATAATGGTCATTTTTACGTGACGAGTTACTCGATCACTGATACCGTAATTCGACCCCTGTTCGCTGCATTTACTTTCAAATGGACACGCATCTTTACGCGTTTTTCCCTGCCCCTTTACCATTTCTTTTATTTCCGGGGGATATTTTGTGGGTTTTTTTTTTCTTCGTAAGGAGTATTATTCGATTATACGATTTGATTAAGGCTCCTGCAGTGGTACTCTAACTTCAATATTCGATTTCCTTCTGAAACCCTTCCCAATTAGTATTTTTGCACAATTAGTTTCGCTAGTTCTCGCTTTTTATTAAGGATTTTGCTAATTGTCAGGATAATGCAATGTGATTTCGATTTTGAAAAAATGTGAAACATGTAAACCTAACGTTAATCGAAACGCAAAAACCCAACAGATGGCTTTGGTAACTTTTGAAACGCCACTCATATCATTATTACTGTCATCTCTTTCTAATACTGCTCTCCCATCTCTGTCTTTCGATCGAAATTAAAATTCAACTTGTGTTTACCGGCGCGAATATGCGAACATGCCAACAGTTTTCTTTCTGGTGTTCGTCAAATAACTTCATTTGTGTGACCGTGCTCTCTGAACGAAAAAAAAAATAATTTAATTGATTCTAAATTTATATCATCCAACAAATTTTAATTCACAAGTAAGTATTTATTATTCAATTGATATATACCATTCCGATAATGTACATATTATTTGTAGAAAAAAAAAGAAAATTATTATCGACAAAGTTTCTTTGTAAAACCCCAACCCAATTGCAAAATAAAGAGAAAAAAAATAATAATGGCGTTGAATTTTCAGAGTTGGCGTCAGCTTTTTAATTTTTTGCAAATATTCTCCGTCCATCTATGAATTTTTTATTAAATTCATAATTTTTCTCAATTTTTTCTGCATATTTTAATAATTTTTTCATGAAAAATTGAATTTTTTTCAATTTTTCTTTCTAAATTGGCGCCAATTTTTAAAAGTGAGTACGTACACTTTCAATTTTTTCGATAACCAAGCGGTGGAAAATTGAAAAAAAAAAGTCTCAAAGAATATATTTTTGTATAAATAATTATTAGCTGTGTGCAATAAATTAGAAGCAAATTGCAATCTTTATGAATATTTTATGTACTTAATCATTTTTTTTTTATGGTCGCTTTGGTTTTGTTAAATTAAATTAAGAAGGGTAAGCGGAAGATGAGGGGTTAATATTTTGTCGTTCTTTTTTCACACTCATTCGCGTGCATATAGGAATAGGGTGCGTTGTTGTGTCTTACTACTACATATGTACGTAGTTTTCGTCGATTGTGATGCTATTTTTCGTTGGGAGTTTTGCATTTTTATTTTTGAAAAGTAACTGCTAGTGCTGGTTTTTTTTTATCGTTGAATAGGTTATGGCATCGGTTGAGTTGTGATTTTACAAACTCTATTATACCTACACGATACAATTTGTTGTCTGTCCAAACGATCTGGTTGTATACGTTTGTAACTTTGTTTGGTTTGTTAGAGAGTGGGACAGATTTAGGCTATCGCACGACCTATCCCATTATGTGTGGCGGTATCTGTCCGAACGTGTAGTGCATAAAGCGACGGCATTCGGACGCCGTTTCGTTTAAGGACAATTTTTACCGACACAAAGGGGATTTTATAAAATTTTCGAGTTAGAGTTTCACGAGACCTAGGAATCCAGGTGTTTCTTGCAGTTTACAATGAGTGTATCGGTATTCGTCAAATGTTTCAACAAATTCATTTTCGATTTTATTGCGCATAAAGACAAGCCTCTTGCCAAATGCCAAATTACTCATGTCTTATTTTCCTTCGTGGGTATAGGGTCCTACACGCCATCGCGTTCTTACTTAAGGTGGCACTACAGTCAGGACTGGACCTGGGCCTCAACTAACAAGCGTCTCCTTTAGTTGCAAACGTTAAATTGGTTGAGATCCTCTTTCCACTTCTGTGGGGTCTTCTTCTTCAGCGCCTTCTCTCGGGGGTGGATTGGGGGAGCATTGTTGTCAATCCGGTCTACATGACCCAATCACCTCAGTCGTCAGAAACTATGGAGTGTCTATTGCTTCTACTTATGTGAGATCGGGAACATCTTCAACTGATATTATTGCAGATCACTTGACTGCATAGTTGTGTTAAGTATGGTATCCACGAAAATCCCAGTACTCTTTGTTATATTTGTCATGCGGTGGAAGAAAAAATGGTCGTAATCTTCTCCATTCACCGTCTATACAAACCGGAACGAATTTTCCTCTCAAAATAGCCAAGATATGTATACCTTATCCATTTTTAACAAAGTTCATGGTTCATTGCCATAGAACAGGACTTCTTTAGTTGTTCTCGAGAGGGTTTTGCTGTTCAATTGGCTTTCTGAACCCAAAGAAGCAACGATTATTCTTCGTTCGACCTCAACGCCGATGCTGTTTGAATTAAAAGCGGAATCTAAATAGACAAGTCCCAAACTACCACATATCTGTCTACGGTGATGTTCTGTCCGAAAGTGTCACCGGCATCACGCTGCATTCCTTCGATTATGTCAATATAGTCAGCGTATGCGACTGTACCTCTGGTTTTGGTGGGTGAGTTTTGCATTTTTCTTTCAAAAATTATGTTAGAGAAATCGCATAAAAGCGCGTTAGATCCTTTTTTTTACATCAAAGGTCTTTAGTGACCTTAATGGAATAGCGTGTAGGAGTTTGACTGGAATGCCAAAACTAAACATTGCTCTGTTTAGCTAATCTCTATAGACTCTCTCATATCCGGCCACTAAATCATTGAAAAAGTTGTGTGGGGATCGATTTGAAGCTCCTGAAACGACTTCAGGCGTTCACACAACACGACACATGAGAGCCAGTCCAAAGGAACTCGTGTATCACTGCCCTTAGGATAATAAACTAATTTATACGTACACATTAATTATAAAGAAAAAAATATGAATTTGCCTTGTGGAACAACATTATACGATATTTTACAACTTTTGGCGGAATGAAAATTTACACCAAAAGTCTGTGACATGTTTGTGAGCCGTGTAGAGTAAATGTTAAACGAATCGGAAAAAAAAAACCAATAGATGGCTCCGCGTTCAACTTAAACCTCGAAACACTGGTGTCATCCCTCTTTCGCAAAGCAGCTCCTATCGCTGTCTTTCTTTCGAAGTCAGTTGTGTTGTTTTTGTTTACCGGCGCGAACATAAGCAATAAGCATACCAACAGTTTTTCTTTTGGTGTTCGTTAGATAAGTCGCATTGAATTTATCTTCATACAATTTTTCTTTTGTTTTTTTTTTTAAAGTGTGATTAGAGAATATTGGAAAATAATTGTGAAATTTAATTAATTCTCTTCAAATTTATAAATTTACAAGTAAGTGTTTTATATTGATTTATCAATTGTGTAACATGATGCATTGACGGAAAATTTACATCTTGTCCTAGTCACTTGCAAAAAAAATAAATAATAATGGCGTTGAATTTTAAAGTTGGCGTCATCTTCGTTTTACCTTTTTGCACACACTTAGCGCCCATCTATGAATTTTATCTTAAATTCATAATTTTTCTCAATTTTTTGTGCATATTTTTTGAATTTTTTCACAATTTTTCATGAAAAATTGAATTTATTTCTTTAAATTGGCGCCAATTTTCACCACAATTGTTTGGTTTCTTTTTTTTTTTTTTTTTGAAAAACAAACGGGCGAAATGAAAAACGAATGTGAATTCGATTTTTATTTTACTTTGTTTTCATTTACTCTTTGTGTAAATGCTCTGGGTAGCTAGATATCAAGTATGAAAAATAGTTCGAAGGGTGAAAAAAAAGCAAGCGCGCAATGCAAGAGGGTTAATTCAAGTTTCTTTGTTTTTTTTTTTTTGTTTTTTTTATGCATACATACCTACACATATGCATTTAGTTTTAGGTTTCCCATAAATTGATATAATTTTTGTGGCATTTTTCATTTTTGAACAACGCTGTGAGATTTTTAAACAGAGTTTCCAATCAAATAGAACGATGTACATACACTTCAACAATGAGTAACTTAATTAGGTCTCTCGTGACCTAGTTGTTGATGTACTTCCATGTATCTTTTATCATCCACTCTTGTTAAATTAAGGGAAGAATATCGGACCTCATATAAAAGTCGTTTTTCAAGAAACAGTCTTATTGACCGGACCAAGGAAGTCTAGCTATGGCCTTCTACTTTTTCGAAAAGCCATTGACATTAGCCGTGTTTTTTTGATAACTATATTCACTTCAGTCAAAAAAACGATCTATACTCACTTCATCCACAGTAGCAGCCGCACCAACCAATTGGTTTGCGGCTCGATTTCTTTTTCTTCGTTTGACTGTTTGCAAATGTCAAAACCGAGGAAAAGCAACAAATACGATCGGCTTAAGGCTAATTTATGAGATTTTTCGTGCTCTGGTGGTCAACTTATGTAGTTCTATCCTCACTTGCTGCTATTGGGAAATTTATCCCCACTTGGTGTGTTGTTGTTGCTTTGTGTATAAAACTGGGCTGGGCATACAGCTATCAAAAAAACACGGCTATTTATATGGACAAGGCAAGCTGCTTAATAGCCCCGCCACTTCATTCAAAGTAGTAAAGTCAAAACTTTGTCGTACCGAGCTCAAAACACTCATCGCGTCCCGGAATAAAATGGTATTCAAAGGAACGAAATGGCGGGAGAGTTACAAAGCTAGAAAGGGATCAGAACAAGACTTATTATTGGTCGATCACTCAGTACTGTCCCCACTTATTTGGGACGAAGAAAACCAGGGCGTTCACACGAATAGAAGTGATTCTCAATTTTTATTGCTAAATTTCAAGATAGAATGCGACGTTTTTTTTTTGTTTTTTTTTTTTTAATAATTCACTAGCGCTAAAGGGGTTATGAATACCCTTATGATGATGACGTTGGAGCAGATGTCTTATCAGCGGAACTGCCTTCCAGATTGTTCGTGTGTATTCTAGGCAGTTACTATGTACATAATTCTCAGCTCAAGGACATAGGAATCTTTATTGACAGGCTACCATCAAAGCGCTCCATTTACATACCACGTCCTCTAAATTAGTAGAACAGTGTAAGAAAATGATAACCCTTCTCTGGGTTCCTTGCAGACGCGCTATCCAGGTGTGACTCAACATTTGATGATTATCTTGCGGAGTAAGCCTGCTTCCCAACGACCATCGAAATGTAAGTCATCACCTTTCCGGCCAATGTAACCGTGTTGTCCTTCTTCGGGGTGGGTTTCTCACCATTCACAATTGGATTGTTTGACTATTTTTTCGTCATGATAGTGTCCTAGTGAATCCAAATGTTATCGACGAAAATATTCCAATTCATTTCGATAGGGCATTAGGAAATGTTTACTAGAATTCGTTTTTGGTCCAAAGTGAACAAGCGTGGCATCTTATACTCATGTAAAATTTAATGGATACGTTCTTTCGGTATGATCACAAGTTTGACTGTGAAAAAATACAAATATTTGGTGCAATAGCTCGTAGAGAGCAAAGGGCCTTGGTCTATTGCTGATGTGGAAGTTTCTTAATGACAAATTATATTTTCGGAAGTTTGTCGTAGCTTGCCGAGAAGCAGTGTCGTACAAAAAAAAAAGCATTTGGACGTTGCTGAGGACTCTTACCGACTAAACCCTCTTCAGGGAAACCAATCCCGCAACTGATTTTTGAATTACTTCTGGGTTGTGTACCACTTTTACTAGCCTCTACGTGCTGTTCTCTTGTCTTTATCTTTAGCACTTCCTTGTTGTAAGAGCACACTCTGTTCCAGTTTTCATAACTCGTGCGCATTTTCGTAACGATATTGTCCGGTGTGATTTCTCCCACCTCCGTTTCTATTCTTCATCTCTCCGCAAGCCATCTGATGCATTCGAAGAATATATGTTTGGCGTTGTCCTGGATTGAGTTACTATATTGAAATGCCGGTAAGGAATTGCGTGAGGTAGAAATTCACCTCTCCAAACCTTCGTCTTGTGGTCCATCTACCCCTGGTTTCTCTGCTTCAACTTTCTTGCAAGCGACGCATTGTGATCTCTTTGGCTTCTCATGTAACCACTCGCTTAGCTTACTACGGCGACCACCTAAAATCGTATACAGGGTGTGGCAAAATATAGTACTCATTATTTTCAAGGAATATAAAAACACTCCAATTTTTTTTTTTTTTTTTGGAAATTGTGTAGCGTTCAATTTTGTATATCAAGTGAAATAGAAGAAAAAAGATGAAATATTCGGGAAGAAGTTAAAGAAAATTGTACATCATATAGTTACTTTTGCCACACCCTGTACTACAATTTGCGTTGTGTATACGTATGTACAGGGTTCGGCTTAAATAACTATATGATGTAAAAAAAAATCTTTAACTTCTTTGTTTGCGAATATTTCATCCTTTTTTTTCTTTCGCAGATTAAACTCTTGGGTGGGGAGATATAAAAGATGGAACACTTCGCAATTGCGCAAAGAACTAAGATTGTTTTACTATTCCTTGACAACAATCGTTCAATAATTAATACTCAACGTGTATAGGAGATTTGGTGGTGAAAAAACTGTTCCACGGATTCAACTATTCGTTGTTGGTGGATAACCTTGCAGAATTTAGGACTGTTGGAGATTTAAAACCAACGGTAAGCCCCCAAATCTTGCAGCAACTAAAGCAAAACATTTTACGAAAAAATTGGTCTTATACCACAAGAAAAACTCCACAAAGTTATGGAAAATGGCATCAAAAGAACAGATTTTTGCGTTTGACAGCTCGCTCTGTCATTCACCTGAAAAATTCCCTCAACTGTCTGGCATCCTGGGCCCCTACTCTATTGCGATTCTAAGCTTCGGATTGTTCGAAAGTGCACATTTTGTATGGATTTTATGAATTGCGTTTCAAATTGCTGCCGATGCCTGCCTCATCTAAGAAATATAAGGGAAGGCAGGCAGGATTCTAGAGAAAAATCACAGTGCTAAGGGCTCAAGAAAAAGACAAAAAAAAAAAAAGAAGCAATTGTTGGGTGCCCAACTTACTTAAGGTGCCGCTACAGTCCGGGATGGACTTAGGCCTCAACCAACAAACGCCTCCAGTCAGCTCGATCTTTAACTAGCTGCTTCCAGTTTCACACGCCAAGTTGGTTGGGGTCCCCGCCTTCTACTTGCCACCTATGTTGCGCAAATTGGAAGAATTGAAAACCAGGGACCCCAGAAATTCCATCTGTAAGTGGGTGACATAAAGTCCATTCGATCAGTGCAATAGAGTTCTACGTTCCAATCAGCATGTTAAAAGGAGTATAGGAGCGAACAGCGCTTTACCAAAAGGCATTTACTTACTTAAGATGGCGCTACAGTCCGGGGTGGACCTGGGCCTCAACCAACAAGCGTCTCCAGCCAGCTCAGCGTTTACATTACATAAAAATTATCGTATAGTAGAGCTCCACTTCTCTAGCCAGCTTTTTCTCTAAATCTACCGCTTTTTTCTCTTTAGTGTACACCTATGCTTTAGTCTGTGAACATAGCTTACACCTTGTACATTCTTTCCCTTTCTTTTATTTTATTTCGTAAAAACACAGTCGTAAATTGCTTATTACCTATTAAGTAGCAATTGTAAACCTGCTTCTTCATACAGACTCGACCGTACGAGCATGTTTTGAAGCGTTATTTGCTAGTAGCATGTCCTAGGGAACTTTTGAACCACCATATTTATTTTTTATACTTTTAATACATTTATTTTTTTTTTTTTATTTAATGTGCGTAGCTTTTGTAATAAAAGCTATAAAAATCTTTATTCGATTGTCGATAATTTAATTTTCTAAAGTCATTTGACATCTCCCTCGTCTTACACAATCAATTCAGCAATCGACATGAGCGGTGACTACTCTTTTAAGGAACAAGCTGACATGCATTATTGTTATGGTTTTGCTGATGGGGACAGCGATGAAGCGGCAAAGATTTACGCCGAGAAATTTCCGAATAGAGATCATCCAGACCCTGATGTATTCCAAAAAATTGACTTACAATTACGAGAAGGAGGATCCTTATCGCAAGAAGTAGAATGCTTAGTGAGTCAATAATCATTTTTTTTTTTTTTTTATTTCAGAAGTCTCAAGATGCATTTCTTATTTTGCATTAGCAATATTGGTTGCAAAAAAATCTTCCGTTTTCGACAAACTGATGTTGAAGAGTTATTGAACGCAAGGTTTTAAGGGCCTTATGGCGTCACTTGTTGTTTAAACCCGATAAAACAGGAAATCATCGCTTAACTCATCGAACATATCGTACTTAAATGGTGCTACAGTTCAGTATGCCGCCTCTCTTTCCAGTAAGTCCGGTCTTGAGCTAACTGCCTTCGGTTGCGTACTTCAAATTGGTTACGCGGGTGCTCATTTATTTGTGCGCGTCACGCTCTGTCCCAATACGCTGGTTGGTTGTGAAGGGTGAGATACGTATCTCCTCTGATTCCCCTCAAACGACTGCCGCCCCATTAGAAATGTCGTTTGCATCACGATCTCACCAATGATCATGTGGGAGCCTCATCTGGTTTCCGAATTTCTGCCGCATACATCAAATAGTTTCCGAATTCTTGACTACCGCCTTCTTGGCTGCTGTCTTATTACAATGAAAAAACAATTTAGGATGCTTTATCAAAATTTGCTGATCTATCTGTTTCTTCGCGAAGTGCTTTTATCTAATGTTTGTATTTTTTTCTCTTTAACTAGGACTCTGACATGGCTGATACGGAGGTGAAAAGAAGAGGTCGTCCAAAGAAGAAGGAAGTGGCTGAGGTAAGTAAACAACATTTTGAAATCTCCCCCAACCATATAAAAACTTTCATTTTCTATACATTAGCCGGTATTAAAACGAGCAGCTGTAAGCAATGGTGATGATACAGTTCCAGCAAAACGTGGTAGAGGAAGACCACCAAAGGCTGGAGGCGGTGCAGCTGCTAAAAAAGCAATAGTACCATCCGGAAGGGGACGTGGTCGTCCAGCAACAAAACAACAAACACCCAGCAAGAAGAAGAAGAAAGAATCTGAAGATGAAGAAGACAACGAAGACGAAGAGGAAAAGAAAGATTCATCATCTGTCGAAGCAGAAGATTCATCTTAAACAAACAAGAAAAAAAAAAAACAAATTAAAAATCATTAAATCTAGGAAGCCCAGAAGCAAATTCACAGAAAATGAAGCAAGTAAAAACAAAATACAGTAGCCAGCACCACATCAACATACCATAACCACACACCACAACAAATGCAATCGCAAAACACAAAAGATGAAAGTAAAATCGAACGTTTTATTAAATGTTCCCTCTTATTAGAATTACTTTCTTATGTTTTTAAACTTTTTTTTTTCTTTTATTTTCGTTGTACGATAATTTTTTTTCTTTTGGAAGTGTACATGAGTGTTTTTTTTTTTAAAGGCGTCCCTTTCTCCTTTTTTTTTGTTTTGTAACAAGAGATGGGAGATTTTTCTTTGCTAAAATTACTTTAAAATAAAAGAAAACATAAATGTGTTAAAAAAATATATTATTAGATAAAATAAAATAAAGATATATATGTAAGAGCATGTACAGTGTGTCATAAAATGTGATGTGTTACCATTTTACTTTTGTTGCTGGAGCAGTGTAGATCAACTCAGTTGATTTGCTTGGAACTAAAAAAGCAGCATTTACATGAATGTTCAGCGGTCGCAAGTGCCTTCACTGTTCAAAGAGACAGAAGTCGTCACATTGGAGAATTATGGGGTTCAAACGTTGAAGAAAACTCAGGATGTGTTATAAACTTTGGGCAACAAGCTACAATAAACAGCTAACTTTGACTCGGTGTTTAAACTAGGCGACACAGAAGACAAATCGATCTTTAACCAACAAGAACATCTATGTACATATATCCCTTCTGACAGCACAGCCGTTTTGCTAGCTATCAACGCTTTCGAAATAGTTTCTAAACAAGTTCAACTACACATATCGCAGCCAACTCAATTCACCTCACTTGAGTGCAAGGACACAGTGGTTATAAAATTAACAAAAACCCGGACAAATTAGCCAGGCGGGAACCTGCATCAAACATTTTGATGCCCATCACACCAAAGGAAAACGAACCTTTACTGAGTGAGGGCTGGAGGTAACAGACAAGTCGAACTCTTTTTACCAGGGACTTCTCCAGAAATTACGGAGCAACTCCCTACAACTCACTAGGAATCAAATTCGAGTACTTAAGGGATTTCTAATGACACTGCCGAGTTAAAAAAAGAGCATTTCATGAGTGCAATGAAGATGCTGTGGCCCTTATTGTGAGTGTCGATAGCTGATCGATGAACGACATTTATCGATCATCGATCGTCGATTGTAGATTTTGGTATTGTGTATTTTGATTGTGATCGACATTTGTCGATTTGACAGTCGCTTGTTGTCGATCAGAAATTTCTGGTCGATGGTTTGTTTTCGAGAAAAGTGGAAGAGTTTTGTGCGTATGAAATGTAAGTAATTTTAGTAATAATAAAATATTTATATTAAGGAAAATAAAAATATATGAATTAAAATTCTATCGATTGAGTTACACAATGCCATAGTTCAAATCAATCGACGCAATCGACAATTGTGGCGATTGCTGATCGACACTCACAATAAGGGCTTGTGTCACTACAACAGTCTAATCAGGGGCCAAATCGTCTCTTCGTTTCTACGTTATAATGCTTGATTTTACGTGACGAGTTATACGATCACGGAAGAGGCGAGTTGGCCGCAGAACACATCATTGTTACTTGGGTAACCACTACGTCCAATGGAAATGTTGGATGATAAGAGCCCTTAACCGCAGTTTATCGGCGACCATTGATAGTTGCGCCAGTATACTACACTTCACTATGTAGTTACGTCATTTCATTCTGTGCTACATGCTGGTCATCACAGTTCCAGCTACATTCCATAAAGGCTTTCAAGAAGCGCACCATTGAATCCAACCCAAAAAACGAACCTTTTCTACAATGACAAATAAAAATACCCAGACATTTAAAATGACCGTCTTATTATTTTTTCCATGAACTTGGCGTTCCGCCCTTTCATCTGACGTTTATTTCAGGCCCATACGTGCCCTAGAAGTCAAAATATCAAGCTCTGAAAAATTCTCTTCATCCATAGAATTCCGCCAGCAAATTCTCGATTTCCCATACAAAAATTTGTCTGAAGTACCAGTCGCCCAGATATTTTAGTAGGTATCCCACCCAATTTGTTGATGCCATATTTGTTTGTTTTGTCTCAAAGACGGGTAAGGATTGTCAGGAGGTGAAACATTTTAGATGTAGCCATAAGCTTTCAAGGTTGCTCTACAAAATGGCGTTCTCTGAAATGTCGTAACATGTACCGTTATGTACTGACATGTCAAAACATTAAAAAAAATTGCTCCCTGATTGTTTTCACCATACTTTTTCGCTTCGGCTCTAGGGGGGTAAAAGTGGGAGGGAAGGGAAACATTTTGATGCAGAAATGTGGTCTTAAAGTTGCTCTATAAGATGCTGCCATCCAGAATCTTATAGTATGTACCGAAATGAACTGACATTTTAAAACATGGGACAACCGTTAAACATTCGAAAATAAAAAGACGGTGACTTTACATTTTCAAGAACATTTTATTTCCCTCGATTTTGGACACAGTTTGTGTGATTCCTTTGTAAATCTAGTGCTCCAGGAGCCATGAAGAATTAGGAATGAGTAGTTATCTTCAAATGCTAGTAGGTGGTTCGATGGGGTTTCTAGAAACAAAGTAATAGGTGTACAGAAGTCCCCGGATAGCAGCTTTGAGAGTTTTTCTGATTTATTTGGGCACTTAAGAGGGGAAGTTACCTATCCCGTATCCGTTTGCGTTGCTGAACATGTTTGAGGCCTAAAATATTTGGTAAGCAATGCGGGTTATGCAGCTAAGCGGGGGAGACTAGTTGATTTCGAATTGGGTGTCTGTCTAGTTCAGCTGAAGTCGTTGGATATGAGTACCTTGTTAGATGGTACAGATCACGGTGGAAGAACTGGGCCCCTACTCTGTATTGCGATTCTAAAGATTTGATCGTTCGATTGCAGAAGTTTTGTATGGGTTTGATGAATTGCGTTTCAAATTGCCCATACAAAATTTCTGTTTTCGAATGATCCGAACTTTAGAATCGCAATACAGAGTAGGGGCCCTGGTTATGTCTTTTGTGAATTGTGAACGTGTCTGCTTATATCCGCTATTAGATGCAGTGAAACTTTTAAAATCTGGCGTTTGAAGGCTTAGGGTACTGTGTCGTTCTTCTGCTAATGTCTGCTGATCGTCTGATCGTTATTGGACGACCAGAGTCACCCTAAGAGCGAACCCAGAGCCATGGACTTTCGAGAGAAAGAGAAAGATTCTTTAAATGATTTACGTTCCCATGGAGAAGATACAATGTCGCATTATACGTCACGTTCAATGGCATCGACCTAGTCAGGTAAGTTAAAATAAAACAACTGAGTAGAGTGGAGCGTCATCAACACTCAGATCTTCAAAACCACTCCAGAGAAAGGACGCCCCAGAAGAAGATCTCCGAAAAAAAAGGTGTTGAACATTTTTTATTAGAATTTCATATTAATCTAAGAGATATACTACATAAAAGTTTATTAACTTTAAGCACTTTGCAGTGCCTTCTCAAAGTAACTCGACAAATGTGGATAAACTGGATCATACTGTGTGCTGTTCTTTCTTCTAACAATGTCTCTATACCTCTGTAGTGCACCCGAAATAAGTTCCAATCTAGGAAAAGAAAAATATTTCAGAAAAAAATCGAATCCTTAAGGCATTCTGACAACACACTTACTTTTCTCTGTCAGAAGTGTGTCCCTCAAGCCACTGGATTAGTCTTTCATTTGACCAATTAGCCGCAGTATGAGGACTTTGCAATTCCATGCCTCCATGACTAAACAAAAGGAATAAAATAACATAAGACGGCACAGGTGATTCCTTTTCAATTGACTGCTCAACTAGTTCCTCGGGCTTTTGTAGAATCAAAGAGGACATTGCACGGAGAAGTCTATAAAATGAAAACTAGTATTGTTTGTGTATGAAGCATGTGATTTGGAAGTACGATTACCTGAAGGGTTTACCAAGTTCTGAAAGATTTGGTGAAATAATTTTTAATGCATTTTCCAGATAAATACAATCGTTCTTTAAACGATTCCTACCGGCTGTCGATAGGGGACGTAGTATACTCAAGTTATTGACAAAGAGTTCAATACATCTGATGGCCAGTTGTTCGCCGCTATTGGGGAAATAAGAAAAAAATCGTTTTAAATCTTCTTTTTGTGAAGATGATGGCTATACACTACCACTTGCGTATGGTTTCCTTGTCATCGAAGGGTGCGGCATGATTATTCCATGAACGAGTTATGAACTCTTGTAATTCTTTCATATACATCGAAGGACCAGCTATAGAGATCTTTTCTGAATTCAGACCCGGCTCTCGATGCATACTCAGAAGAATGATACCAATTGTGGATATTATGGAATCTAAAAGAAATGGATAGAATGATGTGTTGCTGACGAAAGTTTGTGTTCAAAAGTAGGTGCTTCATCGAGCTTCGAAGCTAAATTACATGTTTCCCGCTTAGGAATTAATCAAACTACTACTAGACTTGGTCAGGATTACAAAAAGTCTGTCACTGGGCTATATGTACGAGTTAGTGAAGGAGTGCGGAGGTGTGTTCATTTCAAAATTGGGGAAAAAAGAACTTAACACAACCAAAATCCTATAGACCAATCAGCTTAGCATTGTTCCTTCTTAAAACAATTAAAAAAGCTGTTGACAACTTCTTGAGAGAGAGAGCACTAAATGTATGACTCTTTTCCATTGTCAACATACACACGTAGCGGACATATCCACCGACACAGCTCGTCTATCAGTTGACGGAGAGCATTCAAAGTCTTAATGCGAAGAAGAAAGTTCATACTCTGTGCCTTCCTGAACATAGGAGGGCCGTCAAACATACTCGAAAAAAATCCATGGCACAGTATCTAATTGGATGAGTATGCCTTGCAACCGATCGCAAATCCCAGAAGGCTTGGTCTGTATAATTAAAAGCAGTGCGCCCGGTACCGAAGAGGACGGAAGAATGCACCGTCTCACAGAACTTCAACTTACCCATTAACTGCTGTAGTATGGCCTGTACCAAACGTTCACCTTGTTCCAAACTTTTCATTATCGCCTCAGCCGGTGCAGATTTAGAGAAGTTTTCACCCAAATTCCAGATCATTCTTTTCACAGAATCCGAATGGTAGAACAGAATGTTTGCCAAATTTATATTTTGCGTTTGAGGAATGTTTGGAATGTCTAAAACGAGAAAACAAATTTTAGAAGTTGGAATGCCTTTCGAATTAGAAGATCATATGTACCAACAACTTGTTTCGAATCAGTTCCCAACTTGATTTGTCCTTCCATCTTTGACCAAAAATCTTTGCTGCATGCGTTGAAAACTCCCGCAACCAAGTTGGACAAGTGTGTGTCGACCATTGCAGCGCTTAGTTCAGACGAAGCGACACGAATAAAATTGTCGACAGTTTCGGTGGATGGTAAATCTACACCAGCCAAACATGCTTTCAAGTTGGCGGCACATTTTGCCAAATATCCGACTTCGAGTGGCTCAAAGATGCTTCCATCGAAAACAAATGTCGAACCGAGTCGTGACTGCAGACCTCGTGCAGAAGACAGCAACTTTGATAAGCCCTCCTGTAGGGCTTGTGAAATATGTGCCGAACAATTTTTAAATGATTTGCTAAATAGATCCTCCACTGATGTCCAAAACTTTTTGTGAATACCCGTCTCAGTGTCCGACACTCGTGAGAGTTGATTCACCTCTTCTAGACACTTTCGCAAAAGAATTATTTGCTCACAGTACTCGTAGAGTTCGTCATAGATTAGCCAATGCAGTGATTTCCATAGTTTGGCTCGAAAGTTTTGGGTTGTAGTTAACAGTGGGGTTTTACCAGGACCGCGATGAGAAGCTGATGGGCCACCATTAGCTGATCTAATGTTGGATGATACTTTGGAAATCTCTGTTTGAGAGATAGTGGATGTCAATGCGGATATATCTGTGCCAGAAAAGCACTCTTTTAAAGACTGATCGATTTCAGCGATAAATGTCGTCACCAGATTGTCCAGCGACATGTCCAGAGTTTGGAAGTTTATGAAAATCTACAAGAAAAGTCCTTGTGAAGAAATTCAGAACTCAAAATAGACTTACCTTCAGAGTATTGGTAACCTGAACTTCATTACGTTCCTTCAGCCCATTCACCAATTGCATTTGAGCCAAATTTTTGATTTTCTGTCGGCTAATGATCACAAAGGCACGTTCCTCTTGGACAAATTCGATTTTATTCAAATCAGGATCCTCAATCAGAGGCTCTGCAACAAATCATTGATACTATTCATTGCCTACACCATCGTTTTCCAAATCTTACCCAATTCAAAGTGAATGCTCGCCTGTTTGAGTACGTCTTTGGTGGTCTTCAGCTTTTGTGTGAGACTTAAAAGATTTCCACATGAACGCAAAATGTGTGAAACTTCGTGCAGACGACCAAGAACTCTGGTTTGATTTTCAATCAATGAATACTGAGAATCTACTTGATTCTTTAGCCGATGGGCAGTCGTTTGAATCCGTTCTACATCCCCGGACACAGTGTTAAGAGCAACATCCAACCGACCTGCATATGTAGCTTGGGATAATAGAGCACCATGCTGCTCTCTTACCTGTGATTGCAGTACTTGGGATATTGTTTCCAATCCTTTGGATAATTCTTGAATTTGTGTCGAAATTGTCATGCTGGCGATTGGAGATTTGTCTGCCTTATCGTCGATGAAAACTTTGTAGAAATCTATGCAAATGGAGCAATGGGATATGAAGTGGATGGATTTGGATTGAATGTGTGCGAGGATTACCATTCTCTTCAATTTCTTTGCAAATATTTTCGTCCGGCATTGTAAGTTATTTGTATTTTCTTTTTTACGAATAAAAAACACGAAAATATTCAACGTAAACAAATTGAAGTCTGAGTCTGACAGCTGATCGATAACAGGGGTGTTATAAGGTATTGAAAGTGAAATAGAGCGTTCCATTCTTATTGGATATGTTATGCAAGTCTTTCTTTTTAAGTTGAGCTAAGGGCGGTCTTTGAATGAACGAAAAGTGAAGTGGCACTCAACATGAAAGGTAATTACGTGCGTAAGAAGTATCTGCTAACCAAATTGGAAACAATAGATCAAGGATTCTTATATTCGTCTTTAAAACAAAAATTCTTTCCGTCTCCTTGTAGTCTTGAACTACAACTTCAGCTTCGGACTCTTGATTACAGCGCTGACTTGTTTCAGACTAGGAGAGTGAGATTGATCTATGTCTCATGCCCGTTAAGTTGCTGCTGGAAATGCCCGTTCGACTACAGTAAGTTCGTTGTGATACTACTTGGGAGCTAGGATTTTGGTTTCTGTTCTTGAATCCTTTAGATTTCCTCAAAGTCGCCTTACTAGCTAGAAGAAGCTCACCTCTAACTTCAGGGTGGTCCACAGCAAAGACTATTTGAACTAGACTTAATGCAACACACACCTTAAGTCTTTCGTTCCACTTTTAATTCCGTTGGCAACTCATCCCTTGTAAATTCTGTTTTTTCTCCGAATACCAACAAAAACAGAAACACCATCGAATTGGAACAAACGCCGTAGACGTAGAGGTAGAGGTATAGGCAAAAGCGAAAAATTTTTTTTCGTATTGTGAGATTCATATTAGTGCGCAACTTTTTCCAATTGGGAAGTTTTATTAATTAAAAATTTATAAGAAAAGATATATTACATCTGAATAGTTCTCAAAGAAAGTTCAAAGAAAAACATGGGACGTCGTAAGTCAAAGAGAAAGCCACCGCCAAAGCGGAAAACAATTGAACCCCTTGACTTGCAATTCAATTGTCCATTTTGTAATCACGAAAAATCCTGTGAGGTGGAAATGTAAATTAAAAATAAATGTGTACCTGATTAAAAAAGTGCAACAAAAGTTTCTCATTAATTTAAATTTTAGGGATAAAAGCCGAAATACAGCAAGGATAACCTGCAGTGTATGCATGGAGGACTATCAGACAAGCATCAACTTTTTGTCAGAACCAATTGATGTCTACAATGATTGGGTCGATGCATGCGAGACTGCTAACTAAATAATTTTGTCGATTTAATTGTTTTTTTTTTTTATAGTTTTAAGTTTATTTCCCTATAAAATGTCTTACAAGAGTTGAACGGTAGTTTTGAGAACACCTTTGTGTCTATTAGCCGTAGATTGTGTGTATTATACTTTTTATTTTGGTGCAAACAAACAATTTTTATTAAATAAATTCACATAACAATTCTTTACCTAAAATATTTACTAGCCAAATTTTTCTAAGAAATTACCACCTTCATCGTGCTTAATGTACGATATAAAGACGTTGTACAATGCGGTCATAAGATTAACGAATATCACTCGATACTTGGTGTCCAGGTATTGGAAATTAATGTATTGTGCTGCTGGCCATACACACCAATCGGTCTGAAAGGTAAAAAGTCATAGATGGACGTACAAATGAGATAGGAATTTACTCACAATGTAAATATAGGGGAACTTCCTGATGATTTCATCGTTTGTCTCGCGAAGAGTTTTGTCCTCCAAATAGCAGGCGGGATAGAAAAACAGCAAGATGCAGATGGGTGACATGATAAACTTTGGAGAAATCTCGTTAAATCTCATTTTGGGTATACATATGTACTTGTTGAACTCACCTGATCCAAGAGAATTTTCTTGATTGAGTTTCTCGGATTTACCGCAGGCATCACTCTGTCCATCCATGCGTAGGCGTAGTGGTGTAGTGGTCCTTGCAGTGAACCCACAATAAACATTCGCCCTATATAAAAAAAAGCAAAGCAAATAGGTAAATTCTAATGTTTTGTCTACGACTTATCGCCGTTGTTATCACATTCAATGTTAGTGCTCTGTCTGACCTTATTGAACTTTAGAAATTTAAATGTCTACCATCGATTCGACTGAATACTTACACATTCTGGCGAAGTCATAACGTTCACTGAGGATACCACGACGATATTCTACTTCTTGAGCAGCAACATCTCCAACAACCATGAGAATTCCCGAACTAATAACATTCGTAGCGAGGAGATATTTTCCAAATAGTTTATTCCAAACGACTTTCACAAAATTTGGTGATTGATTTTCTTTCGGGGCGAGATTTCTTGTCCATCGGACGGTTTGATTGATCCCACCAGATCGTGACAACAATGAACCGACAATGAGAGAGCAGGGAATTGATTTGTTAATCGCAAAATTGCGGCAGGTACTTTGTGCGAACATGATGCAATAATGTCAACTCTTATGGATTGCATCTAGCGATGCAGGAATTTGGGGCAGTTCTTTTGGACAAATCTAATAGGCACATCACTAAATTATGAGTTGAGAATTTTTATTCAACTATTGGACTAAGCACGAGTGTCGAGACCAATCGAGGCTATATTTTTCTAATTATCACCCTTATCAACCCCTGTAATAAAATCAAATGACAGCTGAAGATGACTTTTGGAGAAAGTAAATGGCTTTAGGGGGGAGACACAATTTTGATCAGACAAAGAAAAGAGTCGAAATAAAAAAAAACGAGGACTGTCTACTAATATACAAAGGAGTAGGGTAACTTCTGCAAATCTATAGACAAAATCAATGACTCTGCACAAATGTCCAAAGCATGCTAACCCCCCTCTTTAGTTAAACATTCAGATGGAACTTGGACAGAATTAACCACAGAATGCTTTGAAGTACTTATGAGAACACACTTTCCAGACCTTTTCCACATATAAATCATCCGGCCCAGGGGGCACATTCCCTCTCATGCTGCATAAAGCACAAGACACTGCAATGATCTGCCTTGAGGAGGTTTTCAAAAGCTGTTTCCAACTGAGCTACGTCTGAGGCTTCATAGACATAGAGAGACTTTGAACAATGTCTGCATAGAAGCATGATAGAAGCTCTAGTGAAGCTTGTTGTAGAGAATTGTATTAGCTATTGGATAATCGTCAGTCATTGAACAGTCATTCCACTTCTTCTTTGATTCGCCAGCAAGTGACTGAGGCAAGCTTGCTGACGAACGCCAGAAAGATCTGACGAACTGGTGAAAAATGGCTCCACCCTTCATGGATCCCTTGTAGAATCTGTCCTCATTACACTGTTTCGAATACCAACTGATTTGCTCCATCTACAACCTGCCAAGGACAATAGAATTAATAAACAGGGCAGGTATACAAATAGTCAGACTAATAACAGTAAGTATCAATCGGGGATTCCCTACAATACCCCCTGCTGTAGCTGCTAGGACCTAGATCAGAAGGAAACTAGTGGTATCTAATTGGCACTCTGGTGCTAACTGGCTCCGTGCTCGCTAGGTACAGGATCACGACCTGAACCATTTTGATTAAGTTCGAAAATAAGTATGGAAATTGGATTTTGTATTGCCGCCTTATTGAAACTTGTCAGCCTTGAATGTCTTTGCTTAAAGACTTCGATGAGTCAAATATATAAAGGCATAGGAAGTAATGTCACGTTTTCTGACCGACTAGCCATTCTCACTGCCATCTCGGAGGCAAATTCTTAACATCCCTTGCTAACATATTTCTAGGTGGTTTTATCGGTTCGAGGATTCCGAGGAAACGGTGCAATTAGCTGATTCACTAGCGATCTGATCGGTTTTGTCTAACGCAAGACTTCAAGCATGTTCCATCGTAAGGAAACCCTTGTTTCGAAGGCGTGCGAACGACAAAACAGTTTTCGTATTAACTAACAAATGACTCCTGGTATTGTTCATTTTCGACAATCTCCATGCTGGATATCCATTATTGACTCCGGAAAAGGGTTCCACTTGAATCGATCGAATGGATTAGAGCTTTATATTATTCCCAGTACAACACAATCTATTATTTTCACTGATTTATCACTTCATCTGCTTAAACAACATTATCTACAGAGACATTTTCTTTAAATCTAAATTTTTTTTGTCCTGGTATTATCTGTTCATTCGTTTGGAATTCCCAATTCAGCGTTTGTCCACGACGATGGATCGGGGTATTCGAATTCACCCTAGAAAGGGGGAAGAAAAAACTCATTTAGAACATGTGAAAATGATTCCTCCTTTCATACTTACAGTAATATGTTCGTGTTCAGTAAATATGTGATACAAAATCCACCACCACATAAGACCAGCTACCACTTCGGCACCGATTCTGGTCGCCCTTGAAGGTGGTGGAGGTCCTTGACGGTAGTTAACTCTGAAATCAGATAAAATATAAACATTTGAGGAAACCATAGACCAGAAGACTCCACTGGACGGGAGCTACACTTATTATATAATTTTTGTTAACCTCAATGGATTTTGTGTATTCACTCAGAAAATGAATATTTTGGATGTAATTTAACTTACGCATGACTTTGACGAGTGCTTTGAATGATTGTAGATTTAATTGGCTGTCGAGCAATTAAACCACAAAAGGTTCGTCCAAGTAATACTCCCCGGGAAGCTAACATTTTTCCGTAAGGTATTTTCTTTATTGAAATTTGTAGACAAAACAGAATTTTATTTTTCAATATTTTTTGTCTTTGACATAGGAAATGTCAAAGTGACTTTTGAAATAGTCATCTGTTGAGAAGTAGAATAATCATAAAGTTAAAGCTCTTTTGTGAAATATTTGTAGTTGGTGCCGCATTATCTTGGACCTTGGATCTGTCTAGAAACTTGCCAAGGAATTGTGTTGATGGAGGGATAACTGCAGCATTCGGAGTTGATGTCCAACGTTAGGAGTACATTTGATTCTCGAAAATCATACACATTTTGCTAAGAGAAACTTCTGGTTTAGCTAGATTCAAAATTCTAGATTTGCCTATTCCGCGTCAGTGGCACGTGGCACCCACTTTACTTGAACTTTCATGGATACTTGACGGATGGAAAGCAGGAAAAAGAAACCGTCAAGAATATAAAAACCGAAAGTTAAGTCTTAAGTGCTGTTAAGGCGTCTCTTTCAACCATCTCGAGTTAGAATGAAAGAAATTTAGAATGACCTTTGTTGGATTGATTGGTTGAACGCTTTCCGATCGCTTTTTGGTTCTACTGGGGCGTAGACATTCGTGGATAAACTGCAGAGGCTCGCATAATTCTTAAGTCCAGTGACCAGTGACTTATTTCGATAAATATTGGAAGAGTTAAGGAGGAATGGCTGAAGTGCACTCTTGAATATCTACACCAATGGTAAATGGTAATGGTTTTATATGGATAAGGACTGTTCAAACAACTATTGGTTGGTTCAGGTTCTTTTACTGCCTCTTGTAGGCTCGTCTAGTTTCCCCACAACCAAATTTTTAGCTAAAAAAATGCAACTAACGAGTAAAATTAAAACAAAACCAAGAAAACTTGTTAATTATTCAGTTTTACTTTTAGTTATGACAAGATGTGTCATTTTAGAGAATCGTCGCTCAACTGGCTCGTTGGTCTAGGGGTATGATTTCCGCTTAGGGTGCGGGAGGTCCCGGGTTCAAATCCCGGACGAGCCCAATTGAAGTTCTATTTTTTAAATTTTGTTCGCAATGGAAATGGTCTTGACGTTGAACAAGTTTGATCGATGACTTATGGATTTCTTTGGAAAGTCCATCACCATTTTGTACAGATTTGGAAGAAGACCACGCTTTCAGATCGTCGCACTCTTCACAAGCGTCGCAGACAGTGGTGTCATTAAGGTTAAGGTGCTTGGAGGAAGCGTAGTCCTAGTCACCCGTCTCCAATAAGTTGTCTGCAGTCCTTTTAACTGAGCGATAAGCAAGCTTGAGTTATGTTTGCTGGAAACTCAACTGTTTTAATCGAAAATGAGGGCAAACCCAACACAGATTTGGGCTCGAAGAAGTACTGCCTTGTAATCTTGTCGGATATCTCATTTCCTGTCTCTTGGAACCTATATAAGACGTACCACGTACAGTCTAACAATCGAGTTTAGACTACTTCAGCTTTCTTGAACTATTTTGGATCGAGTAAGACAATCGAGCAAGTCCTTAAGCACAGCCTGACTATCGCTACAGACCCAGATACTTCTTTATCTCCACATGCTTTTCGCAGCGTATGCACAAGTACATGTTTCATAGCCATAAGTGTTCGAAAAATCTTCGCTGTCCACACACACTGTTGGAAGTGAACTTGCTAGATTCCTTACCCGGTTCAAGATTAGGCGAAAATCAGTGGAAGACACAGTGGACTCAACAAGTTTGGACCAAAGAAGTTTCTTATTCAAGGCTCTTCTTCTTCATTCTTGGATCCCGATCCGTGAAAAGTGTCTGATCCCCTGCGCATTACTTCAATTTTTCATACAAGGCATTCTGGTATTCGTTATCACTTGGTCTTTGTAACGAAGGTTCGGTCTTCACTGTTGTCCCGAGCCAGTATAACTGCTCATATCCTTGCCGAAAAGATGAGCTGTTTTCGAACTGCACATGACGAGAAAACCTAATCAATTTTACTAGGATACTGCGAGTGGTACAAGGAATCAACAAAATCGGTACTCACGGGCAGGAGAACATTACTCATTACTTGTCAAGGAATCTAGTGTTTGACTGGAGGCTTCGTGCAAGGATATCTGATAAAAACGAATGGTTATAAGGGGGGGTTGCCATCAGGAAAGAAGACTTAACTTTGTATATCGATGGGCCCAAAACAGAGATCGGCAAAAGAGCTGGCTGACTGTCAAAACCCCTTTGGCTCTTGATTGCCAAAATAAGTTCTATCCCTCTGATAAGACTTATTGAAGCACGGACAATCGTTGGCATATTTTCCATTGGCAGCCATGTGCAGAGACCCAGTGTTGCACGCAACGACTACTGTATAATCTGCAGGGACGAGGAGGAAGTTGAATCCGTCCATCATATGCTTCATGAATGTCTACCTATCTTCATCGATTTTCAGGTTATGTTTGATGTTTTTTTGGTGGCGCTGCGGTCCAGCCAGGACAACTAACAAGCGCCTTCAGCTAGCGTGATCTTCAGCTAGCGTGATCTTCAGCTAGCGTGATCTTCAGCTAGCTGTCGCCAATTTTGCACGCTAAGTCGGCTGAGATCCCCTAACATTAGCGTGCGCCACGTGAGTCGCTACAGTCCGGGGGTGGACCTGGGCCTCAACCAACAAAGATCTCCAGCCAGCTTGATCTTTAGCTCACTGCCTCCTGTTTCGCACGCTAAGTTGGCTGAGATCCCCTAACTTTAGCGTGCGCCACGTGAGTCGCTACAGTCCGGGGGTGGACCTGGGCCTCAACCAACAAGCGTCTACACCTAGTTCAATCTCTAGCTAATTGGCTTCAGTTTTGCGTGTACCAAGTGAGTCGCTACAGTCCGGGGTGTACCTGGGCCTCAATCAACAAGGATCTCCAGCCAGCCCGATCTTAAGCAAACTGCCTCCAGTTTCAAGTTGGGTTCGCCATGTGAGTCTTGGCCTTCCTCTACTGTGCCGGCAAGCTAAGAGCTAGAATTGCTAATGGTTAGGTCAGACAATAGTATGATGTTCCGACGATGGTTTCAATAAACATTCCATTGGATGTTGGTGGTCTATGTTCAGCTGTGACAAAGTTCGCATTTTACCTCACAGGAACCAAAGATTTGAGAAGATTCGACTAGGTCATTACAAAGTGTCCTGGTTCCACATCTTTTGTACCACTAAGGACACTACAAAGTCGAACTAATGCATTTATAACAGCAGATTGCTTAGCTACTGCTTCCGATCTCTAATTAATCAACTTCATTCGAGATTATGGAATTGGCCAAGGAATCCAAAACGCCGCCTGACATTCCTTCGAATGACTTCAGAGATACTCTCGCGGTTATCAGTTATTATTGAGAAATGAGTCCAGTGGCAGTGGTTTGGTTTAATCGGAGCCGCGCTGGACTGCCTCTACATGTGCGCGGATGCATTATTTAATTTAGCATAGTAATCGTGCTCCTATCCGGACGAGTTGGTGGACGCTTTTCGACAGTCATCCACCCTCCACGGTGGCCATATGCACTTTTCCTTTCAAGCACACAGAATTTCTGTTTTACATTTACGATTGAATCGCTCCATTTGTTTGGTTTTCATGTGGTGCGCTGCACATTACCGTTGAGAGTTGGAGAAATTGTTTCTTTCACAGATAGGGGGGAGGTCCTCGAACTCGAAACTTTGACGTTGGCGAGTCGCATATCAAAGGTTACGATAAGGTTAGAGAAGTCATAAAATTGTTGGATGATATAATAGATATAAATACCTCGGTGTGGAGGCGCGCTTTGATAATGTAATGATGATGGAAATAATAATAATTGCTTAATAGGAAGTGAATGCGCGCCATATTTTGATCACTTAATGGGAACAAAATGGGGTTGACTTGCTTTGACGGGTCGAGTGGTCCTACGTTGGGCTTGTTGGGGTTTTTCTTTTTTTGAATTGCATCACGAAAATTGTGTCGTTTTGTTGTATATTTTTTTGGAACAAATCACGTTGAGGAAATAAGGAAGAGTTGCAACTGTAACTTTTCACTTTTACTTTGACAAGTTACTATGGCGATTGTGTTCAGTGAAATCTTTGAGACTTAAGCCTTAAACGTGAAGCAAAAGGGTTGGCAGCGTGATGAAAGTTGCAAGTTATGATGTGTGGAAGTAAGGAGAAGCAATGTTTATCTATTGCTCGCTTCACCAAACCACCCCTAACTAATAAGAACTTTGGTGGGATGATTAACAGTTCCCTTAAGATGTATACTTGAAGAGCTAAGGCCTAAGCAGTCGCAAAGAAAGTGGGTTGTGACCCCTTTTAACATGCGGAATGATGGGAGTGCGCTCAATCTCTCATCGGGAAGCTTTAAGGTGTTCAAACGAAGTTCTCTTGGTGGGAACGGTGTTTGAAAGTTAAGCTCAATGCTAGGCGGGAGATTGTTAGTTTTCGTTCCCATCACTTGCCCATCTAGCGAAACTTGTGTATTTTGGAAGTTTGAAGATGTAGGGTGCTCCTTGGTCTAATTTTTTTTGACAAACAAAGTTCTCATACAATTGGAGATTGTTGTAGTCCTAATCAGGGCCGAGATCATAGAGGAATCTAGGTTAGGTTAGGTAGGAGGGTTGACGGGGAAGGAAGTCCTTTCCCCGTCACGCTTAGGTCAATGTAGACCCATTGTGATGCCCCAGGGGTTGCAGCCCCCTTACTAGGAACCATAAGCCTAACCTATATCATGGGCGAATCTAAGGACCAGGATTGCAGATTAAGGTGAAATGAAGTATTTTTGTCTGCTTCAAGCTATGGCGGGACTCACTCACTTATCAGGCCAGCGACCCTTGGAGGGTCTGAGCCTGAACTAATGCCGCTTTCCATCCTTCACGGTCCCGGGCACGCTGCTTTCAGTTTACTACACCAAGGTTTCTTGCGTCCGCGATTGCCTGATCTTTATACCAGAGGTTCAATCTTCTTTTTCTTCGTGAATCAGGTGGCTGGGATTCGAAGATCCTCTTAGCTGGAGCATTATCGTCCATCCGCTTAAGATGGCTTAGCCAGTGCAGTTGAAGGATTTTGCCTTCCGGACTACATCCACACCTTTGTACAGCTCGTAGAGTTCGTGGTTTTATCTTCTCCTCCATTCGCCCTCCACGCAGACAGGACCAAATATTCGACGTAGAATTTCTCTTTCGACAGATTCCAAGACCTGTTCGGCTGTCTTACTTATCCGTCCAGCATTCAGCTCCATAAAGTAAGACTGCCAAGAAAAGGGTTTTGTGGAGCATGATTTTGGACCTTCGAGTTAGGAGTTTGGACACTAGTTGTTTGGACAAACCGTAGTAGCAGCGCTTGCCTAAGGGTTATCCTTCGTCGAATCTCCACAAGGGTGTCATTTGTGGAGTTCATATTTGCCTCAAGGTACCCATGGAGGGACATTCGCAAAAAATATGCTCAGCAATCTCTTGATCTTCCAAGCAGAGCTGACATACATATATCCGAGAGGCTTATGTGCAGTTTGCTGAGATGCTACTTGAGTGAGCAGTATGTCTTTAGTTTACTTCCTACAGTTCCACTCTTCAAGTTGGTTGTACATGCCACCTAACCTTAGGTATTCTTCTACTGCGTTGTTTCTTCGGGCAGGATAGGTGCGTAGAATGTCTTAATCTCTAAAGTTTCTACAGAAATCGTTGGAGGGGGCACTCATTTTATTTTTTTTAGCGGTGCTCCATGAGGGCTCATATAATAGGGCATTCTCTTTCGATGCAGGTTAAGTTAGCTCTGCCTCGACGAGAACCAAGTGCTGAAACTATTCCGCCTGCTGTTTGTCATTGTTCTGGCTTCATCGTCAAAGTGGAACTTTATCGATTATTTAGGGGTAGGCGGCTGCTCCCTATTCTCAAAGAGATTCCGATCTGTCGGGCCACTGGAAAACAGATTGGAATGTCTTGCGGGCTAGAGTCTGTTTGCTATTTATGTACATGTGTCCTTGCCATCTCAAACGTCCAATACATACGCAGTTTCCCTTCTTCCAAAGCCCCAAAGATCAAGGATATCTTTATTCGCCTTTGGTAGAGTCCATGCTTTAGTGCCATAGCGCAGTACCTACAAGGCTTATAGAGTGTCATTGTAAGAATTAAGGTGGACTAGCCTAAAGTTTTAGCTGTCTAGGTCTACTGTGATGTTCTATAGTCAATTCGTCGATAAGAAGGGACCCCCAACCCCTTCTTGCTGACAGCAACTAGTTGGTTTTGTCTTTTTGGAAACCGCTTAGTCATCGCTCTTAAGTGGTCTACACAAGTGTTTCTTCCAGATCCATTGCACTGACTATCAGTCCACTATCACGTCGCTTTCGTCGTTTCTACGGTTCGAGCTTTGAAGCCTTGGGATATTCTTTTGGACATCCTGTGGCAATAGGCTTCCCAAGTGTCCTTATCTCGAGTTTTCCCGTCTTTTTTGGTGGCAGGCATTGCAAGGAAGTATCCTCCCTTCCGCTTGCTTGAGGTTTGATTCTGTTCATCTTGAGAAAAGGACTTCTTGGAACTGGCCTTCTTCACTTGGTGCTTTCATAGTGGGACTTCTCGAGAGGTTGTATCATGGTCGGGAAAGATTTTGATAGTCTCTTGCGTTTGAAGTTGTTTAAGTTTCAGAAGGACTCCACCCCAACAGCAGTTAGCCCACACCAATCTCTCGATTTCAATTAGAAAAAATAAAGTTAAAATTAGTTCAAACAATTCTGCGTCTATATATCGTCCTGGGGCTTCAAGTGCTGAACTCAATTTATGACCAATTGCTGGTCGGCGCTCTTACAAGTTGGATACTCCTCCCGTTGTGTCATGGTCAACGCGCCAATGCAATTTCTCCTTCGGTACAACCTCCACGACATCATTAGCACTGGCACCAGCATATCACCACTATCTGGCCGATCAGCATTGGCTTCCACATCTAAATGAAACAAATTGGCCATAAACAATGTTAAGGAGCGCACACAGCACACTATGGATTCAAACCACTTGTGTCCACATTCAGCCAAAGTATTTCTCTATTCCTCACCTACTTGTGAGTTGCATTTTATGTACCGACTTGGAAGACAATTTCCCAGCTCTAGGCTGTCCTCACTTAGTCCTCACAACCCAAACTGTTTGTGTTTGGAAGTTAAGTTTCCTTCAAGACTGCAGCCACAATTCATTGTCGATATTATCCGCATTTGCGGGAATGCCGTGTTGGATTCATTTGGTGGACTCCACTGGTGATATCTCTGGCAGATTACAAACGAATGTTTATGTGGCGTGGTACGAACGGAAGAGAGCAAATGGTAATGCTTTCACAAGATCTTCGAGATTCGATGGGAGGATTTGATTTCGCAAGCTGTGAGCTGATTGTCATTTAGAATTTGTTGTGTGGGGCATATCCTTTTGGGCGAGAAGTAGGTCACCAAGATATGTGCTCTGTTATCGGTCCTTGAATCACGGGAAAGGCATTCGCCTTACGTGGAAGAACTTCATTCAAAGTTTGGATACACAGTCCATTTGAACTGAAATTTGTTGTCTCAAAGTTGGTTCGATCCGTCTTGGTGTCAACCAAATGCAGACGATAGGTACACAACGACAAGGTCCGTTGAAGCACTATTGCTTCTTTCAACTCTTCTGACGTTCTGTGGCGCTGTTATCGCCATCGATTGGATAATTCCCCTGTCTTTCAACAACGTTCACAACACCCTCCCAGGAAATGATCCATAAGAGTATACAGTCATCCCGTTCAAAGGTTTTGCACCTTTTTTTTTCTAGCGCAGTCTCAGGTAGAGTCAAACTCAATCACTCACTTTTTTTTTTTTTTTTTTTTCGTCGGTCGAGGTAGGTGGAAATCTTCATAGATACTGTGAGCCCGTGCTCATCAGCATGCGAGATTCTTACTCACTAAAACCACCTCCCTTGCAAAGTTTCACTAAATTATATGCATTCACCTCATTTCCAATAATTTCTCTGTCTTCCCAGAGTTAAAGAGTTAAAACTCAGCCTTACACATATATCCTACACGTAGCGCATCTAAACCTTAATCCTATGTCCTACTTGCAGCGAAACTAATCCTAAGACCTATGCTCTAAATGCAACGTAATTCTTGTCAGTATCCGGATACTGGTCTCACCTACCGTCCGTAGGTAGAAAACCCACCCTCCCTCCCAGTATCCGTATACTAAACTCACCTACCGTCCGTAGGTAGAAAACCCACCCTCCCTCCCAGTATCCGTATACTAAACTCACCTACCGTCCGGAGGGAGAACTTCCTCGCCTACCGTCCGTAGGGAGGGCCTAACCCGATTGAGTTTAAACTCAGCCTAACACATATATCCTACACGTAGCGCATCTTAACCTAAAACCTATGTCCTACCTCCAGCGAAACTAATCCTAAGACCTATGCTCTAAATGCAACGTAGTTCTTGTCAGTATCCGGATACTGGACTCACCTACCGTCCGTAGGGAGAACTTCCTCGCCTACCGTCCGTAGGGAGGGCCTAGCCCGATTGAGTTTAAACTCAGCCTAACCCATATATCCTACACGTAGCGCATCTTAACCTAAAACCTATGTCCAACCTGCAGCGAAACTAATCCTTAGACCTATGCTCTAAATGCAACGTAATTCTTGTCAGTATCCGGATACTGGTCTCACCTACCGTCCGTAGGGAGAAAACCCACCCTCCCTCCCAGTATCCGTATACTAAACTCACCTACCGTCCGTAGGGAGAACTTCCTCGCCTACCGTCCGTAGGGAGGGCCTAACCCGATTGAGTTTAAACTCAGCCTAACACATATATCCTACACGTAGCGCATCTAAACCTTAATCCTATGTCCTACCTGCAGCGAAACTAATCCTAAGACCTATGCTCTAAATGCAACGTAGTTCTTGTCAGTATCCGGATACTGGACTCACCTACCGTCCGTAGGGAGAACCTCCTCACCTACCGTCCGTAGGGAGGGCCTAACCCGATTGAGTTTAAACTCAGCCTAACACATATATCCTACACGTAGCGCATCTAAACCTTAATCCTATGTCCTACCAGCAGCGAAACTAATCCTAAGACCTATGCTCTGAATGCAACGTAATTCTTGTCAGTATCCGGATACTGGACTCACCTACCGTCCGTAGGGAGAACTTCCTCGCCTACCGTCCGTAGGGAGGGCCTAACCCGATTGAGTTTAAACTCAGCCTAACACATATATCCAACACGTAGCGCATCTTAACCTAAAACCTATGTCCTACCTGCAGCGAAACTAATCCTAAGACCTATGCTCTAAATGCAACGTAGTTCTTGTCAGTATCCGGATACTGGATTCACCTACCGTCCGTAGGGAGAACTTCCTCGCCTACCGTCCGTAGGGAGGGCCTAACCCGATTGAGTTTAAACTCAGCCTAACACATATATCCTACACGTAGCGCATCTTAACCTAAAACCTATGTCCTACCTGCAGCGAAACTAATCCTAAGACCTATGCTCTGAATGCAACGTAATTCTTGTCAGTATCCGGATACTGGACTCACCTACCGTCTGTAGGGAGAACTTCCTCGCCTACCGTCCGTAGGGAGGGCCTAACCCGATTGAGTTTAAACTCAGCCTAACACATATATCCTACACGTAGCGCATCTTAACCTAAAACCTATGTTCTACCTGCAGCGAAACTAATCCTAAGGCCTATGCTCTAAATGCAACGTAGTTCTTGTCAGTATCCGGATACTGGATTCACCTACCGTCCGTAGGGAGAACTTCCTCGCCTACCGTCCGTAGGGAGGGCCTAACCCGATTGAGTTTAAACTCAGCCTAACACATATATCCTACACGTAGCGCATCTAAACCTTAATCCTATGTCCTACCTGCAGCGAAACTAAACCTAAGACCTATGCTCTAAATGCAACGTAATTCTTGTCAGTATCCGGATACTAAACTCACCTACCGTCCGTAGGGAGAACTTCCTCGCCTACCGTCCGTAGGGAGGGCCTAACCCGATTGAGTTTAAACTCAGCCTAACACATATATCCTACACGTAGCGCATCTTAACCTAAAACCTATGTCCTACCTGCAGCGAAACTAATCCTAAGACCTATGCTCTAAATGCAACGTAATTCTTGTCAGTATCCGGATACTGGACTCACCTACCGTCCGTAGGGAGAACTTCCTCGCCTACCGTCCGTAGGGAGGGCCTAGCCCGATTGAGTTTAAACTCAGCCTAACACATATATCCTACACGTAGCGCATCTAAACCTTAATCCTATGTCCTACCTGCAGCGAAACTAATCCTAAGACCTATGCTCTAAATGCAACGTAATTCTTGTCAGTATCCGGATACTGGACTCACCTACCGTCCGTAGGGAGAACTTCCTCGCCTACCGTCCGTAGGGAGGGCCTAACCCGATTGAGTTTAAACTCAGCCTAACACATGTATAATACACGTAGCGCATCTTAACCTAAAACCTATGTAATACCTGCAGCGAATCTAATCCTAAGACCTATGCTCTAAATGCAACGTAGTTCTTGTCAGTATCCGGATACTGGACTCACCTACCGTCCGTAGGGAGAACTTCCTCGCCTACCGTCCGTAGGGAGGGCCTAACCCGATTGAGTTTAAACTCAGCCTAACACATATATCCTACACGTAGCGCATCTAAACCTTAATCCTATGTCCTACCTGCAGCGAAACTAATCCTAAGACCTATGCTCTAAATGCAACGTAATTCTTGTCAGTATCCGGATACTGGTCTCACCTACCGTCCGTAGGGAGAAAACCCACCCTCCCTCCCAGTATCCGTATACTAAACTCACCTACCGTCCGTAGGGAGAACTTCCTCGCCTACCGTCCGTAGGGAGGGCCTAACCCGATTGAGTTTAAACTCAGCCTAACACATATATCCTACACGTAGCGCATCTAAACCTTAATCCTATGTCCTACCTGCAGCGAAACTAAACTTAAGACCTATGCTCTAAATGCAACGTAATTCTTGTCAGTATCCGGATACTGGACTCACCTACCGTCCGTAGGGAGAACTTCCTCGCCTACCGTCCGTAGGGAGGGCCTAGCCCGATTGAGTTTAAACTCAGCCTAACACATATATCCAACACGTAGCGCATCTTAACCTAAAACCTATGTCCTACCTGCAGCGAAACTAATCCTAAGACCTATGCTCTAAATGCAACGTAGTTCTTGTCAGTATCCGGATACTAAACTCACCTACCGTCCGTAGGGAGAACTTCCTCGCCTACCGTCCGTAGGGAGGGCCTAACCCGATTGAGTTTAAACTCAGCCTAACACATATATCCTACACGTAGCGCATCTAAACCTTAATCCTATGTCCTACCAGCAGCGAAACTAATCCTAAGACCTATGCTTTAAATGCAACGTAACTCTTGTCAGTATCCGGATACTGGACTCACCTACCGTCCGTAGGGAGAACTTCCTCGCCTACCGTCCGTAGGGAGGGCCTAACCCGATTGAGTTTAAACTCAGCCTAACACATATATCCTACACGTAGCGCATCTAAACCTTAATCCTATGTCCTACCTGCAGCGAAACTAAGCTTAAGACCTATGCTCTAAATGCAACGTAATTCTTGTCAGTATCCGGATACTGGACTCACCTACCGTCCGTAGGGAGAACTTCCTCGCCTACCGTCCGTAGGGAGGGCCTAGCCCGATTGAGTTTAAACTCAGCCTAACACATATATAATACACGTAGCGCATCTTAACCTAAAACCTATGTAATACCTGCAGCGAATCTAATCCTAAGACCTATGCTCTAAATGCAACGTAGTTCTTGTCAGTATCCGGATACTAAACTCACCTACCGTCCGTAGGGAGAACCTCCTCACCTACCGTCCGTAGGGAGGGCCTAACCCGATTGAGTTTAAACTCAGCCCAACACATATATCCTACACGTAGCGCATCTAAACCTTAATCCTATGTCCTACCTGCAGCGAAACTAATCCTAAGACCTATGCTCTAAATGCAACGTAATTCTTGTCAGTATCCGGATACTGGTCTCACCTACCGTCCGTAGGGAGAAAACCCACCCTCCCTCCCAGTATCCGTATACTAAACTCACCTACCGTCCGTAGGGAGAACTTCCTCACCTACCGTCCGTAGGGAGAGCCTAACCCGATTGAGTTTAAACTCAGCCTAACACATATATCCTACACGTAGCGCATCTTAACCTAAAACCTATGTCCTACCTCCAGCGAAACTAATCCTAAGACCTATGTTCTAAATGCAACGTAGTTCTTGTCAGTATCCGGATACTGGACTCACCTACCGTCCGTAGGGAGAACTTCCTCGCCTACCGTCCGTAGGGAGGGCCTAACCCGATTGAGTTTAAACTCAGCCTAACACATATATCCTACACGTAGCGCATCTAAACCTTAATCCTATGTCCTACCTGCAGCGAAACTAATCCTAAGACCTATGCTCTAAATGCAACGTAATTCTTGTCAGTATCCGGATACTGGTCTCACCTACCGTCCGTAGGGAGAAAACCCAATCTTCCTCCCAGTATCCGTATACTAAACTCACCTACCGTCCGTAGGGAGAACTTCCTCGCCTACCGTCCGTAGGGAGGGCCTAACCCGATTGAGTTTAAACTCAGCCTAACACATATATCCTACACGTAGCGCATCTAAACCTTAATCCTATGTCCTACCAGCAGCGAAACTAATCCTAAGACCTATGCTCTAAATGCAACGTAATTCTTGTCAGTATCCGGATACTGGACTCACCTACCGTCCGTAGGGAGAACTTCCTCGCCTACCGTCCGTAGGGAGGGCCTAACCCGATTGAGTTTAAACTCAGCCTAACACATATATCCAACACGTAGCGCATCTTAACCTAAAACCTATGTCCTACCTGCAGCGAAACTAATCCTAAGACCTATGCTCTAAATGCAACGTAGTTCTTGTCAGTATCCGGATACTGGACTCACCTACCGTCCGTAGGGAGAACTTCCTCGCCTACCGTCCGTAGGGAGGGCCTAACCCGATTGAGTTTAAACTCAGCCTAACACATATATCCTACACGTAGCGCATCTTAACCTAAAACCTATGTCCTACCTGCAGCGAAACTAATCCTTAGGCCTATGCTCTAAATGCAACGTAGTTCTTGTCAGTATCCGGATACTGGACTCACCTACCGTCCGTAGGGAGAACTTCCTCGCCTACCGTCCGTAGGGAGGGCCTAACCCGATTGAGTTTAAACTCAGCCTAACACATATATCCTACACGTAGCGCATCTAAACCTTAATCCTATGTCCTACCAGCAGCGAAACTAATCCTAAGACCTATGCTCTAAATGCAACGTAATTCTTGTCAGTATCCGGATACTGGACTCACCTACCGTCCGTAGGGAGAACTTCCTCGCCTACCGTCCGTAGGGAGGGCCTAACCCGATTGAGTTTAAACTCAGCCTAACACATATATCCTACACGTAGCGCATCTAAACCTTAATCCTATGTCCTACCTGCAGCGAAACTAATCCTAAGACCTATGCTCTAAATGCAACGTAATTCTTGTCAGTATCCGGATACTGGACTCACCTACCGTCCGTAGGGAGAACTTCCTCGCCTACCGTCCGTAGGGAGGGCCTAACCCGATTGAGTTTAAACTCAGCCTAACACATATATCCTACACGTAGCGCATCTTAGCCTAAAACCTATGTCCTACCTCCAGCGAAACTAATCCTAAGACCTATGTTCTAAATGCAACGTAGTTCTTGTCAGTATCCGGATACTGGACTCACCTACCGTCCGTAGGGAGAACTTCCTCGCCTACCGTCCGTAGGGAGGGCCTAACCCGATTGAGTTTAAACTCAGCCTAACACATATATCCTACACGTAGCGCATCTAAACCTTAATCTTATGTCCTACCTGCAGCGAAACTAATCCTAAGACCTATGCTCTAAATGCAACGTAATTCTTGTCAGTATCCGGATACTGGTCTCACCTACCGTCCGTAGGGAGAAAACCCACCCTCCCTCTCAGTATCCGTATACTAAACTCACCTACCGTCCGTAGGGAGAACTTCCTCGCCTACCGTCCGTAGGGAGGGCCTAACCCGATTGAGTTTAAACTCAGCCTAACACATATATCCTACACGTAGCGCATCTAAACCTTAATCCTATGTCCTACCTGCAGCGAAACTAATCCTAAGACCTATGCTCTAAATGCAACGTAATTTTTGTCAGTATCCGGATACTGGACTCACCTACCGTCCGTAGGGAGAACTTCCTCGCCTTCCGTCCGTAGGGAGGGCCTAACCCGATTGAGTTTAAACTCAGCCTAACACATATATCCTACACGTAGCGCATCTAAACCTTAATCCTATGTAATACCTGCAGCGAAACTAATCCTAAGACCTATGCTCTAAATGCAACGTAATTTTTGTCAGTATCCGGATACTGGACTCACCTACCGTCCGTAGGGAGAACTTCCTCGCCTACCGTCCGTAGGGAGGGCCTAACCCGATTGAGTTTAAACTCAGCCTAACACATATATCCTACACGTAGCGCATCTAAACCTTAATCCTATGTCCTACCTGCAGCGAAACTAATCCTAAGACCTATGCTCTAAATGCAACGTAATTCTTGTCAGTATCCGGATACTGGACTCACCTACCGTCCGTAGGGAGAACTTCCTCGCCTACCGTCCGTAGGGAGGGCCTAACCCGATTGAGTTTAAACTCAGCCTAACACATATATAATACACGTAGCGCATCTTAACCTAAAACCTATGTCCTACCTGCAGCGAATCTAATCCTAAGACCTATGCTCTAAATGCAACGTAGTTCTTGTCAGTATCCGGATACTGGACTCACCTACCGTCCGTAGGGAGAATTTCCTCGCCTTCCATCCTTAGGGAGGGCCTAACCCGATTGAGTTTAAACTCAGCCTAACACATATATCCTACACGTAGCGCATCTAAACCTTAATCCTATGTCCTACCTGCAGCGAAACTAATCCTAAGACCTATGCTCTGAATGCAACGTAGTTCTTGTCAGTATCCGGATACTAAACTCACCTACCGTCCGTAGGGAGAACCTCCTCACCTACCGTCCGTAGGGAGGGCCTAACCCGATTGAGTTTAAACTCAGCCTAACACATATATCCTACACGTAGCGCATCTAAACCTTAATCCTATGTCCTACCTGCAGCGAAACTAATCCTAAGACCTATGCTCTAAATGCAACGTAATTCTTGTCAGTATCCGGATACTGGACTCACCTACCGTCCGTAGGGAGAACCTCCTCACCTACCGTCCGTAGGGAGGGCCTAACCCGATTGAGTTTAAACTCAGCCTAACACATATATCCTACACGTAGCGCATCTAAACCTTAATCCTATGTCCTACCTGCAGCGAAACTAATCCTTAGACCTATGCTCTAAATGCAACGTAATTTTTGTCAGTATCCGGATACTGGACTCACCTACCGTCCGTAGGGAGAATTTCCTCGCCTACCGTCCGTAGGGAGGGCCTAACCCGATTGAGTTTAAACTCAGCCTAACACATATATCCTACACGTAGCGCATCTAAACCTTAATCCTATGTCCTACCTGCAGCGAAACTAATCCTTAGACCTATGCTCTAAATGCAACGTAATTCTTGTCAGTATCCGGATACTGGACTCACCTACCGTCCGTAGGGAGAACTTCCTCGCCTACCGTCCGTAGGGAGGGCCTAACCCGATTGAGTTTAAACTCAGCCTAACACATATATCCTATACGTAGGGCATCTAAACCTTAATCCTATGTCCTACCTGCAGCGAAACTAATCCTAAGACCTATGCTCTAAATGCAACGTAATTCTTGTCAGTATCCGGATACTGGACTCACCTACCGTCCGTAGGGAGAACTTCCTCGCCTACCGTCCGTAGGGAGGGCCTAACCCGATTGAGTTTAAACTCAGCCTAACACATATATCCTACACGTAGCGCATCTAAACCTTAATCCTATGTCCTACCTGCAGCGAAACTAATCCTAAGACCTATGCTCTAAATGCAACGTAGTTCTTGTCAGTATCCGGATACTGGACTCACCTACCGTCCGTAGGGAGAACTTCCTCGCCTACCGTCCGTAGGGAGGGCCTAACCCTATTGAGTTTAAACTCAGCCTAACACATATATCCTACACGTAGCGCATCTAAACCTTAATCCTATGTCCTACCTGCAGCGAAACTAATCCTAAGACCTATGCTCTAAATGCAACGTAGTTCTTGTCAGTATCCGGATACTGGACTCACCTACCGTCCGTAGGGAGAACTTCCTCGCCTACCGTCCGTAGGGAGGGCCTAACCCGATTGAGTTTAAACTCAGTATAACACATATATTCTACACGTAGCGCATCTAAACCTTAATCCTATGTCCTACCTGCAGCGAAACTAAACTTAAGACCTATGCTCTAAATGCAACGTAATTCTTGTCAGTATCCGGATACTGGACTCACCTACCGTCCGTAGGGAGAACTTCCTCGCCTACCGTCCGTAGGGAGGGCCTAACCCGATTGAGTTTAAACTCAGCCTAACACATATATCCTACACGTAGCGCATCTAAACCTTAATCCTATGTCCTACCTGCAGCGAAACTAATCCTAAGACCTATGCTCTAAATGCAACGTAATTCTTGTCAGTATCCGGATACTGGACTCACCTACCGTCCGTAGGGAGAACTTCCTCGCCTACCGTCCGTAGGGAGGGCCTAACCCGATTGAGTTTAAACTCAGCCTAACACATATATCCTACACGTAGCGCATCTAAACCTTAATCCTATGTCCTACCTGCAGCGAAACTAATCCTAAGACCTATGCTCTAAATGCAACGTAGTTCTTGTCAGTATCCGGATACTGGACTCACCTACCGTCCGTAGGGAGAACTTCCTCGCCTACCGTCCGTAGGGAGGGCCTAACCCTATTGAGTTTAAACTCAGCCTAACACATATATCCTACACGTAGCGCATCTAAACCTTAATCCTATGTCCTACCTGCAGCGAAACTAATCCTAAGACCTATGCTCTAAATGCAACGTAGTTCTTGTCAGTATCCGGATACTGGTCTCACCTACCGTCCGTAGTTAGAACTTCCTCGCCTACCGTCCGTAGGGAGGGCCTAACCCGATTGAGTTTAAACTCAGCCTAACACATATATCCTACACGTAGCGCATCTAAACCTTAATCCTATGTCCTACCTGCAGCGAAACTAATCCTAAGACCTATGCTCTAAATGCAACGTAGTTCTTGTCAGTATCCGGATACTGGACTCACCTACCGTCCGTAGGGAGAACTTCCTCGCCTACCGTCCGTAGGGAGGGCCTAACCCTATTGAGTTTAAACTCAGCCTAACACATATATCCTACACGTAGCGCATCTAAACCTTAATCCTATGTCCTACCTGCAGCGAAACTAATCCTTAGACCTATGCTCTAAATGCAACGTAGTTCTTGTCAGTATCCGGATACTGGTCTCACCTACAGTCCGTAGGGAGAACTTCCTCGCCTACCGTCCGTAGGGAGGGCCTAACCCGATTGAGTTTAAACTCAGCCTAACACATATATCCTACACGTAGCGCATCTAAACCTTAATCCTATGTCCTACCTGCAGCGAAACTAATCCTTAGAAATATGCTCTAAATGCAACGTAGTTCTTGTCAGTATCCGGATACTGGTCTCACCTACCGTCCGTAGGGAGAACTTCCTCGCCTACCGTCCGTAGGGAGGGCCTAACCCGATTGAGTTTAAACTCAGCCTAACACATATATCCTACACGTAGCGCATCTAAACCTTAATCCTATGTCCTACCTGCAGCGAAACTAATCCTAAGACCTATGCTCTAAATGCAACGTAATTCTTGTCAGTATCCGGATACTGGACTCACCTACCGTCCGTAGGGAGAACTTCCTCGCCTACCGTCCGTAGGGAGGGCCTAACCCGATTGAGTTTAAACTCAGCCTAACACATATATCCTACACGTAGCGCATCTAAACCTTAATCCTATGTCCTACCTGCAGCGAAACTAATCCTAAGACCTATGCTCTAAATGCAACGTAGTTCTTGTCAGTATCCGGATACTGGTCTCACCTACCGTCCGTAGGGAGAACTTCCTCGCCTACCGTCCGTAGGGAGGGCCTAACCCGATTGAGTTTAAACTCAGCCTAACACATATATCCTACACGTAGCGCATCTTAACCTAAAACCTATGTCCTACCTCCAGCGAAACTAATCCTAAGACCTATGCTCTAAATGCAACGTAGTTCTTGTCAGTATCCGGATACTGGACTCACCTACCGTCCGTAGGGAGAACTTCCTCGCCTACCGTCCGTAGGGAGGGCCTAACCCGATTGAGTTTAAACTCAGCCTAACACATATATCCTACACGTAGCGCATCTAAACCTTAATCCTATGTCCTACCTGCAGCGAAACTAATTCTAAGACCTATGCTCTAAATGCAACGTAATTCTTGTCAGTATCCGGATACTGGTCTCACCTACCGTCCGTAGGGAGAAAACCCACCCTCCCTCTCAGTATCCGGATACTGGTCTCACCTACCGTCCGTAGGGAGAACTTCCTCGCCTACCGTCCGTAGGGAGGGCCTAACCCGATTGAGTTTAAACTCAGCCTAACACATATATCCTACACGTAGCGCATCTAAACCTTAATCCTATGTCCTACCAGCAGCGAAACTAATCCTAAGACCTATGCTCTGAATGCAACGTAATTCTTGTCAGTATCCGGATACTGGTCTCACCTACCGTCCGTAGGGAGAAAACCCACCCTCCCTCCCAGTATCCGTATACTAAACTCACCTACCGTCCGTAGGGAGAACTTCCTCGCCTACCGTTCGTAGGGAGGGCCTAACCCGATTGAGATTAAACTCAGCCTAACACATATATCCTACACGTAGAGCATCTAAACCTTAATCCTATGTCCTACCTGCAGCGAAACTAATCCTAAGACCTATGCTCTAAATGCAACGTAATTCTTGTCAGTATCCGGATACTGGACTCACCTACCGTCCGTAGGGAGAACTTCCTCGCCTACCGTCCGTAGGGAGGGCCTAACCCGATTGAGTTTAAACTCAGCCTAACACATATATCCTACACGTAGCGCATCTAAACCTTAATCCTATGTCCTACCTGCAGCGAAACTAATCCTAAGACCTATGCTCTAAATGCAACGTAATTCTTGTCAGTATCCGGATACTGGACTCACCTACCGTCCGTAGGGAGAACTTCCTCGCCTACCGTCCGTAGGGAGGGCCTAACCCGATTGAGTTTAAACTCAGCCTAACACATATATCCTACACGTAGCGCATCTAAACCTTAATCCTATGTCCTACCTGCAGCGAAACTAATCCTAAGACCTATGCTCTAAATGCAACGTAGTTCTTGTCAGTATCCGGATACTGGACTCACCTTCCGTCCGTAGGGAGAACTTCCTCGCCTACCGTCCGTAGGGAGGGCCTAACCCGATTGAGTTTAAACTCAGCCTAACACATATATCCTACACGTAGCGCATCTAAACCTTAATCCTATGTCCTACCTGCAGCGAAACTAATCCTAAGACCTATGCTCTAAATGCAACGTAGTTCTTGTCAGTATCCGGATACTGGACTCACCTACCGTCCGTAGGGAGAACTTCCTCGACTACCGTCCGTAGGGAGGGCCTAACCCGATTGAGTTTAAACTCAGCCTAACACATATATCCTACACGTAGCGCATCTAAACCTTAATCCTATGTCCTACCAGCAGCGAAACTAATCCTAAGACCTATGCTCTGAATGCAACGTAATTCTTGTCAGTATCCGGATACTGGTCTCACCTACCGTCCGTAGGGAGAAAACCCACCCTCCCTCCCAGTATCCGTATACTAAACTCACCTACCGTCCGTAGGGAGAACTTCCTCGCCTACCGTTCGTAGGGAGGGCCTAACCCGATTGAGATTAAACTCAGCCTAACACATATATCCTACACGTAGAGCATCTAAACCTTAATCCTATGTCCTACCTGCAGCGAAACTAATCCTAAGACCTATGCTCTAAATGCAACGTAATTCTTGTCAGTATCCGGATACTGGACTCACCTACCGTCCGTAGGGAGAATTTCCTCGCCTACCGTCCTTAGGGAGGGCCTAACCCGATTGAGTTTAAACTCAGCCTAACACATATATCCTACACGTAGCGCATCTTAACCTAAAACCTATGTCCTACCTGCAGCGAAACTAATCCTAAGACCTATGCTCTAAATGCAACGTAGTTCTTGTCAGTATCCGGATACTGGACTCACCTACCGTCCGTAGGGAGAACTTCCTCGCCTACCGTCCGTAGGGAGGGCCTAACCCGATTGAGTTTAAACTCAGCCTAACACATATATCCTACACGTAGCGCATCTAAACCTTAATCCTATGTCCTACCTGCAGCGAAACTAATCCTAAGACCTATGCTCTAAATGCAACGTAGTTCTTGTCAGTATCCGGATACTGGACTCACCTACCGTCCGTAGGGAGAACTTCCTCGCCTACCGTCCGTAGGGAGGGCCTAACCCGATTGAGTTTAAACTCAGCCTAACACATATATCCTACACGTAGCGCATCTAAACCTTAATCCTATGTCCTACCTGCAGCGAAACTAATCCTAAGACCTATGCTCTAAATGCAACGTAATTCTTGTCAGTATCCGGATACTGGACTCACCTACCGTCCGTAGGGAGAACTTCCTCGCCTACCGTCCGTAGGGAGGGCCTAACCCGATTGAGTTTAAACTCAGCCTAACACATATATCCTACACGTAGCGCATCTAAACCTTAATCCTATGTCCTACCTGCAGCGAAACTAATCCTAAGACCTATGCTCTAAATGCAACGTAGTTCTTGTCAGTATCCGGATACTGGTCTCACCTACCGTCCGTAGTTAGAACTTCCTCGCCTACCGTCCGTAGGGAGGGCCTAACCCTATTGAGTTTAAACTCAGCCTAACACATATATCCTACACGTAGCGCATCTAAACCTTAATCCTATGTCCTACCTGCAGCGAAACTAATCCTAAGACCTATGCTCTAAATGCAACGTAGTTCTTGTCAGTATCCGGATACTGGTCTCACCTACCGTCCGTAGGGAGAACTTCCTCGCCTACCGTCCGTAGGGAGGGCCTAACCCGATTGAGTTTAAACTCAGCCTAACACATATATCCTACACGTAGCGCATCTAAACCTTAATCCTATGTCCTACCTGCAGCGAAACTAATCCTAAGACCTATGCTCTAAATGCAACGTAATTCTTGTCAGTATCCGGATACTGGACTCACCTACCGTCCGTAGGGAGAACTTCCTCGCCTACCGTCCGTAGGGAGGGCCTAACCCGATTGAGTTTAAACTCAGCCTAACACATATATCCAACACGTAGCGCATCTTAACCTAAAACCTATGTCCTACCTCCAGCGAAACTAATCCTAAGACCTATGCTCTAAATGCAACGTAGTTCTTGTCAGTATCCGGATACTGGACTCACCTACCGTCCGTAGGGAGAACTTCCTCGCCTACCGTCCGTAGGGAGGGCCTAACCCTATTGAGTTTAAACTCAGCCTAACACATATATCCTACACGTAGCGCATCTAAACCTTAATCCTATGTCCTACCTGCAGCGAAACTAATCCTTAGACCTATGCTCTAAATGCAACGTAGTTCTTGTCAGTATCCGGATACTGGTCTCACCTACAGTCCGTAGGGAGAACTTCCTCGCCTACCGTCCGTAGGGAGGGCCTAACCCGATTGAGTTTAAACTCAGCCTAACACATATATCCTACACGTAGCGCATCTAAACCTTAATCCTTTGTCCTACCTGCAGCGAAACTTATCCTAAGACCTATGCTCTAAATGCAACGTAGTTCTTGTCAGTATCCGGATACTGGACTCACCTACCGTCCGTAGGGAGAACTTCCTCGCCTACCGTCCGTAGGGAGGGCCTAACCCTATTGAGTTTAAACTCAGCCTAACACATATATCCTACACGTAGCGCATCTAAACCTTAATCCTATGTCCTACCTGCAGCGAAACTAATCCTAGGACCTATGCTCTAAATGCAACGTAGTTCTTGTCAGTATCCGGATACTGGTCTCACCTACCGTCCGTAGGGAGAACTTCCTCGCCTACCGTCCGTAGGGAGGGCCTAACCCGATTGAGTTTAAACTCAGCTTAACACATATATCCTACACGTAGCGCATCTAAACCTTAATCCTATGTCCTACCTGCAGCGAAACTAAACTTAAGACCTATGCTCTAAATGCAACGTAGTTCTTGTCAGTATCCGGATACTGGTCTTACCTACCGTCCGTAGGGAGAACTTCCTCGCCTACCGTCCGTAGGGAGGGCCTAACCCGATTGAGTTTAAACTCAGCCTAACACATATATCCTACACGTAGCGCATCTTAACCTAAAACCTATGTCCTACCTGCAGCGAAACTAATCCTAAGACCTATGCTCTAAATGCAACGTAGTTCTTGTCAGTATTCGGATACTGGACTCACATACCGTCCGTAGGGAGAACTTCCTCGCCTACCGTCCGTAGGGAGGGCCTAACCCGATTGAGTTTAAACTCAGCCTAACACATATATCCTACACGTAGCGCATCTAAACCTTAATCCTATGTCCTACCTGCAGCGAAACTAATCCTAAGACCTATGCTCTAAATGCAACGTAATTCTTGTCAGTATCCGGATACTGGTCTCACCTACCGTCCGTAGGGAGAAAACCCACCCTCCCTCCCAGTATCCGTATACTAAACTCACCTACCGTCCGTAGGGAGGGCCTAACCCGATTGAGTTTAAACTCAGCCTAACACATATATCCTACACGTAGCGCATCTTAACCTAAAACCTATGTCCTACCTCCAGCGAAACTAATCCTAAGACCTATGCTCTAAATGCAACGTAGTTCTTGTCAGTATCCGGATACTGGACTCACCTACCGTCCGTAGGGAGAACTTCCTCGCCTACCGTCCGTAGGGAGGGCCTAACCCGATTGAGTTTAAACTCAGCCTAACACATATATCATACACGTAGCACATCTTAACCTAAAACCTATGTCCTACCTGCAGCGAAACTAATCCTAAGACCTATGCTCTAAATGCAACGTAGTTCTTGTCAGTATCCGGATACTGGACTCACCTACCGTCCGTAGGGAGAACTTCCTCGCCTACCGTCCGTAGGGAGGGCCTAACCCGATTGAGTTTAAACTCAGCCTAACACATATATCCTACACGTAGCGCATCTAAACCTTAATCCTATGTCCTACCTGCAGCGAAACTAATCCTAAGACCTATGCTCTAAATGCAACGTAATTCTTGTCAGTATCCGGATACTGGACTCACCTACCGTCCGTAGGGAGAACTTCCTCACCTACCGTCCGTAGGGAGGGCCTAGCCCGATTGAGTTTAAACTCAGCCTAACACATATATCCAACACGTAGCGCATCTTAACCTAAAACATATGTCCTACCTGCAGCGAAACTAATCCTAAGACCTATGCTCTAAATGCAACGTAGTTCTTGTCAGTATCCGGATACTGGACTCACCTACCGTCCGTAGGGAGAACTTCCTCGCCTACCGTCCGTAGGGAGGGCCTAACCCGATTGAGTTTAAACTCAGCCTAACACATATATCCTACACGTAGCGCATCTAAACCTTAATCCTATGTCCTACCTGCAGCGAAACTAAACTTAAGACCTATGCTCTAAATGCAACGTAGTTCTTGTCAGTATCCGGATACTGGACTCACCTACCGTCCGTAGGGAGAACTTCCTCGCCTACCGTCCGTAGGGAGGGCCTAACCCTATTGAGTTTAAACTCAGCCTAACACATATATCCTACACGTAGCGCATCTAAACCTTAATCCTATGTCCTACCTGCAGCGAAACTAATCCTAGGACCTATGCTCTAAATGCAACGTAGTTCTTGTCAGTATCCGGATACTGGTCTCACCTACCGTCCGTAGGGAGAACTTCCTCGCCTACCGTCCGTAGGGAGGGCCTAACCCGATTGAGTTTAAACTCAGCTTAACACATATATCCTACACGTAGCGCATCTAAACCTTAATCCTATGTCCTACCTGCAGCGAAACTAAACTTAAGACCTATGCTCTAAATGCAACGTAATTCTTGTCAGTATCCGGATACTAAACTCACCTACCGTCCGTAGGGAGAACTTCCTCGCCTACCGTCCGTAGGGAGGGCCTAACCCGATTGAGTTTAAACTCAGCCTAACACATATATCCTACACGTAGCGCATCTTAACCTTAATCCTATGTCCTACCTGCAGCGAAACTAATCCTAAGACCTATGCTCTAAATGCAACGTAGTTCTTGTCAGTATTCGGATACTGGACTCACATACCGTCCGTAGGGAGAACTTCCTCGCCTACCGTCCGTAGGGAGGGCCTAACCCGATTGAGTTTAAACTCAGCCTAACACATATATCCTACACGTAGCGCATCTAAACCTTAATCCTATGTCCTACCTGCAGCGAAACTTATCCTAAGACCTATGCTCTAAATGCAACGTAATTCTTGTCAGTATCCGGATACTGGACTCACCTACCGTCCGTAGGGAGAACTTCCTCACCTACCGTCCGTAGGGAGGGCCTAACCCGATTGAGTTTAAACTCAGCCTAACACATATATCCAACACGTAGCGCATCTTAACCTAAAACCTATGTCCTACCTGCAGCGAAACTAATCCTAAGACCTATGCTCTAAATGCAACGTAGTTCTTGTCAGTATCCGGATACTGGACTCACCTACCGTCCGTAGGGAGAACTTCCTCGCCTACCGTCGTAGGGAGGGCCTAACCCGATTGAGTTTAAACTCAGCCTAACACATATATCCTACACGTAGCGCATCTTAACCTAAAACCTATGTCCTACCTGCAGCGAAACTAATCCTAAGACCAATGCTCTAAATGCAACGTAGTTCTTGTCAGTATCCGGACACTGGACTCACCTACCGTCCGTAGGGAGAATTTCCTCGACTACCGTCCGTAGGGAGGGCCTAACCCGATTGAGTTTAAACTCAGCCTAACACATATATCCTACACGTAGCGCATCTAAACCTTAATCCTATGTCCTACCAGCAGCGAAACTAATCCTAAGACCTATGCTCTAAATGCAACGTAGTTCTTGTCAGTATCCGGATACTGGACTCACCTACCGTCCGTAGGGAGAACTTCCTCGCCTACCGTCCGTAGGGAGGGCCTCACCCGATTGAGTTTAAACTCAGCCTAACACATATATCCAACACGTAGCGCATCTTAACCTAAAACCTATGTCCTACCTGCAGCGAAACTAATCCTAAGACCTATGCTCTAAATGCAACGTAGTTCTTGTCAGTATCCGGATACTAAACTCACCTACCGTCCGTAGGGAGAACTTCCTCGCCTACCGTCCGTAGGGAGGGCCTAACCCGATTGAGTTTAAACTCAGCCTAACACATATATCCAACACGTAGCGCATCTTAACCTAAAACCTATGTCCTACCTGCAGCGAAACTAATCCTAAGGCCTATGCTCTAAATGCAACGTAGTTCTTGTCAGTATCCGGATACTAAACTCACCTACCGTCCGTAGGGAGAACTTCCTCGACTACCGTCCGTAGGGAGGGCCTAACCCGATTGAGTTTAAACTCAGCCTAACACATATATCCTACACGTAGCGCATCTAAACCTTAATCCTATGTCCTACCTGCAGCGAAACTAATCCTAAGACCTATGCTCTAAATGCAACGTAGTTCTTGTCAGTATTCGGATACTGGACTCACATACCGTCCGTAGGGAGAACTTCCTCGCCTACCGTCCGTAGGGAGGGCCTTACCCGATTGAGTTTAAACTCAGCCTAACACATATATCCAACACGTAGCGCATCTTAACCTAAAACCTATGTCCTACCTGCAGCGAAACTAATCCTAAGACCTATGCTCTAAATGCAACGTAGTTCTTGTCAGTATTCGGATACTGGACTCACCTACCGTCCGTAGGGAGAACTTCCTCACCTACCGTCCGTAGGGAGGGCCTAACCCGATTGAGTTTAAACTCAGCCTAACACATATATCCTACACGTAGCGCATCTTAACCTAAAACCTATGTCCTACCTGCAGCGAAACTAATCCTAAGACCTATGCTCTAAATGCAACGTAGTTCTTGTCAGTATCCGGATACTGGACTCACCTACCGTCCGTAGGGAGAACTTCCTCGCCTACCGTCCGTAGGGAGGGCCTAACCCGATTGAGTTTAAACTCAGCCTAACACATATATCCTACACGTAGCGCATCTTAACCTAAAACCTATGTCCTACCTGCAGCGAAACTAAACCTAAGACCTATGCTCTAAATGCAACGTAGTTCTTGTCAGTATCCGGATACTGGACTCACCTACCGTCCGTAGGGAGAACTTCCTCGCCTACCGTCCGTAGGGAGGGCCTAACCCGATTGAGTTTAAACTCAGCCTAACACATATATCCTACACGTAGCGCATCTAAACCTTAATCCTATGTCCTACCAGCAGCGAAACTAATCCTAAGACCTATGCTCTGAATGCAACGTAATTCTTGTCAGTATCCGGATACTGGACTCACCTACCGTCCGTAGGGAGAACTTCCTCGCCTACCGTCCTTAGGGAGGGCCTAACCCGATTGAGTTTAAACTCAGCCTAACACATATATCCTACACGTAGCGCATCTAAACCTTAATCCTATGTCCTACCAGCAGCGAAACTAATCCTAAGACCTATGCTCTGAATGCAACGTAATTCTTGTCAGTATCCGGATACTGGACTCACCTACCGTCCGTAAGGAGAACTTCCTCGCCTACCGTCCGTAGGGAGGGCCTAACCCGATTGAGTTTAAACTCAGCCTAACACATATATCCTACACGTAGCGCATCTAAACCTTAATCCTATGTCCTACCAGCAGCGAAACTAATCCTAAGTCCTATGCTCTGAATGCAACGTAATTCTTGTCAGTATCCGGATACTGGACTCACCTACCGTCCGTAGGGAGAACTTCCTCGCCTACCGTCCGTAGGGAGGGCCTAACCCGATTGAGTTTAAACTCAGCCTAACACATATATCCAACACGTAGCGCATCTTAACCTTAATCCTATGTCCTACCAGCAGCGAAACTAATCCTAAGACCTATGCTCTGAATGCAACGTAATTCTTGTCAGTATCCGGATACTGGACTCACCTACCGTCCGTAGGGAGAACTTCCTCGCCTACCGTCCGTAGGGAGGGCCTAACCCGATTGAGTTTAAACTCAGCCTAACACATATATCCTACACGTAGCGCATCTTAACCTAAAACCTATGTCCTACCTGCAGCGAAACTAATCCTAAGACCTATGCTCTAAATGCAACGTAGTTCTTGTCAGTATCCGGATACTAAACTCACCTACCGTCCGTAGGGAGGGCCTAACCCGATTGAGTTTAAACTCAGCCTAACACATATATCCAACACGTAGCGCATCTTAACTTTAATCCTATGTCCTACCAGCAGCGAAACTAATCCTAAGACCTATGCTCTGAATGCAACGTAATTCTTGTCAGTATCCGGATACTGGACTCACCTACCGTCCGTAGGGAGAACTTCCTCGCCTACCGTCCGTAGGGAGGGCCTAACCCGATTGAGTTTAAACTCAGCCTAACACATATATCCAACACGTAGCGCATCTTAACCTAAAACCTATGTCCTACCTGCAGCGAAACTAATCCTAAGACCTATGCTCTAAATGCAACGTAGTTCTTGTCAGTATCCGGATACTGGACTCACCTACCGTCCGTAGGGAGAACTTCCTCGCCTACCGTCCGTAGGGAGGGCCTAACCCGATTGAGTTTAAACTCAGCCTAACACATATATCCTACACGTAGCGCATCTTAACCTAAAACCTATGTCCTACCTGCAGCGAAACTAAACCTAAGACCTATGCTCTAAATGCAACGTAGTTCTTGTCAGTATCCGGATACTGGACTCACCTACCGTCCGTAGGGAGAACTTCCTCGCCTACCGTCCGTAGGGAGGGCCTAACCCGATTGAGTTTAAACTCAGCCTAACACATATATCCTACACGTAGCGCATCTTAACCTAAAACCTATGTCCTACCTGCAGCGAAACTAAACCTAAGACCTATGCTCTAAATGCAACGTAGTTCTTGTCAGTATCCGGATACTGGACTCACCTACCGTCCGTAGGGAGAACTTCCTCGCCTACCGTCCGTAGGGAGGGCCTAACCCGATTGAGTTTAAACTCAGCCTAACACATATATCCTACACGTAGCGCATCTAAACCTTAATCCTATGTCCTACCTGCAGCGAAACTAATCCTAAGACCTATGCTCTAAATGCAACGTAGTTCTTGTCAGTATCCGGATACTGGACTCACCTACCGTCCGTAGGGAGAACTTCCTCGCCTACCGTCCGTAGGGAGGGCCTAACCCGATTGAGTTTAAACTCAGCCTAACACATATATCCTACACGTAGCGCATCTTAACCTAAAACCTATGTCCTACCTGCAGCGAAACTAAACCTAAGACCTATGCTCTAAATGCAACGTAGTTCTTGTCAGTATCCGGATACTGGACTCACCTACCGTCCGTAGGGAGAACTTCCTCGCCTACCGTCCGTAGGGAGGGCCTAACCCGATTGAGTTTAAACTCAGCCTAACACATATATCCAACACGTAGCGCATCTTAACCTAAAACCTATGTCCTACCTGCAGCGAAACTAATCCTAAGACCTATGCTCTAAATGCAACGTAGTTCTTGTCAGTATCCGGATACTGGACTCACCTACCGTCCGTAGGGAGAACTTCCTCGCCTACCGTCCGTAGGGAGGGCCTAACCCGATTGAGTTTAAACTCAGCCTAACACATATATCCTACACGTAGCGCATCTTAACCTAAAACCTATGTCCTACCTGCAGCGAAACTAATCCTAAGACTTATGCTCTAAATGCAACATAGTTCTTGTCAGTATCCGGATACTAAACTCACCTACCGTCCGTAGGGAGGGCCTAACCCGATTGAGTTTAAACTCAGCCTAACACATATATCCTACACGTAGCGCATCTTAACCTAAAACCTATGTCCTACCTGCAGCGAAACTAATCCTAAGACCTATGCTCTAAATGCAACGTAGTTCTTGTCAGTATCCGGATACTAAACTCACCTACCGTCCGTAGGGAGGGCCTAACCCGATTGAGTTTAAACTCAGCCTAACACATATATCCTACACGTAGCGCATCTTAACCTAAAACCTATGTCCTACCTGCAGCGAAACTAAACCTAAGACCTATGCTCTAAATGCAACGTAGTTCTTGTCAGTATGCGGATACTGGACTCACCTACCGTCCGTAGGGAGAACTTCCTCGCCTACCGTCCGTAGGGAGGGCCTAACCCGATTGAGTTTAAACTCAGCCTAACACATATATCCTACACGTAGCGCATCTAAACCTTAATCCTATGTCCTACCTGCAGCGAAACTAATCCTAAGACCTATGCTCTAAATGCAACGTAATTCTTGTCAGTATCCGGATACTGGTCTCACCTACCGTCCGTAGGGAGAAAACCCACCCTCCCTCCCAGTATCCGTATACTAAACTCACCTACCGTCCGTAGGGAGGGCCTAACCCGATTGAGTTTAAACTCAGCCTAACACATATATCCAACACGTAGCGCATCTTAACCTAAAACCTATGTCCTACCTGCAGCGAAACTAAACCTAAGACCTATGCTCTAAATGCAACGTAATTCTTGTCAGTATCCGGATACTAAACTCACCTACCGTCCGTAGGGAGAACTTCCTCGCCTACCGTCCGTAGGGAGGGCCTAACCCGATTGAGTTTAAACTCAGCCTAACACATATATCCTACACGTAGCGCATCTAAACCTTAATCCTATGTCCTACCAGCAGCGAAACTAATCCTAAGACCTATGCTCTGAATGCAACGTTATTCTTGTCAGTATCCGGATACTGGACTCACCTACCGTCCGTAGGGAGAACTTCCTCGCCTACCGTCCTTAGGGAGGGCCTAACCCGATTGAGTTTAAACTCAGCCTAACACATATATCCTACACGTAGCGCATCTTAACCTAAAACCTATGTCCTACCTGCAGCGAAACTAATCCTAAGACCTATGCTCTAAATGCAACGTAGTTCTTGTCAGTATCCGGATACTAAACTCACCTACCGTCCGTAGGGAGGGCCTAACCCGATTGAGTTTAAACTCAGCCTAACACATATATCCTACACGTAGCGCATCTAAACCTTAATCCTATGTCCTACCAGCAGCGAAACTAATCCTAAGACCTATGCTCTGAATGCAACGTAATTCTTGTCAGTATCCGGATACTGGACTCACCTACCGTCCGTAGGGAGAACTTCCTCGCCTACCGTCCGTAGGGAGGGCCTAACCCGATTGAGTTTAAACTCAGCCTAACACATATATCCAACACGTAGCGCATCTTAACCTAAAACCTATGTCCTACCTGCAGCGAAACTAATCCTAAGACCTATGCTCTAAATGCAACGTAGTTCTTGTCAGTATCCGGATACTAAACTCACCTACCGTCCGTAGGGTGGGCCTAACCCGATTGAGTTTAAACTCAGCCTAACACATATATCCTACACGTAGCGCATCTAAACCTTAATCCTATGTCCTACCAGCAGCGAAACTAATCCTAAGACCTATGCTCTAAATGCAACGTAGTTCTTGTCAGTATCCGGATACTGGACTCACCTACCGTCCGTAGGGAGAACTTCCTCGCCTACCGTCCGTAGGGAGGGCCTAACCCGATTGAGTTTAAACTCAGCCTAACACATATATCCTACACGTAGCGCATCTTAACCTAAAACCTATGTCCTACCTGCAGCGAAACTAATCCTAAGACCTATGCTCTAAATGCAACGTAGTTCTTGTCAGTATCCGGATACTAAACTCACCTACCGTCCGTAGGGAGGGCCTAACCCGATTGAGTTTAAACTCAGCCTAACACATATATCCTACACGTAGCGCATCTAAACCTTAATCCTACGTCCTACCAGCAGCGAAACTAATCCTGAGACCTATGCTCTGAATGCAACGTAATTCTTGTCAGTATCCGGATACTGGACTCACCTACCGTCCGTAGGGAGAACTTCCTCGCCTACCGTCCGTAGGGAGGGCCTAACCCGATTGAGTTTAAACTCAGCCTAACACATATATCCAACACGTAGCGCATCTTAACCTAAAACCTATGTCCTACCTGCAGCGAAACTAATCCTAAGACCTATGCTCTAAATGCAACGTAGTTCTTGTCAGTATTCAGATACTGGACTCACCTACCGTCCGTAGGGAGAACTTCCTCGCCTACCGTCCGTAGGGAGGGCCTAACCCGATTGAGTTTAAACTCAGCCTAACACATATATCCTACACGTAGCGCATCTAAACCTTAATCCTACGTCCTACCAGCAGCGAAACTAATCCTAAGACCTATGCTCTGAATGCAACGTAATTCTTGTCAGTATCCGGATACTGGACTCACCTACCGTCCGTAGGGAGAACTTCCTCGCCTACCGTCCGTAGGGAGGGCCTAACCCGATTGAGTTTAAACTCAGCCTAACACATATATCCTACACGTAGCGCATCTAAACCTTAATCCTACGTCCTACCAGCAGCGAAACTAATCCTAAGACCTATGCTCTGAATGCAACGTAATTCTTGTCAGTATCCGGATACTGGACTCACCTACCGTCCGTAGGGAGAACTTCCTCGCCTACCGTCCGTAGGGAGGGCCTAACCCGATTGAGTTTAAACTCAGCCTAACACATATATCCTACACGTAGCGCATCTAAACCTTAATCCTATGTCCTACCTGCAGCGAAACTAATCCTAAGACCTATGCTCTAAATGCAACGTAGTTCTTGTCAGTATCCGGATACTGGACTCACCTACCGTCCGTAGGGAGAACTTCCTCGCCTACCGTCCGTAGGGAGGGCCTAACCCGATTGAGTTTAAACTCAGCCTAACACATATATCCTACACGTAGCGCATCTTAACCTAAAACCTATGTCCTACCTGCAGCGAAACTAAACCTAAGACCTATGCTCTAAATGCAACGTAATTCTTGTCAGTATCCGGATACTAAACTCACCTACCGTCCGTAGGGAGAACTTCCTCGCCTACCGTCCGTAGGGAGGGCCTAACCCGATTGAGTTTAAACTCAGCCTAACACATATATCCTACACGTAGCGCATCTAAACCTTAATCCTATGTCCTACCAGCAGCGAAACTAATCCTAAGACCTATGCTCTAAATGCAACGTAATTCTTGTCAGTATCCGGATACTGGACTCACCTACCGTCCGTAGGGAGAATTTCCTCGCCTACCGTCCTTAGGGAGGGCCTAACCCGATTGAGTTTAAACTCAGCCTAACACATATATCCTACACGTAGCGCATCTAAACCTTAATCCTATGTCCTACCTGCAGCGAAACTAATCCTAAGACCTATGCTCTAAATGCAACGTAATTCTTGTCAGTATCCGGATACTGGACTCACCTACCGTCCGTAGGGAGAACTTCCTCGCCTACCGTCCGTAGGGAGGGCCTAACCCGATTGAGTTTAAACTCAGCCTAACACATATATCCTACACGTAGCGCATCTAAACCTTAATCCTATGTCCTACCTGCAGCGAAACTAATCCTAAGACCTATGCTCTAAATGCAACGTAGTTCTTGTCAGTATCCGGATACTGGACTCACCTACCGTCCGTAGGGAGAACTTCCTCGCCTACCGTCCGTAGGGAGGGCCTAACCCGATTGAGTTTAAACTCAGCCTAACACATATATCCTACACGTAGCGCATCTAAACCTTAATCCTATGTCCTACCTGCAGCGAAACTAATCCTAAGACCTATGCTCTAAATGCAACGTAATTCTTGTCAGTATCCGGATACTGGTCTCACCTACCGTCCGTAGGGAGAAAACCCACCCTCCCTCCCAGTATCCGTATACTAAACTCACCTACCGTCCGTAGGGAGAACTTCCTCACCTACCGTCCGTAGGGAGGGCCTAACCCGATTGAGTTTAAACTCAGCCTAACACATATATCCAACACGTAGCGCATCTTAACCTAAAACCTATGTCCTACCTGCAGCGAAACTAATCCTAAGACCTATGCTCTAAATGCAACGTAGTTCTTGTCAGTATCCGGATACTAAACTCACCTACCGTCCGTAGGGTGGGCCTAACCCGATTGAGTTTAAACTCAGCCTAACACATATATCCTACACGTAGCGCATCTAAACCTTAATCCTATGTCCTACCAGCAGCGAAACTAATCCTAAGACCTATGCTCTAAATGCAACGTAGTTCTTGTCAGTATCCGGATACTGGACTCACCTACCGTCCGTAGGGAGAACTTCCTCGCCTACCGTCCGTAGGGAGGGCCTAACCCGATTGAGTTTAAACTCAGCCTAACACATATATCCTACACGTAGCGCATCTTAACCTAAAACCTATGTCCTACCTGCAGCGAAACTAAACCTAAGACCTATGCTCTAAATGCAACGTAATTCTTGTCAGTATCCGGATACTAAACTCACCTACCGTCCGTAGGGAGAACTTCCTCGCCTACCGTCCGTAGGGAGGGCCGAACCCGATTGAGTTTAAACTCAGCCTAACACATATATCCTACACGTAGCGCATCTAAACCTTAATCCTATGTCCTACCAGCAGCGAAACTAATCCTAAGACCTATGCTCTAAATGCAACGTAATTCTTGTCAGTATCCGGATACTGGACTCACCTACCGTCCGTAGGGAGAATTTCCTCGCCTACCGTCCTTAGGGAGGGCCTAACCCGATTGAGTTTAAACTCAGCCTAACACATATATCCTACACGTAGCGCATCTAAACCTTAATCCTATGTCCTACCTGCAGCGAAACTAATCCTAAGACCTATGCTCTAAATGCAACGTAATTCTTGTCAGTATCCGGATACTGGACTCACCTACCGTCCGTAGGGAGAACTTCCTCGCCTACCGTCCGTAGGGAGGGCCTAACCCGATTGAGTTTAAACTCAGCCTAACACATATATCCTACACGTAGCGCATCTAAACCTTAATCCTATGTCCTACCTGCAGCGAAACTAATCCTAAGACCTATGCTCTAAATGCAACGTAGTTCTTGTCAGTATCCGGATACTGGACTCACCTACCGTCCGTAGGGAGGGCCTAACCCTATTGAGATTAAACTCAGCCTAACACATGTATCCTACACGTAGCGCATCTAAACCTTAATCCTATGTCCTACCTGCAGCGAAACTAATCCTAAGACCTATGCTCTAAATGCAACGTAATTCTTGTCAGTATCCGGATACTGGTCTCACCTACCGTCCGTAGGGAGAAAACCCACCCTCCCTCCCAGTATCCGTATACTAAACTCACCTACCGTCCGTAGGGAGAACTTCCTCACCTACCGTCCGTAGGGAGGGCCTAACCCGATTGAGTTTAAACTCAGCCTAACCCATATATCCTACACGTAGCGCATCTTAACCTAAAACCTATGTCCTACCTGCAGCGAAACTAATCCTAAGACCTATGCTCTAAATGCAACGTAATTCTTGTCAGTATCCGGATACTGGACTCACCTACCGTCCGTAGGGAGGGCCTAACCCGATTGAGTTTAAACTCAGCCTAACACATGTATCCTACACGTAGCGCATCTAAACCTTAATCCTATGTCCTACCTGCAGCGAAACTAAACTTAAGACCTATGCTCTAAATGCAACGTAATTCTTGTCAGTATCCGGATACTGGACTCACCTACCGTCCGTAGGGAGAACTTCCTCACCTACCGTCCATTGGGAGGGCCTAGCCCGATTGAGTTTAAACTCAGCCTAACCCATATATCCTACACGTAGCGCATCTAAACCTTAATCCTATGTCCTACCTGCAGCGAAACTAATCCTAAGACCTATGCTCTAAATGCAACGTAGTTCTTGTCAGTATCCGGATACTGGACTCACCTACCTTCCGTAGGGAGAACTTCCTCGCCTACCGTCCGTAGGGAGGGCCTAACCCGATTGAGTTTAAACTCAGCCTAACACATATATCCTACACGTAGCGCATCTAAACCTTAATCCTATGTCCTACCTGCAGCGAAACTAAACTTAAGACCTATGCTCTAAATGCAACGTAATTCTTGTCAGTATCCGGATACTGGACTCACCTACCGTCCGTAGGGAGAACTTCCTCGCCTACCGTCCGTAGGGAGGGCCTAACCCTATTGAGTTTAAACTCAGCCTAACACATGTATCCTACACGTAGCGCATCTAAACCTTAATCCTATGTCCTACCTGCAGCGAAACTAATCCTAAGACCTACATATGCTCTAAATGCAACGTAATTCTTGTCAGTATCCGGATACTGGTCTCACCTACCGTCCGTAGGGAGAAAACCCACCCTCCCTCCCAGTATCCGTATACTAAACTCACCTACCGTCCGTAGGGAGAACTTCCTCGCCTACCGTCCGTAGGGAGGGCCTAACCCGATTGAGTTTAAACTCAGCCTAACACATATATCCTACACGTAGCGCATCTAAACCTTAATCCTATGTCCTACCTGCAGCGAAACTAATCCTAAGACCTATGCTCTAAATGCAACGTAATTCTTGTCAGTATCCGGATACTGGACTCACCTACCGTCCGTAGGGAGGGCCTAACCCGATTGAGTTTAAACTCAGCCTAACACATGTATCCTACACGTAGCGCATCTAAACCTTAATCCTATGTCCTACCTGCAGCGAAACTAAACTTAAGACCTATGCTCTAAATGCAACGTAATTCTTGTCAGTATCCGGATACTGGACTCACCTACCGTCCGTAGGGAGAACTTCCTCGCCTACCGTCCGTAGGGAGGGCCTAACCCTATTGAGTTTAAACTCAGCCTAACACATATATCCTACACGTAGCGCATCTAAACCTTAATCCTATGTCCTACCAGCAGCGAAACTAATCCTAAGACCTATGCTCTAAATGCAACGTAATTCTTGTCAGTATCCGGATACTGGACTCACCTACCGTCCGTAGGGAGAATTTCCTCGCCTACCGTCCTTAGGGAGGGCCTAACCCGATTGAGTTTAAACTCAGCCTAACACATATATCCTACACGTAGCGCATCTAAACCTTAATCCTATGTCCTACCTGCAGCGAAACTAATCCTAAGACCTATGCTCTAAATGCAACGTAATTCTTGTCAGTATCCGGATACTGGACTCACCTACCGTCCGTAGGGAGAACTTCCTCGCCTACCGTCCGTAGGGAGGGCCTAACCCGATTGAGTTTAAACTCAGCCTAACACATATATCCTACACGTAGCGCATCTAAACCTTAATCCTATGTCCTACCTGCAGCGAAACTAATCCTAAGACCTATGCTCTAAATGCAACGTAGTTCTTGTCAGTATCCGGATACTGGACTCACCTACCGTCCGTAGGGAGAACTTCCTCGCCTACCGTCCGTAGGGAGGGCCTAACCCGATTGAGTTTAAACTCAGCCTAACACATATATCCTACACGTAGCGCATCTAAACCTTAATCCTATGTCCTACCTGCAGCGAAACTAATCCTAAGACCTATGCTCTAAATGCAACGTAATTCTTGTCAGTATCCGGATACTGGTCTCACCTACCGTCCGTAGGGAGAAAACCCACCCTCCCTCCCAGTATCCGTATACTAAACTCACCTACCGTCCGTAGGGAGAACTTCCTCACCTACCGTCCGTAGGGAGGGCCTAACCCGATTGAGTTTAAACTCAGCCTAACCCATATATCCTACACGTAGCGCATCTTAACCTAAAACCTATGTCCTACCTGCAGCGAAACTAATCCTAAGACCTATGCTCTAAATGCAACGTAATTCTTGTCAGTATCCGGATACTGGACTCACCTACCGTCCGTAGGGAGGGCCTAACCCGATTGAGTTTAAACTCAGCCTAACACATGTATCCTACACGTAGCGCATCTAAACCTTAATCCTATGTCCTACCTGCAGCGAAACTAAACTTAAGACCTATGCTCTAAATGCAACGTAATTCTTGTCAGTATCCGGATACTGGACTCACCTACCGTCCGTAGGGAGAACTTCCTCGCCTACCGTCCATTGGGAGGGCCTAGCCCGATTGAGTTTAAACTCAGCCTAACACATATATCCTACACGTAGCGCATCTTAACCTAAAACCTATGTCCTACCTGCAGCGAAACTAATCCTAAGACCTATGCTCTAAATGCAACGTAGTTCTTGTCAGTATCCGGATACTGGACTCACCTACCGTCCGTAGGGAGAACTTCCTCGCCTACCGTCCGTAGGGAGGGCCTAACCCTATTGAGATTAAACTCAGCCTAACACATGTATCCTACACGTAGCGCATCTAAACCTTAATCCTATGTCCTACCTGCAGCGAAACTAATCCTAAGACCTATGCTCTAAATGCAACGTAATTCTTGTCAGTATCCGGATACTGGTCTCACCTACCGTCCGTAGGGAGAAAACCCACCCTCCCTCCCAGTATCCGTATACTAAACTCACCTACCGTCCGTAGGGAGAACTTCCTCACCTACCGTCCGTAGGGAGGGCCTAACCCGATTGAGTTTAAACTCAGCCTAACCCATATATCCTACACGTAGCGCATCTTAACCTAAAACCTATGTCCTACCTGCAGCGAAACTAATCCTAAGACCTATGCTCTAAATGCAACGTAATTCTTGTCAGTATCCGGATACTGGACTCACCTACCGTCCGTAGGGAGGGCCTAACCCGATTGAGTTTAAACTCAGCCTAACACATGTATCCTACACGTAGCGCATCTAAACCTTAATCCTATGTCCTACCTGCAGCGAAACTAAACTTAAGACCTATGCTCTAAATGCAACGTAATTCTTGTCAGTATCCGGATACTGGACTCACCTACCGTCCGTAGGGAGAACTTCCTCGCCTACCGTCCATTGGGAGGGCCTAGCCCGATTGAGTTTAAACTCAGCCTAACACATATATCCTACACGTAGCGCATCTAAACCTTAATCCTATGTCCTACCTGCAGCGAAACTAATCCTAAGACCTATGCTCTAAATGCAACGTAATTCTTGTCAGTATCCGGATACTGGTCTCACCTACCGTCCGTAGGGAGAAAACCCACCCTCCCTCCCAGTATCCGTATACTAAACTCACCTACCGTCCGTAGGGAGAACTTCCTCACCTACCGTCCGTAGGGAGGGCCTAACCCGATTGAGTTTAAACTCAGCCTAACCCATATATCCTACACGTAGCGCATCTTAACCTAAAACCTATGTCCTACCTGCAGCGAAACTAATCCTAAGACCTATGCTCTAAATGCAACGTAATTCTTGTCAGTATCCGGATACTGGACTCACCTACCGTCCGTAGGGAGGGCCTAACCCGATTGAGTTTAAACTCAGCCTAACACATGTATCCTACACGTAGCGCATCTAAACCTTAATCCTATGTCCTACCTGCAGCGAAACTAAACTTAAGACCTATGCTCTAAATGCAACGTAATTCTTGTCAGTATCCGGATACTGGACTCACCTACCGTCCGTAGGGAGAACTTCCTCGCCTACCGTCCGTAGGGAGGGCCTAACCCTATTGAGTTTAAACTCAGCCTAACACATGTATCCTACACGTAGCGCATCTAAACCTTAATCCTATGTCCTACCTGCAGCGAAACTAATCCTAAGACCTACATATGCTCTAAATGCAACGTAATTCTTGTCAGTATCCGGATACTGGTCTCACCTACCGTCCGTAGGGAGAAAACCCACCCTCCCTCCCAGTATCCGTATACTAAACTCACCTACCGTCCGTAGGGAGAACTTCCTCGCCTACCGTCCGTAGGGAGGGCCTAACCCGATTGAGTTTAAACTCAGCCTAACACATATATCCTACACGTAGCGCATCTAAACCTTAATCCTATGTCCTACCTGCAGCGAAACTAATCCTAAGACCTATGCTCTAAATGCAACGTAATTCTTGTCAGTATCCGGATACTGGACTCACCTACCGTCCGTAGGGAGGGCCTAACCCGATTGAGTTTAAACTCAGCCTAACACATGTATCCTACACGTAGCGCATCTAAACCTTAATCCTATGTCCTACCTGCAGCGAAACTAAACTTAAGACCTATGCTCTAAATGCAACGTAATTCTTGTCAGTATCCGGATACTGGACTCACCTACCGTCCGTAGGGAGAACTTCCTCGCCTACCGTCCGTAGGGAGGGCCTAACCCTATTGAGTTTAAACTCAGCCTAACACATATATCCTACACGTAGCGCATCTAAACCTTAATCCTATGTCCTACCAGCAGCGAAACTAATCCTAAGACCTATGCTCTAAATGCAACGTAATTCTTGTCAGTATCCGGATACTGGACTCACCTACCGTCCGTAGGGAGAATTTCCTCGCCTACCGTCCTTAGGGAGGGCCTAACCCGATTGAGTTTAAACTCAGCCTAACACATATATCCTACACGTAGCGCATCTAAACCTTAATCCTATGTCCTACCTGCAGCGAAACTAATCCTAAGACCTATGCTCTAAATGCAACGTAATTCTTGTCAGTATCCGGATACTGGACTCACCTACCGTCCGTAGGGAGAACTTCCTCGCCTACCGTCCGTAGGGAGGGCCTAACCCGATTGAGTTTAAACTCAGCCTAACACATATATCCTACACGTAGCGCATCTAAACCTTAATCCTATGTCCTACCTGCAGCGAAACTAATCCTAAGACCTATGCTCTAAATGCAACGTAGTTCTTGTCAGTATCCGGATACTGGACTCACCTACCGTCCGTAGGGAGAACTTCCTCGCCTACCGTCCGTAGGGAGGGCCTAACCCGATTGAGTTTAAACTCAGCCTAACACATATATCCTACACGTAGCGCATCTAAACCTTAATCCTATGTCCTACCTGCAGCGAAACTAATCCTAAGACCTATGCTCTAAATGCAACGTAATTCTTGTCAGTATCCGGATACTGGTCTCACCTACCGTCCGTAGGGAGAAAACCCACCCTCCCTCCCAGTATCCGTATACTAAACTCACCTACCGTCCGTAGGGAGAACTTCCTCACCTACCGTCCGTAGGGAGGGCCTAACCCGATTGAGTTTAAACTCAGCCTAACCCATATATCCTACACGTAGCGCATCTTAACCTAAAACCTATGTCCTACCTGCAGCGAAACTAATCCTAAGACCTATGCTCTAAATGCAACGTAATTCTTGTCAGTATCCGGATACTGGACTCACCTACCGTCCGTAGGGAGGGCCTAACCCGATTGAGTTTAAACTCAGCCTAACACATGTATCCTACACGTAGCGCATCTAAACCTTAATCCTATGTCCTACCTGCAGCGAAACTAAACTTAAGACCTATGCTCTAAATGCAACGTAATTCTTGTCAGTATCCGGATACTGGACTCACCTACCGTCCGTAGGGAGAACTTCCTCGCCTACCGTCCATTGGGAGGGCCTAGCCCGATTGAGTTTAAACTCAGCCTAACACATATATCCTACACGCAGCGCATCTTAACCTAAAACCTATGTCCTACCTGCAGCGAAACTAATCCTAAGACCTATGCTCTAAATGCAACGTAGTTCTTGTCAGTATCCGGATACTGGACTCACCTACCGTCCGTAGGGAGAACTTCCTCGCCTACCGTCCGTAGGGAGGGCCTAACCCTATTGAGATTAAACTCAGCCTAACACATGTATCCTACACGTAGCGCATCTAAACCTTAATCCTATGTCCTACCTGCAGCGAAACTAATCCTAAGACCTATGCTCTAAATGCAACGTAATTCTTGTCAGTATCCGGATACTGGTCTCACCTACCGTCCGTAGGGAGAAAACCCACCCTCCCTCCCAGTATCCGTATACTAAACTCACCTACCGTCCGTAGGGAGAACTTCCTCACCTACCGTCCGTAGGGAGGGCCTAACCCGATTGAGTTTAAACTCAGCCTAACCCATATATCCTACACGTAGCGCATCTTAACCTAAAACCTATGTCCTACCTGCAGCGAAACTAATCCTAAGACCTATGCTCTAAATGCAACGTAATTCTTGTCAGTATCCGGATACTGGACTCACCTACCGTCCGTAGGGAGAACTTCCTCACCTACCGTCCATTGGGAGGGCCTAGCCCGATTGAGTTTAAACTCAGCCTAACCCATATATCCTACACGTAGCGCATCTAAACCTTAATCCTATGTCCTACCTGCAGCGAAACTAATCCTAAGACCTATGCTCTAAATGCAACGTAGTTCTTGTCAGTATCCGGATACTGGACTCACCTACCGTCCGTAGGGAGAACTTCCTCGCCTACCGTCCGTAGGGAGGGCCTAACCCGATTGAGTTTAAACTCAGCCTAACACATATATCCTACACGTAGCGCATCTAAAACTTAATCCTATGTCCTACCTGCAGCGAAACTAATCCTAAGACCTATGCTCTAAATGCAACGTAGTTCTTGTCAGTATCCGGATACTGGACTCACCTACCTTCCGTAGGGAGAACTTCCTCGCCTACCGTCCGTAGGGAGGGCCTAACCCGATTGAGTTTAAACTCAGCCTAACACATATATCCTACACGTAGCGCATCTAAACCTTAATCCTATGTCCTACCTGCAGCGAAACTAAACTTAAGACCTATGCTCTAAATGCAACGTAATTCTTGTCAGTATCCGGATACTGGACTCACCTACCGTCCGTAGGGAGAACTTCCTCGCCTACCGTCCGTAGGGAGGGCCTAACCCTATTGAGTTTAAACTCAGCCTAACACATGTATCCTACACGTAGCGCATCTAAACCTTAATCCTATGTCCTACCTGCAGCGAAACTAATCCTAAGACCTACATATGCTCTAAATGCAACGTAATTCTTGTCAGTATCCGGATACTGGTCTCACCTACCGTCCGTAGGGAGAAAACCCACCCTCCCTCCCAGTATCCGTATACTAAACTCACCTACCGTCCGTAGGGAGAACTTCCTCGCCTACCGTCCGTAGGGAGGGCCTAACCCGATTGAGTTTAAACTCAGCCTAACACATATATCCTACACGTAGCGCATCTAAACCTTAATCCTATGTCCTAACTGCAGCGAAACTAATCCTAAGACCTATGCTCTAAATGCAACGTAGTTCTTGTCAGTATCCGGATACTATTCTCACCTACCGTCCGTAGGGAGAAAACCCACCCTCCCTCCCAGTATCCGTATACTAAACTCACCTACCGTCCGTAGGGAGAACTTCCTCACCTACCGTCCGTAGGGAGGGCCTAACCCGATTGAGTTTAAACTCAGCCTAACACATATATCCTACACGTAGCGCATCTTAACCTAAAACCTGTGTCCTACCTGCAGCGAAACTAATCCTAAGACCTATGCTCTAAATGCAACGTAGTTCTTGTCAGTATCCGGATACTGGACTCACCTACCGTCCGTAGGGAGAACTTCCTCGCCTACCGTCCGTAGGGAGGGCCTAACCCGATTGAGTTTAAACTCAGCCTAACACATATATCCTACACGTAGCGCATCTAAACCTTAATCCTATGTCCTACCTGCAGCGAAACTAATCCTAAGACCTATGCTCTGAATGCAACGTAATTCTTGTCAGTATCCGGATACTGGACTCACCTACCGTCCGTAGGGAGAACGTCCTCGCCTACCGTCCGTAGGGAGGGCCTAACCCGATTGAGTTTAAACTCAGCCTAACACATATATCCAACACGTAGCGCATCTTAACCTAAAACCTATGTCCTACCTGCAGCGAAACTAATCCTAAGACCTATGCTCTAAATGCAACGTAATTCTTGTCAGTATCCGGATACTGGTCTCACCTACCGTCCGTAGGGAGAAAACCCACCCTCCCTCCCAGTATCCGTATACTAAACTCACCTACCGTCCGTAGGGAGAACTTCCTCGCCTACCGTCCGTAGGGAGGGCCTAACCCGATTGAGTTTAAACTCAGCCTAACACATATATCCTACACGTAGCGCATCTTAACCTAAAACCTATGTCCTACCTGCAGCGAAACTAATCCTAAGACCTATGCTCTAAATGCAACGTAGTTCTTGTCAGTATCCGGATACTGGACTCACCTACCGTCCGTAGGGAGAACTTCCTCACCTACCGTCCGTAGGGAGGGCCTAACCCGATTGAGTTTAAACTCAGCCTAACACATATATCCTATACGTAGCGCATCTTAACCTAAAACCTATGTCCTACCTGCAGCGAAACTAATCCTAAGACCTATGCTCTAAATGCAACGTAATTCTTGTCAGTATCCGGATACTGGACTCACCTACCGTCCGTGGGGAGAATTTCCTCGCCTACCGTCCTTAGGGAGGGCCTAACCCGATTAAGTTTAAACTCAGCCTAACACATATATCCTATACGTAGCGCATCTTAACCTAAAACCTATGTCCTACCTGCAGCGAAACTAATCCTAAGACCTATGCTCTAAATGCAACGTAGTTCTTGTCAGTATCCGGATACTGGACTCACCTACCGTCCGTAGGGAGAACTTCCTCACCTACCGTCCGTAGGGAGGGCCTAACCCGATTGAGTTTAAACTCAGCCTAACACATATATCCTACACGTAGCGCATCTAAACCTTAATCCTATGTCCTACCTGCAGCGAAACTAATCCTAAGACCTATGCTCTTAATGCAACGCAGTAACAACGAATCTAACTTTATGCGTCGCGTCGTCGACGGTTAAGAAAACGGAACGGAATAAGGGACAGCTTTGGATAAAACAAATGCGTCGTGGAACGTTAAACGCGATGGACGGAGTTCTAAAACCGATAGCTCTCTTATCAAACACTATCTGGAATGAGGTGAATGCACATTGTTTGAGACTATAGGGCCTAGAGACTTGGGTGGACTTATCAAGGACTTTCTTAAGGAAAGAGATTTGGGTGTTTTTGCTAAGTGCTTTCAGAAGGAAAGACACTGCTAACAGACTTGGGTGGGCAATATAGTAAATGTAAAATTAAAATAATAAATGTATAAGCAATATAGTAAATGTAAAAGCAATATAGTAAATATAAGAGAAATATAAGAAATATAAGAGAAATATAATGACCACAGAACTCACCGGGTATCTGTGAAAGAGGAAACAGGAAGCTGGAAGGAAGTGCCATGAAGAGCTTGCTCTGATGACGATGAGATGCTGTGGAAGAGAAGCACTGATTCTACGTTAAAAAAGGCATAAGGCCTTGCTATTTTAAAGGAAAAAGGCAAAGAGCCTTGTGTAGATAGTTAAGGCGTTTTCAGAAGGAAAGACGCTTATTCATTTTAAAAAAGAGAAAAAGAAAAAAACACTGTTAGGTTGGCAGACTTGGGTGTTGTTGTCAAGTGCTTTCTGAAGGAAAGACACTAATGCAATGCATACAAGTTATCAGACTTGGGTGGGCTTGTCAAGGGCTTTCTTAAGGAAAGAGAGTTGGGTTTTGTTGTCCAAGTGCTTTCAGAAGGAAAGACACTGATTGCATTGCCAAAAAAGACTTGGGTGTCAAGGGCAGGGGCGCAAAAAAAAAAAATAATATATTGGACTAACCTGGTTCATCAGTAAGCAAGGTACATGGCAACTTCTGCTGATGTTGTGTCTGAAGATATGTTGATGTTGTGTCTGAAGATATGCTGATGATGTATCCTTATGTCATGATGTATCTGATGATATGTTGTATCTTATGATGTTGTGTCATTGGTGTGTATCATGATGTTTGTGTTTTGTTGTATCCCACGCTGAATTTGATGGTGTTAGGGTGGGTCTGTGTAAAATTCTGCTTCTTTCTCTGCTGTTGCTGTACACAGAACCCAACCAGATGATCTCATTTTCAGGAACCACACAAGCCCATTTAATGTCGAAGGGCTACACACACACGCACTCACGATTGCCGATTGCGGATTGCAGTATCGCGTAGAAGAGTTTCGACGCTGCAGCGTTGATGCACGCGAAGCACAAGTGCTCTTGATTCGAGGTCGCGTCGGCGTTGTTTGGAGTTCGAGAGCTCTCATACGAAAGGGGAATAGGAATGGGAATGGGAATGAATGGCAGGCAAAAGGGTTTCAAATTAAAGAGCCTAGAATGGGCATATGTTAAGGGCAATATAAATAAATAGAAAAGCAGTACAATAAATATATAAAAGCAATATAAGCAATATAATAAATATAAATGAAATAAAATAAATAATAAAAACAATTAAATAAATGTTATAGCATCGTAATAAATATAAATGCAATATAGTAAATGTATATATATATATAAAAGCAATATAATAAATAATAAAAATAAATAAATAAATGTTATAGCAATATAAATAAATATAAATGCAATGAAATAAATGTTATAGCAACGCAATAAATATATATATGCATATGGGATAAAAGCAATATAATAAATGAAATGATAATATAATAACCACAGAGCTCACCGGGTACCTATGAAGCAGGAAGCAGGAAGGAAGTGCCATGTAGAGCTTGCACTGATGATGATGAATTGCTGTGGAAGAGAACACTGATTCTATGCAAATGAAGGCTAAATGCCTTTGAATTGAATTCAAAACTTTGATTCTATTTAATGAAAGAAGGCTTAAGGCCTTGAATAGATCTGCTTATGGCTTGTAAATAGAAATAAAATGAATTGAAAAAGGCAAAGAGCTTAAGGCTTATTCGTGAGAAACACTTATAAAGGTTTGCAGACTTGGGTGTTGTTGTCAAGTGCTTTCAGAAGGAAAGACACTAATTGCAATGCATAAAAGGCTTTGAGACTTGGGTGGGCTTAAGGGAAGAGAGTTGGGTTTTGTTGTCAAAGTGCTTTCAGAAGGAAAGACACTAATTGCATTGCCAAAAAAGACTTGGGTGTTATAGCTCAGGGACAGGGGCAAAAAAAAAATAAATAATATATTGGACTAACCTGGTTCATCAGTAAGCAAGGTGCATGGCAAACTTCAGATGACGTCGTATCTGTGTCTGATGAATTCCTGATGATGTAGATATGCATGTATGATGTGAAGTATGGTGTATTCGATGCTGTAGATGATGATGTACATGATGTTGTCAGTGTTGGTTTGTGTGGGAAATACTGCTTGTTCCTCTGATGTCCCTTCACACAGAACTCAACCAGTTGTTCTCTTTCTCAGGAACACACAACACACAATGTTCACTCTCTCCACTTGCATGCGACAATATGCCTAGTGGGTGGACGCGGATGTACAGTAGCGTACGTACGACAGTGTAAATAGACGATCATATGTATGGATACGACTGTGTACGACAGTAAAAACAAAAAAATACTAAAAAATTCCCGCTCTCTCTTACTCTCCCGCTCTCTTTTACTCTCCCGCTCTCTTTTACTCTCTCGCTCTCTTTTACTCTCCCCTCTCTCTTAATCTCCCGCTCTCTCTTACTCTCCCGTTCTCTCTTACTCTACCGCTCTCTCAACATAAACATTTCACCCAAGGTCCACGATGTGAACACCACGACGGCCGGCACAAGACTGAACTCCGCTCAGCCTCGCACCACTTTTTATATAAGAAAAAACAACAACAACAACTTTTTCTTTGTTAAAAACAATTTTTGTTATTTTCGTCAATTTTTGTTGTTTTTCGTCAATTTTTTCCCCTTTGTTCGATTTTTCTTCTGTTTTTTACCTTTTTTTCTTGCTTTTCCAATTATCCTCGTTTATTTCTATTATCTTTTCGATGGTTCCTTACTTGTTTAGACCTCAAAAAATGCCTATTTTTCCTATTTTCAAACTTCTCAACCGACTTTTGACACACCCTCCAAAATCGGCTAACAAATCCCTAAACGAGATTCGATGGATATTCTCAGTTTCAGCAATCCAGGAACAAGTCGATAACTCGTATGCCGAGCCTACATATACTATCCCTAAGACTATAGACGGAGAAGGTTCGTCAAGCCCAAGTATCAAGTCTCTAAGTTTCAGCTTCAATTGGATCACAACGGAGCACACTGCTGCCAGCAGTTATAGATACTTCTGTACTGTGATACATTCTTCAATGCGAACGTCTGAAAACATCTCAATCCTCTGATGCGTGCCCACAGATATTCTCTGTGAAAAGCTGTCCTGGATACGAGACTGAAAACGAATTGGGGACAAGACTCTAGTCCATTGTCTGGAACGTTGTCTGTGAACGTTGTCAATCTCGAATGCATAGCAAATCGTAAAAGATTAATTACCCAAGTCCCGGTACCAGTAAAAGAAGACAAAGGAGTCTTAGTTCAAATCTAAACTATGTTCCCAGAGAGATGGCAAAACGGACTGCAATTTGTCTCTCTTGGTGGTACAGCGAAAAACTTCAGCCACTTTGTTCAGCAGTACAATGTTCTAACCGCCAAAGCAAGTGCTTAAGACGCCGCCGTGAATACATGGATAGAGGTGTCCAATGTGACGGAATTCGATTGAATACTAACGCATGCTTTAATGGGATGAAATTCGAGGGGTTCAGACTCTTCACCGACTCCAGAATCCATTTTTGAGCCATTCGTACACTTCATGATACCTTCAGTGTTAGTGGACTGCTATTAGGGGGTTGGTATCGTAATCTCAAACCTTTAACCATTTAAAGTCGAAAACTGTGGGGAGCATCTCCAGCTGAGAACATTTCTTTCCTCACTTTGGAGACGGATTTAATGGAATGTAAAGGATGGTAGTTGCGTTTAATCCCAGTGCTACCGAGGCATGCTAGTCTTAGATGTCATTGGCGCTAGGTGATGCTTTTTGTTCGGTTATTTAGCTCTAGATAGCTCTACAATGTCTCATTTGATAAAATTGCTATATTCTCAAATTAAGGCAGAGTAAGGACCAGAGTTAGGTGGGACCGCTTCTTTCTCCTGACGGAGACCTGCTCGAGTTAGGTGGGACCGCTTCTTTCTCCTGACGGAGACCTGCTCATCACGCTAACCTGGAAGATATTTTGTGTCAAGTTAAGTTCTCCTAAAATTGGAGAATTTTGTGATCCTGATCAGGATCAAGGTCATGGAGGAATCAAAGGATTGTGGTCGCGGATCAATGGTTGACTATGGCTGGTAGAGTGAAGCATTATTGTCTGGACATGCGCACAAAATTTGTTCAGCCAGTCTCTTATATCTTCCAAGCAGAGTCGACGCTTTACCGAAGGACTTATGTCAAACTTGTTGAGATGCTACTTGAATGAGCAGTGTTCAGTGATTAGATCCATAAGAAGCTGTGATGCCGCAGTCTTTTGAGCCGAGTTATGCTCAAGTTTATCCTAACAGTGACTGAAAGTTCCTTTCTTCTTCCCCATTTTTCTAGGATTAATTGAAATAACTTCCTAAAGCATCCAGGAAGGTGCAGTGATCTTTTTAGAGCGGTAGGTGGCTTCTATTTCTGTGTGACAAGTAGCTTGAATAGAACGTGACTGTTAGCTCATTAAGATCATTTCTGTCAAACTTAGGAAGGTTCTAAAAAAAAAATAAAATAAACAAATATTTGGGACGTTTGTCATTTGACGAGTTTTGAGCCTGTGCCCGCTCTCAGTTTAACCACTAAGCTAAGGTGAGACGTCTAAGTTGTTTTAAAAATTTCAACCAACACTACGTCAGTGGATGAATTATTCACAACGTCTTTTGTTTGTTCCAAGGAGCTGCCTTCCAAAGTGATTGCGGTCATGTCAATCATACAGCCTTTACCTTCTACAGGGTAATCAGACATCATCCTAGATGAGCCACGAAGAGGAAATGAAGCTTAACTCTAAAGATAACTCTCAAAGCTTAGACGTCCAAAGACCTTTATTGAAAATTTAACTGAAAATCAGCCTCAGCTTGAGTAGAAATAGATTGATGGACCTGCTTGTAGAACACCGTAGACCCAAAGAACACTTTAGGAAGCTTGGTCTAGAAAGCAGAGCACAAATTAGCAACTGAATAAACCTTATAGAAAGGAGAGACTTACCTTTTTTAGATCCACTGGAAGAGTAGCTATTGTCCGGGCTTCAAGATCACAGTGGGTTATCCGATTCCTAACCTTATTGTAAAATTTAGATTGATTGTCCGGTTGTAAAAAACTTATTGTGCTCTCCAAACTTGAGTTTTGATCGACAAGATACTCGATTAGAGTACTCCATCCAGTCCAACTACCCTGATGAGCCGGAGATTCTGCAGTGAATCAAGCAATGGAAGATCTCCTTCTCATAGAAGATTTGTAGGTTGATGCTCCACTTTAAACTACAGTTCTCTTCTGTTCCCTTAGATGCTCTCCGAGTCTTCAGTAACTCCAGTGATGCCTGTAAACACGCGAAGTTGGTTTTGGCTAACACTTAAGTAAGACCTACCCCTTCTTCGTTCCCTATAATCCCTGGAAGATCTCAAAATCCAGACCCCGGCCCGCCTCTTCTTTTCTCAAAAGGGTTTCGTTCTTAGTTTTGCTCTCTTCCTCCTTATTACGAGCGCTTTTATTTCTTTTTTCTTCGATTTCCGCCACGCGTCACAGAGACTTCGCAAAAAAAAAACCGCTGTTTCCAAGTAAAAATGCCCAAAAACTTGTGTCAAAAGCTATTTGTTTGATTGATTACTGTCAGACGAGTATCAGTTTTTTTTCGCGCTGGACCTGTCAGGCAGTGACTCCAAGGAAACTATTTTTAGAACAATTATGTTCGAAGAAAATAACCCTAAAAGTCAGCCCCCGAGGAGCAATTTTTTTGTTTTTTTAATGAACCTCGACTTGACCATAAATCTTCGAAGGCAAAACCGACAAGTCAACACTGTGGAGGATTACTTGTGAAAATCACTGCGTCTGTGTCTGAAGAGTGGAATCCAAAAAGTGCAAAAAAAAATGAAGCTAAGCTACCTTTCCTGGAGCGAACCCCTTTGCTTGCATTATTTGTCCATTAAAGTTATCTTCCTGTGAAAAAGGATTTTTTTGTTTTGTTTTCATCTTCTCATGTGGTTCCAAAATCTTGCGCAGACATGTTTTGAAATTCAATCCCACCTGAGAGTCTCCGAACTCCCGACGAGAAGAAGGAAGCACATCATCATCATTGTGCATCTCTCAAGTGCCCCATCGAAGGTAGACGCACAAAACAAAAGCAGTGTTTGGTGGTTGTTTTTTTGCAACTTGAAGGAATAAAAGGAAAGAATAAGGTTAAGGGAAACTCATCCGTTTGGTATAATCACCGCAATCCGTTAGTGATCCGGTTTTTATGTTTTTTTTTGGTTTTGCATCACCATTGTACCGCCCGAATTCACCTGTCCCGCTCGTAAAGTAACAACGACGACGACGATGACTCAGATTTGGTTTGTCGTTTGTCCTTTGACAGGAAATTCTTTTTTATTTTCAAGTGAAGACGTTGCTTTTTATTCTCGTCCCGTGCGTCTTCCTCTTTCTTAACATCGATCGTTTTGATTTAATTATGCAATCGGTTCACAAAACCGTAAAATGATTGAACATGGCCGACCGGTTGACAGCACGAAAAACATGTTTTGACAGTTTGTTGTTACCCATGCTTTTGGTGACTGAAAGTGGCTTTAGGAATGAAGGTGGAGTGGAGTGTCCTTAAGGGAAGTGAACATGGATGCAATTAGCTTGTTAATTATTTGACAGAGCGGGACTTGTTTTTTTACCGCTTTCCTGAACACGGGTTCTAGGTGTCAGAATGATTAAGTGACGTAGGCAATGAGGGAAGGTGCATTTACCTCGATATAGTGATCCTGTTTGTCAAATGCAGACTTTCACAAGGAACTTTACTTCGACGCAGCTTAAGCTGGGCATTCACAAGCACGCAGCTTTCATGAGTGATCGTGGATGCCTAGCAGTAGGACCATTGTATGTTGACCCCCTTCTTCTTTAGTGACCTCTGCAGGTACTTTTTAAGCTGATTTCCATAGGAGATTGAGGGTTTAGGTTTAGTCTTGCACATGATCCAGACCTTGTGGGATCTTTCTGGCAGAAATTGGGTAAGGAAGTGCCATTCTTTATATAAAATGTGTTTGACAGTGTCTGGATCTTGGTAACGTATAGCGGAGAGAGCTTGACTCTTTTTGAGCTGTAGAACTTGAGAAAAAGTCTTGTATGCTAGATGGGTGAGTCACAAAACAAGTTCCTCCACGGTCTGATTATCTTCAATGCCTTTGTGACTCCATCCAAGTGTAGGTGATTCTATTGCCAGCAAGAAACTGATTCAGGAGGTTTAGATCATTATAGGCAAGGTTCGACGATAGGTGGAGCGCAATGCGATCTGAAAAGACTTCTTGTGGAACGTAACTTAGAGGGTAGAAGCCTTAAAATTGGAACTCAACCTGTGCGACAGCATCTTGATGTGGGACCACACTGAGTCTAAGTATAACAATGATTTGCTGTTATCCTTTGGGATAGAGCCATTGCTTTAGGAACTGGCTAGTGTCTGACGATCAGCAGTCTGAGCGTATATCGATCAGTATTTTACGATTTGTAGTCGAAATGATGACGACACTTTGCTGTTCGAAGATGCCGTCGATTTAAGCACCATGAATCCAGCGCCGGGAGGCTGACTGGTGGTTCTAGGTCCGGTGATTGACTGATCAGTAGTTTGACGATCATCAGGTTGGCAGTAAGTAATATGACGATCGATCAGTGAAGATCAGTCTAACAGCAACTAGATGTTTCTCGATCAGGAGTTTGACGATCAGCAGATTTGAAGTCAGCGGCATGACAACCGATCAGTGAAGATCAGTCTTACAGCAACTAGTTTCCTGTGGATCAGGAGTTTGACGATCAGCCGGTTGATAGCATGACGATCAGTAAGGATCAGTCTAATCTCTCGATCTAGAGTTTGACGATCAATAGGTTTGTAGTCAGTAGCTTTACGATCGATTTGTGAAGATCAGTTGCGAGGATCAGTAAAGCTTAAATTGAATACCACCATCAACAGTCTGATGATCAGTAGCTAGGGAATGAGTTATAGAATTCCGATATCTGTGCTCTAAAGATCAGTAGCCGATCGTCAAAAATGATCAAAATCTTGGCGACTAATTAGCTTCATTGTATCGGTACTTGATTCTGTTGTTGGCTAGCTATCAGTAACCTGAAGTTTGGGGTGAGTCGTGCATAGTCTGACGATCAATAGTACCTACAACGATCAGTGAAGTAAATTATTTTTCACTTGTGTTACAACCCAAATACACATCACTTCACCAAATGCAACTCACATCCGTTAACCATTTTATGTTACACACTCCGCCTCTGAGATCTACAGAAATTTACCCCCGAGATACGCACTCATTCGCTTGATAAATCACGAAATCTAATTTCAGTTGAGGATGCGGTATGTGCTCGTCCAATCCAGTGATGCTCTCAAGAAGTCCACAATTAAAATGACTTATAGCCCTGTCTAGGCAAATGGTTTGCGTATCTGCAGCATTGCATGCGCATGTTACATCTCAAACAGATTGTCAGATCGTTTACCACAGATCTCTGCCAGGTGAATAAGAATCAGATAAAAGCCGCAAGAGTAATCTCCGCCTAAGAAATCCCTGAACAATCCCGCATAAATCACATAGCACAGCGGCTTCCACTATTCCAGTGAACAGCAGCAGCAGCAGCTCGACGATGGGGCGTTACATCGAGAGACGTGCAGCTGGTTGCTCGTGGCCATATCTTTTTCCTCCCAGTGCTCAGCATGGTTAAGCATTTAGAATTTGCATTACAATGGCAGATATCCGGCTCTGGGATCTAATCCCAGAGTTGGCGCACATTTTCCATGTGGCGCCATAGAAAAATTAGAAGAAATTTATATTGTACGCCCCCTGGAGGCGTGAAACGCAAACGAAATAGCAAATGTGCGCAATTTGATATCTGTCCACTTCTGTCCGCAAGGTCAATGAGGGAGATTTCTCAACGGATTTCTCGACACATGGACACATCCTCGACGAGATTAGATTTATCCACCCTCTGTGTGTTGGATTTACACGGGCATTCATGTCGGTCGCCAGAAAAAAAAATTGCTGCCTAGTGGTGTCCCTGGAAGAACTCACGTTTCTTCACCTTTTTGGAACAAACCGCATCGCATAGACTAGGAAACTGCTGGAAGCGTCAAGTAGCTAGCAGTACGCTTTGGTAAATAGTCAATTTGTCAGCACAGCGGGTGGCAAACTTTTATGGATACCACTTGTCCATGGCATTAGAAGTGTTGGCAGGTGATAGACACCAGGCAAATGGTGTTGCAAGCTGTTCGCTTAGCTCCAAGGCGAAGCGCATTATTTTGATGCCTCCTGACGCCTTAATGAAAGAAACCATGCAAGGAACACACTTAATGTGAATGTTGCGTGTATTCAGCGCAAGACTGCTTAATCAGCGGAATGATTGATGACGTTTAAAACTAGCTGTGTGTTGGGGTTTTCTTTTCGCCTGAACTGGAGGTGTAATATTAATTGTCTCGGGCTGAGTTCGTCGTAAGAGAAACAACAGCACGTTCATAAGTCACGGGCCAACTTTAATTTAATTTTTCTTAACAAATTGGAGAAAACTTTTTTTTGCGTTTTGACAGGACAGCAACGAGTTGCGAGGCTTGGCTTTAAGGAAATTCATTCATTATGTGGTTAGTTACTGTCAAACTGTTGTGACAGATCGGAAGGTTAAATGTCATTTTTTTCTTTGAAAGGAAATCAACAAAAAACCCTACCTTGCATGATGATGAATTCGGTTTGCCTCCATTGGGATTGAGCTAACAGAAGACTCAATGGTTATGAGGACCTCTGTCATCAGTGGTCTTGGACCAAAAGTAGATTCGTTGTGATACCACAAGGATGTAGGTGCATATTTCCTAGAAACTTTGGAGGCAATTGGCAATCATATTTGCCAAAGATAAGCTATGCTCCTAGGTAAAGTTTCTTTGTAATGGAGAACGCTGGCAAAGCACAGAAGAGATGAGGAGTTGCCTTGCTCCCTCCTCATCCCTAAAGATTCTATAGAGCATTTTCTGCGTGCCCTCCGATGAGGCACTGTCGTTTCTGATCTAGCTTGGACCAGATCTTGGTCTAGTAGCCTGTCAGCCAGCGTCGCACTATATGTGAGAGAGTCCTCCTGAGAATCTTAAAAAATGCAGACCGTATATTGACTGAGCAGTTCTGTGTGCCGCCCGACCAGGCTGTACGTCTTCTGATGTTCGAAATGCCGCCTTGCCGACGCCAATTCAAACAAAAATGTTCGCTCGCTACGCTCAATCCAAATGGCACCTTCAGACCATGTGTCCTGTGCAGCTTGGACGGATGCACATAGGCTTCCAGCTTAGGTGACAATTTGAAGCGAGCAACATGCTGAGATTCCTCTTCTCCGGTAGAATCCTTAATTTTATGCGTTAAAGGTTGATATCGACAGAAGATTCCAAGGATTCCAAGGAAAATCCGACATCACAGATCCCAGACATGCTGTGCCTACAAAAAAAGAAAGAACATACTTAGTATCATCAATGATGGACGGCTTCAAAGATTTAAGAAGATAAGGAACTACTTCAAGTCCAGCTTAGACCGAGCACAAAGCTGTTGTTGGCTGTGAAAGGGTACACGATCTGAGCCGAAGTTCCGATCGACAGAGTCACAAAATTCGTCGCTAAAATCGGTGTGAACTTGGGTCTCAATCTACTTCAACTTGGTTCAGATCCTATTCTAGTGGTGTGTTTTGTGTGGCCACCTTTACCTGGTTTTTCAAACCCTTTTATCGCAATTTGAAGGACAAACTTTAAAAGCAAGGGCTTTGATATTTGTATGGACTTTCACATATTCTTCCTCTCTAAGGAGAAAACAAATGGAAGCTGTGCTTAACACGGCAGCTTCACTTCAACAACAACATCACTGCTGAGCCTACTCCTATGGAGACCTTTAGAGAAGAGAAACCTTCAACAGAGGGACACTACTTGATGAAGTCCTCTTGCTCACAAGATACCTCGGCTTAAACTTGGACAATAACTGCGATTGCATAGCTTTCTACGAATACAATTGGTTTTTTGGGAAAACTTTGAGCTTCAAGTCGTACTTGGTAGGTTGGTATCTTGTAAGCTTGACTAAGGTACATATGTATGTACATCAGATCAACACTAAATCACGGTAAGTCTGCTCCCATCGGATCTCCATTCCACGAGATGTCCTTTTAAAACTGCGGTCTTTGGTCTTTGGAAGAGAAATGTTAATGAATCACGTGACTTTAGGAGATTCCATGGCCGACAGGCTGGTAAAGCCTTAGAGTCGAAAAAGATTGCAGTCAATGTAGATCCAAGATCACTGACAATTCTTATGGCTTGGAGGACGAATATTTAGACACATGGACGGCTATCAGAACCTTTTGTTGAAAAATTATCAACAAGACTTTTCCTACTCGGAATGAAGTACCAGATATGTCTGGCATTCTAATGGGAATTCATGTGGACGCTGCAGGAAGCTGCAGGGACGAGGAGGAAGTTGAATATGTGCATCCCCACCCCCACGCTTGCCTTGTGGCAAGCAAGGGAGACCATAGCATCATCGACTTTTTTTTAGTGCTGAACCTTATGGTCGACAACGTTGCCAAGTTTGTTCTGTATATGGGTCCAAGCTTCCTTTGAGGGTAAAGCTACAATGGTATACCAGTCTTCGCGACATCACTCCAAGACAGACAATGACAAACCTCCGAGAGCCTAGTTAATCATGAAAAAGTTTTCCAATCCGCCGTTCGAAGTCGTTAATAAAACTTTACTGTGACTAGGAATCCAGAGGGGATTCACCTTGAAAAGGCAGCCCAACCAGGCAAGCTCCTTCCTGCTCTGTGCTACCAAATTTGGTTGCCGAATCTATGACCTTAAAAGAGGCTTGACTTTTACTGAAGGCAGCTATGTTTGGTTTGGGTGGAGTATTCTCGGATTGCCAGCAACTTCGTCTGGAAGACCCTGAATGAATTTGGAAGTCGGTGGGATTCAGATATATTAAGTGCTCGCCGATCTGAAGATAAGTCTTTGATCACTTCTCCATGCTCCTATTCCTTGGTCGAAGGCATTTTCTGAAGTTTAGCTTCGATGTGGTGTAATCCGTCACGAGTGCCAATAGGGCTTAGTCGCACCCAGCACCCAGATTCTCTCAATCTATGCAACCGATCTACCGATCTCAATCTGACCATGTGAGAACAGATTTTAGAAATTCGCGTAAAATGAGACGAAAAGGGAGCTGTTAGGGGGTCCTTTCGTGACTCAAAGTATTCGCTTGATTTATTTCTGCGGCCCGCTTAACTGCCACACATTGTACGTAATAGGATCCACATAATCTGGCGAAGCTTGTTCCATGTTGTGGCCCTTTTTTTTCGTGTGGTTTCCAAACGTGACTCTGCGCATCAGCGATAAACGCGGAGACTAATGATGCTCCACATGCGGGTGGCGCAACTTTTTTGGGTATTCTTTGGTTTCCCGGACCATGCTCTCCATTAATCACGTGTTCATGGAATTTCAGTCCAATTATTTGCCTCGATTCCTTGAATCCCTGATCGAGTTTTAAGAGGGCATGCGCACCAGCAGAAACCAAAACGAAACGAAATGACGAATGAGTTGCGTTGTTAATTGCATTCCGTCAGGATCAGGACGACGACGACGACGATGTCTAATGCATTAATCCGTTTAATGTAACTCTTAGAGTCAATTGCTGTAAGTCAACAACTATGCTGATGCTGATTGATTTTGCGTTAGGGAGCACCCTGTACCGTGCCCCAAGCGTGACGCATCGACCGGGCGAACAAAACTGAAGATGATTGATGGATGAAATGGATTGCATGCTGCAAATGGATTGCGTTGCAAGTTCGATTTGTAATTGATTTCAGTGCTACGAGGACGGGATGGGATGATCCTTTAGCCTGGACGAGGAAAATAGATTTCATTGGCAAAGTGGCCGTTTTAAAATAATTAGATTCGATGAGACGATCGATGGTGAGTTTGGCACGCAATGGGAATTGTTCGAATGCCCTACTGTGGGATGATGGCCCCGGATCGGCCATCGAATGGCTCAATTTGCATGGAATACTGACATGAGTGATGGCTTAAACGTTGCAATTAAGTTTTGTTTCGAGGCGTATACCTGCATGACTGGAGTCATGATGTGCGCTGATAATGATGATGGAATGTGCCGGCGTATGTAAGTAGACTCTTTGCTGATCGAACGTTGACGTACCAGATCATATCCTTGGGATTCGAATCAGCATCAATGTCCTCAAATAGATGATTGGTATTGCATCTATGACAATCTAATTGGCTCCTATCAGTGCGGGTTTTGGGCGAGGAAAGTCCACAATCGAACAGAAAACTCGGGAAGTCCAAACCGATACCCACCACCTCTTTATCAACTTTAAGGCCGCCTATGACAATGTTCATGGAGACAAGCTTCACAGAGTCATGTCTAAGTTAGGCATCCACTTCCTCTATGCAGAATGGTGTTAGCAACCTCTCCGAGGTCCTACTTTTGAGCTCAGTAGAAGGATAGAGCGAGACTCGAAAGCCGACACCAGAGGTACAGCCTTTGTGTAACTACTTGGGTACAAGGACGATTTTGACATCAATGACGGAACTTAACAAGCTGTCGATGCTCAATTCAGAAGTGAATGAGGGAAAAGCCAACAAGGAACAACTAACATCGACGAATCGGACATAAAGTCACAGTGGACACCTATAAAATCGACGTAGTCTACCTTGGCCCTGTTATCATCTCTGACTATGACATCTCTCTCAACAAGACCATTATCATCTCTGACACATCTTCTGAGATGGCGTCCTTCGTATGGAGATGCTAGAAGGGCCTTCCGGGTGGGATATGAAGGTAATATCGCCACGGTGATTCATGAGACGGGCACATCTCTGGATGGAAAAACATAGACTAGGTGTGGTCACAGAAAAGACGGAGGTAGTTCTTCTGTTTGGGAAGAGGTCTGTGATGATAACCACCAAGGAAAAGATCAAGTACCTGGAGCTAGCTCTTAATACGAAGAGATTAGGTCTGCATCTGAACGAGCTAATGTGGTGAGCACAGTAGAAAGGAGCCTCAACCAACTTGGAGTGCGTAACTGGAGGCTGTAAGCTAATGACCGGGCTAACTGAACACGATTGTTGGTTGAGACCCTGGTTCACCCCGAACTGTAGATTGTAGCGCCACCTAACTAAGTTAGTTCCCTAGCTGAATCAAAAATTACATTTACAGTCTTCTAGGCATCCTAACGATTGGTTCAACATGTTTGACTGTGTTCTCTCCTTGGTCCTGTTTTGAGTGCTTTTCATATGTCTGTCTTCCTCTCCCAGAGTTTATGCTTTGTCACCCTCTCATACATCCCTGACTTTCAAGACGAACCATCTAAAAACGCTTTGTCTGTCCTCCTAGTCAGTGCCATCCTTCATCGGTTAATTGCTATGATAGACCGTCCTGAGACCTTTCACTGGTTAGACGTCTAGAAATATACTGTCTGCGTCCTTTATACGAAGGATATCGCTCATCACCGTTTCCTATCTAAATCTTACGATCGCTTCATCTTCGATGGCATGGCAAAGTTTACAAACCGCTTATCGTTGTCATTGTGATTGCTCATCATTCGGCTACTTCTACACTTTGGTGTGTTCTATGCTCTTCCAGACCTCGTGAGTCATCAAGATCAAACATTGTGCTTCCAATGTCAGCTCTCATCAATTTCCCTTCCATGTGCTCCCTCTCGGATAGCGTCTAAAAATAAAACCAACCGCTGCCCTTATTGAAATGTTAAACCGTCTGAATTATCTCAAATTTCCCAAAAGCCAGCTTTGCTCCTTCAGCAGGACAACAAGAGTCCAGACGCACGCACCAAGCAAAAAAAAAAAAAAAAAAAAACGTCTCACTATCTTCATCAACGCGTTTCTGATCTATGATCGCGTCCATAGCCCAATACCCGTAGTCCATAAACAATACTCAAATGCAGGAAATCCAATGCAGAGGACGTTGGACATCGGAATCGGAAACAAAAGGAAAACGCACCAGAAAAAATCGTAACCACACTTATCCTGGTGGCGGTGGTGGTGGATTCCATCCGGTGGAGTTCTCATAAATTTCGCGCAAAAAATTTATTTTTTACTGGACCGCCGCCGCGCCGCTAACGTCCGTCTTCGGTCGCAACAGCGGTGTGGGGCCGTAATAAAGCCGTCATTGTCTTTCAGGATAATATTCTGCGAATTATTCGTGTGTCCATGTCCATGTGCATGTGTGTTGTTTATCCACAAAACAGCCTTGACTAGCCACAACATAAACCACACGGATCATGGGAACATTTTCACTACTTAATCGGCGTCGTCGTCGTCGTCGTCGTCGTCGTAGTCCATGTAGTCATCGTCGTCGTAGCTCTATAGATACACATGGTCACTCTATCATCGTAAGCCACCATGACTTGGGTATTTATTTGGTAGTTCCAGGAGATATGAGGCACAACACCAACAAGAAGAGAGACGTTTCCACACACAATAACTCTATTTATCTATGTCGTCCGTCCATTAGGAGAGCGACCAAGGCTTGAGATTGTTTATGTTTTTCACTCTTGAAGCCTGCGACAGGGTCAAGATGGACTCTCGAGGCCCATGTGTGTGTATCTTATAATAACATCATTATTTATCGAAAAGTATCCGGCAATCTTTTATCGAGTACCTTGTTATCGGTCTTGATCTTCATTGTGTGTGCTGATCGGAGCGGTCACAGATACGCGCCGCGTATATCCAGTCCATTCACCAAGCGAAGAGAAACGAAACTCGTCTTGGACGCGTGTTTTATGTTCTCTCCTGGGCATTTGAGTTTCGAGTCTACATTGCTCTTTCGACTTGTCCGATGGAGTGAATGTTGACCGAGAGGGTGACGCCATGTGCGACGACGACAACGTAACGCTGTGAGACGTTTTGTTTATTTCGTTTATAATTGTCATTCGAGTTGGACAATGTTTAGATGAGGACTTAATTATTTTCTTAAGGGCATTTCGCGCGAAATATCACCAAGAGACAGCAGTACCGTCTTAAGTGGTTAATTGTTTGTTTGTTTAGATGTGAACAGACCTTTTGGTTTGGTTCCAAGGGCACCAAGGTCAGACGACACGACAGTTTAAGTGGGTATGTCATTTTGACATTTGTTGCTGATTGTCATTTGTCACAAATTGATGTAAAGTGACCATAGTCATGGTCATGGCCACGGTTTAATGAACATTAGTCGCGAATGTTGCTCCAAAAAAGTGATGTGTTACGTCTGAGGCTGGGAAAAGTAATGAGGTTCACATGGGTCCTAGGTAGTGGGAAAGATCTTTCGTGTTCAGTTCTCTTTATGAGCCGTCAAATGTGTGCCATTGAAATAAAATGTAAAAAAAACAACGCTCTTGTGATATGAGCTTAAGAACGGTGTCCAGGGATGTTCTACCTCAAAAAGACAAAATATTCAAATGTCCGGAAAAAAATGAAATAAAAGACGGTGAAGTCTAGTGGTGAACAATGCTGAGGACCTGCCACTGTCTACTCGCTCAACAAACAATGGATCGGACGAAGGTCTAGAATGATAGTTTTTAGCTTTACAAGAGCAATAACGCCCTCGGAGAATGGAATGACAATGATGAGAAGTTTGCGAGCTTTGCCTTGTTATTGAAGGTGAAGCGTTTGTAAGATCCCTTATAGCATCACGGATTAGTCAAAGATCTAACCAGCAAACGGTGCTGACCTATCCTGCTGGTTTCGTATAAAGGACGACCATTATGCTTAAAGTTTAACAGTGTCTTGGCTCCGAGATCCGAAACAACAAATTAACAAGTTCTGGTCGTGCCTGCTGGAAAGACCATGATTCCAGGAGCGATAAATGTATTAAAATATCCTCGGCGCAGCCTTCTTGGGAGACTGGAAGCTTCTTAGAAGAATTAATCATTGAAACTCTTGAAGAGAGGTACTTACAATCGGTCTACAGTTGACCGAAGAATGGAAATATAGTTGGGGCCGCACTTGATGATCATCAGTTCATCATCCTGGCTTGTTCATCCCAGTACCGTCTATCTAAGTTATTTCGTGGCTAAAGTTCAAAACTCTATAGGCGCTTGGCTCTCTTGGAAATAAAGTCTTTTATGCTCATTTTCCTTAAGCAAGTGTGCCTTTTAAGAAGGATGGCTTCAACGTGACACCTAAGAAAGAAATCAAGCTGTTGACTAGGAAAAAATGTATTCTTGGGCTTAAGCCTCCTATCCTGTGAGCGATTACTAGTGATGGCGATGGACTTCACAATTTCAGGTTCGGTAACAAGTATCTGAGCATAGTTTTGGACTCCAAATTAGGCTGTAGGCTGAGCATGGCAGATTGGTTGTAGAACATATCGTGCGACAGTTCAGTGGAAAGTCCTTGACAAGAAGTGTCTGACTTTTGATATCCGCAGCAGGACTGCAGACTATGTTAAATCTCATTACTCTGGGCCTCCACTGTAGTCGTAGAACTGCATTCAAGCTCAAGGAAGAGGGGCATCCTAAGGCCGTTTACCCAACTTATCGCAAAGGAGAGTACTGGATACCTTGACAGCTTGACTATCAGACGGCGGCATTAATATTTTAAAGGAGATTCCATACAATAGCTCGTGGCAATTGAGATACTAACAATGAAGAGCTGGCTTTGTTCTCTGACGGATCCACAAGACACGTTGGGACTAGGGCTGGATTCTTCTGCGAAGTTCTTGTCGAATTGACAATTATTATACGTGTTTTTCAAGCTGAGGTTGCAGCCAGGAAGTCGGGAAAACCATATCCCATGAAGCGCACGGGATCTTCTGAGATGTCTATCTCCATCCAAGTGGTTCTAACAGCAATAATTGGACACAGTAGCTAGAATATAACGATGGAAGCCTGAAATTTTGAGGAAGTGAAAGAGTTCGTCTTCCTAGGCTCTGCCAATCAACTTTGTTAATGTAATCAGGGCGAAGGCTTAACGTTGAATAACTAAGAGACAACTATTCAGCAAGGTTTTCTCTAGAAGAACCAAAACGACGGTATGTACGACCTTCAATATCCCTGTCCTACTCTATAATGCAGAATTTTCTACTGAAAAGTCCTACGTTCTACGGTGGCGAACCGGCTGTGTCATGTAGAGCAGATGAATACCAGTGACATCAACCTGAAGAATCTTTTCTTCCATCTCTGAGGGACTACGCAGAAAAGGACAAGCACTCATCTCCGAAGGCGTGTGCAAGTAAAGGGTGACAGCTGGCTTGGGATCATGCACTGACTGGAGATGGCTGTTGGCTGAGACATTGGTTTACCCAGAACTTCAGTGCTATCATGAGGAATAAAGTAAATGGACCCAACTGTTGTTCCACGTGAGAAGCGACTGCAGCCGCAGGGAACTCACTTACCCTACATAATGGTTGTGACCTTGGCTTGGAAAATATGGTAATTATTGTCAATTCTAGAGACATTGGTCCGCTGGCACAAGGCGATTTGGACAGATGGAGAAAGCAGTCGGCATCGTCTTCACTTTGTAAACCTCATTCCACCTTTGCCTTACCAAAAGATATGGTCCAGTCTAGCTTATTGGATGGGAATGATCTTGATCTTATCCTTTTTAGATTTTATTACAACTAGCCTTGAAGGTCTCTACTGCTCAGTTGATTCCCCTTTCACATGGCGTTCTTCCTTTTCATCATCCTATTAATTTTAAGTCGACTGATTCTTTTTGTTTAAATATATTTAATGTTTTTATCTTATGACAACAATTTGCTATACGTAGTTTTGGTATATCCCTCCTCCCTTGAGTAGCTTTCAATTTCATAGGAAGACTCATAAATGATTAGCTTTCCTGTATGTGTTGCGTTATTTATTGGAAGTCTTTTACCGTTGAACTTAGCAATACTGAAAAGAAAAAGTAAAACATTTGTAAAAAGAAAAAAAGAAAACAAAATTGTATTGCCATACCCTGATATACTCAGTTCTCGACCCATTTCAATCAAGTTTTCGGCGATAAATTGATCATTAACCGTGTAAGTGGGGTTAAATATTAAAAGGAACTTCAGTGGTGTGACAAATTGACCATCGGCACCATGAGCTGGACCTAAAAAGATTGTAAAAAAAAGAAAGAAATTCAATTTTATTTATTTTTCTTACAACACACAATGTGTTACGACCTTTAGTAGTGTAAAGTGGGATACGGTATGAGAATGAGTTAAAATGCCTGCCTGTCGGCCATTTTGTGTTTTACTAATAAAATTCTGAATCCTATCTAGATTCGCGAAGAACATCGACTTTTCTAAAAGAAAAAGTCCCACCCAAAGATACTGAAAGATGCTACTCCAGGAACAATGTACGGCTAAGTTAGGTTAGGTTAGGTAGATAGGTGCCCCGTAGGACTCACTTAGGCTCAAGGCCCAAAATGGAAACTGGGTACCCAGTCAGACAGGACACGCACAGACCCTGCGCAAATTTGTGGGTAGCACTGCGGCACAGACTACATGTTGCCTTACTTAGACTTTGATAGACCTTTCTCAATCAGCCTTCCCAGCCGAGATGAATGGCAGGCAAATCAGATACTGAATAACGACACGGATGGATCCAAAATGGACATAGGCGTGGGAGCTGGATTCTTTTCTGTGACTCTCGGACTGTCTGAATCGATCAGACTCCCAGACCACAGTAGTGTCTTCCAAGCGGAGGTCCTGGCAGTGACAACGGTTGCAATGAAGGCACTACCACAAGATGATATTACCTTTTTCATCGCCAGCCAGACGGCAATAAGAGCGATTTCTGCCGTAGAAATAGAATCGAAGCGTGTTAGTCGTTGTCGCGAAGAGCTACGGTTCTTCTTTGTTTAATCATGAGTAACCAAACCTTTGATATAAGAGGGTATCTCTAGGGTAGTACCAAACCTGGCAAGTTCGTCGACTTTGCAGTTACGAGGGATGTCACTATATTCAGGCACCCAATAGAGGTGAATGCCTCTCTTTAAGAGACGATATGTAATCGAGGACTGTCCGAGAGTTGTTAGTGAGATTTGATAGGGATTTCAAAGCCCAAGGAGCTGATGACAGGGAGGGTTCGATCAAGTTTGTTAGGTTGGTCATGGAATCTTTGTAAGGTAAAATAGTACAAGGGTAGCTGGGTTCATAGTAAAACAACTTCCAGGTGGGCTACTGCATTTGCCACGCCTTGTTTGGTGTCAGGGAGTCCAGAGGTGTAAAGTTCAAAAAACCTCTAGTGCAGCAGAAGGGGTTGCTCTCAGCGCCCCAGTAATGTAGAGACAAGCTAATCTTCGAAACTTATTCATGATTCTACGCCAAGGAATTCAACCTCATTGGAGGCAGTTAGTCTTATGCCACTATGTACGGAAGCTCTACCAAAAGGTTAAGCGGATGTGGCAAGGGAACAAAGCCTGTACCGAAATCTACAGCCATGAAGAAGGAAGTGGAGTCACAATCCGTGCTGAGAATATAGAAAGCCTACTTCTGTAGACTGGATAATGGCGATGGAGACCAACTGTCCAACAGATTGAACTTTTTACCCTAGACGACGATAGCCAAAACTTCCAACCACCTGATCAAAGCGAAGCGAAGAGGCAGTGTTATCCAAGCTTAAATCCAAAAAGGTTGATCGACAACTGATACCGACTTATTGACTGTTAAAGGTAACTTTGCGGAGAGCATACATCAACTCCTTTCTAAGAGTTGGTCAGACGAATGTTCACCCCTTATGAATAGAGAATCAACGTCGTTTTTCCGATCCACAACTTTAGAGGCATCAGTCTCTTAAGCAAGACCAAGCTTTCATCAACAATCTGCTTGGCCACTATATCTGCGGTTTAAGGCCAGGGCAGTCTTAAGTTGCATTTCGGAATCAACTATCTCTTTATCGTTTCCAAATTAGCCTGTGGCAACATTTATAGAAACGAGCTATACAGAGCCATCTGCGATAGATGAAGAAGAGTGATCGCTACTTCAAGCTCGAAACCGGGCTCATTGAGCTCTTTGATCTCGAAAAAGGATTTAGACAAGGTAATACGAAACTCTCAAGTCAAAGTCAGAGGCACAATTTTTAAAAAGTACGTGCAGCTACTTGCGTCCACCGATGATGAACTTAGCAAGCTGTCATTGCTCGTCAACAAGAAAGGACACCCAACAGTGCACAGCTACCTCGGCTCTCCCATCACTTCTGACAACGACATAAGAAACCAAACGAATCTTCAGGCTGAGAAGTTAACGGGGTAGTAAGGCCCTAAGGTGGCTAGAACACTGCGACCCACAGAGTTTTCGAACATAGCCCGGCACTGGCCGCTGTAAAGGAAGACATCGTAGGACATCGTAGAACAACATAATTGGAGCTAGCTCTCGCCAACGTGAATTCAAAATCTCTATCAATTCCCTTCCATTATCGGCGTAGCTCATGAATTCCGCCGCGTTATAGGTGCCTTCTCTTGAAGAATGTGCCACCACCCAAGGCGCACTGGATATCTGTCCTCGTTGCATTAAAACACGCGGGTGTTCAGTCAAAAATGCTCCACGAACCGTTTTTGCTTCTTCCACCACGCCAAACACATTGAAAGGATTATCCCCGAAATTGCTCTTCAATGCATTTGTGGCTTCGAAATGCTCCTCTTTCGTGCGATTCCGAAGGCAGGCTTTGATTTGTTGTCCACTTGGTAAATCACAACCCAGGTGTCCAGTGTATTTCTTGAATTGCTCCTTCGGATTTGGTTGTATAACCCAAGGACAAAGAGCTGTACCACTCGATGATATCGCTGCGCTGAAGTAATTCCATGAAACAGGATTCAAAAGGTGTAAATGTACACTCGAACCTCCAGCTGAGATGCCTGTTAGATGAATTTTTGCAGGATCACCCCCAAACGTGTGAATATTTTCGTTGACCCATTTCAGCGCCATCTGTTGATCTTTTAGGCCAAAGTTCCCACTCACCAAGTCAGTGCCGGAACTAAGGAAACCAAAAGCACCAATCCTGTAGTTGGGTATGACAAGGATAATGTTTTGTCTCACCACAAACTGTTCTGCTGTGTCGCCAGCTGCTCCGATCATAAAGCCGCCGCCATATAAAAACACTCGAACTGTATACGGACGTTTGGGGTTTAGGTCCGGGGTAAACACATTCAAAATGAGACAGTCTTCGATGCCATTCGAAGGATCACGACCTTTTGAAAATTTCACACAAGACACCGGCGTGGAAGAGGCATTTCGTATGCCAGTCCACTTGGTTGTGTACGGAAGTGGTGCTTCAAACCTATCAGCTCGAGCGTAGGGTATGTTCGTAAACGAATAGTATTCTCCGTTGTAAGATCCTCTCAGCTTTCCATTCGGAATCTCAACGATTGTGCAGTGAACTGTCGTCAAAATAAGAGCTATACAGCCTAGCAAAGTCTTCATTGTGAAGAATTGTATGAAACTAATAAAATTGCGAACAACATGAGCGCTTTTATCTTCAAATTTTAGGTTAAGACGAAAAACGATAGCGTGCGATTGAAAAGATATTCTAATCGGAGATTCTTTACACTTGATTGTGCTATCATGTGTGAATCGTGTTAATACCGTTTTAATTGGTTTTATTGTCCCAAATAAAGGTCGCGAAAAAACAATCGGGCGTTTGCGATTATTTTCGTATGCGAATTTCGAGATATGATAACAGTTTTGGTGGCCAGCTACCGAGATAGTTATCAGACGCGTAACACTTTTCTCATTTCTCATTTCCTAAACTCCCACAATACTCTGAATTCCCCTATCCAGGAAATGATTAGTTTGCCGCAGTACAATTGCGGTAGATCAGGACTGCTAACCTTTCTTTGGACGGCCTAGAATTCCACTATTATATCGCCATCTTCCCAACTTTACTGACCTCTATCCAAAGCTTCCATGGAAACTTGACATAGAACAACGGCTCTAGAATCTATGTCAAGTATCGTGTACATTAACTGAGGACCGACCTTAAGCTGCTCAAGTCTTAAACTATAAAATATACAAGTTCTTGCACTTACCAAACCTCCAGTCCGTTCGATTGGCCAGCACATTGCCAATGGAATAATATTGAGGGTTCCTGTAATCGTACATGTACACCGGTGCCTTGCCATACAATCGATGCAGGTATACCATCTCCTCGACACCGTTCACGAACATGATGTCGGTAAACATCTTCTCGAGCAGTAAATAGGTTCCAGCTGAGAACTCTCTTCCTTGCATGTAGGTGTACCTAAGATAATCCGAATAGTCATCTCTGAACTTTGAAGCCTTCTCTTCGGAACAGCCAACGCATGTGTTGTTGTAACATAGCACAAGTGGAGCTATCTCATGCCATCGTCTGTTCAATACTTCGATCAGTTCCACTCCATTCGACATTCTTAGGAACTCGGCAGCGGTAAACGAGCCCTCTCTTGAAGTATGAGACACCACCCATGGCGTTTCGCATATTTGTCCTCTTTGGATCAGAATCCGTGGATGTTCGGTCAAAAAGGCACCGCGGACCGTTTTTGGTTCCACAACGACACCGAACACGTTGACAGGATTGTTGTTGAAAACCTTTAAGGTGTTCGTGGCTTCGAAAATCTCTTCCTTGGTGCGGCTCTGAAGACAAAGCTTGACATTCGCCTCATTCGCAGCTTGACATCCAAGATAGTTGACAATTTTAGCAAACTGTTCCTTGGCGTTCGGTTGTATGGCCCATGGGTTGACAGCAACTCCACTTTTTGACATTGCCGCGTTGAAATATTGACAAGAGTTCGGGTTCAACAAATGCAAGTGGACACTGGCGCCACCTGCAGAGGATCCACTGAACAGTATTTGACTGGTGTCACCACAGAAAGTATGAATATTCTTCTTGACCCATTGCAGCGCCATCTGTTGATCTTTCAAGCCAAAGTTTCCACTTATCAAGTCGCTGCCAGAGCTTAGGAATCCAAAGGGTCCTACTCTATAGGCGGGTATGACAAGCACCATCTCTTTGCTGGCCGAGTAAGATTCAAGTAAGTCCCCTGGTGCTCCAACCATGAACGCTCCGCCATGCAAGTGAACATGCACCGGATACAGGCGTCCGCAACTGATGGCGGGCGTGAATATGTTGAGAATAAGGCAGTCCTCGACGCCATTTGTTTGTTCTTCCAGTTTCGAAAATTTAACACAAGCAACAAACGGTAAAGTGGCATTTCGAATGCCCGTCCATCTTCTGGTTAAAGGTTGTGGTGGCTCGAATCGGTTGGAGCCGGTTGGCGATTCAGCGTAAGGGACGTTCAAGTAGGAGTAGTACACGCCATTGTAGCTCCCAAGTAACTTTCCATTGGAAGTCTCAACGATTGTACCGATTGTGCAACGAATTGCTATCAAGATGAATGCGAAACAGGTTAACGACGACGTCTTCATAGCGCGAAACACAACTAAACTGTGAACTTCTCCGAGAAGTTCTGTCGTTTTATTGTCAAAAAAAGCTGGTTTCCGATTTCATATATGTATGTCTGACATAGATCTAGATTGTGTCCTCTCTGCGGGGTATCGAACGATTTGCAAACAGGTTAACAGTTAATTGTTAAGACAAATGTGAATCTTTTTATTGATTTCCTTTGTGATCAGTCAAAGCGGTACGATATTCAGAGAGGGGAAGACGGGAAGTTGTTTGCTCGCAATGCGCCGCGTCCAGCTGTTGCAGTTTGTCAATCGATTTTGATTGACTGGAGTGTTAATTTGTTTCTCGTGAAACAGATGTTGTCTGTGTGTCAACTGCCAGAGCAGTAGATGTCGAGGGCAGTTCCAAACAAAAAATTCGTCTCATACCAGTGATTCGAGCATTTCTCTCCAAAATTTTGTAGCGCTTCAGCTGCTTGTAGAGAGAGCTTGGAATGTCTAAAGTTTCCCCTCTCGGGAAAAAGGGAATGATATTCAACCCTCTTAGGAAAGAAAATCGTATGCATGGGAAGACTGGAATGGTATCCTTGTGCTGCCTATACATTTGATGCCGAACTAGGAGGTTTCCGCTCTAGATCATACTTGAGTCTTCAACCCAGGAAGGCTGCACGAGCAATGAATTAGATATAATCTTGGGTCTTTGGAAGGATCACTAGAAGCCTATGGTGGACGTATAGCGAAAGCTTGTTGCTCCATTTTGGTGGAAATTCAAGGCATCCAACCTTGCAGCAAAGTACTTTGTAAAAAAAAAAGAAATTCAATTTCAATGTGTTACGACCTTAAGTAGTGTAAAGTGGGATACGGTATGAAAATTAGTTAAAATGCCTGCCTTTCAGCCATTTTGTGTTTTACTTATAGAATTCCGAATCTTATCTAGATTCGCGAAGAACATCGGCTTTTCTAAAAGAAGAAGTCCCGCCCAAAGATATTGGAAGATAGATAGGTGTCCCGCAGGATTCACTTTGGCTCAAGGCAGGCAGTGGCGTGTGATGACACCAATAAATTGTGCGAATTTGTGTTCTGTTGAGGTTAATGATCTGCCTTGGCTTATGGTCGTCAATTCCCGGACATATAAGTCGCGTGGAGTGACACGTATAGTTATATTTTGTTTGATGATGAGTAGCCAAACCTTTGATATGAGAGGCAATCTCAAGGGTAGAACCACACTTGGTAAATTTGTCGACTTTGCAGTTACGACGGATGATTGGTTCGCTTCTTATCTAAAGGACAGAAAGCAAAAGTTGAAAATAGGAACCAGTTCTAGTAACACTAAAACTATTAAACTCGGGGTCCCCCAAGGGTCTGTTCTTGGGTCTATTTTGTTTTTAGTTTACATTAATTCCATTTTTGAACAACTGTTTGCTGGAAAAGTTACAGCCTTTGCAGATGATTTAGGAATGGCTTACAGATCAGTAAGTCCCTTGAACTTAGGTTAGTTTAGGTAGGAGTGGCAAGCCGCAGGTTGCAACCTCACTTAGGTCCTTTGTGTTACCACATGGATCTGTATTTCACCGGAAAATACTACCCGCAGAACCAGCCGAAGCTTGTTATGAAACGTTGGAGGCTACCTATGTTTATGTCAGCCAGTTCACTTAAGTTGTGAAAGAAGCTGACTCCTAAGTATGCTCTTCTTCGAGCTGAGAGGGCCGGACATGTACAAAGAAGTTGGAGAATCGACTACTCCTCCGCTTCGTCCATGCAGCTTCTGCAGAAGTCGTTATAGAGGAGGCGTGTTTGCCAATTGTGCAGTACCCCGTTATGACACCGACTAGGGTGCTTATAAGCAGTCTTTTTCGTCTGATGAGACAGTGGAAACGTTTGAGATCTAGCTTTGGCCAAATCTGCTTGGTGATAAGACAGGTGTAACCTGCTGTCCATCTACGATTGGCGATGTTTGCAGGTGGCGAAAGGCATGCTTAAATTTCCCTTTTCCGGAAGAATTGGTAGAGTTGTACCGTCTTTGGCGAGCTGATATAAATCACCACGTTCGTTTACATAGACGTTCGTCATGCTTGGATTGCCCATCAGCCTACTTTCGGACGTACGGTCAAATATAGAGATTCTTTCTTAAGCCGTACCACACGAATGTGGAATGATCTACATAGCTCTGTGTTCCCTCATCACTACAACCCACAACCATTTAAAGCCAACGTGCATCGGTACCTCCTTCGTTTCTCCTCTAATTTCCCTAATGCCCGTGCTCTAGTTTAAGGGTAGTCATAATCCCTTTAGCGCGCGCTAATTATAAAAAATAAACAAGTTCTTCCACTTACCAAACCTCCAGTCCGTTCGATTGGCCAGCACATTGCCAATGGAATAAGGCTCAGGATTCCTATAATCGTACATGTACACCGGTGCCTTGCCATACAACCGATGCAGATACACCATCTCCTCGGCACCGTTCACGAACATGATGTCTGAAAACATCTTCTCCAGCAGCAAATAGGTTCCAACTGAGAACTCTCTTCCTTGCATGTAGGTGTACCTGAGATAATCCGAATAGTCGTCTCTGCACTTTGAAGCTTTCTCTTCGGAACAGCCAACGCAGGTATTGTTGTAAAATAGCACAAGTGGAGCTATCTCACGCCATCGTCTGTTCAATACTTCGATCAGTTCCACTCCATTCGTTCGGTTTAGGAACTCGGCAGCGGTATATGCGCCCTCCCTTGAACTATGAGACACCACCCACGGTATGTCGCATATCTGTCCTTTTTTGATCAGAATCCGTGGATGTTCGGTCAAAAAGGCACCCCGGACCGTTTTTGGTTCCACAACGACACCGAACACGTTGACAGGATTGTTGTTGAAAACCTTTAAGGCGTTCGTGGCTTCGAAAATCTCTTCCTTGGTGCGGCTCTGAAGACAAAGCTTGACATTCGCCTCATTCGCAGATTGACATCCAAGATAGGTAACAATTTTAGCAAACTGTCCCTTGGCGTTCGGTTGTATGGCCCATGGGTTGACGGCAACTCCACTTTTTGACATTGCTGCGTTGAAATATTGACAAGAGTTCGGGTTCAATAAATGCAAGTGGACACTGGCGCCACCTGCAGAGAATCCACTGAACAATATTTGACTGGTGTCACCACAGAAAGTATGAATGTTTCTCTTTACCCATTGCAGCGCCATCTGTTGATCTTTCAAGCCAAAGTTTCCACTTATCAAGTCACTGCCTGAGCTTAGGAATCCAAAGGGTCCTAGTCTATAGGCGGGTATGACAAGCACCATCTCTTTGCTGGCCGAGTAAGATTCAAGCACGTTCCCTGGTGCTCCAATCATAAAAGCTCCGCCATGCAAGTGAACATGCACCGGATACAGGCGTTGGCAACCGATGGAACTGATGGCGGGCGTGAATATATTCAGAATAAGGCAGTCTTCGACGCCGTTAGTACGCGAGTCAGATTTTGAAAATCTAACACAAGCAACAAACGGTAAAGTGGCATTTCGAATGCCCATCCATCTTCTGGTTAAAGGTCGTGGTGGCTCAAATCGGTTGGAGCCGGTTGGCGATTCGGCGTAAGGGACGTTTAAGTAGGAGTAGTACACGCCATTGTAGCTTCCAAGTAACTTTCCATTGAAAGTCTCAACGATTGTACCGATTGTGCAACGAATTGCTATCAAGATGAATGCTAAACAGGTTAACGACGACGTCTTCATAGCGCGAAACACAACGAAACTGTGAACTTCCCCGAGAGGTTCTGCCGTTTTATTGTCAAAAAAGCTGGTTTCCGATTTCACATATGTCTGACATAGATCTAGATTGTGTCCTATCTGTGGAGTATCGAACGATTTGCAAACAGGTTAACAGTTAATTGTTATGACAAATGTGAATCGTTTAATTGATTTCCTTTGTGATCAGTCAAAGCGGTTCAGAGAGGGGAAGACGGGAAGTTGTTTGCTCGCAATGCGCCGCTTTCAGCTGTTGCAGTTTCTCAATCGATTTTGATTGACTGGAGTGGGTTCACGTTGTTAATTTGTTTCTCGTGAAACAGATGTTGTCTGTGTGTCCATGTCTACTGCCAGCGCTCTGGTGGTAGATGTCGAGGGCAACAAGAGATGCGTCTCATACCAGTGATTCGAGACTCGAGTATTTCTCTCCAAAAATTTGTAGCGCTTCATCTGTGGATGTTCTGTTCAAAAGCTAATCCAACAAAACATGTCTGCCATCAGCGTGTTTTTGAACGCAGCTCCATGGTCCATCACTAGGTCTTCCTTGGCCTCTTTACAGTCTTGTTGAGCTCTTCTGTAGAGTATTTCAGGTCTAGAGTCCCTTTAACGTATGAAGATGAGAAAATTACGGACATAAGCGCTGACGACTGAACCAGAGGCAGTAGCAAGCGTGTTTGATAGTAAAATCGTCTACAGAATCACTAAGGAGCTTGCTGGTGGTCAAAGGTCCAGTCAACGTCCAGGCTAAGACGGTTCTCTAGTTATTTCGGACAAGGACCTCCTCCAGTGAAACGCACTCAAACATGGTTGCAGCTGTCCGAGGTAAAAAACGCACCACAACTGCCAGTAAACATGGGACGCTATCAAAGCCCTGAAAACCCAATAAGAGGGTACGACTTGAAGGTCTACCCATGAGGCTGTTACGAGTAGTGTCAGTATCGTATGCTTAGCTTCTAGAGAAAGCTGGAGTTTCCCTCTCGGGAAGAAGGCAATGATCTTCAAGCCTCTTGGGGGGAAAAAATGATATGTATGCGAAGACTGGAAGGGTATTCTTGTTTGATGCCAAACTAGGAGGCTTTCTCTCTAGATCATCCGCTCAAGTGCTACTTAAATCTTCATCTCACCAAGGCAACACGAACAGTGAAGTCCTCTACGAACCATGAGTTAGGTATATCCTTGGGTCTTTGGAAGGATCACTAGAAGCCTGTGGTGGACGTATACCGAAGGCTTGTAGCTTCAAGGCATCCAACCTTGCAGCAAAGCACTTTAGGCTTGGATTGCAGGGTAAAAGGGGAGTTTTGGAACGCTAAGGCTGCCTAAGATCGTCTCTAGGTATCCGATTATCAACAATTCGACCTATTCAGAGCCAAGTCATGTAAGATAGCAGAGGCTTTGGAAGAGACGAACGCGATGTTGATAGATCAGTTGGATCAGTTCCGGTGGCAAATAAATTGGATAAGACTATAGCGGTAGGCTAAGGCATCTTTAAAAGTGACGTCCTTACTTAAGGTGGCGCTTCTTCTTCAGCTAGCTGCCTCCAGTTTGTTGAGGTCCCTTTCAACTTGCATGCACCACCTGAGTCGCGGTCTTCCTCTACTGCGCTGTCCCTCGGGGGCGGACTCGAAGATTTTTCGGATCGGAGCATTGGTGTCCACCTTCACTCTTCTGGCTAAGTTCGTCATTGTATCACCTCCTCCACTCATCGTCTAAGCAGGCGGGACCGTAAAAAAAAGAATTTTCCCCTCGAAGCAGCCAAGAGCACCCCCATCCATTTTTACTAAAGTCCATGCCTCTGCGCCATAGAGCAGGACTGGGACTATTTAGGTCTTGTGTAGGGTCACTTTGGTTGTTCGAGAGAGTGACGTCCTATTGACAAAAAACTTGAACTTCTCTATCGCTTGGAAAGCTTTATAAGCTAAAGAAAGTTGACAAGCCATCAATCGAAGTCCTTGACCAGCCCTCTACTGCCCTCCCAGTCTAAACATTACTCGCCTTCGGTGTGACGCCAGTTCTAGAACCGCGACTTTTTCAATTTCCTCGCACGCAATCAATTTATTCCCATCTGCTCCTCCAATCCCGTTGTGAATAGTTGAATTCCAATCAATAAGTAAGTGTCTCATTGGACCTGGACGCTCTTCTGAAATCCTAATTCAAATGATCATCCTTGCACTCGTCCCGCAGTCTCCACAAAATTGCTGATTATTGCTGATCACACACGCCCAGCTGCGGTTGATTTTCTATGGCGCGCGGTCAGCGTTACCCACAAACCACGCGCAAAGTCTAAAAATAACGTCTCATAACAAATGATATCAAATGCTTTGGCCATTTCTCAGAATGCTCTGGCTGCCTCCCTTGGAGCTATTTAAAGAGTGTGCGCGCGCCATAGCGCACTAATCCCCCAACTGCATGCCTCATCTATTGCGGCCGTAAACTATTGTTAATCAAATCTCTCATTTGTCCAGTTGGCCAGTTGTCCAATGGGTCCAGTGGTGGAACTCACCACCCTGTTATTCGTTGACCTTCTGCTCGACCCTCGAGGAATTTCTTGAAACGCAAATGCACTGTAATGAATGCCACAAATCAAGGCGCTTCCATATTGGCAGCGTACCTAGGCCCGGCTGGGGTGCACCTCAGCGTTGATTTTTTTCATTCAACAGTCCAGTCCCCAGGCCCGCTGCTGTGCTCTGGGTTCACATTCGGTTCTGGCTGAGTCCGAAGTGCGGATTGCCAGAGATTTATCATGCTCCGCGTGGGCACACCGTATACACGGTGGAGGAACAAAGTGCCAGGTAATGGCATCAGAATCAATAACCACAAATCATAGTTTGATTATCGTGATTTGCCGAGCTGATAATAACCCGGCCATTATGTGTGCCCCAATGATGATGATGATGATGTGCGATAGATACGCCGTTGAGTTGAGACTTGTTGGGACGCATTTGGCTGTTTGGATCTGGCGTTGGCACGTTGTGCCCGTAATTGATGACTGGACGTGCCGTGGATTTATTTATATTCTATTGAAAGATTGAAGAAATACTGCAATGGATGCGTCGGACGCAGATGGATGCGCTTGGGAGAATTGAGTGGTTAGACGGAGGACAGAGGTGATGCTGGACGATGGTGTAACCAAAGTTGGACAGTAGTCAGTAGTAGTTGGTTGAAACTGAAGCTAGTCTTCTTCAGACTGCATCGCATTGAATCTCTGTCGTTGTAGCAGGGACTGAGAAGAAGGTGATACTTCAGACATCTTCATCTTTTCTACTCATTGAGCCCATCATTGACGAAAATTGCACACTAGCCTAGGATAGAGCCTGCCTTGGACTGAACCCGACGAAAAAAGGACAAGTTGGCGGTATCCAGACAGTTCAATGATTTCTACTTAGAAGGGATGTCAATCCCACCATCGTCGTCCCTCACATTGGCCTTGGATAGAGTCTGCCTTGGACAGAGAACGGGCTCAAACACGAGTCTAGTTAATGGCATTCCGACGTTTTAAGAGTCTCTACTTGAGACACCGTCCCCTTTTTCTACTCGTCGGTCCCACTATCAGCGTAAGATAGAAGCTTGACAAGGTATCATATATCACTGAGAACGGGCTCAAAAAAAGAGTCAAGTTGAGGGGATACCAATGCTTAAAGAGTTCCTACATCAGACACCGTCGCCTTGTATGCTCGTCGATCCCAGTATCGACGGCGATCACCATCCCTCTAGCAAAGATAGAGGCTCCTTTGGACTGAGAAAAGAATCAATTTGACGGTATCCGTAGGCTTGAAGAGTCTTTATTCGAGACAGCGCCACCTTCTATGCTCGTCGATCCCATCATCGACATAAGATCAAAGCTTGCGAAGGTCTTTTTCGTCACATCGGCTTGTATAGAGTCTGCCTTGGACTGAGAACGGGCTAAGAAAAGAGTCAAGTTGACCATATCCCGTCGCTTGAACAGTCTCTACTTGAGACACCGTCGCCTTCTATACTCATCGATCCGACCATTGACGTAAGATCGAAGCTTGCAAAGGTCCTCTGCATCACAATGGATCGCTGTCACTCTAGCAGGGATAGGGTCTGCCTTGGACTAAAAACGGGCTCAAAAAAGAATCAATCTGACAGTTTCCCGAGGCTTGAAGAGTCTTTACTCGAGACACCACCACCTTCTATGCTCATCGATCTCACCATCGACATAAAATCGATGGACCTTGTGAAGGTCTTTTCCATCGCAATGGATCGCTGTCACTCTAGCTAAGACAGAGCCGATCTTGGACTGAAATTGAGGCAAAAAAAAGTGTCGAACTGATCAGATGAAGACGTTTGAAGAGTCTGTACTCGAGATAATTGCCTTCTATGCTCGTCGAGCATGACGAAGGTTTCTGTTGTCTACAATCGTTTGATCTTTAAAAAGAAGGGTAAGTCGTCACTGTTATCTCAAGGCAAGCTCTTTGTACGCTAGTCAATTTGGTCGGGAGACCTTGAAGCTCAAAGAGGACATGCTTATAGGTAGTGAAACCCCTTCATACGCTTCGAAGATATGGGTGTTGAAGACATTTACGACGATTTAGCCTTAGCAAAGGTTCAGTCCTCATCACGTCACCTGTCTTCTTGTGTTACTGTGCACAACCGGATCAGTTTTCTCGGGGCTTCCAAGTTCAGCGTTCACCTTTCAAAGCTTCAGAGGATCAATGTTGTCATATATATGACCCCCAAGTCGATGTGTAGGCAGACACCTGCCACCTTTCCCTCCTTATCGAGGATACAATTCAAAGAAAAGACCCCTCAACCACTTTACACATGCATTAGTGTTCAAACACAAGGATCTTAAGGAATCTCTCTCTCTCACTCTTGCCACTCGCAGATAGTCTGCACACTTCCAATCGCTTTACACGCTTTACACATTCTGAAGCCTCTCATCGACACCGAACCACCACGACCAGCATCGTCACTCACAGAGCCCCCCAAACGATGATGCGATTTCTATGTTTACCATCATCGTGTCCAAAATAGAACGTTACCCAGACACGACATCTACCGGATGGTGATGCCACGGTCGCCTGCATCTCGTCCAGAACATCTCATACACGACTCTCTTCCGAGAGCCAATTAAGAAATGTTTAACTTCGGAAAAGTGTTAAAGTGTGTCCATCTCTGGGGCCTGCTTAGTGGCTAACAGAACAGGCTAACCTTCGATTAGCAATAGTGTCTGCGTCCACATACATTTCGGATGGCTGTCTCTCTTTCTATCTCTCTCTCTCTTTCAGTGTGCGAGAGTGTGACGTCCCGACACCCATTTAACTTGTGCGCAATAAACATAAATTTAAGCAGAACATATGTTTCCGTGGTGAAATTTATGATGTACATCCGTGAAACATGGAGGTTTGTGCAATTAAAACCAAGATTACACCAGCGCTCCAAGTCTCTCTCTGGCCGAAATGCAGGAAGGAAGATCTTCTCTTCGTTTGTGGTGTTTTGCTTTGCCACACAGTCTTGGGATTTGCTTTAGAAGTGTTAACACTTCGTTGGAGAAGAAATCTTCTGTAATGGGTTGTCGCGTTTGGAACTTGTCGGTTCTACTTTGGGAATGGACAGTTGGCAGGGTGTCACATGGTGTTGGAATATGTAGAAGGACTGGTTCTGTGGAAAACTTGTTTGCGATGTGAATCTGGACTGGGTCCTGCTCTGATTCATGAGCTTTGGATGCCTGTTGGGATGGTCTTTGGTGACTTCCTGAAACGCCCTCTAAATGTCGTTTTTAGCAACATAAGCTGTCCATTGTGTGTAAGGACGTTCCTTTTGAGGTGGACTGTCAGTAAATTGAGGCTTGTTAAGCCGCTTTAGTGCAAGAGAGGCTTGGTTTCCTTCTTTCTTCGACTTTTGGCGGGTCTGAGTCTATACCAATGCCGGTTTCCACCCTCCACGATCCCGGGCACGCTGTTTCCAGTTTACCAGACCAAGACTTCTAGCGTTCGCGATTGCCTGATCCTGGTCTAACATTTTTTCCATGAACCAGGTGGCTGGGATTCGAAGATCCTCTTAGCTGGAGCATTCTTGTCCATTCGCTCGATGTGGCCGTGCCAGTGCAGTCGGCAGATTTTTTCCTTCCGGACTACATCCACATTTTTGTACAGCTTGTAGGTTTCGCAGTTATATCTTCTCCTTCATTCGCCCTCCTTGCAGGCAGGACCAAATATTCGACGTAGACGTTTGCTTTTGAATGATCCCAAGATCTGCACCGCTGTCTGAGGTTAAAGGGGTGACTGGACTTATGTACAGCTTCACTCGGATCTTCAATGATCCATTGTGTTCCGCTGTCTTACTTATCCGTCCAGCATTTAGCTTCTTAAAGCAAGACTGGCAAGATCAGAGTTTTGTAGAGCATGGTTGTGGACCTCGAGTTAGGAGTGTGAACCCTAGCTGTTTGGACAAACCGATGTAGCAGCGCTTGTCTAGGGTTATCCTTCGTTGAATCGCCACTAGGGTGCCATTTGTGGAGTTTATATTTGCCCCGAGGTAGATGAACTCCTTCACTTTTCCTAGACGATGTGGCCGAAGTCCAACTCGTTTGGCTTGTTCTTCTATCGCCCTAAAGGCTTTAATGGCACGCTGCGAACGGACTATGATGTCGAAATCGTCTGCGTAACTTCTGCCTTCTGTGTTTACGCCAGTCTTTCGCACTTATGCTCCTGAACAAGATTAAAGAAATCACACGACAACGCTTGTCCTCGCTGAAATCCGCTGCCTTCGGAGGTTCTGTATCCAAGCTGCACGGTGCATTGCGATTCCTCTAGCTTGTGGCTTGACACAATCGGATTAGTTTTCTCCGGATCCCGTGTCGTTGGAAAGTTCGGTGCGATGAATGCTGTCGTGTGTGGCTTTGAAATCGATGAAGAGGTGGTGGGTATCGACTTGGCTAACAAAAAGACACATCTAGTGCTACTTGGGCTCATGCTAAACCTCCACCTCTACCTGCCTCTACCTATCGACTTGGAATTCTTCGGTCTTTTCCAGGATTCGTCGCAGTGTGAAGAATTGGTCTATCGTCGATTTGCTGGGCCGTAAGCCACACTGGTAGGTACCTATGTAGTTCATGCAAAGCACACGATCGCATTCCTTAAAGATGGGGCAGATAGTCCAGTCGTTTTCCGAACTGTCGTCCTCGCAAAGATGATGCACGGTCCTTACCAAAACATCGCCACCAGCTTTGAACAGCTTTGATGGTGAACCGTCCGACCGGCTCTGAGGAGAACTTCTCCGGCCCTGAACCCACGTTAGGTTTGCCCATATCTTCGGTTACGGCTTCTATCGATGGTTGGGTTTCTAGCCAGCACAACTGTAGGTGGCATGACTCTTCAGGATGCAGGCAGACTAATCAGATCTTGCCCGACGTCTGTAAAAAGTCCGCGGCATTCTTGCTGTCTCTCAGCAGAAAAGACTGCAGACAACTTTTTGGCGTCATTACGGGACACTTCCCCTTTATCAAACATCTTAACGTGTAAGGCTTAAGTAACACCACTGTCTGTGACGCTTGTGGAGAGGGCGAAAACACTGCGCAACACTTCCTATGTAATTGTAGTGCCTTTGGACGTATCAGGTGGCAGATTTTTGGGGCTCGACTTTCTTAGAAAGACAAAGCAAAACACAGCAAAAGGGTTGTACCTGCTGGTAGCACAATGGACCTGTTTTTGTGTCTGAGTGTTCCAGTGTGGTGTTCCAACTTCGACGGAAGTTGGGTTTCCTTCAAACCCTATCACTCTCTCCTGGTCATGCCTGTCAGGCAGCTGCTGGAAAGGCCGCTTAAATAAATCAATTATTCCTTGCGGGTCGGGTCGGTGATAAGATTATCCTCACGATTTCGAAAAGCCTGGGTTCCTAGTCTGTGGCCTGCGGTCAGTCTTTAAGGTTTTTTTTCTTGTAGAAGCTTTGGACTTTGTACTTCCTCCTGGACTCTTCGATATTCTTGAGCTGGGAGACTGCGAAGGCTCTTCTTTTAGCGCAGGTTCTTTTTCTACTTCGTTCTTCTCGCTTTGTACTCATCCTGGGCGACACCCCGGGTTGTTCTTTGCAACGCCTTCTTACATGCTTCATCTGTTGCCTTCTTCTTCTTGATGCACTCCTCATCATACCACGGATTCCTTGTCGAGGGTGGTTGGTAGCCTAGAGTTCCTAAATCGTAGTGCTGCATTGTGATCACGTCTTGTTGACATTTGTGGTAAGGGCCTTTCCTCTAGTTGCTCTCTATAGTCTTTGGCTATCTTCGGTGTGCTCAGGCACTTTCTCTCTTTGGATAGTCGAGCTCTGAATCGGGCTACAGCTTAACAGTGGTCAGAGTCTACATTTGCCCCTCTAAATGTTTGACGAGTGTTTTGCTTGATCAGGTCGGTTCGTCTGGAGTTAGCCAAGTTGCTGTGTGGATTTTCTTTTCAGGGAAGCTTTCGCTGTATTACTAGCTGTCGAGCGCCGCCTTTAGAGCCCACAAATATGACCAAAGCTTGTCAGAGAAGGCTGGGACTGCGTTTTAAATTCGTGACTTGAAGGGACTGAGTCTAAAAGTTGCAGTAACGCTGAGCTGAAAATCACCTGATTCTCATCAGATATCTGGACCTTTGTGAGCAAACAAGGCTTATACAAGAAGCTATTGCCGGAAGGGTAAGTTCAGCCATCACTTACAGTTCCTAAAACTCCCAACATTAGGTGTGAGAAAAAAAAAGTTGTTTCTTAAAACTCTTCTCGAGCACGATTTTCATTAAAAGTTCCACAGACAACATGCCCCACAACATCAACCAAAAAAAAAGTCCAAAATATAGACCGAGGAAGAGAGCCCAATTCCTTGCATGTACCACATGCCGGACAGAGCCCCGTTTCAAGGAACACAACGGGGAAACGTTCTATGAAGCGATTGATTTAAATTTTCAGCATATTGACATGCATCGCATGTTCTCATTTAACACCGCGCACACACTCGGACAAGACCGAAGCCTCCTCCTCCTCCTCCTCCAGGTTTTGTCCTTCGTCCCGGCACCGTAATATAATTTCCACTCCGTGTTAATTTGAATCGACTTATGTTAAAAGTCTTTCAAGAGAGCAGAGCTCTCATTCCGATAAGAAGACTTGGGCTAGAGGAATTTTAGTGTGATCACAGTGCCTGTGCCTTAGATGCGAGGTGTTGTGAAGCATAACCAGAGCAAATGGTGGTGGTCACAAGTCGTAGAACGTAAAGCTGTTCGTTTGGATCGCATAAATTAGATGATTATCATCGGAACGTGGTTTGTTTGTATAGAACGACAGACAGAGATGAGACGAACAGTGTTGGCCTCCAAGAAGGGTCCAACCAACAGAGGTGTTGATTTGAAGATTCACAATGCTGGTCACTGGAGGCGCACTTGAAGATCCACAATGGCAGTCAAGTTGGTGCTAGTACTTTTTTTCTACTGCTTCCGGTCGATGGATGGGAAGCAACATGCTGACTCATATGAGTAGATGGCGCTGTAGTCTGTAGTGGAACTAGGCAAATCCCATTGTAGTCTGTTTTATAGGAAATCAGGAATGGATAGCCCAACCCGATTGAGGACAGATTGACGACTTCATAGCAGCTGAAGGTGGTAGCAGGTGTCTTACTGGTGGGCAAAGACGATCTTGATTCAAAATGTCGCTTGAAAAGAAAGACAAGGCTTGAGTGAGGTTTGAAAAAGAGAATCCGACTGCAAGCTCTCTTACAGCAAGTCCTGGGAGCAGAAAAATGATCGAAGAGCAGGACTATCTTTTTAACACAAAGGACCTTATCTGGTCTAAATGAGGTTGCAACCTACGGCCTGCCTACCTGCCTACCTAGGACTATCTTTGGAAGCATAAGGTAAAGCGATCATTTCCAGACTCGAATGAGTATAAGCCAGGCCTACTCGTAAGTCCGCTAAACATAGAAAGAACTGTGCAATTCAGACTAGACTTTGGACTGCCTCATGCTTTTTTCTTGAACCAAAGCGGCGCCGGGCACCTATCCAGAGCTTCATGGGGTCTCCTTCCAAACCTGATGCAGACCGAAAAAGTTGAGACTAAGAAATATCGTGAGGAAGGCAGCGCGGTATTGTGGGATAATGAAGCTTCCACCAAGACACCGATGTTATACGAAGAAAGTATCAAATTGGCATGAAAGTGTTCTTGGATCAGTAAGATGAGCCAAAGCTAGGAGCCAGTGGTGGGGAACTTCTGTTGAACCGAACTCGTTTAGCATACTAGAACTGTGCAAAGTACTAGATGAGCTTAAGAGATCGACCCAACTTCCTTAACCTAAACAGGCCAAAGGAATCCCTCGAGATCTGTGTTTAGTCTGCATCAGAGCATCCAAAAACCGCCTTTTTAGGCCACCTTACCCATAGGGAGCTTATCAGGAAGAAACACCACCAAAAGAAGGGACTGCTGGGGGACCCCCTAAAAAAATGTACATCTACCATCACCAAATCCAGTTAATTAAGGCAATTGGAGTGGAGGAAGCTCCTTAACTTAGGTATCCCTCTGAAGTGCCAGGAGAATTAAAGTCTGAAAGACAGCTCTTCTCTAGACAGGTATACCCTTGTCAAAAGTAATGTAGATGACAGCCAAGACTGCCCAAAGATTGTTGCTGTTTGAAGACATGTACAAAACCGCTCTACAAGAAAATAAAGCTAGGCTCCAGACAGTTTTCTAAGCTAAGACAGGCTGGGAGGAGACAACAAAGACGGTTGCAACTCACGTTTGGTACGCTGTTGGTAACACGATGAAGGATGGATCTAGGTTAGGAATGCTCTGTTAGAAAACACCCCGGCAAACGTTTTCGTCAGCCTTGCCAAGTACTCCCCCATTGTCGAAGTCCTGTTGTTGAGGTCTATTTTGAGAGTTTCGTTCAGTGCTTCCAAAAGTTGAGTTCCAACATGATGCCTCTAGTGGGCTTATCAATGCTGACTGAGCTCTTTGTCTCAATAATGGCCAGGGTGACGTTGAAGAGTGTCTTTCCAGTTCATCAAACGGTCTAAAGAGAATCGGATAAGTCGTATATCCGTCTTCGGATTGTTGGGTGGGACTCTAACCTTCCGGAATGCTACTGTGGAGCTATCGTTTGCTGTAAAAGTAAGTAGAGAGCGATGTCGTGAAATGATTTTGAAATCTCTACCCGAAAGAGTTCATTTGACTCACAGTGACAAGGACTTTAAGCTCCAAGAACGCCCTTATTGAGTGGTCGTTTGATAGAATGATGTCCTAACAAGTGACTTTTTGAGATTTTTAAGTCTCGATGGCCATTAACAAGAGCTTAGGGCAGTAAACGAAAAGAAGCTTCCATGGTTTTTGAAGGCACAGAACACATTTTGAATTTGAGCGCCGGTCGAGCTTGTAATCGAAAGATTAAGCCTTTTGGTCTGAATGGTTTAGTGAAAATCCTGTGTAGGATGAAGTATTCCGCAGAGGTCTTGAAGTATCTTATTGATCCTTCCAAGCTTCTCTACCAATTCCAATCATGACATCCGTTTCAACTGAGAAGTCCAGAACGGCGGTCCTCATTTATGAAACCTTTTCAGTTGAACCTCCGGTTTAAAAATCAAGCAATAGCGGCCGCCAGAAACCTTGGTCTAGTAAACTGGAGGCAGTGGGCCCGGGACCGTGAAGCATGGAAAGCGGGATTAGTTCAAAAAGTTGAAAGATCTTATGCCGGAGCGAGTAAAGTAAGCTGCTCAAAAAAATGATCGACCAAGTGACGTGTTTTCGCTTTCAAAACGGGTAGTTCGCTTCGCTCACAACCGCAGGAACTTCAAACGCTCGGAATGTGTTCACTTGTCCATCCAAACCTTTCTCTTTTCTCCATAACCTCTCACAGGGTGACTGCCATACCATACACTCTCGCTGCTATTTCTTGTCCAATCATTCTAAAACATTGTTTCCTATTCAACTGTCAAATCCGAAACTAGAAAATCTATCTCCAGCCCCTCGCTCGTGGGCTCCTGCCATCTGACACATAGCACTCCATTCCAACAGCATATTCGTGCGCCGGCAATCCACAGTACCGCTGAGATTTGAATGTTGCAATACCATTTGCAGGTCTAATTACAAATTACCATCTAAGTCAGGCAATAAATTTCGCATGTGCCCCAATCCGACATCCCTGCTTGTCCGTCCGCCTAAAAAGTCATGTTGTGCCCGCCTGCCGCGCTCAATGGTCGATGCCGGACAACTACAACAACAACATCATTCCCAAACCGTATAAAATTTCTTTCAATTTCTTTGATACTTTCGATTCGGCGTAGTGCTGCTACCCCCCGGGTCCAGCTTGAGTCTCGTGTGTAACATCGTGTAGTTGCCGGTGTGTACTCGTACCTCCAATGGAACAATGGTCACAGCCAGGTGAGCAATTAAAATCATAGCACATGGCCAAGCCGTGGAGACCAAACGACGATAATTACCAACGGGGCTACCACTTGTGATGGCACGAACAAGCCGAGGCGACCATTAAACTGTTAAATATGAAGATAAAGTTACTGTATCGCGGGCCAGCATCTCTTGGCGGAGCCCCTTCTCAGTCAGCGCGGTACCATGGTGTGCGCACTCAAATGGGCTAGGCAAACAAACACTTACGCTATCTTAATTGAACCGAAATATCACACATTAAGGCCTCTGCCGGGCTGCGCGTCTGCAAACAATTTTATTGGAATTTATAAGGCCTAGGCCGGGCTCTATCGGGGCGGGCATGTTGTTACATGGACTCCTGGGAACCACTGCAGCTGGGACACTTAATACTGGACACTGGTGAGCGTATAGAGTGAGTGCATCTTCGCGTGGTTAAGTTTTCCGTACACTTGCAGGCGTTTTGGTCGCTTTGGGTTGAGTTTCCCCTTTTGGACGGACACGTGTTTTGTCTTCGGACAAATAAATCTCTCTTTAACGGTAGTTTTGTTGCCACTTTTTGGGTATAATTCACCTTTTAATGGACGAACGACAGTTTAGGTGGCTGTAAGTGGTGTTTAATGAAAAGTCCTTCGATGAGAGTTCTATGTAAAGAGGAGGAACTAAACGTCAGAATTCCTGTATCAAGAAGGGGCTCTATAAGCCTGATTACAGCAGTCCTAGTACCAGCTTCAGTTCAGAACGCTGTAAGGGCATTTGGGCTTTACCTACCGGTACATAGGAGCGAAACACAACACCCTGCGATATTTAAAGCAAGCGAACAACCTCCAAATGGATGAAGAGCTGCAAGTGGTTTCATTGAGTTTCTTTATGCGTGCTTTTGTAGATTGTTTTGACTTATAAGTCGTTCGCTTCATTCGCTTCAACAGAGCCTTTGAACTCTTAATATTCCATGTTCAAGACTTCGACGTTTGTCAATTCATCTGGAGACAGCTAACGATCGGCGTAAGGATTTCAGAGCACAAACGACAAATTCTCGAGGATAACCTTCATACTCAGCGTAGTCTCGACGAACCGTTGCTTGAGCACAAGACCAATCATAAAATAAGCCGGGCTTACACTGATAGGTCGGAAATATGCAACCACAGATTGACTACTTAGAGATAAGCCTTGGATTTGAAAGGTTTGTACGCCTTTGACGTCTGATAACCTCGGAAACTTGATAGGGATGGAACCTGTTAGCCATTTTGATGAAAGCTCTTCTTCGTCCTTTCCGGAGAGGAGAGGGCAGGTCACTTTGGAGTTGTTGCTACAACACGGATTGGGACGAAACACGAATATAAATTTGGACTCATCTTCACTGAGCTAGGGTCTGTCTGTACCTTTCCATAAGTCGTGGTGTGCGTTTGTTTAACATCCCTGCACGTTAGCCCTCTTCTTCTTGGTAACTTCTTAGTAAATTTTTGCCTTAGGTCCATCAATGAAGCAGGTTCTTGGTAAAGTCCTTCTCTTGTTGTTACTTCAGGAGAGAAGTTTGGTAAGGCCGATGTCTTTCTCAAGCCAAGGTAGATCGCCTTGTCTTTCTATATCCAACCACCCTAAGGGAGATGGGAAGAGACTGTGTGACCACATTTCCCTTGCTATAACACAGATTTTCAACGAATTTCATCTTGAATAAGCCTCAGCGAGACTTGTGTTGCCAGCTTTGTGTTTACAAGTTGGTCATCGGATAGAGTGATCAGCTCGGTCAAGGGGAAGATCAGAGCTCATTCTTGGCAAATCATCAACCATCTCGTTCTCTGGTTAGTCATTAGGTCCAGAGTAAAGCGAACAGTCTCACAAAGCGGCTTTTGTCACCAATTTGACGTAAAAGGTGCAAAGTGTCGAAGAAAATGCCGGCAACTTAGAACCATCAATAGATGTTTTGTTGCGTACTATCCTAGTTTTTCCCGTGCGAAAGTTGTCTGTAGTCACACTGTTAGAGTATTCCTGGATTCCCAAGGCTGCAGCAGCCTCTAAAAAGAGGTCTAAAGGAATTATAACGAGAATAGTGTCAAGTACCGAGGCCTGAGATGGCTTCAGCCGACCAACAAAGTCTATAAATTTACTCTAAAGGGACTTTGGTAAAAGGAACAACCTTAACCTTCGATAGGATGGCGCACATGGAAAAAGATTTGGAGTTACTCGAAGAATGGAGCTGGCAAAGGATCATGGTGGCTTGAGAGGCTTGTTGATTGAGGTCCAGGGCCATCCCTGAATGTAGTGCCAGACAAAAAAGAAGGTTAGTCCAAGCTTACTGGTAGCTTGATCTTTTAGGCTGAAATTCAATCTTCTTTGTCAGCTTGAGTAGAAGGCTAGGTTTGGAAGATCCCTCTTAGCTAAAGATCAGTTGGTTGCCATTCGTAAAGATTTTGACATTAAAGCTATCAAGCATGGTTGGCCTTAAAGGAATCGGATTCATCCTTTGAATTAAAGTAACCCAGTACAGACTTCTAGGTCATACCTGAAGCCTTTAGCTTGTTTACAATCAGTCTAAGCCTGTCCAGGGATCAGAACTCTTTTTTAAACGCTTTTCTTGTTAAATTCACAGACTTGCCTCTTGTCGTGTCCATTAGACAAATGGAAGGAAGACGTGCCTTTTCGATACGGAGCTCACTCCAGACCTAGGTTTGTTGATGCCTTTCAACAGAGAAGGCGGTAAGGCTTGGGACTTCTTTGAAAAAGTCTCTTTCCGAGTGACTTCAAACCACTTTCGGCTTCGTAACAAGACGTTCCAATGAGGGTAAGGGCATCCTTCAGTAGCTGAGTCATGTTCACGTGCTTTGAGTCCACCAATAGGTAGATGTGGTTGTTCGAGGCCACTTGGTCATGAACCCAATTTAGCGCAGCAGAAGAGCATCTCTACACGCTGGTAGAGTAAACGTTACGTTACGTTACGGGTAATCAAGTGCCCGCTAGTACAGATGCTTCTAAACATTGTCAACGACAGTTGAACTCCGGTCACGAGTAACAAGAGAAAGGTTGATTGATCTGCACAGAGTCCTGCATTTTGTAGACAAGACTAGATCTAGAGGGCGTCAGACACCTCTATACATTGAGGTTCTTCCTACTGAACCGTCAGCTGATAGACGGGAAGTAGTAGACGAATAGAAGAACGAATGACTATTGAGTGCGATATCCCGCTGAGAAAGTCTCCCCCACAGGATTCTGTAAGCCAGGGGCTTCAACTAATTAAAACCATTGAAGCCTCAACATTTGAAAAATTTATTAAGTCCGCTGTTCAAAATTTATTTTCCAAAACTTTGCGAGTTTGCATTTGCAGACGCCGATGAGGCACCACCACCTCTTCCTCCTTGATTGAATGACTGAGCACTGGCACTGGCACTAGCACTGCTGGAACTACCACCGCCACCACGACCACCACGACCTCTACCGCCACGTCCGTGGAATCTTCCTTGGGCAGCAATGGCAACGATCAACATCAGGAATACAAGGACTCGTAGGAATTTCATTTTTAAAGACGCGGGGTTTGTTTTGTAAGTTTCTAACGAACTGAGAGAGAGAGTGTGTACTGATGCTCAGTGTCAAGGCGGTACGGCCATTTATAGTTAATTAGACGTGACACAGACCTTGTTGGCTTTTGTGTTGGGGAATAACCTGAACAGCGAAACTTGTTTTTGGTTCTTGTTAACTGCGCGCCTTTAATTGACGCTAATTTGATGTTTGCAGTTCCATTTTGCACTTGATGACGCTGTCGCTAAGCCGGGAGTAATGACTAGAACAATGTATAACTTGGTATGTGTCCATTAAGCCGGTCTTTATCTAAAAATGAGTTCACAGCGGAACGTGTTTATTTAGAGGGTAAAGTACCAAAAGCGACGAGAAGAAGCTTTGTGTCAAGGTTAACCAGTCACATTTACAACAGGCATTCTAAGACTGTAGACAGGTTATCAATGTGACTTGGCTTGACTGCAACCAAAACAAGAGCTTTTGGGGGTGAGAAACAATGCATTGTAACCTGTCTAGATCAGGGATGCGCAATCGGTACTCGGCGGAATTTTTGACGAACAATTGAAAGGTTTCTTCGTTTAACGAAAGGGAATGTGTAAACTTTGACAAGATCAAAGCAAAACGTGAGGACCGTTCTTTCTACGATTCTGTGAGCCACCACAATGAAAAGATTCAGACTTGCATTGCACGACAGACTACAAGAGACGCTTAAACATGGAAGGTTTATCCATCTTATAACGACTTTTGATGATGCCTCCAAGTAAAGTCTACTACCGCTTGGATAAAGCTTATGTTTGAGGGCCCTGTGGCGGCTTTATCGTCTGGTAGTGGTTTCTTGATTACAGACCAAGTCAGGATAGCTTGTTCTCTTGCAAATAGGTCGGGTAGGTTAGAATTGCTGTTTTAGGTGACTTCCCCGAGACGGAAGCTCATTTCGAGGCTGTTCCACAGGGAGGTGTGATTGTTGGGACGGTAATGAACTCATTTTCTATGACCTTACGCCTTAGCTGACTCTCATCTTTCCAAGTCTAATTGCACTACACAATGCCATAGTTTTGACAGGTAGAACTGTTAGAGCGTCTGTTAGACACCACCGCCGCCGTGCTCTTGTAGTGCCTATGTCAGCAGTTCTCTGGAATTTGCTTTCACCGTAAGCCACCAGATTGGTAACCTGGGGACGAGGACCATTATTGAGTGATTTGGGGCCGGAGTCCCTTAGTTCTAGTCCTATGTTTGACTTGCAATTGAATTTTGGACCAAGGATCGTGCCCAGATAATTTAAACTAGACGCTAGCGAGGGGTACTGATTGTTGTTCCAGATTTGACACTGAATTTGTAGCCTAAAAGTCCAACGTCCTCTTCACAATTTCGCTTAGGACGATAGCCTCAGAAAATTTAGGTGGCTCCTTTGACCCACAGTGTCAGTGTCTTTGAAAGCCCACCCTTCGACTAGCAGATCCACTGCTCTTTTTGGTCCCACCTTTACTTACTACTTTCTTACTTAGGTGGCGCTACAGTTTGGGATGAACCTGGGCTTCAATCAACAAGCTTCTCCAGTTAGCCCGGTCCTTAGCTGATCGCCCCCAGTTACGCACTCCAAGTAGGAGTACGCGCCACCTTAGGCGAAGCCTTCCTCTACTGCGTTGTCCCTCCGGGTTGGATTCGAAGACTCTTTGGGCCAGTTCGTCGTTGCCCATCCAGTCCCCCTATACATCAAGGAATTAAAGGCAAAAACTCCGCGAACAACTTGCTAAAGCTGGCTCAGTCCTCTTAGGCTCCTAACCTTTCCGTGGTGTCAACTGAACAGTCGTCATAAACTAAATCTCCTGTGCTGCCTCAACTTGAAAGATAAGAAGCCTTCTAAGCACGTTAAACTAAGACGGTATAGCTGGTGGTTGCCAACGATTGGCAAGAGTGATTCTTCGCTTGATGTCATCTGGGGAATTTATTGCAAAGCTCAGGTAGACAGTTTGCAGATCTGGTCTTTACGAGGTCTCCTTTTTTATCCACTGTAAGCTTCGTAGCCTTTGAATGTTTCGAATGAAACCCAGAATATCAGGGGCGGTATCTTCGATGGCTTCTGACTTTTTGGCCAACGGTCAACATTTCTGTAGGTCTCCTACGATTGCAACCATGGAACGTAAGAGTCCACACTTTGACTCTTCGAACCCTGCGGACATTCAAAAGACTAGAAAGGTATCTTGCATTGATGGCAACATGACGGTGCTGTGTTTCGAAGATGTTGGTGTGTAGGTTGCCAAGAAAGTTCTTAAAGTCGTAGATCGGATAGTGCTCAACAAATTGCTCGAGGACTTTGCAAGGGCTCTCTCTCCTCTGTAGGGGCATGGCTTCAAATAAGACTTTCAGCCTTTTTGTGGATTTGTCGCTTGTCTTACTCAAAACTTCTTCCCTCACAGTAAATCTGCAACCAACTGAGCCATTTTCCTGCTTCGTGTAGCAATCATTGCAGTGACAAAGGCATTCGTCTTTATTTTGCCCGGTTTGACCCTTTATAAAGGTCTGGGGCTTCCCCAAGCTCTTCAGCTGCAAGCGGTCTGTTGAGGGTCTGAACATTCCACGTGTAGATGGGAGGTTTGCCATAACACTGTCAGAGGACAATACAACTTCCGAATCCGAGCTTCCGAGGAATCAGATATTTTAATGGAAATAGTCCAGCCACCAAGACTCAGTCTTGACAATCCTTACTGACCTGAGCTTCCACTTTGTCGAAGAATAGGAAGAAAGTCTGATTCCATCGGCCCTAAGGCTACAGCAACATCCTGGATTTGTTACCAAACGACATGGACACGTTTTCAACCGACTACATCGCACCCAAACTAAACTTCCACTTAGGATTCCCCACCAGAGCTCGGGGGAAGAAAGACGAAGTAGTGAAGGACTTCGACGCGGTCATCTACACCGAACGGATTAAAGATGAACTACGCTGTAGGCGTGGGTATCTACTCGGAATCATTTAAGATATCACAGTCATACCACTTGCTGGATTTTTCCAGCGTCTTCCAGGCGGAACTACTGGCAATCCGAGAGGCTTGACACAAAGCACAAACAAAACATTGCTGTCCTCATAGCCGCTATCCAAGCTCGACTCGGCTACCATGTCCTCTAAACTAGTGCAGGAATGCCAGAACGAGCTTGCCCACTTGGGTGACAGCTTTAGGGTCACACTGCTCTGGGATCCAGGGCACAGTGACATAAAAGGAAACGTGCATGAAGATTAACTGGCCAGGCAGGACCAAGCTCAACGTAGCTCAATCGTGGGAAGGGTCCACATTCCGCTAGGACCGCCACTCATACTTCCTGCAGAAGGCCAATTTCCAATGGAGGGGGTCCGACCTACGATAAGATTAGAACAGAAGATCTCCTAAACAGAACCTGTCCAATTGGACGCCATTTGGCCAAGGTATTCCATACAGCCCCCACTGTGATGGAAATTCTCCCATTTCCTCTGCAAATATCCGGAAGTAAACAAACCATTCTTCAACGACCTCAACGACATCTAGCGAAAAGGGGTACGAGATCTCACCATCATCAACTAGGTCACACGAGTCATGGTAACAAAAAGGCACGTCCTAGTGCTAATTTAGGTTCTTTTGAGCCGCCACCTCTTTCTGCCTGATTCCATCGCGAGAATTCCAAAGGTGTTTCCTGAAATCCAATGAAATCCCTCAACTACACACATGTTCATCTGTCCACTGGACAACAAGGACGGCTTTCAATTACTTCCAGCGATTTCCCCCCTTCAAATCATGTAACAACCCTTTTCAACATCAACGCCCATAAAACCGAAAAGAGCAAACGCATTTTGGTTCCGGAGAAAGTAACATCATAACTCCGAGATGCCAGTCCAAATCCAACAAAAGATTCATTCAAACCTCAATCACTTGTAATTTTTTCTCATTAATCAAGATTCCTTCCTCGACAATGGTCCCGCATTTCATTACGATCGATCGTGTCCCGCTCCACGCAACCAAACAAACTGAACAACAATCATCCAGAGAGCTTAGACAACAACTTTTGATTGTGCGCCACAAATAGCTAGAGAAGCCTCTTGACCTTTAAGGGTTAGATTGCATCGTTCATCGTTCGCCAAAAAATCTGTATTGAAGGTTCCAATCTGATTCGTAATTGATTTAGGCATTCTCCTCGACCTGAACTAGGGTCGTCGTCCGTCTCAGATGATGGACCTCTTCTTCGGTGAGGCTTTAGCGTGGTCCTAGGCCAGCGACAGAGCCCAATAAAAATTACATAATTGAGGACTTGTGGCATGATAATCAGTTTGAGTTGTAAGCTATTTTATCGAAGCAGGAAGGAGGATTACATGACCATTTGATGGCTCTGTGCCTGAGAGGGGGGAAGTATGCCCACAATTAGTGCCATGCGGCGGAATGGAATGGAAGCATGTTTGGTTCAGATGGTGTTCCCTAAACTTTTGATGGAAAACAGAGTCATCTTCGTTGGAACTTGGAAGTCCAGGTGGTACTCCACTGAGCAGTGGTTGACACTTTCATCCGCAATCTTCTCTATTTCGACGGCTCTACGTCCAGAGTATGATTTTGCCGCGAGATCGGCTAGCTAGGTCAATTCAAGGCTTCGAACTTGAAGTAGCTTAGAGCTCTTGACTGTCGTCTTCCAAGAAGAGTCCAAGTTGCACCTGAAACTGAATCTCTAAAACTAGATAGGAACTCCTCAGCTCAGTCAAGAGATGCCAGTTCTAGGGAATCTTTTGTTTGACATTTGATTCGATTCCTTTATGACCGTTGGCGCCATCTGTATCCACTCCACTCTTCCAACAACAAATTAACACATGTTCACACAGTTGTTCCGATTGCGTCCACTAATTGCCGCACGAGGAACTGTAACAATCTGGTTGTTGCGCACTTCTGTCATCACTCTCTCTCTCTTGAGCCAAATGCACTTCCCTCGACTAAAACCTAACCTAACCTCCTACGCAACAAATTCATTCGTGCCACTGTCAGCATGTTCCAAGGATAGACGCCACAAGGCGTTTGGTTACTGATGGCTGTTAGCTGGCGGCGACATCTATCCTCGAGGGAAAAGACAACGGATGCAGTGTAGTAGATCTGCGCCAAGCGATATCTTGGAATGTGCCGTCACGATACGAAGTGAATATGGGGGCGTTCCGCGCAAAGGAGCATCACCTGGGTGATGTGTTGCACATTCATTTCAGGTGTTAATTGTAATCTTGTTAGCGGTGAACCATTTTGAGATTAATCGCGACTCAATTTGTGTGTGTGTATGGAGGGGGTCCGCGTTCAATCAGAACACTGACAAGCAAAGTCCTACGCCAAAGGAGTCAGTCGCTCGTGTGTGTTTAGTGTTAGACACCCACCTGCAGTCGTTGGTTGCACACGCGAATACAGGTGGAAAGGGGCATAGTTATGCAAGATTTATCCCGATGTCCTCTGTGGGCGGCGGTGGTATATGTTCCGAGGAAGAGATCAATGAATCCAGATGCATCTTCATTGCTAGATGTAGATCGTCGTGTACTGTGTGTGTGCCATTACGCTGGTCCTGATGCTGCTGTGTGGCCACTAATGACACCCACATTTTTCAAGTGCGCTTGCACTCACTTCCTGCTGTTTGGCGGGGGACGGGGGACAAACAAATGTAATTTGTTGCCCCGTTGTTGGGCTTTGGAGTGGCTTCGAATGAAAGTGCCCACTAGGTAGGTGGATAGGTTAAGGAAGCACACTAGGAGATTGCGCGTCGTAAATCTATTTAAATTGCGTTTTCACTTTTCATTTGTCGACTTGAAGGAGGCAGAGGGGGGGTCCTGGTCCTACTGGTGAAAGGATAGTTCAGGACGGGCACTAGTTCAGAGAAGGAATCACGATTGGAACATGTTTAGTAGACAACATTATCGTTTTGGACCATAACCTTGGGGGAGTTTAGGATTGAACGCTAACAATTGCAGGAAACGAGCATAGAGAGCCTGAGAGAGACAGTGTCGCCTTATCCTTTGAGAAGTTCAGGATAAGATGCGCACAGTGATCCATTGCAACCATGTGAAGCTAGAGGAACTTGTAAAAACGAAAAAGGACACCCTTGAGCTAGGTGCCTTTGAGCGTTTCAGCTTAAGATGGGAAGATCCTTCCATTTGTTTGGTCGCTTCCCTGAGTTCTTTCGAAAAAGAAGGAGTCTGGGTTGAACTTAAGGACTTTTTGCCGATGGAGTCCAGATTTAGACTGCTTATGCCAATCCTGGTGATATCGCCCGATTTAGAGGTGGATGACCGCTGTCAAGGCACATGTGACCGATCGGGAAGGGAACTCGAGGATGCTCATCAGTGCCATGACCAGAAACGACACATCAGCTTGACCAAGTCTTATGAGGATCTCGACCGTAGACTCAACCTTCTTATCAATGGACGGAGAAGGTTCTGGAGCTTTGCAGACGTTAACATGTCTCTAATCGCCTCTTAAGAAAGGCGTTAGACAAAGTGAAGAGGGAGAGAGCTTATCACAATGTTCGGAGCGGTATCCCAAAGGGATTTGTCACAACTCGCCTTAACCAAGTCAATTTGTCAGCCTTTCCCATAGACCAGGAGGTATTGAGGAAGCTAACATGTTTGAATGCATGCATTCCACCACCATTCCATTGTTTCAAGTTCCACACCCATGAACACTCTTGCCGTCGACGGCGAGGCCTATCCACTTTCGATTAAGATGTCAACCAGCGTTTCCAGCCACCTCGTCGAAAGTGAAAAAAAAAAATCACTTTCTCGCACCGAAATCAGCTCATTGCCAGCCTCTAAAGCTGGAAACACAATAACTCCAAGTGTGTGTCGCGTAATTTACAATCAGGATTCCCAAAGCCACCGGGGACCGCTGCCCAAGCACAGAATTTTATACTTGATATATGCGCGCAGCAATTGAACCTTTCGACCTTCCCAGCTTGCCCAGCTGGATGGACCCAATTCCATGTGTGAACACGTTGCCGACGACAAATTTATGGGCTCTTCGCGTTGCGTAAAGGGCACGAGTTGGACGTGTCTCCACCCGATTCTTTCACTTTCGTGGCCAAAGATTTATGGATGCTGGTGGTGGAGGAAACTCCCGTTTCCATCGGTCAATTACATAATTTGAGGATGTCAACGGGTTGTTTGTTTGACGGCGACTCCCTCAGGAGCCCTTGTTCTTACGTAATCAAGCCCCGAAATACAATGGTGTGTACTCCGTCGAGAAGATGGCTGGAAAAAAACCGCCAACAACTCCGCGCGACATCGGAGATAGTTTCTCCATGTTTCTCCGATTGTGCCCCAAACATGTAACCCTACAAATTTCCTTTCAATTGTTGTCCACATCCATTGGTTACCTCTGGTATCTCTCCTGCTCTGCTCGTTGGTTTAATCACACTTTTCTATCAGCAAACGAATTTGAAGGAAAATCAATTCCCAAGAGATGGAGCTACGAGATAAGACTCTTGGAGGAGACTACTCCGGCACAAATGGCACGGAAACAAGAGCACGACAAGCATTGGATTCAGCAGAGCAGCAGCAGCAGCAGCAGCGGCGGCAAGAGGAAGACTGCGATACGACGAGATGAACTGAAATGTCAGCGAACTCTCTCGGCGAGTAGCATGTTCGAGGCCCTGGTGACCTCTTCATTTTTAATGTGGTGTTCCGCTGGTGTCGAGCTAGAGAACCAAGATAACCATCTGGTGGTAGTTGTTGCATGACAATTGTGCGGTGCAGGGAACCACTAAGAATGGAAAGGAGTAGTAGCATTGGTTCGATGTGCCATGAATGGGATTTTTTGTTACTTCTTCTGTCCAACGACATGGTTGGTGGTTGCTTGTTGGCTTGAGATTTGTCTTTGTGTTCCTTGGAATGACTCCCAAAGGTGGTCGTCGTGTATTGTGGAACAAATGGCACCTGTTCTAGCATTGGATGATGTTTGTGGACATTTTACATCGTTTAGGAATGCTGTAGTGAGGTCCAGTGCTGGTCGAGGGCACTTTAGGCATTCCATACTCTGTGTGTAGTCGCTACTGGTCGCACGTCCTTCAGAATGACATTAAAAGACACCTAGATGGCGAACAAGCATTTAAAGCCTTATTCTTGCCAATGGATTGGAATTTCAGGCTTATTAGCCAGAAGGTAGCCATTGCTTGGGATGAAGTGTTCTGATAAAAGCCTCATTAGTCAAGAGCCAGCTTGTCTTAATGAGCTTAAGGCCTTCAAGTCAATTGTCAGCCGAAGGACTCTTTCTCAAGAAAATGATTCACACGACACCTACATCCAACTAGACCTCCACTCCACTGATCTGCTGTCAGTTTGGGCTTCGACTTGCCAAAATCGCTTAAACGAACTTGAAGACTTGCATTGGTGACCATAGGTGTCTTTCTAGTCTTCTTAGACTTTGATGTCAGACAAAATGTAGGCTCTTCACGCCTGGGCCTTGTAGACCAGCTTATTGCATCTTCCGGGGCTGAACCTTCAGTTCTTGATATGAAGAGCCTGCTGCTAGCGATCTTTGACCTTTTGCTAGTCCTTAACGTGTGGATTGTCTTTTATAGCCGCTGTGCAGCTCTGGCCAAAGCTTCGTTTTAGTCGTATCGCCTTCTGTCCAAGCCTATCTTAGCCTATCTTAGACAGTTCCTCATTGGGATAGTCCATCTGTGACTAACCCTTACCAAGCTCCAGCTTACTGCAGGTTTTGCAATATCTAATGAACTTTCATTTGGCTTGCTAAGGGTAGAATCTTACGAGTAGGCTCATCCGCCTCCTACTTGTCCATCACTTTTGAGTCTACTCAAACCAAAGATAACTCCACTAATCTGCGGACCCATAGCCCGCTGACGAAGGAGCTAGAATAGGCCCATCGGATGCCACTAGAGGATTATATCCAATAGACCTCTTGATGAACAAGCTTTTTGCACAGCAGTCAGCTTTAAGGGATCAAAGTGATGGGCTTCCAGCAACGTTCTCCATCTGACAACTTGATCCCTAAACTCGGATTCAAGCAAAACTTCGTTGTGAGACGAGTTGACAAGCCGAGTCGGCGCAGAAGCCTTTTCGGAGGCTATCATCGTAGAACTACTGGTAATCCTCTATCGAATTCGGACTCTTTCTCTTTGTCCTCTGCACATCTTTTCAAGAAGCCCTATGTCTCGTAAAGATCCGATCTAAATCAAGGGTCTGCAAGGAAGATTGTTTGTGATTGGTAGCTCCTTCCGTCTTCTTACAGATTCATCACAGCTTTAGCAAGATTAAATGACGAGGACTTCTTACGAGTGAAAGCTTCAGGTAGCATCTTATTGAGCCTAGAAATAGAAAACCTCCCTGTGCAAAGCTTTTGGAGACTGTTGTTTCTTACTTACTCGTGGTTACATAAGCTGGGCCTCAACCAACCAAGCCTGATCCTGATCCACCAGTTGTGCACTCCAAGTTTGTTGAGATCCCCTTTTACTTGTGCGCGCCAACTAAGGTGATCTTAGGTCTCTGCGGACTTGATTTGAAGACTCTGAAGACCGGAGTGTTCCCATCCCAAACGTCCAATAAGCGGTTTTTGTTTTTTCTGACTAGGTCGATGTCGCTCGTATACTTTAGGGTTTTCTTCACCTAAGCCCTTCAATGTAAATGGGGAGCGGTCATCATACAAAGAATTTTTGTGCTCGAAATGACTAAGGGTATCTTCACCTGCCTTTGGTAGTCCGCTTTAGCGACTGGTAGAAATCAAAGAAACAACCCTTCGGCTAACAGCTGACAATTGACTTGAAGGTCTTAAGTCCATTTAGACGAACTGGAACTCCATTCAAGCGATGGCTACCTTCTGATGCGATGTCGTTGTCAGAAGTTATAGGAGAGCCAAGGTGGACAAGCTCAGCATGAAAGTACATCACCTTATACTTACATCAAAGGTCTCGTTTAGGTCGTTACACCGACTTTGACAGCATTTTCCATCGTCATCCTTGACAAAGGGACGAGTTTGCTAGGAATACCAAAACAAGACATGCCTCTGTATAGCTCCTGGACGTCGTCGCCAAAGGTGACCTTATAATCTAGAAGACGGCTATTGGCATAGATTTGGACGTTTTAGGTTTCCTCCAGGACCTGACGAAGTGTGAAAATGTAATCGGTTCTGAACTTTTCTAGCTGAAAGCTTCACTGATTAGGACCAATGAGATTGGTAACTGAAGGTCAGCCTTATCAGGAAGGTCTTTCAATCTTGGAAACATGTTAAGGTACGTTCTTTACCAAGCTAGCTTAGCCGATAAGTCGTCAGGCCTCATAGCCTTATTGGATTTGACCTTTTCGTCCTCTTTCTTCTCCTTTTGAAGTAGCTGAGGGTCTACTCATCTCTTTTGCTTTGCTTAGCCCTCGTTCTTCCTTGTACCGCTTTGTATGCCTCTGCATGTGCTTGTCGGTGTTTAGAGGATTCGTAGTGACATTCGGGTTAAACCCAGTAGTTCCAGCGTTGCCCATGGCCTATTGGCAGCATCTTTGGTGCATGATCCTGCTTAGGAGTTGGTAAGAGATTTCGGGACACGTGGTCGGTCTGTTTTGGGTCTTGGGATACCCGTATTTGTACACTGGCTACAGCAGGGTTCTGAGGCGAGTCGATTTTGGTAGCTCAAAGGGTTCTTATGATCAGAAGACCGTCAAGGTCCCTTGTGAGGACTGAGATGACAAAATAAGTGGTTGGTCGCTGTTGGTACCTTGGAGAGTACCAACTGAAACTACACTTGGGGGTCATACACTCTTACTTAGCCTTGAAGCCAGAATATTCCTTGAGCACCTTCTTTAGGCCAGTTTCTCCTAAGGAGTTTGAGGATAAGGAGTTCCATCCTAACTTCCATCTTCTTCCACTTATCAGAGGAGATGTTAGCGTCTTATCGATCACCTCTAGTTTTACCCAACACATCAGTCTATAGGTATGCAACCTCAGATCTTTTTGAATCTTTCAGGAACCAATCTGTTCCTAATCGTTGACGACATAGACGCTTTCGTCATTTGAAAGCTTGGGTATTGTACGGCAGTTTCCTTGTGTTCGTTCGAAGGAAGGAATGTGATGCGAGCTTAAAGGGTTATGATGCATCATCGCCTCAAATCCCTAAGTTCGGTGGTGAGCACCATCGCACTGGCTCGGACCAGATTTTATGTTCAAAGTCAGTGTCAAGGTCAGTGTTCCCGTTTGGGCATCACTTGGACATACTTTGGTTGTCCTTAATCCCTGTCGCCAGTACTTTTATGGAAACGGATTTAGAGGCTGCTTCTGAAGTTCCTGCGTCAGATAAGTGGAGGAGGCTTGTGTCCTTTTTACTCGGCTTTCAGCGAAATTGATTCCCGACACAGGTCCTATTCTAGGACTGGAAGGAGGCCACAGGGTGAAGAATCTGAAGGTGGTGTCGATTATCTCTTGGTCTCTTTTAGAGAAGCAAATTTCGGAAGTTTTCGTGACAAAGAGTGGGTTCCCATCGAACAGTTTAGGACACTATGGTCGAAGCAGTTGACTTGAGACAACACACAACTGTTATTCAAGACTTACGACAACAGAGTTTGTTTGTTGTCACAGAAGAACGTAACCCAAACGGTTGGTAAGTGTGATTTTTCACATGAGCTCGAGCTGTCCAAGACTCTCGCTTTCATCTTTATGTGACTTGCTGTCGTCAAAGGTAAACATTGAACATTCTGAACCAATTGCCACACATCCTGTTCCATGAATCGTTTCACTTTCATCGAGGGGAACAGTAAATCTTCTCACACACACGTCTGTTTACACTTCCTTGCACAAGTCGAAGCCAGTCGTCTCGCATAATGACCCTGAAAAGATGTCCAAAGAAATTTTGTTTTTGAAAGTCACTCCCTTGGCCCGACTCATTTGGAAGTGAAATCGTTGTGCGCAGGTGCACAGTACCGACTCCTTTTGTGTACTCAAAAGCATCCTGATGGTCAAATTCGATAAATGAAACGAAAATATTGACTGACGTTCGACGGTCCCGGTCTGGTCTGGTCACTGGCCCCCAATTGGAAGGTTCCAATCGTGCAATCAGAGAGATTGGTGGGAAATTAATACACTGGCCTCCATGTCCCGGCGTAATTAAGATAAATGGAAAAATGTCGAAAAATATAGGAAGGCACGAGGAGGCTACAAAATTGATGTGTCCAATCGTAGAGGAGCCTCCATGTGAAATCGATATTTTATCGAAAATTAATCAAGCAACACACTGCGGTCGTCGGCGGGACACAACTTTATTATCATAGCTCACAGGAGTGTAGTCTGTCCAGCGCACGGTGAGAGCTCCTTTACAGAAGCATACGCCGAGGAGAGGATGCTACTGATGATGATGATGATGATGATGTTGCTGAGGCGATTTTTCGTAAATGGAAGACTTAATGAGGCCATCGCGTTGCCCAGATACCGTATCGTTGAGGAACATAAATCATTTTGCAGCGTCTCCGTCAAGTGAGAAGCCGAGAGGGGGTCTATCCAGCGTGGGTTCTTGGCTAGGTGTGGTGGTGAAACTGTGAGGTTTCCTTGAATTAAAGAAATCAATTAAGCGGGAGTTAGTGTACACTCCTGTGGGGCATAATCCCTCACGTTCACAGACGGGGTGCAATAAAGTTGTTTTACGGTCAAGCGATGGAGTTCGGTGGACTGTTGTGGTCTAAATTAATGAAGACGGTTGTTGCCTCTCAGTTTCTCTGTGAAGTTGGATCATGGACCTCGAAATGGTTACACAATCAAGGACTTGGTTGCCTTAGAATTCATTTCGGGACTTACTTTTGCCTGTGTGGTCGAAAGCAGGACGAGAGTAGGATAGACAAAACCGGTATTCCTAGTCATAGATCGAGCTAATAGCGGAAGCCCAGTTTGGGCCATAGTTCACCCGCAGACTTATTGCCTTCAATGTCCTGGGGACCAGTCAAGTTGTATCTGGCGAGAGATTGCAAAGCATCAAAGCAGTTTTTGTGTAGCTTGGAGTTTTTCTGCCTGAATTTCTGAGAAGATGTGAATTCTAGTGTCCTTGAGGCCTCTTTTGATGTTGATCCTAGTGCAGATATTAATGAGAGGCATTACGGCTTGGAACACACTCGAACAGGACCTTATTGGAGTGAATTCCGAGAGATGGCTCTAGGAGAGATGATTCTTCTTTTGGTGAAGAGTGCTAGAACGGTTTTACAGGAATTGGTTGTGAGTCCTTCCCTAGAGCAAGCACGTCGTGGCTTAGTAGACCATTAATCACTGAAGATCGCAGAAAAAGGGGGAGAATACGCTCTGGGTAAATCCTTAACAGCACGCATCGATACTTCCGGAGAAGTGGAAGTAATTACTCGACTTTCCAGCTCTGAATAGCTGCAACAAGCCTATTGCCCAATAAACCTTATCTAGGCTGAAGTTTTTGCCAGATAGAGTCTGATAACTTTCCGTTTCTGTCATCGGAGGCGTTCAAGTTCGTGAGATGAGCCGTGGAAGTCCACCTGAAGCAGAGTTTTAAGTGCTTCCCTGCGGTTTGTAGTACCATCAGCTTTCTTAAGTAACCCTACCACGTTAGAGTGGCCTTTAGCGGAGTAGTCCAAGTTCCTTGTTTTGATCGTCTGAGCTCTTTGTTTTATTCTATGAGGACGAAGCTATTAGCAAACGGCTAGATGAGAGCGGTTCTGTAACTTACCTTTCGCTGGCAAGTTCGGCTGGAAGCGACCTAGAAAGCGGCGTGCCCTGCTGGTTGAAGGGACGTCTGTCTACAGCTCTACCTAACTAACTTCTAACTGTCACTGCTGTTTTGGGTCTGTAGCCAGGTGCTGAAGCCTTCGTGGTGCTCTTTTACCACTAATTTTACCTCCCCAGAGGCGAGAAGCTAACTCCTGGATGCACCTTCCTTCTCTCTCCGGCAAGATACGTATTTTGTGCGCTCCCTTCTCATCAGGCAGTTTGGCACTTTGTTGAAAGAACTCTCGGACAATGTGTGAATGTGGAATGGAACCCTCTTCCTCCAGTCCCACGTACAGTCCCCTATTGGCCTTAATGCTGTGAAAGTTGGAGTGAATCATGCGTTGGAAGCCTTTAAATTTTGGTCAAACAGCCCCACCACACTACTCAATCAAAACGTCTATAACCTCGTGTTGGATGCCGAGAGCGGTTGGTTAATCAGGTCGATCGGAAGGCCTCCCGCTCTGACACTGGACTGAAGCTAGCTTTGTCAGATGAAGAGCCGGGTTTGACCTCCTTGTTGGCCGAAGCCGGGGGAATGTGTTCTTCGGGACGTCCTTTCTTCGTCTCAGTCCTACTTCTGAAGGTCCAACGACTGAGGTGGCTGGGTCTGTAGAGCGGATAGAGACCAATGCTCCGGTCCGAAAAATCTTCGTTTCCGCCCCCGAGGGACAGCGCAGTAGAGGAAGACCGCGACTCAGGTGGCACACGCAAGTTGAAGGGGACGTTAATCAACTTAACGTGCGAAACTGGAGGTAGCTAGCTAAAGATCGAGCTGGCTGGAGACGCTTGTTGGTTAAGGCCCATCGGCTTTAATCTCTATTGAGGGCTCCTCCTCGCCGATAGTGATGCACCCGAAATTCTCCAACGTGACATTGCAAGTTCCGAAGAGGGTGCATTAGCGGTCAGCATTACCTCTTCTTCCAAATGGACTCGATGACATTGAACAGACGGAAAGGCAACCATGTCTACCATAACCGGGGAAGTGCTCGTCTGCTCTGTAGAAGGCCGCTGTGTAAACAATTGAAACACTGGTGGTGGCAGTCATCGAGAGCTCAACAGTGATTGGTGAGATTGGAACGTCTGATTGCTTAATAGCGTCTTCCGTCATCGAAGCGTTGGCAGGAGCACCATTCTCTTGAAATGTTAGTTCCCACGGTTATCCGAGAGTAAGTGCATCGCCTATGACAGAGCCCGGTGTGTGACAGGAGGGTTGGAATTTAAACTGGAAATCACAGAGTACCCGGAGCTTGCAGACTAAAGACTAAGCTGCCTCTAAGCCATGCATCCTCCAGCACATACTGTTCCACCTCATAGTTACGGTCTTCCCTCGTCAATCCCTTTAACCCGCTGTTGCATCATAGCCCTAAGCCGCGAGATCAGCAAAACACAGATCCCTCAGACTGTCTTTCTAGGCCACGATGTAAGGCAGCAAGTCGTCTTCCTTATCAACCACCGACATCTAATCTCATCCGGAAGAGATCATCTCCCACAGTCGACTCACATCTTAACAAGACTTCCCTATTAGTTTAGACCGATCCTACCAGCCCACTCCCTCAGACGAAAAACATAACCTTAAACGACACATTCAAAGAACATCAACCCACAAGCCATGGAAACCCTCCAAATAGGCGGAAGCAAGATGCCAACTCACGATTAGATTCAAACATCCCTCATCAGAGGACCAAACTACACGTACATGTACCGCATCCTACCCATGAATGTGACTCCAGTCAAGTGTAGACATTTCTCAAAAGCGAGATGCCTCCTCCAACCCTCCAACGAACCCAAAAACGGTTTTGTCATTTCGCTTACATGGTCGGACAAGTTCAAGACTTTTGCTCCCCGTCTCGTCCCCCAGCCTGAAAAGGGGTGCGCGTCGATTAAACGGTGCGCGGTAATTAATGTCTCATAATTAGACATAATGTTCAACATGAGTCCTTTCCATTTTGGCCAGAAGCAAGCGCACACGAGACGAAGACAAAAAAAAACCGAAAAAACCTCTCCAAACTTTTGTCGCATAGATGCAACGACGACGACTGGGTGCTCGGAGCTACAACGCCACCGTCGCGTCGTCCATGTCCAGCACGTTACTTTGCCCGATAACCATCTTGACAACTTGTAATAGTCATTAAGATCGTGGAGCTCGATTATGTTTGTATCTATTAATTTCGGTCCGAGGCGCTCCGGCAGCGACCACGCAGGCACTCGTGGCACCTCTCATACATATTTGTGTGCTGCCTGCACCTGTCCCATGCGAGGAATTGTGACACATTGATCGCCATGGACACTTTTATGTGGTGTAAGTGCTCGCGGGGAACAAGAGAGAGAATTCCATTCGGCTTAAAGCTTCCAGCTTCTCGGTGCGGCAAGTGCCATTCCTCTCCGATTACGGTGCGACTTTAATGCGCGTAGTCTCTTATAAATAACCATCAGCATCGGGCATCACAGGGAAGGCACATTATGTCGTTACGGGAGAGTAATTAATATTTTACGAGGCTTGCTTGTGGTCGTAAATTTCTCCTAATGGCCCGCGTGAGACATGGCAAGGCCGCAAGGCCAATACTCCAATTACAGACGGTACAACGCATGAAATTGGGTCCCATTTAGCGGGGGTTTTCGGACGGTCGGGCAATTAGTTTCATAGATTTGTACGGCGACATGTCAGCTGAGGGAGTTACAAGTTAGCCTTGCGGTAATGTGATCCTTTGATCGTTTGGAATGACATTTGAGACGACGACGGTGATGTACTTTCATTTCACTTTGGACAAAGCTATCTCTGCTTGAGATCGACAGAGAGATAGAGATCTGAGAAGAGAAGACTGTTGCATTTCCGGATTAAGTGAGAAGCATTGGGATGAGCATGAGCTTTAAGTGTATCCTAGCTGTGGATAGAGATCTGGAAAGAGAAGACTATTGCATTTCCGGATTAAGTGAGAAGCTAGACGTGTGCATTGGGATGAGCAGGAACTTCAAGTGTATCCTGGCTGTGGATAGAGATCTGGAAAGAGAAGACTATTGCATTTCCGGATTAAGTGAGAAGCTAGACGTGTGCATTGGGATGAGCAGGAACTTCAAGTGTATCCTGGCTGTGGATAGAGATCTGGAAAGAGAAGACTATTGCATTTCCGGATTAAGTGAGAAGCTAGACGTGTGCATTGGGATGAGCAGGAGCTTCAAGTGTATCCTGGCTGTGGATTTGACCTTAAAGGTGGGAACTTCGTCTAAGGCATGTCTTGTTGGGATTCCAAGACCTACAATGACACTTGGGAATTCCCGATCGGCATGGGAGAACGTTATACAGTGTGAGTTCCACTATATGACAGTCGGGTGTCACATTGGAATATTTGGCTTCGGTAGATCGTAGATCTTAACTGAAAGACGGCTACACAAGTTCGGAACTATGTTTCAAGACCGGTCGAATGTCTAGGGATTATTCCCCGAGGACCTAGGCATTCTATCGATCTTGGAACATGGTCCCAAGCCTAGTTCCTAGAGGAATAATCCCTAGGCATTCTATCGGTCTTGAAACATGGTCCCAAACTTGGAGGATTCTTTGTTGCTCCTTCTTTATGCTGGGCACGATTGGTATGGTCCTCGTGCTTATCATCTGCAACAGGATGGAAGCAGCCATTGAGGACGCAAAATGATTGACAGAACAAGAATAAGGTTTCTGATAGTCATGCTCCAGTAAGAAGCCTTAGAAGATAGATAATGGGGGTTGTCCTAAACGAAGACAACTTCTTGAACTGGAAGATGTACTTTTGGACTAAAAGTGCTTTCAGAGGTGATAGTGTCGACACATTTATGTCATTTCGTCAAAGGGTTTCAGTTTGGCTTATGTTTCGAGGTTTGTCCTCAAGAAAAATGGTGCATTTAGACCAAAGGAAGGTCCATGGTATTGTCACTGTGAGGGCTTGGCTTTAAAGCCCCTTCTGCGCTTTTGAAATCATTCAACAAGAACACAAGTCTGTTGGTTTTGATAGACTCGTCTCTTATTAGGCGATTTAACGCTTTGAATCTGTTGAAGACACACCAAGGAAGGCCGGGCTTGTTACAACAGTCTAGGTCTAGACGTGTCTATCTATTGTTTCACGAGCATCTTCTCTGGTTATTTAGTAAGCCGCTTGGAACTTCTTGGAGCATCAGAATGACCTGGTTGCCCAACAGACTGAGACAAGCTCGAAACGTGGCAGTCTTTCACTGTATTGTGCTGGATACAAGGGATCTGATCGCAGTCTAAGGTAACCTCCAACGTACAGTCAGTTGAAAGACTGAATGAATGGTGAATGTAGAGGTCTCTTAGCAAAGACACCGGCACCGAGTTCCTCGTGTGTTTTACTGCCGTCCGCAAAAATAGGGAAGCACTCCATGTCAAGGTCTCCGTGCTGTCTCCAAGCGCTTTTTTCATTGAAGTAAATTTCAGCGGACAATAGATTTTGGAAGGCCTTGGGTAAGGAAAGCAATAGAGTTCTGGAAAGCCCCACTTTTCGGTCACTTAAGTGTTGAGTGTCCCTTAGCCTACTTCCTCTAGTAGGTTTTTCGTAGAGCCTTGTAGGTCTAGCAGTCAGTGTCGTATTGTGAGAGTCCTGTCTAAGTTGAACTCTTTTCTGTTTTTACATCGAAAACTATGGAGTTCCACGTTCCACCAGTAGGGGTACTTGCCTTTCCTTTTCGAGACAGGATTTCATGAGCGCTAAGTGTAAAGCGGTAGTGGGGATCTATCTCAGAATAGCTTCTTCGAAAGGTGTCTTTGAAAGCATGTACAAGTGTAGATTGAGGTTCCAAACTTAAAACCCTTAGATCGTATGTCAAAGACTCCCCCAGACAAGAATCGCGTTCAAATTTTCAAAGACGGATTCGCTTCTAAGGTTCGTGTCTGTACTAGATCGTGGTGTGTATTGACTTTGCATCTTCTTTCTGGCAATGTCTTTTAATGTCTCCTGTAGGTTCATTAAAAACGTACGAGCTTATGATCTTCGTATGGAAGCTATCCAAAGACCAATCATGTTGTATCCTCTTGAGGAGAGGCATTGCAAGTCGTCCGTGCTAAGATGCGGAGGAGAGGAAAGACTTCAATTGGATATTATGAGGATACACGCTCTGGTTCTACCTTCGAATTCTGAATCAATCAAGATTCTTGGATGAGGGCTACGTATTCTTCACGTTCGATGAGGTGGACTAGAAGGTTTATCTAGGCTTGGAGTAATGAAGGTTATTCTACACGATTTTAGCTCCCAGTAGCTCCTCGACCATGAGGCTTTGACACCTTCTCCAGTAGTGGAGATGTGTATTTCAAGGGGACGTACCTGTGGTGGCAGTAAGCATGCGTCAGCCCACTTAGATATAAAAAGGCTCCCAACCGACTCGTCGAACCACTTGGAGTTTCAAACGAAGCGCAGCAGCCAAGAGAGAGAGAGAGTGCTAAGAAGAATGCTCGCAAAGGGAGCTTGCTTTTAAGCAAAAGGGCAGGGTACGTGCATAGAGAAGACGCCTATAGCCTTGTTGCGTGGTTATTTAAAAGGCACGTGGTACCAATAGACCATCTTAAGTTCATTCTGCTAATAGCATCCAGTAGCTTAGAAGCGGCAGTCCTTGACTTTACGTTTGTGGTGCAAATTGGCTTTGTAGTACCGCTCTTGGCGAGATCTTAAGCTTTAGAGCATCAGAACTAGCCAAAAGCCGCGGCGTCCGTAGTCTTAAGTCATGCTATTGTTGGTAACTCCTAAGTTAACAAGGAAACTCAACTTGCTATACTGAGGAATGGAATCAGGATCAGTCTTTTGGCCACTAGAGGTACAAAGGTCCTTCACATTCCTTCAGGGCGGTACGGATTTTGATGTTCCACTAGCTCGAGAAGAACTCGGTTGGAGCTCAGAGTCTTCCCTTCGACCTATGAGGGATCAAGAGAGCTAGACCCACGTCATGCACATCAGGAGCAATGAGGTTATGACAGACAGCGGCGACGGAGGTTATCCTCGACCCCTCAGCTCTTCAAAAAGTAGAAAATAGGGCGACTATAGGAAATAAGAAAAGGAGAGTGATGAGGGAACCGGTGCCGGTGTGTTCGGACTCAGGGTGAAGCTTTAAGAACCAATGGGCAGATTTACCGACATCTTTCAGGCGTGGAGCCACGTGATAAAAAGCTCCAAGGCAATCTTGTTAGACAGCCTTGGCTGTCATCAAGCTCTGAGCTTATACGAAATCACCTTTAAGATGGATTGCGAATGCCTGGACAAACTCAACAATCTTAGCAAAGTCGGAGGGCATGACAACGAAGAGGGCGATAGGCTAGCAAAGAAGGAAGCAGTAAGTCCCTTCTCCGTTGTACACATGTGAACACATCATTCGAGAAGAGCTGCAGGAAGAGGGGGCCGCTACCAAGCGATCTCCCCAAACTAAGGCAGCACTCTTTAGAACCTACAATCGTTTAAGCTATAAGACTTGCGTCATCCTAAGCAGAAACAAGCTTCAAATACTTGTAGGCTTTCTCATGGGACACTGTTAACTCCAACTCCGTGAACAGCTCAGGAAGTAAGAGGAGACTGCAGGTCACACCCTTGGAAACTGTGGGGCAATGGCTCGAAGCGTTGATTGTCTGGGAATGTACTAGATAGAGGCCTTGTAAATCAAGGCTCAATACAGGTTCCAAGTTGAACGAGGGGCATAGTCGATATTTTTCGGTCGCAATGTACCTAATCCCGACTTGACTCATTCATTTCAGCGACCACATCCTTATTAAAACCTTCCGATTTGGCTTCAGGCCAGACTTCATCTAGACTGCCTACCGTAGGCTCGATAGATACGAGATACGGATCCTTCATCATCTCGCGTCAAAGTCTTAACACACTTTGGCATCACTCTCCATTACTTCATTAATCTCTTGCATTTGACATTTACTTTGACAGAAACAAAGCTCCGGTAGAAGGGAGACAACAACAAAACATGAAAATCTAAGTCAACTACTGACCTCGTCACACGGAAATGCTCCCACTTGAGACCAACAGAGGGCTACAAATTTATGCATGTCAACTCAACTTCGCGCAGGTGACTTGTAACATTTCATGACAAAACACTTGCAACTGCACTTTGGCTCCTGGCACAGGCACAAGCACAGGCACAGGCATAAACTCCAAATTACCACTCTAATCTCCAGAGGCAAGATTGCAAAATCCTAAAACCCTCTCTGGCCTGGTCTGGGCAACAAATCGTGGTTAATTAAAAGTTTTACTTGTTTCCTTGTTTTATCTTATTTGACACTTGCTAGGTGCCTGGCCTAAGCTATGTAGGGTATGTGTGCCGCGCCGCCGTCTAACCACCTCTCCTCGACCCAATTGTAACTTATTTCCAAAAAGGAGTCCCATTTAGCTGGCGCGCTGATGATTTAATTTGATAAGCGCAAAGGAAGTCGCTGCAAAGGGACCAACAAAAGTTTAAATTAATGCCACACATTGTGGCCATCACGACTCTCTTAGGGTCTAACCAAGTCGAAGTCCGAGACCACCGATTGCTGGGGGACTTACCCAACAATTGGAACACAATCTTTCTATTTAACTTTTGTTGTTGTTCCTCTTTCATTATGCAAGAGATGTATAGCTTCCCAACCGGAGGCATCGAGACTGACTCCGAAAGTGTCACAACGACGTCGTCGGTCAGACACCACCATCAGTGTTCCATTGCTCCATTGCGCTTGGGCTCTGGCTATAACTCTGACTGGGACTTCACTGACTGGCTAATGAATTTTTAATAAGACCTTTATCGATTCCTAATTGCCATTTTGCGGATCGCTTACTTCTGAATCAGTTAACACAACAAATTATGCACGGCACGTTTCCTGGCGAATGGGGCTCGCGGCTTTGTGGTCTCTTCTCGCTGTGGCCGGAGGCGGTTGGCGAACACATACAGATAATTTGCATATTCCCTGTCGCGGAGGAATTTAAATTGCCAACATTGTTGGACAAGGTTGTGCAGTGTACGTAACACAGTGGAGGCCGAGAGTAATCCTTCAGGAGATTAACACGAAAAAGGGTTGTCAAAATGTGGCGTCATCTGCTTCAGCCGTATTCCCCCGTTTGACAACTGTCTGGAAGTGAGCTTACGAAGAGTTTATGCTGCGAGAACCAGGGTGATAGTGGAAATATCCTCGGCTGGACGTCAATAAAGATCGCTGGAGTCGAAGAAAGATGGACAACATCTTGAACACTCTTTTCCTTGACCAACAAGAGGCTGCAAGCCTGATGGAAATGCTGAAGGCAATAGCTCGAACCTGAGTAAGACAAACACTGCTTAAGGGATGGGATGTTCCACAAGAGCTGGAAAAAGCAGCGACTGGTACTGGTCAGCAAGGAAGAAGATAACCCAGACTCACCATTTGCTTCACACGACAGGGAAACTTGAAGAAGCCTCCACTTTCTGCAGCCGTACAAAGGGCAGAAGACTTATCCCAAAGACAGCACAGATTTAGAAGGAACTATCTTGCAATAGGAGCAGTGAAAGAGGTGGTTAGGACCACCCTAGATGGGAGATAAGTTTTTTAATTTGGCCAGGCATTGAGGCATTCTGAACACCCTTGGGTACCATAGTAGCCTTTGAAGATATAGAGCTTTAAGGCACTATAGAGGGATCTAGTAGAAAGGAACTCACATTAGAAGCAGCTCAGGGTGCAATTCGAAGACCGGAAAGTTTTTACGATGCAAATTTTCAAAGGGCTTCATTCGAAGGCACCTTTCTTGTCGGCTATACTCCCTGCACGGTACACCGCTAATGTTCAAAGAAAGTCGAATCTGGTAATGAGACGTATGTGCACTTGGATGGAAGACCACGGTCTAAGTCTGACAGCAGAGAAGACAGAGATAGTCATTATGAGGTAGGAGACGAACGTGGAACTCAAAGTTCATATCTTGGAATGAGCCTAGACAAAAAGTTCCCATTTAAGCAGCAGATAAGGACAAAATCCGAAAGAGCTGCAACGGTTTCCGGAACGTTGAGCAGACTATTGACAAACTTTAGAGGCCCCGCTGTAAGCAAGCGAAGACTTCCAACGTCAATCATGAACTTTATCCTGCTGTACAGCGCTGAGATATGGGCGGACGATGTACACTGCACTTTGGGTGGTAAATGGCCTACCGAACGGTATCGGAACTTGTCCTTTCGGTCTTTAAGAGGAAAGTTGAAGAAGGTTAAGAAATGAGAACACCAGAAGCAAAGGAACATACCAAAGCAACGCTGGCAGGAACGTTAAAGAGCCAAGATCAGAGGAAGCTCTGTAACATTACAGATTGATTGAAGAAAAGGCATTCAACCCTGTATGACGGCGCACACCATGCCATAAATAACAATAAGAGTGGCGAAGGCTGCAACAAAAGGTATAAGTCATCACATCGAACCATATCTTGACATCTTGAGGGCTTAAAACATTATTAAGGGACACTAGCTTCAAATCCATTTAAAAGGGAAAACATTCCTACGGACGAGGCTGAAGACCTTATCAATAAAGAATGGTCTGACTTCCTAGAAGGAGCTCTACTAAGCCTGTCAGAGTTTGATCTCAAAATCTTACTCGGGGACTTTTATTTTAAAAATCGGTAGGAAGAACATCATCGGCGGATACCTAAGTCAAAAGCTAGAGTCAGAGCTCAACTGTTCAAGAAGAAGAAGCTGTGAACTGCCCAGAAAAAGGAAATTCAACGTTGGAAACCTTGGCACATCTAGAGTAGGCAGAGTCTATAGAGAGTACTTTTCTGAGAAACACCAACAACCAATGGATTCAGTCTCGAACCATCCACGACTTTGGGCTACCAACTGCCTTCGTAAACGACCGATGGTTTATACTGCTGCAATGCAAAACAAGGACACTGAGGGAAGAGTATAGAGCCAGAAGAAGGGAAGCAAAGAAAACCCTGCGTAGAAATAAGAGGACCTTCACGGTCTCCCAGCTCAAGCAAGTCGAAGCATTCTTACAAGAGAAACAGAGGCTTCAAGTCAGGAGCCCAAGTAAAGAAATTAAATCACTGAGACACAGCGAATGGGCATCAGATAGAGAGAGAATTACATACTTTCTCTTCCCAGTTAAAAAGAGGTTGGCACAGCTATAAGGAGCTAAAAATACAACAAAGCTGCCTGCTCTAATGGCTTGCCAGCGGAGATTTTCAAATACAGAATCAACCAAGTATCCATCGACGAAAGCATGTCCGATGGCAGGACTACCAGCTCTTTAGGCTCCACCTTAAAAAAAAAAGGATGAGCCTATGGCTTGAAAGAGCTACCAAGACATACCCCGCTTCATGTCATTCCAAGTCTTTCTACAGTACACTAATCGGCACGAACCAGTGTGGCTTCCAGCCCGGCGGGGTAAATGCTTGAAAAGACCAAAGAATTTGAAGTCGAAATCCACCACCTCTTCATCGATTTCAGCGCTGCAAGTTTCTGAAATCAGCATTACGACCTTGCTTATCCGATTGTGTCGCGCTACTCTGAACTTTTCAAACACGAACCGGCTTTTAACTAGGAAATGCGCTAATGCCATGTGACAGCTGAGGCCGAATGGAGGAAGATGGAGGATCTGGCTAGACCATATCCAACCAAGAAGATCTTTGAATCCCTGCTCTCACGTTCGAGATGCTAATAAAGACCGAACTTCTGTTACAAAGACAAATTGATCGTGGTGACCTGAAGGCTTCGTTTTGAGACGAAGGCTGCAGTCTCTCAGACATAATTTTTTTTAAACCGATCTTTTGCTACAGGTTTCGAGAAAGATCTTAACTTTGAGTTGCCTTCCACCTCCTTAGTTCTTTAAGACCATGTCATCACTGGTTCAGGGGTTATAATGGTTCTTGCTTCATTCTCAAGGTAGTAACAACTAAACTAAAACAAGGCGAACTGAATGACGTCTTAAGACGTCTAAGTGAAGAACGATAGCCACTTAGCTATTCAGCTCGAGTTTCAAGTCTTAAACCCAACAGCTTTGGCAAGTCAAAGATCCGCATGTTCTTGAGTCTTGTACTCTGAAATCTTGGAATCATTCCATATCTGCTTCGATAGAGACTGCATAGAGTAAGACCTAAACTTCCGTACAATTGAACCGAAGGTTAGGTTAGGTTAGGTTGAGTGACTGTCCCTATTAAGCAGGGACGCGCTTAGTCCAGAACAAGGCCCCTTGTGATACCACGTATAAAAACCGGGTGACCAGCATCAGGAACGTGTGCAATTTCCTTAGGCAATCGAAACTATAGCCCAATTCTCTAGAGTCGGTCTAAATGCACACGAAAGGCGAGAAAGTTCCAGTAAAATGGACAATATAGGCCTAGCTTCTCCGGTAGTACAAAGGACCAGTTGCATATGAATGCTCTACCTCGACAAAGACCTTGACCCTCTTTGTTTCATCTTGCCCGGGAAATCTACAGAGAATTTGTTCTTGTTGTTCTTGTTCTTGCTTGTCAACGCCATCACTTGGACTCTTGGTACCAAGGGCTTACTTTCTTACTACAGTCTGGTGAAGATAGGGCCTAGCAAGACCAATAAGTGTGTCCAGCTGCCTTCAGTTTCCCACGCTAGGTTGGTGGAGGTCCCATTTCACTCGCGTGCACCACATGAGTCGCAGTCTTCTTGTACTGCGCCGTCCATCGGGGGAGCTTACAAGACCGATTTTCAAGGTCTGGTAAGGCACATGTGTAGGTTAAGAGGTGATGGAACCCATTCAGAGCTTCGCCTATGGTGTCTATTTTCACGTCTTTGCTCAAGCCGGGCCACCAGATTAGCAACTCATCAGCAAGAATAAGACAGTCTATGACACTTCCATCTTTGGTTCAAGTCCTCATGTCATGACATCAAGGCCTGTCTGTCGTGTTTGAAAACTGTCTCCCCCCACTGTTTGCTTTGAAAACTCTATCTATTGTGGACGGATTCTAAGCGTCGTCGGTCGTCGCCTTCTTCCGTTTCGTTTCGTTTTAGTTGGAGTCTTTCTCTTTCATTAGACGGCTTATAGGGGTTCCACCGAATGACATCATTAAAATGCCCCTCTTATCGGGAAATTTGATTTTTTATGTCGCAGCTTAGTGTGGCTTCCAGATAGAATGGCCACAACAGAGGAGAATTCCCAAGAAGAGCTCCACATAGTTATAGCCGGTGTGTCCCAGTCGAAATGGAAAGTTTATGGGTTTATTGTGTTCCCAAAGCTGTTTCGATTCGGTTTTGGTCAGAGGAATGCGTGCATAGATGATGGTACCCATGTATAGAGAGAAGTTTCGAACCATTGTTGGTTCCAAGTAGAAATTCTTATCAGCGCTGTGATTTAGGATGGAACTCTGCCTTGTGAGGCTATTGTTTCCAAATTGGCTAATAATTTGTTGTTTGCGATCATGAAGACCGGCGGCGGCGGCGGTGATTGGAAGGGGTCTTGGTGTGGTGGATGCACACTCCAGTTGTTGAAAACTTCCAAATTGCGGAATTTTTTTTTGAAATTTTGTATCTTACGTGCACACGATTGCAACGAATGCCTTCGCAGATAGTTGCTCGCTTTGAGGAATGTCAGTCGAAGTAGGTAATCTATCTTTAGCGCACATGTTTGCAATGGAATTTGATTTATGATAGCGGTTTAGTTGATAAACAAATTCACGGCAACAAATTGTTTTTGATTGCATCACATGCAGGTGAACTTGTTTTGAACGAGAAGTTCATACTGATTTGTATGCAGAGGGGTGTTCGTGGTCTTGACGTGGCTAGAACGGTGTAGAATCTGTAGAGCTACAGCAAGTTATCTGCAATGAACATCCAAGAACAAGACAATGAACTTAATCGACAACAAAGGCGACGAGACTCTGTAAAATACTAGCCAAAAACTACCTATCGCGGGATGCCTTTGTAAGGATAAGGTCTCCAGGCTGACAAAAACAAAGCGTGCTGTCTGCTGGATTCCGGGGCAACTCAAGAAAACAGCGGATGTGCTTTCGCATCTTAACTTGGGAGAATAAGTTCTTCCCTCGTTATGGGTATACCTCTCTCGGTTTAAGTTGAAGGTTGGATGCCGAAGCAATAGGGTAGTCTTAGACACTGACAGGCGACAATCTGGCGTTATCCAGTGTGCGTGGGCCGTCGAAGAGGAGTTCCTCTGCGCCGCGCTCAGGTCTCTAAGACTCATTGTGATAACCAGAGCTTTGTTCCGCGCTTCGAGCTTCAATGAGCAAGGCGGGATATTTACCGAGGAATCAGCTTTTTTTCTGCCGAACTCCTTTTAGCCAATTTGTCAGCATTTTTGTTCCCCGGTATGGCCTTATGCCCAGGGACAACCTTGTGCTGTGATCCATGAAGCCTTGAGCTTTTCTCAACAGCACTTCACAAGCTTCGATGTGATAGCCATCAAATATTGGTTGCTGTCCACCTTGACTCCACTTGTTGAAACTATAAGGGCGAGTGTTGTTTAAGAAACACTACAATCGTGGCGTTAGAAACTTCCAGAAGACGGATAGAACCTTATCTGAACTAATTTGACATATTTGGAGCTCAGGCTCAAGCTGACATCCCTTAAGTGGGTTGTTGACCCCTCGTCCTCAGAGTTTTTTCTTACAATGGAACTGGGCCTGCAGTTTTAGGGTTGTGCCGTCGGGGTTCCTACCTTTTTACGTAAAAAAAGATAAAGTTGTGAGAGAGACACTAGCCTTGGGTACCAATTTAAAACCGCGGTCCGGAACGTCTACAAATTGAGAATATACACCTGAAACGTAGTTACAATATTCACTCGTGGTGTAGCTCAAAAGCTTGAATCTATCGTCGAGCGAAAGAAGGATAGGTATGATCAGACCAAGCCTTTAAAGAAGACTGCACATGTTAGGATGCAGCCTCATAGTGGGAAATTTGTTAAGGTCGAGAGTTATAAGCGATTGCCTAGCTGTAATCCGCATCAGAGCCACATTTTACAACACCAGACTCGTATGTGTACAGGGCCCTACCGACGAAGCTGAATATTCTATCAATGAGGAGTTTTATGACCTCTTAGATGGTGACTATATCTGATGTAGAAGTGGTACTCGAAGGCGTTAGGGAAAATATCTTCGACGGATTAGTCGGCAGGCACAGCTTGCAGCAGTTCGTAGTACTAAGGCTCCAAGACTACAAATCCACAAAGTAACCTGGAGAGACCAGATGGTAGAAGTACTATGCAAACCAACCACGTGCTACTGCTCATCGAAGGAAGACACATTCAGAGCGGGTCTCACAATTTTTTCGTTCCAGTGAAACACAAAGCTCGACTGTCTTTAGAAACTCTGGCATGACTGGAGTAACCAGATGCTACAGAGAGCGTCATAAACCCCAACAATATGTGAAACTTGTATCGCGACACTACCAAAGTCGAGACTACCTGCGGTTACCAGCCATCCTTCGAAAGGAGCCAACGAAAATGCATCAAGGAGGAGCAGGAGAAGAGTCCCGGATATTCTTTGAGAAAGTCAAGCAACTGGCAGCTAGCTTCAAGCCGAGAATGCAAGCTCTTCCACATTGTGAAGAGAACCTGGATGTGTTTAAGCACCACATTCAGCAGTTCCTGCTATGTGAAGATGATATTAAGGGTCTATGCACAGAACCTTAATGTCCAATGACTGGACTATCAGGCATCGCACCAACTATCAAGGCATATCCCCACTTAAATGCCGCACATGAGATCTTATCCAACTTAATGTGTGACTGTCTGCAAGCAGTGTGACTTCGGGACTGGCAGATCAACGAGGTAAATCCTGGAAAAGACCAACGAATTTCAAGTTGAGATTCACCACGTTTTCATCGACTTCAAAGCCGCCTTTGTAAGCATTCCTTGTCTTGAGCTCTAAATGGCTTAATTCGGGATCCCGGCAAAATTTTACTCGCGCAACGCTGGAGGACGCAGCTCTTCCGAACTGGATTCTGGCAAGGAGATGCGTTATTTCTCATTTAGAGACTCTACATGGATCGGGAGCCCGTTAAGTAAGGGTTAAGAAGCTTATGTTTCATACAGCTGTGCGTGGCTTGTGTTTGAAACTAGAAGCTAACGTCTTTGGATCGTGATTACTTCAACAATACTCCCCAAGACAAAAACAACGTCAAGCTCAAGGTAGGAACGACCGAGAAGCGCGATATTTTTGAAGAAAGTGAAGTTCCCGATCAGCTACCTAAAAGGGGGGTCTTCAGAGATAAAACTTTTTCTCGAAATCCCTGAGCGCCCGACGGTTTAGGACGCTTCTCCTATACACCAACAGACTAGAGTTTAAGCTGACTTTACAAGCGGAACTTTAGATAAGCATGCCTTACCCACATACTCTAGTACAGACAACCGCTAGCAAGCCCTTTCCAAGTATTGCAATGCCTTGGATAGAGGCTAATGCAAGGTGAATGGCAGCTTCTACGAAGGCACCTCCTAACACCCGTTTGGACCCCCGACTACAAACCTTTTCCGCGACTACAAAGCCCGATACTAACTATTACATGCCCGATACCAGAAGACCGTCAATAATGCCTTTCTCGCGTTTTGTCTTCCTTGACTCTTATACGTTCCTCTAACGCTGACACATAACTTCGACCTGCAACATCATAAAACCGCCCTCTCGCCTAAAGAGTACTTTCAATTAGACCCTCAGGCCTCATCTCGGTTTAGTTTAAACCGGAAGTTCCAAATGATTTACACTAAGAGCCTCTCACCGGCGGCGATGGTGGCTGCTATAAATTTGTCCAAATTGACAGCGCGGCGGCTTCTTGTTGTCTAACACTTTCCACACGAGGGACGACCCAAGACTGTACGACTTTCACTGGTTGTGCAACCATCCCCCAACCATCTGGAAAAATGACGCATTCTCCTGTAAGCCGCGGTTCGGTTTCGTTCAAAGGTCAACCCAAAAGCCATTAACACACAGACAGCCCAGAGGATGTGCAGTAAAACTAAACCAGAATCCCTATTGGAACAGCACCACGTAATAGACTCTCTGGCAGCAGCCCATAAAAAAACGAAACTTCTATAATTTATCACCTCTCCTGGTCTGTTGTGGAATTCTTCTTGGGGGATTACCTGGCGAGGTATCTTGAGATTGATTGATCGCACACAGACACACACACACAGGGCCCCAAAACTTGATGAGCTGTTGAAGACCTTAGATCTCTAATCGGCTTATTTACCACCGCGGAGACAACAAGTTGACTTGAATGCCGCCGCCAAGGTCCTTCGGCGTACAAGCCATCAACCGTCGTCGTCATCGCAACATCTCTCAGCTCTCAGCAGATCTCGTCAGCGTCTGGTTGAGCATCTCAAATTGATTACAGCCCCATCTCTGGTGTGTTTGGCGAATTTTAATTGCAAATCTAATCGTTGTGGCGGCACCGTCCATGGCTTAGACGTCCATCATCTAACGAAGGAGTTGTTCGTTCCTTCAAGAGCGTTCTCACATCGCCATATCGAAAGTCTTAAATGAACCGACAAATCGTCGGAGATTATGACCATTCGATGGTGAGGAATTCTAACGAACGCTGGAAGCCATGTCTGGCATAGGATTTCATTGCTTATCGGTGTAATGCTCTGGTACATCGCTGGGCCGGCTGTCTTGTCTTGTTGTTCGCTTCGAGGAAAAGTGATTTGATGTGCAGCTCTTAGGGCGGACCAAGTCATAAAATGTGTCCTTCTTCTCAAGATCAACTGAAAGGAACAACAAACAGGGTTGGCACTTTGATCAAGTAAACAAGTGCGCGGTGTATTGAAAGCTTTAAGGAAGTTGATGGCTTAGCTGGTGGTTTAAGGGATTCGGATTCAGCCTTCGTTCTGAACTATGCTTCCCTTGGTAGTTTTCCATTTGCTTGACCTACGAGTGGGATTTGGTGATCCAAAGCTTCCAGAGGGGCTTATCCATGGGAAAGCCTCTTAAGTGGTTCCTAAGAAGGAAGCAGTCAGATTCCTAGTTCCCTAATTCTTCGAAGGCATCGAGACTGGCTCTTGAACTCTTGCAAACCAAGCTTAACCAGGGAAAAGGACTTTCCTTCTCTCTTAACAAATAGTAGCTCAACAGGCTTTCTTTTATCGTCTTTGGAACCGCTGTTTGACAGTGGCTTAGTCCTCTGGGGGCTTGTTTGTTTACTCACTCTTTCCTTAGGCTTGTCCCCTGTTAAGGACCAGAATTCAGGTCAAATAGCCGTCAATCTTTGAGCTTCAGTGTGGTTTTAGTCACCAAAGATCCAGTGACGAGAGTGTTATTTCTTTAAATCGTCTTGATCTTGCCTGGCACCCTTATAACTCCTGAAAACTTCTGAACCATGTTCCACTTAAGCCGAGTCTGAGCTATTTTCATACACCTATGGTCGGTTGTTTGCTATTAAGACTGAGTTTCTTTGGCTAAAAGCAGATTTCCTGCCATACTTCCTGTTTGTGCTAGACACTCAGCCATTATCATGGACATAAACCACAAGGAGTCCCTTATTAGGGATCGTCCTATCAGGTAAAGAAAGTCCACAAGGAGTCTCCAAGTAGAGATCGTTGCGTCAAGTAACGAAAGCCTGGATGGAGTATTCTACTACGAAACCGTGCTTAAACCAGCGCCAGGTTACAGGCGGTACCGTCTTACACTTTCTATCGAAGGCCAACTATAGATAGAAAATATGCCCCTAGCAAGCGTTCAAAAGTATGAGGCTGGACCGACAGCTACCAGCTCCTTGAGAATCAAGTGAGGGATATAAAGACCCCGTTTCACTCTAGCTATAGGCATCGTAGCTTTAAGCGTCTAGGAAACCCTTTGCCCTAACAAAAGTCTTTACAAATTGGAAGACATATCAAGCTCATTTCTTCTTCAGCAGCCTAGTTCTACCCAAGGACTGACAAAAACCTATAAGACACGTCCTAAGGAACAAGGGTCTTGTGTTAGATGTCTGTAACTAGGTTGAACTTCATTCGAGAAAGGAGGCAGAAAGCTCTGCAGCGTCTGTGTTGGTATCGAAGGCGACGACTATTGAATCTAGGATAAGTAAGCCAACCAATGGACGGGATAAACAAATACGGTGGAAACATGTGCTAAGGGATCAGTAGACCCACCATTGGCCTTAGCTAAACCTATCTTGACAAACTCATAAGTTTGCTGACGCGTCTTTAAAAGCTGTTGGACCTAGAAAGTAATTTAAGTTCAGCTTCGAGCTCAAGAGGCCCCTAAAACCTTTGATGACAAATGGAAAGATTGAAAGAAAACCTTCACAGCAGGGCTGATTGACAGCCAGCCTTCAGGGAAGAGTGACTTGTGTCAAGGAAGCCTCTCCTTATTGCATGATTCAGAGGAGCTTGTTCTTAAGTTCTCAAGCCAAGTACATATATTTCTTTCCATACATAGCAGAAGCCTCTTCCTTTTAGGCGGTCCTAGTCAAACCTCATCGAGGCAACTAATCAAAACGTGCGAAAGGCCGATTAAGGCCTAACGAACAAAGAGGACAGAAGAATGTCTATCAAGCAACCTCGACCAAACGTGGAATGTGTGAAAGTAGATTCAAGCAAGCTGTTGCGCCTAGAATCGTAAGGGAACAAGATTGATGGAGCTAGAGAAGTCAAAACCTGAAATCAACGCTGGTAAAGCTGGTCAGACACGACAAATGATCTCGGAATGCTTCTCATTGACATCGGTAGAGAGGGTGGTCCCTCAAGTTTATCCTAAGTCCTAAGTTGCCCTTAGCTCGTCTTGACTTTGACCACAAACTTTGACATATCTGTGGTGTTTTTTTTTTTCTGAAACCTACCACACTGACCAACACCATCAATTGGCATCACTGATTTACTTCACCTACGTCATTGACTTCCAATTCCCGAAGGATATATGGGTTTTCTCTATTTTTAACCAAAACACTACTTAAGGGCTACACCAAGACCAAACACAAATGAATCATCATTCGCCAACGGTTGAGGGGGTGAGGGGGAGGGGGAGATGTATAATTGAAAAGCAGTAGGAATCCATCCTTGTGTGTTGCTGCTCCAAACGTAACACTTGTGCATGTTCAACAACCCAAACAACAACAAGACGAATCCTCACAGTTGGCTTCTATGATATACGAGCTCACTCCAGGGAGTTATTGAGGTCCAATAAGATCTATTGTTTGACTCTGGATAGAGACGCTCTTTGCGCAATCTATGCTTGCGTGTGTGTACTGCAGTTGCGTTTGCTATATAAGGCTGAGACGGAGGCACTCTCGATCTTATGCCCGCTGGAGTCTATATTCGGAAATTAACTAACAAGGCTATGCGAGGAATTCCTAAGAATGGTATGTGACGTCCAGACGGAATGGATGCACAACACAAAGTAACCAGCAGCGCATTCCATTGTGGTATTTGGAGTCTCTGGAGAGGTTCATGTTGTGCACACAAGGATTGCGATGTGCTCCAGCATTGGAGTGGCTAATTGAACGAGTTCTTAGTGGATTTTTGTTTTCATCTCCATATGAGGTCAGTGGTGAAGGGAATGAGTTCAGGTTGGCGCCATAGAGCTGGGACAACATGGTCCGAGGGTATAAGTATCGGAATCAGGAGGCAAACTTCTGGATGTGCGAGATCTGCAAATGCCATAGGTCCCTCAATCTAGTTTCTCGTCGATGGGCAACCTGAGCAACCTTTCCAAGCAAATGCCTACGAGATTGAAGCCAAGATTTACCCACCGTCCGATGGGTTTAAGGATGTGACGGTGGGCTAGCTTCCATCCATCTAACAGTGCTTCCAAAGGCTTAGTCACTTAAGGCTGAGGTAGCGTAGATTAGTTTTCTCATCTGGGAGTCTTACTCTGACCCTTCACCAACTTGAAGCCCTGCTTTGCCCTTGAAGCCACCAAAAATTGGTCTTGCAGATGCTCGGTTTAAGGCTTGGCTTCTATCTAAGCCTGGCTTGACTGTAAGCTATAGGCCGATCCATCAAGAGAGTGTAAACCGAGATTAGCTTTGGGATCTGTTAAGAGAACTTTGCTCCTTTCGTGCGTCAACGAGAGAAGGCTTGTCGACGTTGGGCCTGTGATTAGGCTAGGCTTCCTATTTCTCTAATTAATTACCTTGAGACTGCTCTTAACCTTTTCTGTATTCTGATCCGAGTTAGGCCCAAGTTCGGTCACGGTGTGATCTCTGAACACTAAAGGTTGTAGTAGCGTGGATTGGTTTCCTTATCTGGGCGTCTTACTCTGATCCTTCACCAACTTGAAGCCCTGCTCTGCCCTTGAAGCCACCAAAAATTGGTCTTGCAGACGCTCGGCTTAAGGCTTGGCTTCTATCTAAGCCTTGTTTGACGGTAGGCTGATCTATCAAGAGAGGGTAAACCGAGATTAGCTTTGGGATCCGTAGCGAGAACTTTGTACCTTTCGTGCGTCAACGAGAGAAGGCTTGTCCACGTTGGGCCTGTGTCTAGGTTAGGCTTCCTATTTCTCTAATTAGTTAGCTTAGGACTGCTCTTAACCTTTTCTGTCTACTGATCCAGGGTAGGCCCAATTTCGGTCACGGTGTGATCTCAAAACCAACTTAAACGTTCAACCCATCATACATGCAGTTGAGGAGCATCAAAGTCCAGGAAATCACGTCGCGGAAGTCCAATACGCGTGCAGCAATTCTTTAAACACCACTAAATTCCATTTGGACATCTTGTAAGTAGATTTGAGTCTCTTAAGTACCCTTTTCCCAATTCTTCCTTGCTCCCCCCGCATCCATACTTTCTTATTTACTATCAGCCTGTGGCCAAAGAAATACCCACAGAAGTGCTGGTCTTCGAGACTCCTTTCACTGTTCAAGAGAACGTTTTGTATACGCCGCGCCGCCGGCTGGCCGGTCAGTTTGATATGATTTATAGCATCTGGCTATCCCTAGGTAACCTAACGTCTCGGCTAGATTGGTTTATGAATATGCATGCAACGCATGTCACCAGATCGATGGTTGTCCTAGATAACTTTTAGTGTTCTCAGTTAAAGGGCAGATGGCCGAAGGAAAGTGTGCCACGATATCAGGTTTTTTTCCTTTCACCGATCAATGAAATCCCTTAGTTGACATACTTAGCGCGTCATTGGATTGTTTTTAGTGACGTAACAGGTTGATCTTGATCTTGAAGCAAATCTGCGATGAAAAATATTGGATGGCAACTAGCAAATCGTTTTGGTTACCGTAATTTTCATCACGGTTTTGTCAAGAGTTTTACATTTTGGTTCCGGAATAGGTTTGGTTCTTTGAAGATTGGAGCTAGATCGAGGTTAGTGTCTAGTTTCGGAACGGTCCTCGTGAAGGAATGGTGGTTTTGGGAAATCTTTTTCGAACCAGAGTTGCCATGTCTAAGAAAAAAAAACTTTTGAAATGTCATTTTGTTGCTGTTTGGTTTGTCGCAGCTTTAAATTCGTCTCCGAGAAGGAGATAAGCAGAAGGCTGTCACAGATCTTGCTGTTGTCGAAACTTATCATAACCTAGGCCCCAAGGCACGAAGGAACAGATTTATACACTTTCTAAAGGAAACCTGCGGACCTAGGAGTCAGTGCCCAAAAAGATCTCTAGAAGTAAGAGTGTATGACTGTCAAGTCTTACTGGTCTCATCGTAGAATTTGCAGAGGTCTTCTTCCACTATCCCTCGTTTCCTGAGGTGTCCTTTGAGTCTGCAGTACCCTGGTAGGAATCCTGTTAGGATGCGTAGATTGTTCTTATTTAGGTTGATCCATGTGTAGTTCCCTAAAGGTTTCTTAACTTGCCTCAGGCCTTGAAAGTTATTCCAGACTCTGATTCTGCTCTTTTTCGCAGTTTTCCTGAAACAATAAAGGGTTTAGCTGCCTCCTGTCTGGCTAGGCTGCATGCCGGGGTATTCAGTAGAGGGTGACTTGGTTGGTTGACTGACAGGACCTCTGCGCTAGATGGTAACATGGTTTTCTTTCGCGTTGTGGCAAAAGTTGTTGGTTCAAGCTTCAGATATCGTGGGTTCATTCAATGAGATTCCGGAGCTTACATTCACATGGAGGAAGAGCAACTTGTGTCAAGCAAGGTTATGAGAATACCCTTTTTAGTTTTCTATTTCTGCTAAGCAAACGAATTTCATTCTAGATAAAGCAGAAGCCTCTTCCTTAAAGGAGGTCTTAGTCAAACCCAAGTTTAGATCAAGGCCCACTAGGCGATAAGCAATTCGCCGTATTCTCCATGTTTGACCACTAAGGGAGGATGCTGTAACTTATTTGGACCTTCTTATAAGAAGAGTTGGATCTAAGGCGGGCCTTTGCTATCACTTCTCTTAAGTTTAGGTCAAGCGTCGAAATAAGACCATCCTTCGGAGAGTTTCTGGTTTTATGTTTAAATTTGTGACTTTTTCCGTGCATGAAGCCTTAACCACGCATTTGTAGGCTGGGATAGGCCTAATGACAGCTGTGTACATGCAATGACTTATGACAAATCTAGGTCTCAAGCCTTTTTCAAAGATTCTACTAAAGGAAGCGGTAGTTACCTTCAGTTAATCGATGGTCTAGTATGCTACCAGGGCTTGAAGTTGTGCATAGTTTAAGATTGGGGGCTCACACGATGGTGTTAGACCTTCTGTGGTCAATGGAACCAGCTTCGATTCATGGGATTAGATATTTTTTTCTTAAAAAGATCCATTTGAGCATGCTCTGTGTGACAGATAACGCCATCTTGTAAGATTTACTGAATCACTGAACTTTTTGAACATCGTAACAAGAAGCTTCGATATTAAAAGATAAACCTTGGCCTTGTCTGACTATACTAGAGCCTGTAACACCTTTGGTTCCTAGATAGATGCTATGCTATATGAGACTTTGTTTTCACCACGGAAAGTCTGCTAAGCTTGGGTAGGGTTCTGGAAGAGATGACGGTCCGAATTTTCCTGGGTATTACTTTGACTTTAGGATTCTCACTCCAGTGAGTCTTGAGTACAAGTCGAGCTATGTCCCATTGGTATTGTACCCTTTGTTTGTGGTACTAACTGCCGAAGAGCATTTAGCTTGTAGGCACACAATTCTGAGGTAGTGCTCGATACTGACTTCCTTTTCTATACCGTTTTCGACTCAGGCAAGGCTGTCTCAGCCAAGTCGCGCTACAGTTCGGGGTGGACCTGGGCCTCAATAAACAAGTATCTCCAGCCAGGTCGATCTTAAGCCAACTGCCTCCAGTTTTGCACGCTAATTTAGTTGAAGTCTCCTCCCACTTGCGTGCGTCACCTGACTCGCGGTCTTCGTCTACACTGAAACTTCTCCAACATAGAAACTTCACAAGTCTCGCCATTAGCTTCAAGCAGCTTCCACCACTTTTACCATCCTTAGGGCCCAAACCACCAGCAATGGCAGTGAATAAGGCGTGATCGTTAGTCAACACTGTTGTAGCTCCAAAATGATCGCCTTCTAAGCTGAAGGCATATGATTTGGGTCTCCCTTGTCATATTCGACAAGACAAGGGTTGATTTCCACTAACGTGACTGTCATCTGAACTGGTTTCACCCTCACTGTATCTTCTTTTGGGACGCACCTTGTAACAGGCTCACTCTCCAAACACAACTAACTCTCGTCTCATACAATAAATGCCATCGCCATCTATCGCCTCGAATAACAAACGTATGTGCTATGGCTTGTTGGTGGTTTGTGCATTCACTACTTGCTCAAAGGCATGCCACAGCTCTTTTGGTATTTTCTGTGTGAGGACCGTACGTGACTACAGTGGTTGTCTGGGTTTAATACAAAAATTCCCTTCCAACGATGTGTACTCCAACCTGGAACTCACCTCAAAATGTCCATCAGCTTCGCCTCGATTATTCCCGACAGTTCGTTGTAAAAGTAAGTCCCTTCCTCCCGACATTCGACGGGAGAAACTAAAAACCATGACATGTCCTCGTTGGGCACGACATTTATGATGAAATTGTCGTCGTTTCCAGCAACTTACGGATGCGATATCGAATTTCCTGACCCCATTCCAGTGTCAGGACTCAACAAAATCAACTGACACCTTACAACGAAAAGCTCGAACACGCAAATGTGCGCAAGCGCAGCATTCCTGGCCGATTCGCATCTTTCACTTTCGCATCTGTGCGACTCGGGCGCATGTTAATTCAAATTATTCTCGTGCGATAAATTTTCATATTTTTCGCGTCCACATAACGAGCGAATGTGCGCATGACAAACGCTCGTATCTCACGCAGAAAATGTATCCGACTTCTCGAATGGAGTAGCCAAACCACACACACACACACAAACACGAACGAGAGTAATTTTCCCGTTGAAAGTGAAATCGCTCGACACAACAATGGAATGGCTCCCGGTGTGCTGTGTGGATACTCTTCCTCCGGGAGGAAGTTTACTGGTGAGCCATCCTTATGCAAATACGACTGCGGACACGGGTTGTCCCATAAATTTCCCAAAAGAAATTCCCACCGACGAACGGTGTTGATCCCAATCGATGTCTGTGATGCATCATCGCTGATCGTCACCAGCTGGACGAGGACAACATCCCGACGAAGGTGTTCCCAACTGTCATCCGGTAAAATTGCAACAAAGCCTGCGGTAATAAATTCGACGCCAGCCGCCGAATGGGATCACAGTCACTCATGGAGCGCTGTTAACACATCGATGATGGCCATTTGTTGTGCGTCACCCGGTGCGTTGTACCCTTTTGTCCGGCATGGCGGCAGCGTCCAGGGGAGCCCCAGAAGTCCCAGATCACAAAAGCGGTTTCTTTCCGCATTCGAAATCGAAATTAATTGAATTTGCAATAAATTACCGCAGCTTATCCGTTACGCAGCGCCCGCGAAACGGAAGTTCGGCTCTTGGACCTCTTCGGCTCTTCAGGTCTTCAAATTAATTTGGATTACTCTCGCATTTGTAATGTAACGGTCGAGCAGAGGGAGAGGGAGTGGTTTTAATTTAATTTCTCGTTGATTGTCGATTTGGTGGTGGTACCGCGACGCGTCGGTTATGTAACCTCCAAGCCTGGCTTGGGATGGCTTTGTCTTCTTTTTTTTTGTTTTGTTCCGTTGAAGAGGTGTGAGATTAATTGGAAGTCATTTGTAATTTGGTGTAATCTCTGTTACGTGATGTGTAATTGCATCAGTAGCTGGTAGGCCGGGATGACGATTCTACAGGTGGCATTTGACCCAAGAGACCAAGAGCTGGAGGGAGGAAGAATGAATAATTTCATAATTTCGGAGGCTGGACGCTTCGCTTTCTGAATTCATTTTGGCGGTGGAAGATGAAGTATAGGGCGTTCTTACGACGAGACGCCTATTGTAATGAGGTGGGCTTTTGTTCAAATTGATAAGCTTAACGGGACAAGAAAGATTTGATAAATTGTTGGCCCACGACACGGGCGCTATGCTTTGAAGATTTCAAATTTTACTTTCGCTGTTTGCTCTGGTAGGGCGAAGAGAGCGTTGACAAGTGTCTTCAATCTTTCTGCAGCTGTGATCAGATGTCTTAACTGCGACTATGTTGGACTTGGAACAAAGACTTGATGTGCTCCTTGAGTATTCTATTCAAAGGTTTGCGTTGTTCGGTTTCTGCGGTGTGGAGCAAGTCCGCCGCCTTATTTCATTGCCTAAGGAGCTCTGAACATCCATCGTGCAATGTCCAATATCCAGCTCTGTCCATTTTGCTTCACAAAATTTCAACTTGTACTGCTGGACCTCCTCCTTTGGCGTCTGATTTTGAAGATGATCTCTAGGATAGCTGCTCCTCTATTTAGGTTAAGCCCGCTGTGCTGGGAACCAAACATTATTCGTATGGCTTCGGTGGCTTACACCCGATTCCTTCCATGATCGTCCATTGTGACAGCCATCATCAGATGACTACTGGAGAGAGATCTGTCGCGCCTCAAGCGAGCCAAGGAGAAAGACGAACCTGGTCCCTAAATACAATGCCATTGTAGACTCTCACATGTCAACATGTCCCATAGGTCCCATAGGTCTTAAATCAGATGGCACCTCTACATCCTTACTTAGGTGATTCTACAGTTGGTGAACCTTGGCCTTAACCACCAAGCCTCTCTGAGTTAGCTAGGTCCTTAACTAATTGCCTGACGTTGCAAGTTAAAGTCTCGTTCTACTTTTAAGCGCAACCTAAGGCGAGGTCTTCTCTGCTGTTTTGCGCCTCTGGGTTAGGTACGAAGACTCAACAGACCGAAGAGTCCATTTGATGTCCTCATTTCTTTCGACTCGTCAAGAGTCCTTGCCTGAGACAAGTTATACCGAAAGGACCTACTCAAGTTTCTGAGGAGTACCCGCAGCGAATACACGTAGATCAAAGTCCGTGGACGTTTCAGATCGAGGGGATCCATTCGTATCCGAGGCTGGTGGCACTCTCGTTTTTCTCACGGTTGCCCAGCTGGCCCAGCTTTCAAGCCAAAAGGCCGGATCCATGGAGGGTAATTCTCTAGAACGAGGGGGCGGTTGAGAAAAATCAATGCCAGCTACCACTTCTGGGATGTTAGTGCTGCCGTTGGTCCACCATCAATATTTTAAGGCACTGATTCAGCCCTTCACTTCATTACGGATTAACAGGGCTGAATCAGAGCTTCGGATATGCTAACGCTCATGTCAGGTGGTCGCTAGTCTGATTGTTGACGATGCCTTTGATTCTATCTAGAGAACTGTTCGGTCGTAGGTCTCCTTCTGTGGGTTCTTCTGAGACATGTTTCCGTGCGAATCACGTCGACAAGAGATGCCTCGCCGGCTTAGTACGTCATGTGTGCAGAGGCTCACTAGGATGTGGTTTTGAAATTCCAAGCTACGCACGCATGTATAGCTAGACTCAGCAGACGTTCTTCATTGGGTTCCCATCAGACAGTCATCTAGGGGGCACCGCATGCCCACGACATCCAGCTTGTGAAGTTCTGCTTTGAGTTTGTCCATACAAACAGGGACCATAATTTAAGACCATGATCTCGGAGATTTGTCATTGCCTTTCAAAAGTTGGCGTCAAGATTGATTGCTGCTGAGATTCGAACCTAAAGTCAACTTTGAAAGCAAGTCTTAGGTTAGGTTAGGTTAGGTTGAGTGGCTGCCCCCGCTAAATAGGAACACACTTAGGCCGAGACAATGCCCATTGTGATACCACGTAGAGAAACTGGATAACCAGCATCAGGGAGCTCACATGAGAATTTCATAAGACACAGAGGGAATCAAAAAGCTCTGGGTAACCGTATCGGTGTGAACCTTATCCTGTGCCACACTAAGTGCGGAACCAATAAGACCCACATACAAAACTCTTGATTTTAAAGATTTCAAGCCTGGCTAGGTCATTGAGGTCATCGAAGAAGTACGCTCCTAGATTTTTCCTCCTAAGCCTTGATAGAGCAGGCCAAGTGCAAAAGTCTAACTTACTTACTTACTTAGGTGACGCTACAGTTTGGGATAAACTTGGGCTTCAACCAACAAGCTTATAACTGTCTGATCCTAACCAAAAGAAGAATGCTTCACCGGGAGGACATTGACGTCAATTGCATCCTTATCAGATGCTCAAACTGGTACAATTAGCTGGCAAGTAGGTAAAACAGGGACTGATCCAGTGGCTCCACAATGTATCTTCTCTGGACTAAGTGTCTAAGCCACCGTAATGTCAACAGCCTTGATGATCACTCCTGGGAGCATTATCTGTGTTCGATGTGAATCCTCGTATAAAGGGAGTTCTATAGGCATCACAATGGGCTCTGAGCCTAAGTGAGTCGCACGGGACACCTGGGTACACATGACCAAGCGCCTTATTTTACTTTAGATGGCGCTTAAGCCGGGAATAGACCAGAGTCTATCAGCCTCCAGTTTCGTACACATGACCAAGCGCCTTATTTTACTTTAGATGGGGCTTTAGTCCGAAATGGACCAGAGCTTACCAGCCTCCGGTTTCACTCGCAATTTTTTTTAAGGTTCTCTTCAAACTGTGCTCTCCAATCTCCACCTTAAGTCTGGCCTTCCTCTGCGCTGTCCTTCCATGGTGGAGGCAGAGATCAAGCACCTGAAGTGGTTCTTCAATCGAGTAAGAGCTATAAAGGACAACTGTCTACATGACATCATGTAGAAGTTAAAGGGCTTGAAACCATCTACGTTTGGGGCGCCTTATTTGGGAGGCTTGGACTAGTTAAATCCACGGGACCATGGGGGCCGATAACAGTGGAGATGCAAACGAGACTGTTGTGTGACGGCATCTATACCTTTGTAAGGTCAGCATTCTTCGACAAGACAAGCCACTCCTGAGAACGGTAGGAGATTTCCTTGAAGGCGCTTTGTAAATTCCATAAGAATAATTCAGGGCACTGTTACACATTCAAGAAGTTTTCTTCAAACCTCCAGTTGTGTCTTCAAATTTCGATTCCACTCTCTCTCTGGTCCACCGCCAGAACCAGTGTTAGCACCACAAAAGAAGAACTTTCTCAAAATCCATCCAACTAATCACATGCTCTCAGACAGATGTACATGGACAGCCTCTTCTAAAGATTTCTCCAACTTCTCGACCAAAGCATCATCATCATCATCATCATCATCAACCTTGATTACTTTCGTTCCTCGAAATGCAGATCAATAGCCCCCGTGCTCCTTGCAGCACCCGGTGCAATGCATGCACAGATACAATTACTCCCTAATTTATTGGAGCATTTTGCATTTTGCATTTCGCATTACGGATTCACCAACCGCCACCGCCATCGCCACCAAATGCTTCCTGATGATGATGCCAGTTGCCAGTTGCCAGTTGCAGTCCGTGAATATTGATGGGCCTCCAAACAGACGCGGGACTCCGCTGGCCGGCAATCACAACTGCACGATATTCCTATTAAAATGTTTTCCTAAATGCCACACATTTCATGGAATCCATCCATTGAACTGGACGGAGGATCAACTGGTGTGTGCTTGTCCATGAAATGCAAGAGATGCCTCCAATTAATTTTGGATTCTGGTATTTCTTGACTCGAAGACAAAAAAATGGAATAGTGCACAGGGGAGGGCTGTAAATGGCCAAGACCACGCGATAAATCTCAAAAGTGACCGCATTCACAACACACACACACACACACAGGCTGTCCGACGCAAGGAAGCATACCGACACCGACACCGACACCGACGACGATGACGCCTGGCGACAAGCTTCACGAAAGAATAACTAAGTGCGATGTACGCGTTAAGTAGATTGGCTAAGTGGGACTTTTGTCATTCTGCACTCTGTACCCGAGGCCGGTCGGGACCGGGACGTACGCACGCGAGTAATTTATGTAATTTATACGCTTGCGAGGGAAATTAACGCGGCTCATGCAAATTAATTTCCAAAAAAAAAACCCCATGACATGCGATCATGGAATGGACGGGTGCAAGATCCAACCGATTGGAGTCGCAATTGATCTTGTTTTTGGAGAGAAGATCATGGAAAGTAGCACATTCCTGGGGAAACTGAACGAAGAAAGACTGGGACTTCACCAAATCATTAAGGGAGAGCCTAGTGGACATAGACTGCTTCTGAAGCCACTATCGGAGAATTTTTCTCAAAAGATGCGGTTGGCTAGCTACGAAGAGGGTGCCCTAGCTGACATTTCAAAGAGCCAACAGCTTGCCAATTGGATTCTGAAGAATCAACGGCGTGGACAACGATTTTACGGCCAATGGGGCACATAAGAGGCACATGAGAGACTAAGGCATCCTTTGGGTCGCTTTTTTTCGAAGATGTCGTCAGTTGTGGCATCAACTGATCCATATGGAGCTTGACGACATGTAGTTTTAGAAGGCTGACGCGACTTGTAGGTTAGGTTACGTTAGATAAGAAAGGTGGCAGCTTGATGGTAGTGTGTTTTTAGGTCAGAAGAGTCCATTTGTTGTCAAACATTCACACCATGCAAGACCTTAGAAGAAACCTGGTAAGTTCAACTCAATATCCATCAGCCTTGCATCGAATTTAAGACCTCTTTTGACAGTACTAATGCAGGTCCTTGTTGGGTCCTTTTTCGTCACAGTGATACTAGAACCGAAGTGAGTTTGCTTAGAAATCCAATCCTCTTACCACTATACAAAGCCTTGACGCCGCTGAAAGAAAGTACGATGGCCTTGGAGAATAGAGACTTGCTGCATCAAGGTCGGTCAGACGAGACGACGAGGGTCACATTTAAACACCAATGGCACACTCTTTCAAAAATTCCAGCAATCTGCCAAGTAGTCACATCGTAGCCTAAACAAGACCCTCAACATCTCAGTCTTGCTCCACAATGCAGACTCATGGATTTTGTCAAGAATATGGCAAGTCACCTGAGGTGGTCTTCAATCCCGTCTTCATAGAAGAAGATGACATAACAACAAACACTTGGCGGATAAACACAAGTTCTCCGACCCGGAAGAAGTGGAGGAAGTTGCATCCATTTGGCCATCAAGGCAAAGACTCGGGGCTATTGGTAGTCGTCTCTTCGACGGGATTGGTGTTGAAGTTCATATGTCTTTTTCAATGTATTCAGGTTGTAGTCCCTTTTTGTGTGGTTCCAGTGACACGATCGTGGACACAATGGACATAATGGGAGCCAAGCCTGATGTCCGCAGTCGCAAGCTCGTTTAAAACTTGTTTGGTCTGAATTTGGTCGCAAGATTTAATTCCTTGATCCTTGAATGAAAATGAGATCTCCGATGAGATTGCTCACAGACGAAGACTTTTCAAGACCGTAGTCTGCTTTAGGTCTTCCTCCATCCTCGATTAGGGCTTCCATTGATGATTGTAACTCTTATGAACACCATTATGTTTGGCATGACTCTTCAAGATGCAAGCGGACTAAATGAATGCTCCTGGACATCTGTAAAAAATCTGTGGCATCATTGCTTGTCACTTAGCAAGCAACTTATTGATGGACTTGGCTTAAGTGACACCACACAGCGTGATGATCGTAAAGAAAGTGACGCTACAGTCCAGAGTGGATCGAGGCATCAACCAACAAGCGTCTCCAGTTAGCTCGATCTTTACTTAGCTGCCTCCAGTTTCACACGCCAAGTTGGTTGAGGTCCTCTTTCACTTGCGTGCGCCACCTTAGTTGCGGTCTTCCTCTACTGGTCGAGGATGAATTCGAACATTTTCGGAACCCGAGCTTTGGTGTCCATCAAAGCGGATGGAGCTAGCTACTTCAATCGTTGAACCTTCATTTCTCTGGCCAAGTCGATGTCGCTGTACAGTCTGTGACCTACTTTTGTTCGTGTCCAGTGGTGGATCTTCAGTGTTAGCTTCTCATCATAGAAGTGCCTGCCTTCCAGTGAAATGGCCTGCTCTTCTGATAGCACAGTGCACTAGTTGCAACTGAGTGCTCTAGTGCTAAAACCTTTTCGACAAAATCTCTGAAGGAATCCATCCACATACAAGCTCTTGGAAGAGGAACAATAAGAGATCTAACTGGTGGTCCATCTGTGTGCTCCATCACCCACTAACTTTAAGTACACATACGACTTTAATTGCCTCGAAACCCCCAGAAGTGTTAACTGTGATTACAGTCTTTTTCAAACAAAAACAGCTCTTCCACATTGGCTGGCCGACCTTTCCAGAAGCACATACCACTAGCCAGGTACAGTCAATTGAGAATCGTGTCTAATTAAAAGCCTTGCAACTCGCCTGATCTCATCACCTGCCAACAACCCTACTTACTGCTAACGACTTACAAACCCTCGTACACACTGTGCTACACAACGAAGACAATAGAACCATAAAGTTCCACTCCAGCGCAATCTGGAAACACCAATTCCGACGCTGCGTACACGAATTCCATTCCGAGTCTCGGATAACAATCAACAAATCGCCTGCTGGTGGCACCACAAAGCTTCTTCGTCTTTGTTGCCCTCGTCCTCGTCGTAGTTGTAGTCGTCGTCTGTCTACATAGAAGTTAATTACCCCCGACCAAAGTTCCATAGTTCCACCACATTAGCGGCAGCGCCGTTGTTGCATTTGTCTCACCCAGTACCAGGCGAGTCCCATTATCCAGCGGCTCCGACAACAATCATAATTTACACTCCAACAACCACACTCTGGACACAAAGCCTCACACGGCCAGAAGGCACCACCACTGATTGATATCGGTGTTAGGTTGTTCCACTGACCTTCGCATTTCTACCCAAAAGGGATTACAGCATCTCTAAGCCGACTACCGTCTTACGCATGTGGAGCCAGCGGACGATGGCCAGATGTTCAAGCATTCCGAAGACAATTAAGCCGCCTGATCGATATGGGCGCGTTAGAAACGATATATTTCATGCACGCTGCTCCCCGCTCGGAATCGGAGCAATTTGCCAGCACCAGACACAAGACGGACGGACGGAGGATTAGGCGCTGATTTACGGCGCATAAATCATTGGAGGTTATGTAAAGGAGTGCACCTCAGTGGGGCTCTCTTTTTCTCCATTTGTCGTCTGGTCGTCCAACGTCCACTTTCTTGTTTATGAATTAGTGTGAGAGAGTTGAGTTGTCTGCGCGGCGCGAGATATCGGGGGACGCAAATATTGGAAGTAAGTGGCCATTAGCCAGGTTATCGGTTGTTGGGCTCCGACTGCAAGCTGCGCAGAAGCTTTCCAGGTTTTTTCGTTGCCCCAAACGAATTTATCAAACGACACTAATTGAGCTTCCGTACCGCAGCAGGTGAGTGCACTTTTAATGAGCTCACGACTTTCATGTACGTTTTATTCGGTGGCCTGGCCACAACGACAAGCTCTGAGCTCTGGTTGCGCGCGTCTTCACTTTGGAACACAATGAGAGGCCCAAGTGGGGTTTCCTTCTTCTTCCCAGCCCCTGACATATGCAAATGTTGCGCGCATTTATTTGTTAAGCATTATCGGACTGTTATATTGGCATAAACTAATAAATGGAGGCGCCATATTTGCACCACCTGTTGGTCGGATGGAGTGGCTTTGGTCGGCACCGGGACAGGGGACAGACAAATGGAATTAGAAAGTGAAAATCCTTTTATTTGGTAACCATCCTCGTTTGGTCGCGCAATGAAAACGGAAAGGGAACGAGGAAAGTGCCAAAATGGAATGGACTGGGGAATGGAAGGCTGATATACCGACATCAAGTTGACAAAAGTCGATTTGGACATAGACTTTGTGGATAACAAAGACCTACGCTTGGTCTAAGTACACTTTTTTGCCAGGGGACTACTCCAAGGTCTTAATAGACGACAAGTTTCATATGGCAAGACCTAGCCTTCGTTTTTAAGGCTAACGACTGGATGCGACTTCGTGCTGATCGACGAGTATCAAAGGCTTGTCAGACGGAGTTTCGTCATGCTAGGATCTGAACCTCAACCTCAACGTACAAAAAATTTAAATAGTGACACTTTCGGCATATCGAGGCTAGTCATCGGTGGCATGCCTTGTCAAAATCCCATTAGGGTAGCTATCATGGAGCCTCATATAAAAAAAGGTGCAATTGGAGCAGAAGAAGCCACCGACGCTAAAGAACTCAAGAGGCTGTACAACATCATACAATGGACACATTGTACTACCTCCGAAAAGTAATTCAATCCAAGGACCGCCCAGTAAGTAGGCGTCAATGCCGACTTCAATAGAGAACCACGCCAATAGATTCTACTCTTAGCTTCCACTCGCCTTAATGACAACAAATGCATTGGAATCCAGTCAGAATACTGTTGGAAGGCTGAAGACGTGCTCTCGAACATCTCCGACACCCTTGCACAAATCTAGGAAGAAGGCCACCTGTCTGAAGGGTGGCAACAAGGAATGCTCGTCAAAATACTTAAAAACTGCGAGCTCGAGGAGTGTCAAATCTGCTGGTTCCATGCTGCTCTTGGTTCCATCAAAGGTCGCGTTGATTAGTCACACAATCAAATTAATGGCGTACAGCCTTTCCATTGCTCTTTGTAGACTACCTCACAACTTTCGACAGCATATCCTAGACAAGCATCTGGGATTCCGAATGAAGACTCAACCTGCTAAGACAATCTGCTTAAATGCATCGTACAACACAAAAGACAGCTGTCTATGCTGTTTGTCCCTGTCCCGGTGTACAACAAGGCCTTATGCGTTCCAGTGTTCTAATTTTCCTCCACTTCGTTTGCCAAGCCTCAATGATTAAGTGACAGACACTAGGGACTTCTGTTCAATCTCTGGGTTCTTAGCCAGCTTCTTCATACAGGCCACAGCTGGCAGAGATGGAACCTATCCTATATTGTTGAAGCTTAGTGGCCCGAGCTTATATAGATAAGTTACTGTCTTCTGTTAAGGTCTCATCTACAAAAAATCAAAGGTCATCGCCCTACTCAAGCCAAGCAGACCTTTGCCAACTTTCATACAAAACGGTTTCCAACAGAAAATTAAGACTTGTCCACCTTTCGTTACCCTAACAGCAGGTTGCGACAAGGTTTCCTGCACAAAGTTCTTATGATCAGTCTTGGCATACAAATCCGTGACTTAATATGGTCAAAGCTTAATGACAAGTTGCTTCCCTGAAGGGTCAGTGCTTAACCCAATCCTGTTCAACTTTGTTACGCGGCTGCCTTTAGGAAAAGGGAATCGTCACATTCAAATGTAAACGAAAGGTGTCTGAGAGGCTACCCGCTGACCTTCCAGCCAAGAGCAAGTTCCAATACCAATACAAGTCGTTTGACACACTGGACCTAGTAGGGACAACAGAGTCAACCAAAAATGTTGATCTCTTCCCTCCGCCTTAATCATAGAGAGACCCGAAGAGAACCAAGGAAACGAGAGAATCCTAGAACATCTCCGTTAAAACTTTAGCTTGAGCTAGACATCTGCAAAGGAAGTGAAGGAAAGTTTAAGATCTCCACAGCTCAGAGTCATTAGGCGTTATTTTGAACTCATAGAGTGCGCTCTGAGCACGCTCTGAACGAAAAAAGAAAAACGAATTCGGAGCTCTGATGGGTCTGAGCTAAAAAAAAAAAAACACGAATTTTTTTTTTGACAACTCAGGCTCTGCTCTGAACTAAAAAAGAAAAACACCTATTGGTCCTTGTTGAGCACTACAATAAGCCAGTCTTCTGTTAAGGAGCTCGTCCGCCCAGTTTTTTTGTTATGCGTTGGTCATATCACTCTTTGCAGTTGTTGGAACTACCTGGCATTGGCCAGGGAGAGGAAGTATAAAAGTAGGTAACGCTTAACGGCTTCGTCTTTCTAGTTCGCCAGAAGAGTCCCTTCTACTTGAAACCAATACAAGACTGTCTCTACACAGACCACCTATAGATACTCAAGTTCATTTCTCTTCAAATTTGGAAGATTTGGAAGCCGAATCAGTGTCTTTGACAGCGACTGACCCACCAGACTCTCTGAATTGCCAGAAGTTCCGCCGCCGGAAGACACTGTCAAAATTCGAGAGGCGATAAGATTCGAATAAGTTGAGGGTTTCCGAAAACCCCTTGACCGACTACAGTACATAGGTAAGAGATGTAGAAAAGCTCTTCTAAGTCGTTTAAGATTGAAACTCTTGGTCAGAGTGGTTCTAGTGGACTTTTGATCCGTTGGTGGGAATTGAAATGAGTATTCAGGTCGGTTTAGTAAAATGTAGCTTCCAAAGATTGGTACAAGCCATCGGATTGCTATGTCTTGCAACTTTTGTTGCCTAATGAGAGGATTTGTAGGAGGAGAAGCTGCTAATAGCCCAGGCATACTGATACTGTATACCCTGCTCTACAGGCTAAAATTCTAGAATAAAGGGGAAACTTGGAAGACGTCAAAAACCTGTCAACAGAAGTTGTTTCTCAAATAAATTGTCTACCAGCCTACCGTTTTGACGTCTGACATTTGACGAGTTTAAGGTCTTTCAAAGTTGACGCTCTTTTTTGAATAATGAAGGCTTATACATATGTGGTGGTGGTTGTGGAATCTCAAGGCTTGAAGGCCGCTTTTGACACAATAAATATGCATTTACGTCAGGTCTGTGTTTCTTTTTATGATTCCGATCCTGACTTAGGCTCTAGTTCTTTGGTAGTATGTCGTCTTCACGCTAAGGGTATGAACTATCCATTTAGCTCTTTTTGAAGACAGTTATCTGCAAACATTTTCTACCACGAAGGCTGTAAGAGTGTCTAGGATTGTCTCTAGAACCTAGGATAAGAGCCATTCGTCCAAAATGGAGACAAGACACGAACAGATGCAGTGGTTCAACTTGAACAATCTGCCACGAGGGGAAGCCTTGTTCTCATTTTAAAGCATTCCTCGCTACGAAGGCTAAAGGGAACTCTTAGATTGCCTCTAAGTAGTTGCTTGCATGCTTTGTACATCCTCATTCATAACGCGACAAATCTTAGACGCTTCTGATTTCGGATCTAGAAAAGTCGACAGCGACTATCGGCTTATTTCTGATGTCAATGGCATCCACGTGTGCAGTCTTCTGCAAGGGAGTGCCTGATAAGTTGGACTAGGAGCTTCGCAATGTCATTTTTTTTCCACAGCCCTTTACCCTATACCTGATCCGCCCTAAGTCTTAAAGGCCTGAGTTGAATCTTTCCCTGAACATCTTCTTTCTGACGTCGTGAAAAGTCTCTGCCGGAGGCACCGCAGCCTTAATTCGTTCGGTTAGGCGCATGGCTGCTTCACAGTTGAATCCATTATGCCTTGAGTTGGAACGACTAGGAAGGAGAATCAAATCACTGAATCAGTTCAATACAAAGATAGCCTTCCAGCTGATCAAAGAAGTGACTGTCAAAAGTCCTGATTCTTCTAACTGTTGGCGACTTGAGGGCCTTAACAGCCGCCTGACTGTCAATATACAACCCTTGACCGATGGAGCCAAACTATCTGCACGATGCCCTTGATCTCAGCTTGAAACAGTCTTCAGGTGTTGCGTCCCATTGGCCAGACTAAGCCTGGCTTTAAAGTTGAAGAACAGATGAGCGCGTCCTTACTTGAAATTCACAAGACTTTCCCAGACGAAAAGATCTCATCTTTTGTCAATTGATGCTTGTTAGACGACGGAAAGCCCTTTGGATCTGTTTTCGTCGCTCCAGACTTGGTCAGCACCAAAACCTTCTATTGACCAACAGTAGATTACTCGTTCACATCAACCGCTTGGTGAAGACTAAGACTGACTTCTTGATGCAGGTTGTCCCGCACCGTCTTCTAAACATATATCCCCCTTGTAAACATCGATTTCCTTGAAAATGTTCATCGATAACACCCAGCAGCGGTCCCAAGAAAATCACATCTTTGACAGGTTAAAACCGAAACAACAAAGGAGCACCCCCAACCGTGCATGGAATGGCCCCAACAAGAGCCGTAGTAAAGTTGGCTTCAGGTCAAACGCCATCTACGGCTCTATTCACTCCAAGGCCCGCTCCCATCATCACCCATACCAGGAACAGGTGTCAATTGAGTTGCCAGCGCCCAGCGAAACACCATTAGTTGCCAATAATAAGATATTGACACGTATTAATGGCCGTCGTCGTTGGACGGATCCGCATATAACCGTAAAATATCACTGAACCGATGCGGAGCCAACATGAAAATCGTGAGCTCATTAAAAACAGTCACCTGACAAAGATATTATCGATGGCTATCTCTCGGGCAGGGATGGAGCTTTCCCGAATCTCCCAGGACCGGCAATCTTCGGCGCTATATCGCTCGCGTCCCCATTGTGTGTTATCGATAGTGAAACCCAAGCGCAATAAATAATAATTATAATGGAAACTTCAAGTCGACGTGTGTTTACATGGTCACACATGGACAAGTCATGGAGGCATGACGTCCTCGTCCAGGGCTGGCGGTTGCTCGAAAGTGAAACTCTCTCGTGTGGCCTAGCTTGGACGAGTTCCTAATTCACAACATGACACAAGAAGAATTAGTTTCGTCGTTGGTTTCCCATACCAGAGTGGGAGTGGGTGTGATATGGACATCATCGGTCGGTCGATCGGTCGGTCGATCAGTCGTCCTCGGGGGAAGCACATTTAATCGAAATGTTTCCAACGGTTCCGCCCTTTGTTTGAGAGCAGCGGGACAACATTCGTGACTGTGACAATTGGGATGAAGGAAATGTTAGATTTCCTTGACCGTTATGATGGGGCTGGGCAATGATGTCGTGGTGTCGTCGATCGTCGTGTTCAGTGTGTCAGGGTTTTGTGTCAGTTCCAATTCAAATGCACACCTTCTGCAGGGGAATCGGGAACAGATGGAGATTTGCGGACGGTTTGTGATAACCGGTTCCATTATTGACTCTGAATGTGATTCTCTATGCAAAGGAACATTGTCGGTGTGATGAAATGGAAGCATCAAGTGGGAAGCTCTCCATTAGAAGGGTTTGTTGACACCAAACTTGGCTTACTTCTGAACTCAAACACGCGTGCTTTGGAGACTGGTAGCGAGCAAGACTTGCTACAAGATCAGCTTGCAGCACATTGACTCTCTGCTCAGGGTAGCTGTCGTTATAGTCTCATCCTCAACTTGGTCAATCTCTCGTGACAAAAGATCATGAACCAGTCTCCAAGCTATTTCCAGTGTCAAAGTCAAACGTTTGTCAATACCTCGTCACAAATCAATCCCAATCCACGTTTAGGCACTCCAATCGCCTTCAGTCACTCCAATCGCTTTGAACGATTCAATCCGCGCAATTGATTTGGATAAATTAACCGATGCGCAGATCCTTGACATTGTCTAGCCGATCAGTCACTGTAAATTGATTACTGCTTCAGCGGTCCAGACTCCGGAGGAGATGTTTGTTGTACAACCACCATCATCACTGCTGCACATTGCAACTGATCGATGGCTCATCAGAGATTCAATTGTATCGCGGTGAAGGCGAGACCGTAACTCAGTCGTGCAGCTCAATCTTCCTCCTGTCTACTTGTTTCCATTTTCATCGTTTAATTAACCGACCGAGGTACCTATGCCTCGTATGTAGATTTAGATAGGCTTGCGGCTTATACCATCAAAACGAGGTCAAATGGCGAAAGTTTATCCAAAGACTGAACAGCAAGTGGAAGGAATATCTAAACGTGGCACGAATTAAGGTCAACTGGTGATGGGAAGACGATGTGAAAAGGATCTCATCACTAAGGTCAATGCCTTGACAGTATTCCGCTGTTGAGGAGGCTAAATTCCCGTCCCTTCCACTTCAAAGCATTCTTCTCAAAGTAGACTTGGAATTTTGAGCTCTCTGTCAACAGAGACAACTTCAAATTGCAACCTTCAGCATGAGGATCCTTCAGCTTGAGGAGAACAATGAAACTCCATTCCACGACTGAAATGTCCATAAACGTCATCAAACATCATCAAAGCCAGTTGACAAGTGTCAATATTGTCAAAAGGCTTGTGTGTCCACACAAACATCCACAAACAAGGACTGCGTCCCGACATAATTGATGGTGACAGTAGGATACCCTCCCATCGCTCGCCAATATTATTCCTCTTAAGCTTAATTAAACACCCGAGCACACACACACACACAAATTAACCTTCTTCCACATGGGGTTTGTCTCGCTCTGTTGATGTCCAGCTGCCATGCTGTGAAGACCTCCCCGGAGCGCATATAGAGATTCTCAATCAATTGGAGTTGGGCAAGCGACGTAAGGAGCTACTAATGGATCCCACCACCTGCCATCGATGATGATGATGATGATGATGGTGTGTGAGTCCCTCTCTCTCTCTCCGCGCATTGATTACTAATTAAACAGCAACGTCAGTTGGTCAGTCCCCCCGGTGTTAGTGTGCTCCATAGTGACGCGCTAACAATGAGCTCAAATCACTAGGTACACAGTGCGCATGCTTTCTATGAGCGCCTGTGGACGGTGGACCGTGGAGTGTGCTTTAAAATAATGCACACCATGGCCAAGTGTTAATTTCTCAACTTTGTCCGTCCATCCAAGTGGGGGGATGGGTGAAAACGATGTCGCAGCAGTTGTCTTTTGGACGGGAAGAGACTAGATAGAGTGACGGACAAAGTGGGATGAGTTCCGTTGAATTGAAACCCAACATGGGTATCAACTTATGGCGGGCAAACAGTGATGCTGATGCGAAGTGGTTTGTTTGCAGATGGACAAGTCTGGACAAAGGATGAGAAAATCTTGACGAGAGCTCTTGAGGATTCTTTAGTGGAGGATCAGCATTTTTTCTCACGACAATCTAGCTTAAGACAGTTCCTTGATTGGAATGAGATTTGATCTGCCATCAACTTGTACCCTGACCAACGTTGGATTTCAACCTCTTTAGGAGGCCATTAGACGGTGATAGGACTACTTCTACCAAGCCTCTCTTGGTCAGGGCAAACTTTGGGCTCGGTGTTCTGGACTCCGAGCTTGGGAGACGAACCTGAGCTACTTTCTCGATACAAGATAAACTATTCTGTGGAACGCTCAGCTGCCATTGATGGCCTGAGCTTCTACAACATCAGTCCTAAGGCCTTGTGAGAAGGCTCACCCTATAATGAGTGCCACGCTACGTTGAAGTGGATTGAGAAGGCCCGTGAGCTGGTCATGAAAATGGTGACAAAGGCTAAGTTCTGGAGATAGATTCGAAGACTTAAGCAAGCAAAGGTACTCCTACGAGCCCTTAGCAAAAAAAAGGTCTAAAGGCTAGATTAGCTGAAATAAGAGCAACTAAAGCATATTAATCAGCTTTTTTACAGAGCACTCTATAAACTTGAAGGACACCGTATGAAGCTGGGCCTAAAAAGTGACAGAAAACGCAGATCCTCAGGAGCTCACAGGTGGATGAGAGAGACCTACTCTCAATAGTTTGGCCCTTGGTTCTACGAGGTATTTGGTCTTAAGTCAGCTTCCCCAAGGGCGAATGTTTCAAAGTAGTCCAACCTTGATGGCAAGGCTTAGGGGAATTGCAACCTTTTCTGTACTTAGCTAGAAAGATGTCGAAGCAAAACACCTTTCGTCTGTCTCGTCACTTGTTAGTCTTTTTTCTAGGACTCGAACCTAGGACAGCTTGTTTCGACGTCCAACCCTCTAAAAATGTCTTTTCAGTTAGGTCGCCTTGGTAAATGAAGAGCTCTGCCCACACAATGCTCATAGCAATTTACAAAGGAACGACGGAAGGATTCAATGAGGCCCTGCTGCGAGAAGCATTGGAATCATAGCTTAATCGAATCCAAATTGGAGACATTGGCGGACTGTGAGCCCTGTTAGGGCCTCCGAAGACACTCCAGTTTAAGAAGATATGACCTCTAGTTCTAGGAAGACAAACAGCAACCTGCTAGGGCTGAAGGGAAAGCGGCAAGTCGCGAGACGTTTGATGAGAATACTGCTTGATCTGGCGACTTAGTCTATCACAGACATCAACCACTTCTATGGAGTCATCTGGACTAGGATACAGGAAGCTCATGCAGACCAAAGCTTAGGAAAGAAAGCAACTAGAGGAGGTGGAACTGAACCTTGGCGGGAGAGGGGACTGGAAGCTACTGACTTACGAATCATCAAAGAGGCTGTCTTCAAAGCCTTAGGCTTCCTTTAGTACAAATTCAAGGGTGTTGACCAAAAATTACGGGACTGGCCGAGGAAAGCCATTAGAAATGTGACCAACCTATGAAAGGGTATTGACATAGTGATGGACGAACTGTGGGTGCTTGGGAGTATAGAGTCTTTGTTCCGAATGAACCAGTCAAGTGGCCTTCTAATGGAAATATGCAGCGACGGGAGGCATCCCTCTGAAGTTCTATAACTTGAAAGACAAAGCAGAGGCAAGTTGAAATGTGGGCTTTACGAGGAGCCTCTGAAAATATTTTGCGAAAAGAACTTACGAAAATGGCCTTAAGGTTCGCAGAATGCAGATCATTCTAATACTCTAACGCCACCTATCGGACGTTCTGTTCACATGTAATAACATCGTCAGTCTGCCTAATAAGTCACCACTGTTCATCGCGGTTGATTCAAAAGAACCGATACCAGAATCTTCTAGGAAAATCATGGACACGAACCAGCCCCTGCACTTTGCAGTGTCATCGATATTGTAATCACTAACCTTTGGCAAGGTCTCACTTCGGGCTTAAGGTAGCTTTGCGTTGAAATGGTTGGTTATCTGGTTGTGTCATGACTTCGATCAAGGTATATCAACTGTGCTAGCACTAGATGGCGCTATTCGTCGATTTACTATGGTGAATGAGATGACATGACTTGCAGAAGTCATCAATTTCTTTCTTTGGTCTTCATCTCTAGGGCTTCCGTTGTAGTCATTTCTTGGGGTGCCCGGCTCTGAAGATTCCAGAGAAATGACAGTTTATTGCTTCAGTCTTGTGGACCTTTTGCTATCCAGCATCAGCCACAAGAAAGGACTGATGCTATCAGCTATCATTGTGAATGACATGGGCTACGTACAACTTTTGACAGTCCGGTCTAGGTAGCTTGTCAGCGGATATCTAACGCCTTGACATCAGCTGTTGAAGAGATTTTTACACTAAAGTACTGCCTCAACCGGTCCAGCGAAGGTTTTTGTGGAGAGCCTTGTGTCTTTCACCGAATAGTTCTTCTATTTGGCGACTCATATTGCGATTTAACTAAATAAGACCAGCAAGCTCCAAAAAAGACTGCATCTCTTCAGAGACATCGTCAGCGGTCCCTTTACCTCCTCTTAGAGCTTTCGAGCCAAAAAAGACGTTAAGATGAGCCCACAGTCTCTTGAATTTGATTGCGACCCTTTTTTGTCCTCGAAAGACTTTAGGGTCTTCGAATTTGTCGAAGTATAACTTGTGCAAAAGCGATTTGAAAATAAGCCCGACCACGGTTCAAAACACCTGACATCTTCCCACTTGGACATCCAAGCTTGCTGCTACCAAACCTATCATCGCTCGGTGCCCATAAAAATTCATTCACCGAGTTCTTCCCGCCATAAGGCAGTTCCTAACCATTGTCCGAATGTACATAAGCCCCGTCATCATAGCTCCGTCAAATATTAATTTTGTTTGTAGCCCTCCACCGAGGGCTATAAACGTCCAACCTGACGTCCAATTTCCAAGATCCAATTTGAAAATAATTAAAAAGCAATCCTCTAGCCAGAGTCATGAGTTTTTGTTTTTTTTTTTTTGGTTTCTTCAGCAGCAGCTCATCATCGTAAAGAGAAATCCCTGCTCCTGCGGTAGGGCCGTACGTCCATAAACTCTTCCATTCCACAAATGAGATTAGAAGCTAATTATTGCCCCCGGGCAGATGGCCAACAGAGATGTTATGACCGTTTTCCTGTTCCTCTGCGAACAAATTTACAACCAGCTCAACGCAATAATTAAACTTTATCGCGCACACCCAACCGACCGACCGGTCTTCTCCCAAGTTCCGATGACTCATGACCATAGGAATCTATTCGACGAGCCGGACCAGCCTCCACCATTCATCACGTAATCCTTTTGGGAAATAATTACTATCCAACGCCTAGCGCTTATCGCGCGCAAATAAATTTATTAGTTCCACAACTTAATGGGATTATAATATGAGTTCATCAGGCCTGGAGCCTGGAGCTGGCCGGGCCGGGCCGGAGTGCCTTTCGCATAATTACCGGGACCCTAATGACCTTTTAGCCAGTTTCGAGTTGCAAGCACTTACCGTGGGCCATTAGCCGATGTGTACAACGAGTGGAACCATAATGCATCCTCAATGTCATGGTCATATGAGGCTCACGGAATTTAACACCTTCCACCTCCGGGCTATGACCACCTAGGTGATGGGTAGGCAGTCGAGATTAAAGTGTGAATAACCGAGGTGACTGCCACCGCGTCGCGTCGATCTCACAGAGAGACGTCATCGAAGCTGTTTAGCTGTGGGCATGTCCATCGGACATGGAAGGTTGATTAATTTTTCAAGTCTCGTGATCGCGTTCGTTAACCGCAAGAGCTAAGCCATGTAGGTACTCATCTGCATGTGGCCGAGCAGCTGGTAAATAGGTGTCACGAGGCACTGGGAATGGGTTAATGCAGATCTTGTGTCGCAAGCGGTGGATGATCAGTGAGTGGCTGGTAAGTGGCCTAAGAGTCGATGTTAAGGTTGATTAATGGGTGTGAGTTGTCTGTCCAATGGTTCTGCTTTTAGGTGGAGGAAATGTGCAAAAGGAACTTCCTGTAGCAGTGACGTGGTCACCAACCATTAGACTACAGGTTGCAGCACTTGTGCAAGTCATGTGTGAGAAGCCTTTCAGATCTAGCGAGGTCATACAGAAATGGAAACCTTGACGGAAACTTTAGAAGAAACAGCTAAGAATCGTGACGAGAATGATCAGTGGTCATCTACTTTGAGACCTTAAGCAACAAGCCTCTCTAAGGCAACTTCTCAACGCCATCCAAGGCGAGGTCTTCACTGACAGACAGAGACTTTCCCGATAGTCAGTCATCCAAGGGAAATGGAAGAGAAACCTTTTGGAACTACCATTTGGAATATAACCTTCTTTTTTGGTTAGAAGATGGAAATCTTCCGAAGAAACTGAGAGCCGAGTCTGAAACAGTGGGCACCCAGAGTTTTACAGACTAAAACCACGTTCCACCTCCTGTTCTTATTCTTTACGGAACTGTGGTCAAGCTCTTTGTCTAGGAGAGCTCCAGTTGGAGGTGTTCAGGACGATTTTATTAGCAGACTCCTGGACTGCACTCTGTTGTTGTTCTTGACAGAGCTGCTTCTTCATCATCGTTGGCGTTACTACAGTGAAGCTTTCTGCAACCTTCTTCCATGGTCATCATTTGCCTGGTTTTGTTGTCTATTGCAAGGTCCTCATCCAGCTTCTCTTTAAGCAGAGGAGCAGCGCTCCTCATGATCCATGCGTCGATATCAGGCATAAATCACACTCGTCGCGTCTTAGTTTGTTTTTCAGAAGCTTCTACTCACTTTCAACACGTTGATTTGGGAGGCTCCCTTCATCTTCCTTCTATTGTCCTCATTCTTCGCGGCACCGGTTTTTATTTGGGTACCTGAAGAGCCTTTTTGACGCCGAGACTCCTGTTAGAAGAAGCCTCACATACTTTCACGCGAAAATGTTACAAAAAGTTCCTGGCAGCGTTTACCCCTGCTGCATACTACAGGCGTTGTCCAACGCCAGTGTATTTCATTTTCACCTTGGAAACCACGTCCTGATCTCTGACAGTTAAGGTTACATTCTCCGTGACTGCCCTGCTATTAACGCAAGTTGAAGACCAAATCCAAATCCACCAGGAGTTGGACTACGACCATGAGAGCTACAGCCAATTATTTTTGATGACCTCGGGATCGTCAGTCTTCGGATGTTGCTGTACATTACGTTCCACAGAAGCGGCCCTAGCAGGGAACCTTTCGGAACGCCGTTTGTGACAATTTACTGACTCGTTCCATCTTCAGCAGTCCCTTCTTCGAAAATTATCCGCTAAACGTCCGCAGGAACGTCGGCATCCTTTATGCGGTGCGTCGCCTTCGATTTTCACGTCTAGTGTGATGATGGCACACTACTACTTACTCTCGCGCTTCCATTGTGTTCTCTCGACGGCTTAACTCGCTGTGCTGACATCGACAGCGCTTTGGTGATCTGCAAGGCATCCTGTCGGCTCTACCGCAGTGTCCAGTCTTTTCTCCACGGTGTCCAACATGCATAGGAGTCTGGGCGACGAAGGTCTTTGCTTTTGATTCTTCCACTGATCCGAGAATACTTTTTGCTGCTTCCAGAGCAACGTTACTGACGCCATCTATACTAGGCTCGTTTTGGCCCCAACATTTTTCCATTGTCTTCCCTCATCACACTGAAAGATGCCTTCTGCTTTTAGGTGAAGGAAATACGCAGAAGGAACTTCGTTTAGCAGTTTGATGGTCATGATCCATTAGAATCCAGCTGACAGCACTTTCACTGTACACGAACCTTATGTGGGTTCTACAAGCCACGTGTGAAAAGCCTTTCAGATCAGATGCCTTGAGATCTTCCAGTGTGACGGAGGAAATTGATTGCTTCCTGACCGTGTTACCTCTCTTTATCTCTTCCACGAATCCATGATGTCTACGGAAGCAGAACTATGGCCATGTTTTTCAAGAACGTCGAAGATGTAGACAGGGGTTTTCGACCGCCTTAAAGATTCTGTTTAATGAACTGATAAGCTTTGTTGCTCAGGCTCCACGGAGATAAGTTCTCCTCAGTGGTACAACCGCAGGATGGCCAATGCACTAGTTGTCGATGGGGGTTCATTCTTCGCACCGATGCCTTGTCGGGGGCGGTGCTGCATGACGATACGTCGGTCTTCTCTCCGCGCACCTGGAGAAGCACTCTTTTCAGAGTTCTTGACTTGCAACACCTTTTCTCTTTCATCTGGAGCACCAGGAAGCTCCTCTCCTCTTTCTACTAAAAGTGGCCCTTAACACATTTTCTACACAGCCTCGCTTCTCATGCAAAACTCGTGTTCATTTTCTTCTGACGGTCTGCTCCCTTTTAGAGCGATATCCAATGTTGCAACCGCCTTCCGGATGATTTTCCCTTTGCGTTTGTTCTGCCTGAACTCGCGTTGAAATCGCCCACCATGACGACAGTCCTTCTTCCTTTGATATTGTCATCCAGCCTTTCAAACGCAAAGATGTTTGGAGGCGCGTAGCAACTGAAGAAGTACATATGTGCAGGCTTGGACGATACCTGTTCGGCTTGTCGTCACTTTCTCCTCGAATAGTCGTTGACTCCGTATCTATGTGTGTCCTCTGCCCATAGGCGGGCACATGTTTGGTCCCAAAGCTGACAGTCGACACAGCAGACTCAGTAGAAATCTCTGTCCTAAGGTAATAGACCCGCCTGTTCGAACACCCTCTACCATGGTTTACCTCTAAACTTAGATGCGTCTTCATCGCGTTGAATTAGTGATGACGACGTGCCGGTATCTTTATGTCCAGTCTGAGAACTTGACAGGGATGCCAACATCTGATTTGTTTCTCAACAGAGCTCACAGCCTTGAGCTTCCTTTTTCAGTCTTAAAACCCTCAGAAGCAACTTAGTAAACAAAGCAATGCTGCCATGTGGCATGCAATTAACGTTAAGACAATCCACACTCTCAAGGATTCACTCTTCCACAGTAAGTTCCATCAATCCTCACCACATATTCAGCACCTGTACAGCAATTTGTGGAACATAAAGTCATTGGGCCCGCTCCAGCAGATACTTTGGAAGATATAATCGAAAATTATAGGGCTCCTCATGGCTGCAACCAGTAACTACCTTCCAAGCTTAGAGTAACTCAAATTTACTTTATTAGCTCCCTCACCATGGAATCACCTTTCTAATGGGCAACCGAAGCGCTCCCTAACTCATCCACGTAACTAACTATCTTCTAAGACAATGTATACCTACCTACCTTTCGCTTAATGATACTATTGACCCTAACCGTGGCGCACCTTCAATTTTCCCCTAGTCGGTGTGAGGAGTGTGGTTAGGAATAGGAATCCACCATCGGACTCGGACGGAAGACTATTCAATTAAAAGCACTTTAGGACCGAACGACTGCTGATGAAAATTCCACCATAAAGCACCTTATCGATGGCTACAGCTGTAATAACAGTAATAACCGCCATCACTTCTGCTTGGCAATCCATTCTGCTTGGCCGGGCACAGTGTTCTTCTTCGACGTCTTCTCCAACGTGGCTTTGGCTCTCTCTGCCAGCCAACCGAATTGATCTTCCAGTTAATTTGCGGACATGAAACTTGTGTTGAACAATCGCGTAAATGTTGGATTGAGGGAGGACTGTGAGGACTGGTCTCCTTGGCTTCGAGTTCCGAGATTTATCAATGGCAAATCATCATCATCATCCTCATCGTTGTGGACGCAAACAGAGTTCATGTGCATGAAACAAGAGCACGAACGATCATCGGGGGAAATAAAATCGCTGCGCCTGTGTGAGACAACTGCTGCCACAGCGGAAAGGTTAGATTGATCTTCTGACCTCGTCGTGGTTCATCCTTAATGCACTGTGGCAAGTCAAACGATAGAATCGTTGTTAGGAGGTGCACTGCACTCGTACACACACGTATGGAATGCATCCGCAGGCTGGGCGGCTGGAAAGGATGCACACCGGAATCAAAATGGTTACAATGTGACTTGTGTGTTTGGATCCTAGTGGTTAACAAGCGCGCGCACTCGTACAATGTGTATCAGGTTGGCCATCACGGATAGGATGGACCAGTCAGAATGCCCTTTTCTCTGCGCAGAAGGTGCCAGGAGGAGGAGTAGGATGCTGGATAGAGATGCATTCGTCGAGTTCCGATATTGGACTTGGACTTGGACTGAAGGGAAAAATGAAGAGATTTCCTATTTTGATAGGCGATGACGGTTGTGGCGCGGCTAGGGTAACCTGTGCTCTGAAATCAGTCTGAGAGCAGGGAGAGCAGCCAAACAGGTCAATAGTCGCGTTATGAAAGCGAAAGAGAAAACCGGGGGGGAGGACATCGGACTATCCTGATGCACTTTTCGAGGGCTGTTTGGTGGAAGAGACGAGATTAGTTAGTTTGTTGTTGTTGTTCGATAGCGTGGTCATAGCTTGAGAAGGGTGTCCTCTGTTTGAAGGGGTTATGGAGTCAAGTGAACAATTTTTTTTTTTAGAAAGTCGATGGGATTGACATCTTTGAAAGGAGATCTCTAAGGTTCAAGGGGGGGTTTCCGTTTCTGCCTCTCAAATCGATGTGGAGTTGGAAATGAACAGAAAGTTGGATTGGTCTTCGAAGATGAGGTGAAGTTGTAGCTTCAGCCAATTGACTGTTTTGGGTAATGATGCATGACTTCCTCAGCATCTAGATGGGACAGCATACTCCAGTTTGACTCAAATAATGACAAAACGCGGATGGTGGACGATTCAGGAACGTAGATTCTGATTTCTTGGAAGGGATGGAAGGCTCTCCGAGATTTTTTAAGCATACACGGTCTGAATACCTATTTCCTTACACGACACGGCCCTCGTTAAGTGCAAATCGAATTCCGGCGGGACATGTGGACCATTTCACAAGTAAAGCTGCAAAGCCCTACAATATAAGGCAAAGCTTTGAGCCGAAATTCACAAAATTGACGAAGAGAAGGCAGATGAGACCGAGCTGTCTTTAGCATCAAACAGCCATTTGACGCCTAGATATCAGTCAAACTTACAAAGATGGCACTACAGTCCGGGGTGGAACTGGGCCTCAATCAACAAGCCTCTCCAGCCAGCTCGATCTTTAGCTAGCTGCCTCTAGTTATGTACGCTAAGTTGGTTGAGGTCCCCTTCAACTTGCTCAGAGATCAGTCAAACTTACATAGATGGCGCTGCAGTCAAGGATGTACCTGTGCCGTAACGTGCAAGACCCTCGATCCAGCAAAAGCCATTGCAAGCTGTGTTCACATGCGTACGTGCCATTGAAGATGAAGTAGAGGCGCGGTGAGAGCGTGGCTTATTCCCCTTTCCTTGATGTCTTAAGAATTCGTGAGATGGCACTCCCAACATTGTCTCGAAAGCAGCAATCGAACGGCTTCCGCACATCTTTTCAGACGCCTGTAGGGACGAAGATTGGTTCGACTTCCTAAAAGAAACACATCCCCGCCGTAGCCTTCATCGTTCAGATTCCCATGGGAAAAGAACTTGGAACGACAGATTGGAGACAGCGAGGAGGTAGGAGGTCTAACAGATCACTATTCCGCTGTATATGCGGGAAAATCCATTAAGGGTGCTCTGTGTGGACGTAAAAAAAAAAATTCAAGACTACGGACTGGAGAAACCACCTTCTAGCACTCTTCGACAAAAGGCGGCTCAAGTTCCTACAGGTGGACTTATTCCGAAATGAGATAGTGTTCTACGACACCGGAAGTGGAACTACATAGACGAACAACCCTGCTACTGTGAAACCTAATGCACCACGAAGACCTAAAACTTAGGATCCCAGGGTCATCAAAAAAGAATTGGCTTCACAGTCCCTAGTTCCCGTACAAGTGACAACTAAACTTGGAGCACAACTTCATCGAGGCTGCCAGAATACTTCAAGATCACCTCACCAGGCATGGGCCTATTAGGTTAGGTTAGGTTGAAGTGGCTACCAGTTGTTACCAGCACACTTAGACCAATGACAGGTCCATTGTGATACCACATGGATCTGGAGAGATCTCCTAACCAACTCGTTGAACCAGTTGCAGCTTCTGATGAAGCGAAGGAGACTTGTGGGCCTATAACGTACAGAGGAAAGGGAGACTATACCAGACGTGGATTCTAAGACGAAATTTGAACAACGCCTGCAGGGACAGTGTCTAACGTTGGTGTGTCAAAATACGTCAATCAACATTGTAGCACCGCAAATCAAGAATAAGTGCCAACAGGAGCCTGCAATAGGTATGAACGAGTTGAATTCTTGGGGTTGGAGCCCTCTTTTAGTCGATTAAAGCTTTCTGTGCTTGCAATAGGTATGAACAAGCCGAATACCTAAGGTTGGAGCCCTCTTTTAGTCGATTTGGACTTTTTTGATGCTTTCTATGCTTCAAAAAACAGTCTATCTCGGTTTGATTCTGCATCTAGATGCATCGCTTAAGCCTACGTGTGTATGAAGTTCCTTTAGACATATGTACCACGGGAAAGGAGGCCCTATAAAAGCAGGACTTCAACTCCTGTTGATGCCGTTGTATGCAATGACATCAGAGTTTCATTTGCCTAGGGCTAGCTCTGGCTCTGAATTCTTAAGGCTGACTCGTCCAAAAGCTAGTCAACGATCTGATACCGGGGTCTTCGAAAAGAGCACGCATCTGCCTTCCAACCGAAGACTTCTGCTATCCCGATGACCATATCGCGGCAGCCAGACTGCGTTCAAAATCTTGTCTAAACCTTTAGACTCCTCACCCTTGCAATCGAAATACTGAAATCTGGATTGTGTCCCGTTTGCGTTGACGGGCTCTGGCGAAGGAGGTTAAAGTAAGGACTCAGGGCTTAAACCTGCGTTAGATCTGCCTTAATCCTTAATAAGGCCTTCCATCAACAGTCGTTTGGTTTCTCGTGAACAGAACCATAGGTGACATGAATCATCAGGATGCAGACAAACCAAATGGAACACTGTTGTTACCAGTGCTTCCTCCTGTCGACAGATTGGGTCTGAGAGCTTCCTCTTCTTCTGCTTGAACTCAATTTCCGGCCTTTGTTGCTAAAAGACGGGAGCAGTCTTGCTATTGTTGCCGTTTGACTTCTGGAAAGCTCTTAAGTTATTTGGTCAGCAAATGCTTCGGCAGTGTCTTACGTTACTTCAAGAACGCATCAGAGCAAACAGTCCTCTATCTGTCGAACAGTGTTTCCCCCAAATACGTCACCAAAGATGATGCCGTGCTCTTCATCAGTCTTTCCAGAGACGTCATCATTTCAACTTTTGACGTTGAAGTCTCCAAAGACAAAGGCCAGTTGCAGCGCATTTTCTGAGCAATTGAGGACCTACTCACGGTCTCTTTTGCATGCGATCCATAATCGTATACCAGAGTACGTCCCGTCCTTTGTCCAATTGTCCATGTGTCCATGATGAGTACCCATGTCATCGTTGCATCATTACAAAAGACTTTCCTGTCACATATCTCACACCTCCTGCTGTGTCAATACGTTGACAACTTTGCACACCCGGTTTTGTTTTTTTGTGGGCGGCAGCAAGCGTGTTTTGCACCTCAAAATGCAAAGTGGCGCATGTGGTGCGTCTTTGTCTTCCTGAACGTCATCGTTTCGCATCCAAAAATGATGTATGAGGCTTCAGATGGTCTTCCCCTGTTCGATTCCATTCATCAGAGATATACGGAACGAGAATGCAAATAAATCAGGAAACTCTGCAACGGGCTATCGCCTGGACACTGATCGCATCACAAAGATGAAAGGTTGCTTGGCGTCTCGACAGACAGCTGCTATCTGGAATAATATTACCCCGCACCCCTCGTCATTATTTAGATACTTTATGTGCGCGCTTGCGATACAAGATGCCATGAGAGTCTTCCTCATTTGAATTTTGGAATTCATCGCGAGTATTTGGGACACACAGGCACGCGATAATGGACGCAATAATATCGCAAAACATCTTCACTCCCGTGACCGTCTCACCACTCCAGGGGTGGTAAGGAGGTGTCGAAATGGAGATATTTTTTCGGTTTTTTACTGTTATCAACCGATTCGTGGGGATAAATTGAAATTTTTTATGACAAGTCACTTTGGTTTAAATGGGACAAATGAACTGCACAACAAGAAGTCCCGTTATAGTGGCTGTAAATGCGACCATAATGCGGTCCAATAAGAATGCATGAGAGTTTGAGGATCCCTTATGAACTATATTAAGTTGTTTAACGGTTTTGTTGATTCCTTATCGATTTGTTGGACACAAAGACCAATTAGTAAGCGCGTGGGTTTAAGGAACAACACTGGCAAGCCTTCGGTGACACATTTTGAACACTTGAACTCAAGGAAAAAATGTCTTTTGTCCTCAAAGGGGGCAATCTCTGGCTGTTGGACTTTTCCGCAACTATAGGGACCTCGTTTTGTGTGTCCTTCTTCAAGTTTTGTGAAAGCTTTTAGAGAGTAAGACCAATGGTCTCGCCATGAGTGGTGGCGACGCATAAGCCGATAGGTCAACGTTTAACGTAAAAGCTGATTCCACTGCTTGATGCCTTAGGTCTTTCACAGAGTTGGACCGCATGCCAACATGGGCAGCAAAGTCAAGGAAGTCTTCTAATTCATTCAAGCCACGTTTGGATTAAAATTACGGATGAGAGTACACAACCTTGTGGGACTCCATCCATCCTGAAGGTGCTGAGAATGACAGGAAATGAGTTATCAAGCTTAAGATTGCTCTTTAAATATCCACAGCCATTCCATGTTCCATTCGCACTAGACTGGTGTGGGAAGGCTTGAGTAAGGTTTACAACATTAACAGTCTCAGGAGGCAGAGAACGGAAGGAAACTCGACGACTGTGTCCGATAGATAGTTTAGCTCTTGGCAATCCAGGCTCTATCCAAAATCAGTTCTGGAGGCCCGCTTTGAGTAAGATTTACAACCTCAGAAGAGTACAAATAAAGACTAGAAGCTCTACAACTGTGTCCTATAGTTCTTTGCAGCTTGGGATGAACTCCGGGCACTTAAACACGATCTTAGCATTAGGCTTAGGCAAACCATTGCTGCTTGACTAGTCAAACCTCTATCAAGCCTCTATCGGAACGTCAAAGCTCTCATGGGAGTAGTTAAGGGCCACTTTGGCGTAGATTCAACGTCAAGTAGATGGAAAAGGGAAGGCTGACGCACTGGCTAGTAGGGAACAGCCCTTAGAAGTACACTCTCAGAAATAGTCATCATTCCACGGAGAGTTGTTCCACAAGATGTCAGTCTTACAAGAGAAGTTTTAAGTAAGACTTCGTAGCGCTGGAATTATTTTACGAACTTCCCTTTCAAAAGTTGTACGCTGTCGTTTGGTTAGGTAAGTGCAGAGCGACAGAAGTCGTTACTCATAAAGACTTTGAGTCCGTTGTGCTGTCCTGACAACTTGGAAAGAGAAATCGCAGAGTTAGAACCATCCAAATGGAGATAAGAACCCCAGAAGGTCCTACATCTCAGTCTAATGTAAGACTATCAAGAGTCTTCATTGGCTTCATCGTCCCTGAAGCTTCTGCAAAAGTCGTTGTAAAGTACTCTGAGTTGCTCCACATTAATACCAATGGCATAGGACCCAGGAAGGACGCCAGAAACTTGTTGTGAGTCTCTACTACTGAGGAAAGGCCTTCTCCTTATCACGAACTGGCCAAAAACAAATCTTTCTGTGACATTGAACCCTCAAAGCTCGACTTAAAGTTCCTTATAAGTCGTCGACAAGGCCTCCATTAGATTATATTCAATCTTTCCAATGGCTTAGGCCACCTTAGGACTCAGAGCTCGACTTTGAGTTCCTTATTAGTCGTCTATTAGGCCTCCATTAGGTTCTGTTCTATCTTTCCAACGGCTTAGGCCACCTTAGGACTCAGAGCTCGACTTTGAGTTCCTCATTCGTTGTCGACAAGGCCCCCGTTAGGATATATTCCATCATTCCTTCGGCTTAGCTCGACCTTGAGTTCCTTTTTAGTCATCGACAAGTCCTCCATTAGGTTATATTCCATCTTTCCAACGGCTTAGGCCATCCTAGGACTCATAGCTCGACCTAAAGTTCCTTATTAGTCGCCGACAAGGCTTAGGTCACCTTAGGACTACATCCCGGTCTTTCACAACCAAGTTGGACAGAAATTGAAAGTCTCATACCCCCCCCCGCTCCCCCTCTTGTTAATTAGCTCCACGAAACAAAATTCCTAAAAGTGAAAGTCCCATCAGTCTTCTTGTTCACGTCTCTCAATCACAAGCCAAAAACGAACTTCCAAACCAGTAGCTCATTATGGACGTTTCCTCCTCCATCTTCTCATTCTAACACCGCATCTGTCAATCGGAGGAACCCTCATCCAACTGACTAATGACCAAAATTGACCCGGCCAATTACGGGTAACTAAATTCATCGGCCAAAACAAATGTTCCGCTCATTTATCCAACCTGACAGGAGGCAAATTACACCCAAACGAACGGGCACACATGACCCCGACTTCTCCGAGGGCCATCCCTGTCCGTCCGTGTGTGCAAATTTGAATATTACCTGCGCTCGCGGGAATTTATTGGAAAGGCCTAGCCATAGCCACACGCAGGAAAAGATGTTAAGTTTCCCGGACTTTTAATTACACACGACATGTCTCTAACACGTCCATGCGAACGTGTACGCATTCACTCAACTAAACATTTGGGTGGGAGCAGCACCGATTGTTAGATGGAAAGAGCCTCTCGGGCCAGACAGACAGACACTAGACAGCGTGATAGATAGACACCGAGAGGCAGGCCCCGGTAGTCGCATCGGTCACATGCAAATCAAGCGAGAGCACCACCTGTAGCAACGCGCGTCAAGATAGATAACCTGTCTACCTACATTGCACAGCGATCCGTAGTCATTATGCGCCGCGCAAGACGCTACGCGGGGTGTGCCTATTCCCAAATTGGAATCAGAGAATCACTTAGCGTATCCGAGTATCGCATCTTTTGTGAGCCTACTTTGTGCGCAGCGCGGATTCGATAAAATTTATTGCCGTGCCATTTGTTCGCAAGTTGCGCCGGGCTTAATTGCGAACCACATAATGAAGGATGGATGAATGGATGGATGGATGGATGGATGAGTGCATGCTTCTGCTGCCACTGCTGTGCGCCTTCACGATGCTCATACAACAACAAATGACTGATGGAGTCATAAATGGAAGCGTTCTGTTTGTGATGGTGGTGGTGGTGGTGGTGGTTCTCCTCCGCCGCCTTCAACTTAATCTTGGAACGACGGCTTTCGCCTCCGGGAGAATGTTTGGATTTAATTGGTTTGCCATTGCCACAGCAGTATGGAAGAGAGAAACTCTCGCGCGAGCAGAAATCAATCTGCAATATGTCCTTCTCCAGGCCTTTGTCAGTTATGCGGGCTTAGTACACACGAAACTGGGGGAATCATCATCGGCAAAAAGGGTTTCACCATAATTGTTGCTTAAGTGTAAAGACTCTTGAAATTGAGTGCACTTGTGAGGAGGGCTACAGTGTGTTGGACAGGGAATGCAAAGGAATTGTAGAGAGACCACTGGTTCCTTCTTTTTTGGAAACTTGTGACTGAACTTTGGCGAGTGATAGGTTTCGTTCTGCGTCATGCTTCCTGGCACATGGTCTACTTACTTACTTATCAGGCCAGCGACCCTGGCTTTCCATCCTTTACGGTCCCGGGCACGCTGCTCCCAGTTTACTAGACCAAGGTGTCTGGCGTCCACGATTGCCTGATCTTAAAACCGGAGGTTCGGTCTTCCTCTTCTTCGTGAACCAGGTGGCTGAGATTCAAAGATCCTCTTAGCTCTCACATGGTCTACAAGCATTCAAAACCAATGCGAGTCTAAACCCCCTCTTAACTCCCTTCGGTGGTCTTATTTCCCCTCGTGTTGCTGTATAGGTACTTAAATTGAAACCGTCTTTCGAAGCCTTGACTTAGAATTGTTCCAACTTTCCAATGCAGCCATAGAGCGGCATAGGTTCACTTTTGTTCGTCGGCCTTTTCGGAGTTGTCCCCAACTGTTTCAAGGTATTTTTTGGCGAACGACAGTCATAAGGCTCGACAGTCCAACGAAACAGTTGTAATTTGGTTGTAAGCCTTGAAAGCATATTGAACGCAGCCTTTGCCTTCCAAGTTCTGCTAAGCTCGATATCACCGATAGGCTTGACCATTGTCAACTTTCACGACCTGCTCTCGGTATACCTTGAAAGACTGAGGGACTTTCAGTTCGCCTTGTTGATCTTCAGTCTTTCCCAAGCTTCAAGATCTAGGTTAGGAGCAACTTTGAAGTTCCTCGGCCTTTTTCCGTCTAAACTGGAGGGGAGAAATACGGAAGTCTGTCAAGCTCAGCTTTATTTATTCTTTTTGAAGCCCCCCACGTTGTACCATACTAAGCAATTGGCACCCACATATGTAGTTATCCTAAGTGGATCCTCAACTTCTGTATGAAGGCAGTGTCTTCTCGATATGTTACGTCAATCGATGCATCAGGTCTCATAGGTTCAAACGGCTTTATCGTTGTGGTCTTGCAATATTTCAAAATCCCTCGTGTAGACATATTTAGGCCGTTTAGACAAAGGCCCTTTAGAGGGCAAGAAATTCCAAAATTCTTCCCTTTGACAGCCTTAAGAGATCCCGGACTTATTTGCAGTACAAGCAGTCCCGCTTTACTATACTCTTAATGGATATATGAACTGCTGAAGGCCGGAACTTTCAACACTATCTTGGAGGATCCAAACTCCAACCCCAGCTTGAGTCAAGACGTAAAGGTTGACAGCGGCAGTTTCTCCAGATTTGTCATGCGTAATGATCAGAGCCTCAAAGAACTGTCATCTTTGTAACCCTGATTACCCCCTACACTGGGGAACACAATCGATCCTTTGAGATCCGAGCGAGGCTGTACATAAATGCAGTCACCCCTATAACCTAACCTAAGGCGACAAGGACCAGATGATTTGACGACGATGTGATCAACTGCTGTTTCCTAGCCTTCTTAGAGATTTTGAGGAGATCATGCTGTGAACTAGGCGTCTTAAAAGGAGTGTTCCTTCAGACTTTTTCGCTAACTCAAGTCTACCTTTCGTGGAAGCCTGTGGCTTCTTTTTTGAAGACTCTGTATAGAACTAGGGTCTCTTGTAAGCTGTTCCTCTTAAAGCGTGGTTTGAGCCTTAGGCTCTCCAGCTGCACAAGTATTCTTGTCGACAATGATTGTTGCGTCATCCCATTCAACTGAGCTCACTGTGTCAAAGTCTGCGTCTATAAGGATGGCGTTTCCTCCTGTTGGGAACCTCATTTGCAATTCTTAGGTTAGGTAGCTGCTGCCGCTTAAGCAGGAACACACTTAGACTTGCGATGCTTACCTTTTCTACCTTTCGTGAGTAACGTCATGTCTGTTGGGCTAAGTACATGAGCAAACATCAGACCCCTTAACCTTGATCCGAAGCTTTCACGAATCCATCCGGCGACCGGATTGCGAAGACTATATCAGGCATTGCACTCGTCACAGTAGGTTCTAGGTTTGGCCTATCTACAACAAAACCAGGGCCAATGAGCTCCTAAGCAGGATTAGCCAGACTCCTAACGATCAGAATTGACTCCTGGCCGCTGGAGAGAGACACTCCCTCAACTTTAAGGCTGAAAACTAAATGGAAATTCTTGTTGAAATCCTTTAAGGAAGTTGTGACAGCCAGGGAGCCCTTCCTTGACAACCAAAGAGGTCTGAGCCACTATAACCTGCACCTCAACAACTGATGTGGTATCAAAGCGTTGCACTACCAGTGCTTCTTAGGCTCCTTTGAACCAAGACCTCTACCTCGGTAGGTAGGTAGGTTGATAGATGCTACAGACAAGTGTCATCGGCTCCCCCTTTCAGAGGTTTGTCGGGGCTATCGTCATAGAGCATCTATATGGAGTACCCTGACCTCCATAGTCACTAAGTCATCGAAGCTGCGTCATTTTTGTAAAACATGTTCAAGTCTTAGGACCCTAATTCCACGTAGTTTTTATGAATCCATGGTTCTTGGCTTGAGGCCCGGTAAGGCAGTTTGATCTGAAGAACTTTCATCGGTTGATACGATCATGTTACTCACAAATGTAGTAACTTTCGTGACTTCCGTAGATCGGGCCCATTTAAGAAGCTTGAGAGTAGCCTTTCATGCTTCAAATTTAGGCCTTACGGGCCTGAAAATGAACGACTTCCATCGATTTATCCTCCTTCACTACATTTAGTCTTTATAATCCCCGCCCTTCCACTTAACCCTCCCAATGGACGGAGCGAAAGAGCCAGCTAACCTCGCTAAGACCTCTTTGATCCTTTTACTGTATTCAGAGGAAGACCTACTGCCCTATTGAGCTTCCCAAAACCTACCACAGCTAGCTGGAGTACCCGTCGAATAATCTCATCAGCTTAGGGAAGGCTTTAAGGGGGAACTTCCTCTCCGACATGCAAATATCTGCCGCAGAATCTTTAACTGTCGCAGACAGCTTACTTATACTCATCTAAGCGACAGTTTCCATGGGAAGAATCTTGGTTCTATACCTGGTGCAATCCAACTCCAACTCGCATGACCTTCTCAGCCCAAGCTAGGAAGTCTCGTAACTAAGTTCGTTTTGTAATCATTCCGGGTGAAACCAAGGAAAAGCATTTCGTGTCCTATCCATAAAATCGCGCTTACAATCGGTTTCAATGAGCTTCTTCCTAGCTGGACCACTAATTTTCCATGAATCACAGCGAAATGGCCTACTCTGCACCTATGGCGAGAACACTTTCTAAAATTTTCGCCGCGAAATATGCAAATTAACTGAAATTCGCCACACAAATCAAAATATGATTAAAATATTATTTTCCGTAGAAAATCGCCGCGCAATTACCCACCGAAGACTTCAAAAGCCCAACTCCGCTCTAAAAACGTCCATCGGACGTTAATCAAGCGTTACGTTGGCGATAGACATTGCCAGCTCTCGTCAACTGTCAAAAGTGTAGACTCGTTAGCTGGCGGATTAAATTGTCAAAAAATTACGAATTTGACGTTTTAATACAGGACGCGCAGACTTGCAGATCAATTTGTCGCACGCACACTCTCCGCGACGTGTGATCGTAATCGCGCATGCGCCCGCGCAAATCGTGTGAAGCGGTTAAATTACATTTCAAGCTCGTTGACTGCCACTCCAGCTGGCGCACAGTACATGGAGACGCGACGCGCCATTTGAGTAATTGCGCGTCTTAGGACTAATCAGAGCGTGGCGCGTCTTTGCTTTGTCCCGTCTGATGGTGTGTAATGTACACCACGTGCGTTTGCCAACACGTTTCTGCTTCCTTCTCTGTTGAATGCACGCCTGCGTTGTCGTCATACGAGAAGAACTCTTACCAGGCGCACACTGCCCTGGCCAGAGAAAGTGAATGCCGGTGGTTGGTGTGCCCATGCCCATGTGACACATCCGGACCGAGACATTGGAACAATTACCATTCATAAATAATAACAGTAATAATGTGCGCTTCGACGACAGAGCTGGGACTGCCATATGCGCTTGTGTTGGGTTTCGGGAGTCATCCACCTTCAATTGTGTCTCGAGAATGTCAATGCGGAGTGCGGACTCTGCTCTGGGATGGCTGCTCGATTGTTTTTTTTTTTTTTTTGCATTCGCATCTGGTTACGGCCAGAGTCGGTGGCGTGAAAATGAAAGGCCACATTGTGGACTCGACCGTGGATGGTGTGGTGGCTTCTGGAGCACCTCGAGGGGTCATAAATTTGTGACATCCTAATGCGGGATGTGCGAGTGTGTGCTTCCTTTTCGAAAGTGAGCGTGATTTAGTGAGGACCTTGAGATAACAAGGCTGACTGTGGAGCTGGAGGAGAGAACCGCTAATGGAAACATTTGTTTTCACTTGGGATTAATGTCGAGCTGGGTGTACGTATGTGCATGGCATGGTGTCCATTAGCATGGATGGACGTGGTTTGGGTTGTTTTTCTTTCAACAGATGGTTGAGTAATTAGGTCTTTGGTTGCTGTGTGGACTTGTCTTGAAGCGACAGTGATGACGAACTCTAATGGGAAGGCTTTCTGGCGTCACTTGTAACCCATTCTGGGGATGAGGTGGGGAATTACAGGACGACCGTGAGTTTGATTTAACCTTGAACAGCGGAAGGGAGACCTTAAAACAAATTCCAGTTCTCATTTGGAACTGTTGAGGTACCACAAGGAAACCATCTCGGTTCCATACTGTTTCAGAGGATTTTGTTTAAGGATTTCTATATCCTTAGGGCTTCTTTGACTCCGAATTGTAGGCTATGGGATAAAGAGGCATTTTTGTAACCCCTGTCATCTGTTAGCACTTAGGCTACAAACGTCATGGAGGGTTCAGGGTTCCAATTCAAATCGTCCGCCTATGACAGCATTGATAGAGACGAGCTACATATACAAAGCCGTGTCTAGTTTTGCCATGAAGGGCCACCCAACATCGACGAAACGGTCAGAAAGTCACTGTGGACAGCTATAACTTTGAGGTAGTTAGGGTCCTTGTCTGCTTAAACTTCGCTATCACTTCTAACAACGACTTCCTATTTAAGATCAGACGAAGAATGACTCTCTTTTTCCTTGGGCTGAGAAGTCAGCTTTATACTTAGACCTTATCCCGAACTACGAAGGCCTCTATTATCTCAGACCTACGGTATGGAGCTAAAGCATGGACCCCATCAAAAGCGGATCTTTGGTCGTTTCCAACGAAAAATTCTTCGTAGATATTCAGTCGGATTTGCGTTGGGGAGGAGCTTCAACGACGAACTATATGACAGGGACATCGACCTTGTCAAAAAGCCGCCTGTTGGAAGTTTGAAAAATCTAAAACAAAGCTCTGATCTGCACAGTCCTTGAGTGTAAACCGAAGGAATGACGTTGTAGGGAAAGATCTTAGCTTATGTGTTGGGCATCTGTTAAAAAGGAAAAAGACTGCTTTCACGAGAAAAGTATCCTAAGATCCCCACCTCTGCCAACGTCAACCCACTAATCTAACCTAACTTAGGTGTCGGTCACAAGTTATAGAAGACCTCGCTCAACTGGAACCAGTTAGCTCAGGACCGAGTTATCGAGTTTTCCTTTCTAACAATCGTCTCGCTTTCCCTCTTGATTACCCGTAACTTGTCGTGAAGCCTGAAGATTCTGACGGACTCACCAGAAAATCAGTCTCCGTAGAAGCCGTCTAGAAAATTATAAAATTTCCTTCACAGATGTGTTCGTTGTTGTTGGCCCATTAGAGGTTCTTCCATTACCACCTCTCCTTCTTAAAAAAAATCGGACACAGTCCTGAAGCTTCCTTGTACACCTGAGCTCCAAATATGTGTCTAAGTGGCTTATAGTCCTTTCAGCTGATTATATCAACAAGATCATCATCAGCTCAATTTAAAGGCTTAGATTCCCAACCTTTCAACTATTCAAGCTTCTAATAAGGAAAAGATTGGGCTTATCAACGCAACCAAGTTTATCTAGGCTTACACTATACCTTAAGGGCACGCAAGATGGACTTAATTATGAAAGTACTCATAAAATCTGTACTGGACTACCTCAAGGCTGTGTCCGTCCACCAATATTGTTCCAATTATTGTAAGTAGGAAAGTTGTTGGCAGGAAATGGAGTCTCTAGCTAAAGATCGTCCTAAAGCCCTGGTAAGTCTTATTCTACCATACGAGGTGCTAAGTAAAACCAGAAAACACTCGTCAGATTGGAAAGAATGGTCGGTACCAGCTTATCAGGGGTCCTTCGGTTATGTCCCGCAGAAACCATCTACCAGACTTACAGTTCTGACATCCATAACCGACTATGTCATCCCCAAACTGAGCTTCAGGAATGATATTCCTGTTCAGCTTCCTACCACAGAAGTGAACTCAGTTCTACATAACCACACCTATTAACGTTGATAAGACCAAGACTGTGGATTCGGTGGAGGTGTTTACTCACGCACTAGAGATATCCAAATCCTTCCTTCGCCCGACAAGGGTATTCCACGCGTTAAGCACTTGTAGTTCGAGACGCACTCCGGTCGATAAATACGAATCGCGATCTACATGGACAACTAGGACACTATCGAAGCTCTAAGCTTGTGGATCACAACATCTAAGCTGGGAGAAGGGTCTAAAACAGAACTTGTTTGACCAAGTCCTCAGTTTCATGTTATCCTGATGTCGGTTCCAGGCCTTGGGAAGATTGAAGGCATGAGAGTAAAGTCAGTTTTGAAAAGCCTAGACTACAAAGGAACCTAACTATGCTGCTAGCAATCTCCTGATCTTCTTAGCACCGTCGACAAAGCTCCAAGCTTCTTGAGTTTGTGATTGAGTGAACATTGTGCAGAGTAGAAGCTGGGAAGCCCGTAGAAGCCCGCTTTAACTATTCGATTGCTAAAACTTGAAATAAAAGGTGTTCGGCTGTCAAAAAACATGTTTACGAAGGTTGCACTGATTGCATTCTCTGGCACGTTCAAAGACGTGCCACAGGCAGCGGAAATACTACGTGTTCTTTTCAAATTTCTAGGTGGTGGTGGCTCTTAAGGTGGCGCACACGAGTAAAAGGGGACTTCTACCAACTTGGAGTGCGTAACTGGGGACGGTTCGCAAAGTATTAGGCTAGAGAAACTTTTTGGTTGAAGCCCAGGTTCTGGAGATAGTTCGCAAAGTACCAGGCTAGAGGGACTTGTTGGTTGAAGCCCAGGTTTACTCCGAACTCTAGCGCCTCCTAAGTGATGCTGAGGACATTTCGATGGGCTTACAGTCATTGCTTAGCTTGGCTTGGTTGAAAAATTCCCTAGCTTTTGATGTGAGACCGATGAGCTCTCATTGGTCATTCTTTGAGCATGGAGCTAAACCTTCATGGGCTTTAAGAGTTTGAGCTCAGCTCAGGAGCGATCCCATTGAGTTTTAAGGCGGATTCTATGGTGGACAACAGGGTTCAATGTTGTGTGAGAGACTTCAATGGAAGTGAGTCTTCTGTAGACGCATGCAAATTTTTATTTTTTCTTTCACGAAACTTGGACTGAGTCCTCATTTAAAGACTTACAACTCCGACATATGATTGCTCACATGCAGACAAGAGTCAACACACTATATTTCACCAAAAGGCTAGTCCTCCAATCTTCAAAAATTCCATTCAGAAGCTCAACATACGCCCACAGACAACTTTTCCCATCTCAGAGGGTTGAAGTATTCTTCAGATGGCTACCGCGGCGCACCTTATCCCATTCATAGACACCAAATCGATTGCACTCGATCCAAATTCAGATTCCAGGAGAAGAGTTGTGTTCACCAAAATGGACTGAGGTACCCCTCCGATCAAACAAAAGGCGAAAGACTCAGTCCAGACGACTCTCGAGTTTCATTTGCGTTTTTTTCTTCTTTTTTTCGCAATTCGTTTGCAAAAGACATTGCTTCTGCTTTCACCTTATTGAAATGAATTTCTTGAAGATGAAGATGAAGAAGCTCTGGCTGCTTGGAACGCCATATCCATCAATTTGTCTCGCCATATTCTCGAAGAAGTGCAAACACATCTAGATAACGCAAGTTATTTTGAAAATTTATGACTTTTTAAAGATTACATACGACCAACACGACGACGGCGAGTCGCAGTGAGGCAAGACGACTGTAGACCTGAGGGTTCGAGACTACGCCAGACTTCAATCTGCTTAAGTATTGTAAACAATGGATACAGTGTGTGGGACAAGGGAAGAAATTTCGGAAACGGAGTGGAACTAAGAAATGCTGAGTTCTGAACTAAGTGGAGATTGTGTGAACTCTACACAAGGCAGGGATACCTTGCAGAGGTTTGACAAGAAAGCGTTCAAGAATCTCCAAGAAGCAAGTAAAGACCCCTCCTTTCACTCCTCAGAAGCAGATGCCACAAGCTGTTTAGGGTGTCAATTTAGGAGGAACCTGAGCCTGGTTGTTCAATCTCTAAATTGGAATCTAGGTGATCTTTAGTGCGATGGATCGAAAGACAAACAACCAACTACCATAGACCCTTCTTCTTTGTATTCTATGTCAGACTGTATCTTCCACGCTAGAGGGATGCAATGGATCCTTGGAAATATCAGTGAAGGCTGCATCGTATAGAATGCAGTCACCCCTTCAACCTACCTCCCTATGAAGCAACTCTGTGCTTCTTGGAAGCCTCCGAATTCGAGAATTTGTTCCGTTGGAAGACTCATTTAAGTTTGAGACACGTTGGTGTCTAAATGGATCAGCATCGCTGCGAAAAGCTAGTTCTCATCCGAGATAAGACGAAACCTTTTAACCCCTAGACAGGGTTTGGAGCAACGTCCATCAATGCTGCAGATGGTCCTTCGAAGCTTCTCCTGTTTACTGCTGTACTTCATTCCAGGGTTTGAGTTCAGACTTCTCTCCGCTTGAGGCTGCCGAAATCCAAAATAATGCTCTTCGACCAGTCTCCAGCTGTATCTCCTAGCCTTTTGTAGACATATTTACCTTTGCTCCTCCGGATACAAAAAATATTCACAGCGTTTCAGTAGTCATCCGCATTGAACTGCATAGAGCTGCTGATCATTTCATTTCCCTGGGTCATCTTCTTGATGGCTGTCGAGCTCTCTCCCGCAATAGAAGGCTACACTAAAGAGAATTCTACTTGAACGACCTGAGCCAAATGTCAGAAACATCCTTCGCTTCATCAGAAGCTCTAATGGAGATCTCTTCAGATCCATGTGGAATCACAATGAATCTCCGTGCCAATTTCAAACGTCAGAAGGACAATTATGTTATGAGGCATGAGTCATGGCGTACCAAATCGTCATCAAGAAGCTTAAGGCATCAAAATGCCCTAAATCACTATAGAAGAAGGTTCGGAGCCCAAAAATAGTCTTCCATCCTGTTGCGCTTATGACTGCAACTAAACCTAATGAAATGCTTAGAGGAACAGTCCCTATCCTTTAAACCAACGGGAGAACCCTTTATGAATTGTTGCCTTGGTGCTAAATCCGATAGATGGCGTTCCATGATATGAAGATGGTCGGTGTCGAAGATGTTAAATTATGAACAATGCTCCCCAAACAGCTATTTTCTTGCGCCGACTTATGACACATTTGGCTGAGCTTCATCATGCACATAAGGTATCGTCTTCCTTTACTCATTACAGTGCCTAATGGCGTCTCTGGCTGTGAACAATTACTAACAGAAAAGAATTGAAGCTTCTGTTGTCCCCATTGGCTGAGATAGACATCTAAGAAGTCTGCAACGAGCAGCCCTCAGAAGGATGACGTCCCATGAGTCAAAAGTATCACCACGATCAATTTTTTACGGCGTTCGTAAGCCTTGAAAGACCGACGTAAAGACAACCAGCTACGGATGTGGATGATTCTATAGTTGATGACGATTTTGCGACAGTTAGCACTCAATTTCTTGGATTTGGAGGTCTTCAGATCAACAAACATGCTCCGGTAATCTAGGAAACTTCCAAACGTACTTTCTGAGCAGCCAATTGCAAAAAAAAAGCCCCAAGACCTTCGTCAACCCTTAATCTCTAAACAAGCACAATGACATCGGCATCAAATGCAGAAGACCAATGGCAATACTGACAGCACTACAACGAAGCCCCTAGTGATAAAGGGTCCCATCAGTCACATGCAAGAGGTCTACAAAGCAGCTCTGCGAAGAAAGATCACAGCTGCATGGGAGATCTACGAGCAAAAGAGAAGGAAGCAGCACCAACTTCTTGAAAAGAAGAAAAGAAAGCGTGCTTTCGAGTCGACAGATAGGTGTTACATGTCAAGGCTCCAAGACCCAAACAGATAAAAGCCGAGACGAACAGGAAAACCTCGACGTAGATCCGTAAATATTTGGACTGCGGCATACCCTAGAGCAAACCCAAGAAGTCCAAGTCAATAGCAACCATCCCTAGATTTTAAAATCGCCTAAGAAAACACGTATAGAGAGGAGCTATACGGGACCATGTCTGGTTTAGGTATTCCTGCCAAATTTATCCGTAAGATGACGATGAAGGATGCATGCTGCTCTATCAATGTTGGCAAACATCTTACCAGGTAACCATGACAAGTATAGAATTGGCACGACTCATTATCGGAACTTTCCTGGATCGAGGTTTGATTTAAGACGCCGCCCCACTCAGATCTTCATGGATCCATTGTGGTTCTGGACCTTGGCATTGAAACCTGACTCCTCGATCTAGGTTGAATGCATTTACAGACCAGGACGAAGGAAACAAAATAAAGACTCAGGAGCATTCCTCAAAAGCTTATGGATTGTGGTCTTCTTGAAACTAGGGCGTGGTTAAACGCAAACAATGGAATCTATTTAGACAAACTTGCTTGCTACTGCCTGATCGATAGAACTTCCGAAGCTTCGGAAGAGAAATATTGATAGTCAAGCCGGGATCAAAGCCGAATAGTCGCATCGAAGCTACAAATAGAGGCTCTTTCGAACCCAAGAGAATGACTTGTTATCAAAAGCCACAGCAAGAGAGACCTTTTTACACTGTTGTGCTTAAAAAGACGCTCCGATTAAGGATCGCGATTTGTCATTAGCCGCATCGATAGTTTGAAGATGCAGAGCTAGAGTTTCGTTGGTAAAGCCATCGTCAGAGTGTTTAAGAAGACTCACATTGTTGCAATCTTCTCTAGAAAGGTTTCAGAAAAGGGTTTTCCAGCTTTTCCACCTCGATTCCCTTGTGGCTTCGTTATAGATTTTGATGAACCTCCTCAAGCAATCGCAGGCGCTAGAAGTCTTCATCTAGTAAACTGAAAGCAGCATTCCCGGGACCGTGAAAGATGGGAAGCGGCTTTGACCACAAAGCCTTCAACTTCCGACTTCAGAGACGGTATTTCCTCTCAAGACCCTACCACCACCAGGAAAAGAAAGACCAAAATCTCTTGACAAAAAGTCATAAAACTGCCTTACTCTACCCGTTTTTGCTTCTTCTCATCAACGGGAAGCAATAAGTTCGTTGCCATTGTCAACACATAACCTTAACTATCTCTTCCCTAACACTCTGTTCCCGTAATCGAATCTCATATCGCCTAGTTCGTTCACGTAACTCGGATCGTTTACACTGAAGCTAACAATGTAACCTTCGTGTAAACAAATACCTTTAGGGCGACAAAATTGTGGCACACCTTCTGCCACAGATGACCACGGAAAGGTTTACACTCGACCAAACGCAATCCAAAGATACAAAGATACTTCTTCCTTCTCCACACATGAGTTTCTGAGTTTCCTATACCTCGAGGCATTAACATTCTTCACTGCCATGCCATGCCATGAGACGGTACATGATACCAACCTAAGAGGTGCCATATGCGCTATTGTTGGTGTGTCCCTCTCTCTGTAAAGACACAATCAGAGGAAGACGCGCTCCGCTTGAAACCATTAATTCGTTTGGAAATGAATAAATCTGAAATCTGTGATATCCTCGACGAGAACCGTTATTTTAACACACACACACACATCCTTTCAGAGAACACATTCTAAATGTGCCAACGCCAGCGGCGCCACATCTAGCCAAAGTCAAATTACGTAGCCTTTGGGGTGCCTGACCGTGCAATTTGACCCGCGCGTCACCGTTGTGGAATGTCAGATGACACAGAACAACACACGGACACCGGCACGAAGGATGAAGCGCTGGTTGGTCCCATTGATGGTCATTGTGTACTCGTACCGTGCTACGATTTAATTTATGACTTTCGGTTGCGCACACAGAGAGCTCTGGTCGTTGGTTTATTGGACGCGAAGACTGGTCAACAGACACCAACAAGCTTTAAGAAACAATAAAATAGAAGTAATTAAGGACGCTTGAGTGCTGGGTGACTGGTAAACCGAATTAACCTAACAAAACAGCAAGTACAAGGGCCAGCGGTACAGCGGAACATGTCTTGCAAAGTGCCAGTGCCCGAGCCAGTTTTATAGATCATTATCCTTGCTACTTACATGGATGTGAGCAAGGAGATTGCTTTATGGCCCGCTGTTCCTTTTTTGTTTTTTTTTTTTTTTTGCGAACGAGATTAAGAAGTCTTTTCTGCTTGTTCGGTGCGTTCGTGTTCGTTCGGATACGGAGGAGGGCAATGGCCATGCGGAATGATGTGAGATTAAGGTAATTTTGAGGTTATTAGGGAGAAGACGGTACAGGGCATGGGAGTAAGGGAATAATGACGCAGGAAATTCGCAACAATCGCTGATGGCTTGATTGGACGGGGAAATTGTTGAGAGAAATGAGTGGTTTTTTGGGGTTTTAATTGGGCAGGGCGTGGGATAAGATCAAATGTTTAAGTCTTCATCCATCCAGAGGGCAGAGAGAGGGCTTTTTAATGCTTTAAGTCGAGAAATACTAGGAATTGTGATCAAGAAAGCAGATAAAGGCTTCTGGAAGGCGTTCTGTTACCTTTTCTGTTCAAAAGCATCGATGACACGTCTTCTCTATAGGCTGCCTCTTCGAAGGGGCATCTCTTTCTATCCAGCTGTCTAAGAGTGAAAGTCCAACGACTGAAGCAGCTGGGTTATGTAGAGCGGATAGACACTAAGGGCCTGGTCTGAAAAATCTTCGAATCCGCCCGCGAGGGACAGCGCAGTAGAGGAAGACCGCAATTCAGGTGGCGCACACAAGTGGAAGGAGACTAGCTAAAGATCGAGCTGGCTGGATACCCTTGCTGGTTGAGGTCCAAGTCCACCCCTTAAGTAAGTAAGTGTCCAAAGAAGCTGAAGGAGAAGTCATCATCGGAAGAAAAGTTGGTTCGTCCAAACAGCTTGAGTCTAAAGCCTACTGAGGGAATTCTAAGCAAGATGCAAGGCTTATCACCGAAAAGAGTCTCGTTGCTCAATACAGCTCCTGACATAGGCGTCTTCGGTTGTCACTGTATAACAAGCTTTCGTGACCTAACCAGAGGCATCGGTAGCATCTTCTCAGTTCAGTCTTTCCTCTTAAAGGGCAGTTTACCAAGCCGATGAGACAGGCTCACCAGTAGCTCTTCCCTACAGACCTTCATGATGCAGCAGACGTCAGTTTCCTGTCCGCCTAGCTACTCCGATAAGGCAAGACGTAAGGCTTATCACTGAAGAGAGTCTCGTGCCCCAAAATAGCCATGATGAGGAGTCTCCTGACATCAGCGTCTTCTGTTGTCACTGTGGAACAAGCTTTCGTGACCACACCCGAGGCATCGGTAGCATCTTCTCAGTTCAGTCTTTTCTCTTAAATGGTAGCTCACCAAGCCGATGGGGCAGGCTCATCAGTCGCTCTTCCTTACAGACTTTCTTGCTATCGCTAGCATAAGTTCTTGTCCGCCTAGCTACTCCGGTAAGGCTAACTTTTTAGTCGCATGTCCTTCATTTCTTCACCCCTGATCTCGGCCGATTCCTTCTTCAGGATCTTCTTCACTTTCCACTGGAAGTTTGGCGTGAATTTTGGACACAGCACAAGGTCAGAGCAAACCTAGTCTGACTTTTGAAGAAATCTGTAAGGAAGGTGCAGACTGTTTGTCAATGGAACAACCTGCTCCAAGGCTAGACATCTTAGGCATACGCATGCCTATTATTAGAACCAATACCCTTGGGAAGACTTATCAACATCTTTCCGACTTCTCTACCATCCGTTTCCGTCTTCATTTTCTTTTCAATCGTAAACCATAGCGTTGTGCTTCGCTTCGAGTGCTGCTTAAACGGCTTAATGAACCTTGAAACCATTTCTTTCTCTCTCATCATCTCATCATCCGATGCTCCGATTTCCTTATTATTACACACGCGCTCTAGCACTTCCTCTATAGAAAGTCGACATCAAGATCCCAGTCCAGCGTCCAACACGTTCACATAAATCACTACGGCGGCGGCGGTGGAGCAGCAGATGGTAGAAGGAAACCACATCATTCCATCGCTCACCGTTTACAGATCATCATTTCGGGCGCACTAAAACCAAATTGCATTGCCCACCTCCAGTGTGCTCAATCATCATCAGCGGACATGAGCCAGCCATTACGCTAATGAAATTATTCACAAATCGGCACCGAGTGAAGCGTGTAAAGCGACCTTCCCACGGAGCACCAGTCTGCCTCGCCTGTGCGCTAATATTATGATATTAGCAAACTTGTAACGTCGATTAACATAATTCCGGAACGGGACGCATGCAGCACACAGAACCTGCTGCTGCTGTGGCAGAGAACGGATTGAATTACCGCCCGGCTGTGGCTAACTAGTTCAAGTGCGCGACCATAATTATTCAGAAGATGGGGCCGCAACTCATAACCGCATCGACGAATGCGGGACTCCGCAATTGATTTGATTAATAAGCACTTTAATGTGGCCCAACCGCTGGCTGTCGCTGTCGTCGACCATTCTGATCGATCCATTCATCCTAGAGAGACGTCGTCTTAGACGCACATTCACTTGGGACACACCGGTCACAGTTCTATCGGTTTTCGAGTAGTAGTTGGCAAAATGGCCAATGTGTTCGACCATTGAAGCGTGCTAATTGATGCTAGCTGATCGATGACCACCGATCGATACCATAAGCGGACGCTGCTTCAAGGTCCTCTCACTGGCGATGGCGGTGTGCCCTAAGGCACACACACCACCACAAACGCAATTAGATTCCTGTTCTTAGTTCGAGATGTCAGCGTTATTGATTATCAATTACTGGAAACGATGGATGAGACGCCTCTAGATACCGCAGTTGCCAGATGGATGGCTGTAGGACTGTGGTGGACCGGCAGCGGGGGGTAAATGAAATGCACACCGACATGGGTATACGGATCGGTAACATTTAATTTAACATAACACACAGCGGATACGAGAGCAGGACGTGCATTAGGCTGCTTCGAGGGCAACTGGACAAGACAAAAAGGGTTTTGACAAATTGATTGGGTAATGGGAGGCTTGCGTGTGCATGGCTTGAGAGGACGACGATTATGCGATAGTACGAAGGCTTCGTTTTACTTGTTTCTCTAATAATTAAGCTGTTGTCGGTTCGGATGTGCACAGGGACTGATGTCCATATCAGTTGCAACTATGTAAGTTGACATTAGGTGGAACTTTTCTAAACCGGTGCCACTCTGGAGAAGGTATTGAACCTAAAGGACGTCTTGTCAGTGTTGGTGTCTATGGAACGACTTCTACTTCCATCTTACTGCTTTCATTGAGCTCATGTCGTAAGGTTATGGGTTCAGGAGGGGCGATCATACACACCAAGGGACATAACCTAGTCACCACGGATCAACGACTGAGAGTGCATTGAGGCATATGGCAGTGATTTCCAAAGGACCTACAGCCTGTCTATCCCCAGATGCCTGGAAACATTTTTCAGGTGGGCGCCGTTGGCGCCGTGATGACAGCAGGAGACACCGAAGACGCAAGCGACCCGAACAATTATATTTTCATCCGCCTTCTTGAGAGTCTATATTAGAGCGCCGTAGACGGAGGACTAGGATGATGAGAATAAGTCAAATGAAGAGGGATCCCCCATTGATGAGGTTTCAAAGAAAGATACGCCGATGGCTCAGTGACTAGGAGCTTCAGAGAGTTTAGAACTCTGATCACGTAAGCTTTAGCGATGCCTCGTCAGATTCGACCACACTTCTGTGAAGTAACCCCGGCGACTTGTTACAACTCACCAACTTACTTTAGGTAGCGCTACAGCCCTGAGTAGACCCTGGCCTCAACCAACAAGCGTCTCCACCCAGCTCGATCTTTAGCCTCCAGTTTCGCACTCTAAGTTCGTTCAGGTCCCCTTCAACTTCCGTGCGCCGCCTGAATCGCGGTTTAGTCAACTAAGTCAAGTCCTCAGTCCTTAGTCAAGTCCAGACGGACCTTTTGCAGAACATTTAGAAGCAACGGACTTGTGTTGGAATTGAATAGCTACAAAGCCTGCTTCCTTTGACCCTCTTTACAGAATGTGAAGGTTGGATCCTCCTCGGATGGGAAGTACTTCTTAGCACAGAGCTAGACGCTTTGAGTTCAAAATAATTCTTTGGGCGTAGATTTCCATGAGAAAGTCTTCTAGACTGACAGATCCCTTATAGATGGACTCTCCTTAGAGGATGCGTGAGTGGGTACATTTACTACCGTCTTTCAGGCGATACTGAACAGGAAGGTTAGAGGCAGACGCTGTTCTCATAGCAAAGCAAAACTATCAAAGCCTGTTCAAAGTCTAACGCGTTGGTCTTCAGAATCGTGGAGGAGACTACAAGAGGAAGCTGAAGCCAGTCTTTTCACAAAAATATCAAGACGGAGCTGCTATATGCGCGGTTTTGTGACCCCTGCATCAAACAAGAGTAGGACAAGGTTTTTGTTTAAGAAAAACATAATAGGCGTGACTTGGGAACCTTGGTGGATGTCTTCATGGGACTCATTCCCTTAAACAGGGCCAGCCGCTCGCTTAATTGCTTACTGCAAGGCTTTTTTCAACTGCAAGTTTGAGGATAAGGATTTGATTAGCCTCAATCTAACCTTCTCGAAGGAAACAGGCAGATTTGAAGAGCCTCCTTGATCCTAAAACGATAGTTTCTCTTTCCAAAGAACAATGCCGAGATTCTAGAAGGCGGTGCCATCTTCATTACTGATCATGAGTCTAGATTTTTATGAAAGCCTTAACCGAAAGTTAGCATATCTGGTCTTGCAAGCTTTTCGGAGCTCCCAGAATCTCGTTATGACAACTTTCTTACAAAGTTTTCAAGAGTCTTTCATTCTCGAGTAGTAGATGCTTCCCAACCCTAGACTTCTAGCAGAAAATGAAGAAGATCCTCAAGCGAATCGCCGAGGGTCAGGCTACACGCCTGTGGTTTTCTTAAGTGGTCCAAACGACCAAGGAAATCTTCATCGGCGCCTTTGATAGAGTCCATCCTTCAGTACAATCGAGCTGGACTTGGATGATTAGTCTTCTATGTTGGACCTTGCTACTCAGGTGCCATCTCTGGTGAAAGAAACAGCTAATGGCTTCCTCGTTTCATGTCTGACGAGATGTGTGGTCAGGAGTGATCGCAGAGCTCAAGTAAGCAAAGTCCTGTTTCCTTTGACGTTCTGTCCAATTCATCGATGTTGGGTGACACTTCTTGTTGACGCTCCCGCCTTAACACACGCTAAGGCAGAGATAACAGCTCGCTGAGTCCTGTCAATGATGTCAAAGTCGTCGGCGTACGCAAGTAGTTGCACAAGCCTCCGGTGCTGGCTTGGGAGTTTCGGGACGTTCAACTCTAGCACAGTGTCAAGGACGTCACCTTGTCATATACATAGGTTTTGGCAAGATCGTTCCCGATCTTGATGGAGCAGCGAGCATTGGACAGGGCTCTGTATAGCTCATATCTTCAAAGGTTTGGAAGTCGATTGGATTCGACTTATTGGGCTTCCTCCAGGTTGAAGCGAAGTGTGAAAATTTTGTCGATTGAGGACTTTTCTGGCCTTAAACCTCAATAATAGGAGCCAATCACGTTGTTGACGACAGGTTTCAGTCTAGCTCTGAGTGCTCCAGAGAATGAACCCGTTTTAGATGGCTAGGACATGTAGAGCGAATGGACACCCGAAGAGTCTTCAAATCCAACCCAGAAGGACAACGCAGTAGAGGAAGACCTCTCCTAAGGTGACGTTCACAAGTAGAAGAGGATCTTAACCAACTTGGAGTGCATGACTGGAGGCGGTTAGCTAAGAACCGGGCTAACTGGAAAGGGTTGATGGTTGAGGCCCAGGTTTACCCGAATTGTAGCGCTACCTAAGTAAGTCTCAGTTGTCAAGAATGTGTTACACAACGGACATGACTTCGTTTTGAAGCAAGATGGCTGACTTGACATAAAAACGACATCAAATGTCATTCCATCTGACAGCTGTCTTAAGCATTCGATCTTTCGTCGTTTCAAAGACTAAGAATGGAACTTTCACTCTTTTCAGTTGATTTTGTACAATTCAGGATCACGTCTCTGGCTCCATCAGTGACACATCGTCCAACTTCCCAAAAGCGAAACCACATTATTGCCTCAATTACCAGCATGCGTTTGAATGTCTTGGTCTGGAAGTACCACTACTTTGTTGCAATTTACAGCCTTTTGTCGTGTCACAGAACCAATAAGCCATGTGTCCCCCATTTGTTTGCCCTTCAAAACCTATAGAACGTCTTAAATTCCATGTTCGACAACAAACAAACAGCAACAGGGAAGACTCCTGCGAGGACGATACGATCAACGGTTAAAAGTGAACAAGCAACAAACATTAAAAATAACCATAAAGCACTGTAATTTGGACAATCAACCACCTGCGTAATGGATGCAAATCATTTGTTGGGATCGCTGTGCCGCCGCCGCTGTCGCCGCTCATGCCGGAGATGGAGTCAGAAGCTACCCAGCCGCGAAACACCGTTTATAAAACCGTCCGTCCCCGAGGCCCTTGTGTTGCGATTAGAGAATATGTACGTACGAGGAGGGGTATGTAATGATTTTGGTCTTTGGACCGAAACAGCACTCTCGCTGGATGAATCAACAGATGAGGAGCCATAAAGTTGGCCCTAGAGACCATCTGCCCAAAGCACGTGGCTAATGGAGGAGTTCTACTGTGGTCAGGCGTTGGTTTGTTTTCTTTTCGAATTCATGCGCCATGGGACATTTCATATTCTCAGATGCCATCTCCAGCTGTATCTGGTTACAAATGGCCCAGAGTGTCGTGTATGCAAAACCAAGAGTGAGTGTGCATAGTGCAAGCCCATTTGTTGGCTTTTGATGGCTTTTTTTGGAGCAAATTGCATGGAACCTTCGGAAACTAAGGCAATGCGAGGTTCAAATTAAGCAATTATGCTGGCAGGCCCTGTTTGTTCAACAATAAGTACGTGTGCAGGAAAAACGAGGCGTTAAATTTTGAACAAGAATTGGGTAAATTGTAACAAGCTTTTGGGATGATGTCAGTTGAACGGTTACACATCTATTGTAGGAGACTGACCTAAAAATGGTAAAAAAAAAAAAACCAAAACCCTTTTGTCTTGTAGACTACGTAAGTCTGGCTTCTATTTGTTGCACCCATATTTACTTTTTGTACCGTTGTTTAACGATAAGAATTAGGTAACCTTCTGCGGGTCTAAGACATGTCCAATTTAAGACGTCAGAAGTGTACTTTTTTGGAAGCAAATGCTCAAAGTGTGGACTGTCGTGAAAGGTTGTAAAAAAAAGCGTCGAAGACGTGCTTAGGAAGACTCTCGGTCGGTTGATTGATTGGGGATGTGTTCCCTTGAGAAAGTTGACCAGAGATGGGCTTAAGTCCGTAACACTGGTCAGCTCCTCAAGTTTGGTTTGCCTGTCTGTTTCCGGCCAATCCTGATGGCATTTTCGAGAGTTTCCTCCTGGCAGAGAGTTTTGAGGGAGAGCCCTATATTTTCTCCAGTCTTTCCCCATGGATCAGTGACTGCTGTGAGTGTACGCCTATGTTCGTAAGTTTCCTGTCAAATAATTCAGTTGTTCTTGGCGTTTGAAGATATCACTCTCCACCAGTGGAATGGGCATAGATTCCACAAGAGATTCATTAAGACGAAAGCTCTTCCTTGGCAGTTCGTCAGCACTTTTATGGCCTTCAATGTTCCTATGACCTGGATTCATAGCACAGTAATCTAGAGCCGACAACTAAGGCTCGCTTGCCTAAGTTAAGAGCTTTGATGGTAGCTTGGAGCTATTCATAAAGACTGATGGGTTCCTTTTATGGGTTGTCAATGGCCCGACATGCCTCTCGAATACGCTTGCTTAGTCGAGCAGATTGGAGGGTTCACTTACTTACTTAAGGCGGCGTTACAGTTTGGGATGAACCTGGGTCGTAACCAAAAGGCGTCTTCAGCCAGTTCCATCTATAGCTGCCTTCAGCTACGCACGTTAAGTTGGTTGAGGTCGTAGAAGGAACCTACGTCCACCACAAGAGCAGCGGTCTTCCTCTACTGTCGCGGTCTTCGTCCCTGGGGGTGGACTCGAAGATTTTCCGGGCCGGAGGGATTGGATATATTTTGTTCAGGTGAGTAGGGACCCGCGCCGACTCTGAATGGACTCCATCATCGTAGATAGTTGTGGTTATATTGAGATTAAAGGTGAGTTTCAACTTCCATCTATTTTTGAGAGGAAGCCTGACTACATACATCTATTTGAAGCTTAGTTTCAGGAGGATGTCGGCTGCCTATGATTACCAAGACACCAATACCATCTCATGATCTTGTCTTCATCACAATCTTACGGGTGAGTTTGGTCACTGCTGGGACCTTTGCTTTGAAAACCTTGCCATGGTTTAGATGTCTGATAAAATTGGAAAAGCTCATCGTTGTAGAGGGCCTAGAGGTCTATGAATTATGTACCTACTACTACTCCGTTCTGCGATTCATCTTTACTTGGCTATAAGTTGGAAGAAGGTTTTGTTAAATCTATTTAAAGCTTTGTGTATGTAGTCAGTGCTTAGATTGACAAATTTTAAGTCGAAGAGCTTCAACTCAGCGTGTGTTTCCTAGAGCAACTTGCTCATTGTAGATTGTGTCAGAAAGACACCAGAAAAACGTCAGGCATTCGTTTAGGATAGTCAGGGACGTAGCCACAACTCTCCCGACCCGTTGGAGACCAAAAGAATAAGTCATTGGAGATGCTTGGTTAGGAAGTAGCGACCACTTATAAAGAAGACTGTTCCCGAGGATTGTTTGATGCAATTCTGTCCTATCAAATGTCATTGTTCAAGGAAGCTGAAGACGACTTGGTAGAGAGCACAAACCAACTAGTTTTGGAGTTTAGAGTAGAGTCTAAGCATCGTTTACCCGATCCACACGAATGAAGACCTTCTCAACTGCGCCAGCTGCAAAGGCGTCAGTCTTCTCGTACAAGATCTTATCTGACAGCTTTTGTTAACATCTGAAACCCTTCGTCAATAATCCGATTGAAGCCGACTAGTCTAGTTTTAAGCCGAGAAAGTCCAATGTTCAGAAGATTGTGAAGAAAATTCAAGATTTCAAGGCCGCCTATGACAGTATTTATAGAGACGAGCTATACAGAGCATATTCCTGTTTTTCCAGGATGACGCTGATGGAGAGTGTTCACTGCACTATTCAATAATGAGTCGAGTCTAGCGAAGATTTCATTCGAATCCAAACAGAAGGGACAAAGCAGCAGAAAAGGGCCTCACTCTCGGTGGCCCGCGCAAATGGAAGCACGACTAGAGCTACCGACAGAAATGCCCTTAAGAGGCTCATTGATTAAGATCGAGATTCACTACAAACTGCAGCGACACCTAAGAAATTAAGGTAAGCTCCCTGATGTAGCGCTTTGAAATGACACTAACTAGCTCCGCTAAAAGATTCCAGCCTTAGTGAATGGTTCTTTCAAACCATGATTGTTGGGAGGACCAGCTTTGATGGTCGCCTGACTATTAAAAAGAAGACGACGTTGCCGTCTAATCTGCTTGACTGTCAGGTTCTTCCAACGTATTGGTTTATGGAAAAGATTTCTGTCTCGGGAGTCTTGTCTCTGCCTTAGCTTGATCGATGTCATTAATAGAGTCAGCGGTTACGACTTCACCTTTGTCCGGTCGAATTAGACTTCCACCTCTTCGATTGGCTCATTCTCAGGACTCTTCTAGCCTCACTTCAGTGTAATGGAACTAGATTAAGACACGCTGATGGAATTCTCAGCAACAATGGATACCAGCCTTTCTAGAGAGCTTGTGGTTTTGAGATTTGTAAATTTTCTAGCAGCTTGCCACTGCACAAGACTGTCATAGATAAGTATCAGGCTTCAGAATACTCACTAACGCGAGTAGAAAGCTATAGTGGCCTTCTTACCAAGTCCCTAACTCAACATTCGACAACCAGAAGTCCCAGCCATTCAGCATTGTGACGGTCTAAAGCAGGCTAGAGATAATTCAACCCTTGGGTGTAATTTTACAGGCGTTTCCCTTCAAATTAACACCTTTTAGCTACTCTGGTCCTTTGAGCCGAATAGAAACGACTAATCTGATACGAAGGCGTATCAAGTTACCCTTAGTCGCTTCGAGCGAAAAATTCTTCGTAAGGCATTCAGTCTCGTTTGCATTGACGGGCTTTTGAGGAGCAGCTGTATAGCGACAGCGGCTCCAGCTCACAGAGTCTTCGAATCCTACCCGGAAGCGCAAAGCAGTAGAAGAAGACCTCACGCCTAAGGTGGGACGCACTAGTAAAAAGGGACTTTCACCACCTTGGAGTTCGTAACTGAAGCTTAGGAATGGGCTACGGGCTAACTGGAGAGGCTTGTTGGTTGAGGACCAGATTTACCCCAGACTGTAGCACCATCTAAGTGACCAATGAGCCTTGCCACTATGGGTATTGTGCTTCTAGAGCAGACGGCGGGAGTCTTCTTAAGTCAGGCTTAAGATTCGCATCTTTCAGTTGATTTTGGAATGAATTTAAACCTTGGTCCTTTGTTCCGCGTCCATTTTGACATTGCTCAAGCCTTCTATAATCTTGAATGGCTTGAGTTTATGATTAAGCCGGTCGCCTCTGCTTTTCATCTAGCCATGCTCAGATTGCAACTTATCGTATCACGTTCCCTAATCTCTTTCCTTATGCCACCACAGATCCCACCTTTTAGACACAAGGAAAGGCTTTGCTAGGAATATCAGCTGTTCCGTCGGGCCCAGATAAGCATCCTTCCGTTGTGGTCTACTCCTCATGCCTTCCTTCCTAGTTGTCTTCCCTGGACTCCTTTTGTGTTTTCTATGAACGATTCAAGCCGGACCTAGATTTTTCCTCCAAAAGTGTGCTGTCTAGGCTTACTTCTGATATTTCGTGCCTATTTCTGACTGTTAAGGTCGATTCCTTGTCAATTACAACCAAATCACTCACCTTTTGGGTTAAAGTCTCCGCTGTTCCATTTCGTATCTCATGTCCGATCCGTTGGCAATCCTTTTGCCGACGAAGTTCACATTTAATCTAGATCATGACACCAGACTTCGCTTAAAGGATTTCTAAAGATTTCTAGTCACCTAAACCTTTTCTCCACTTGATCTCAGGCACTGTTATGACCGACATCTGCACAAGCTGACACTTACAGCTCCCCACACACCAATCACCGATTGAGAGTGCACATCGTTAACATAAATTCACAAGCAAAATGCGGAATGTCACGGGTGAGCAAAAAGTATTCGATAACCCTGCAGGCGATCATTTGCTTGCGCGCTTGCGCATTGGGAATAGGACAATAGGAAGTATAACCTCAATTCGGTTTTATTTTTTTTTGCTTAGCAAACACTAATTGCAGTAAATTTCTGTGACAGTCCGAGAGCATATGACAGAAACTAGTGCAAATGATTGCCACTAGCATTGAACTTGATCTTGGAGGCGCGTCCATAAAACCACCTGAGCAGCAGACACTAGAAGTTCACATCACCGCACGACACTTAATGCGCACGCGCGCGCAAATTGTAATTTAGTCCACAATCGTCGTAACGAATTCCTTCCGCCCAAACTGGGTTTTCTCTCTCTCTCTCGGGACAGAGTTCCATAAATTCAAGCCACGAAACTAGAACGCCACACGACCTTGTGGACACTTTTTGATTGCGCTTGTGCGTCGAAACAAATTTTGGAATTTGGTACCGAACGCAGATCGACACAAATTGGAGCACGGACACGAGTAGATTCTGCGTCCCATGGCGCACAGCGGGACCAATGGCGACATTATTTAGTGGAATTGGGACTATTTAGAGCAATGGCTGTCCAAATCGACTGGAGACCGATCGCGTCACCATTATCCAGGAAGTTATAAGCCACAATCTTCGTTTTTTTGGACCTGAAATATGAGAATCATTAGCGCATGGGGTGCGTCTGCCAAATGGCACGACCAGCGTTCGACGTTAATGATGTGAACTCAACCAATGCAGACGCACTCTCATGGCGAAATTAATTACCAACCGGACGATCATGGACGGAGCAGCTAACAACTCTGGACTGCGGTTGTTACGCAGCAGGTAGTTGCTGCAGAAGGTATCTCTCTTTCTACGCTAATGTGCGTACTCGGCTAGGAGAGGGAGAGAGGTGTTAAACGATTCCGGTACCATTTGGCCGAGGGAAGGCAAGCCATGCATGACGACCGATTAGTGGGTAATTGCAGCGCAGTTTTAATTAGCGTGGTGTTTAGTTGCGAACAAGACGGTAAATTAGAGGAACATTAAGGCCGTCTAAATGGGCGCGGAATTATTCGAAATAATAATTAATTTAGGCGGAGATACAGTGTCTGGTGTCTGGGGCAAGTTAGCCTTGACCATGGCAAGAGATATTGTTGATGGAAGTCTGTATCTAGTTACAAGACGTTGCTTGCTGAATCTGGAAATAGAGTTTTGAACTGTGAGAGCATTGGTGTAGGCTCTGTAGATAGATGTTGATAGGATTCTGGTTCAGGAACTCGGGAAGACTCGGAAGAGACTCAGCGATGGTATATGAGCTACTTGTGTTTCTGGAAGGACCTTACCAGACCTCTATGGCATCTTGGGATCTCTTGTAGTTTCTTCGGTAACTTTAGTGAAGAGCAGGGTTTTGATGGTCTCTGTTGACCCCCGTCAATTTAAGTGGCATTTAGAGTCTCGCCTTGGTCTCGAAGGGATCTGAGTCTATCCAGTCTTAGAAAAGTTAGAGTTCGTTAGTTTTTTATGTCCACAAATAAACTCCACCCTAAGCTCAACCTCTCTAGCTAGGTGGAGGAGGGAGAAAAACGCGCTTCCACTCAATGGTCCATCGTCGTCACCACTTTCTTGAACATTTTCGAAGAGAAGTTTGAAAGTCACTGTTCTAGTCTCATTATTGAGTTCCGGCTTCCAAACTGTCCTTGAAGGCAGTCGTACTTGAATCTAGCTTGACCTGGAAGCTGATTTCAATCAGCGAAAAGAGTTTTTACGACTACGTCTCCAGGGTTACGGTCAAAATGGATGACGCTGTCTGGAGCAAACTTAGCGGTCCTATCAGTCCTCGGTTTCTCATTGAAATCCGTTTTGACTTTTCAGAAGCTGTTAAGGTCTGGCTGCTGTCTCAATGTTGTCTTTTTGTTCTTTCAAGACGACCTTCTACTGTTGAGTGGAAAACGTAGAGCCTATGAGCTTGAACCATTTGGTCCTTCGAGTCGGAAAAAAATCACTGATCTGAACAAAGTGGCAATGACTGATGCCAAGCTGTTCGGAAACGTTGTCCAGCTAAAGAGAGGTGCTCAGGTGATGGTTGTGTCAGACCAAACGTACAGTTTGACATGTTGTAAGTTCTAGACTTCTGGCGTATAATTGAGCTGTGAGGCCAAAATGACCGCCACATAAGACTTGTTTAGTTGTGTATGACTTGAATCTACACTGCAGCTCCTATACTCCTTGTAGAAGCAACACTGTAACCATTCAACTCAATATGGATCCTCCGAGGGATTTCTATGTTCCAAATCAGTGGTAGTTCTCCATAAAGCCCTTGTCAACGGGACGGATAAGTCCCCTTCATTGCTCTATACCCAAAGAGCCTTTTGGTACATCTTCGACCGCTGATAAGTTTTGAAATGAAAAAAAATCGGGTTGCGGGCGCCACTAAACCCTAAAAGTCTTAACATGAGTTGCAGAAGATAAAGGTGATGTTCGACCTTCCTAATGAAGGTTAGAATGTTCCCTGTGGGCCCATTTTTTAAGTCAGGATATTCCCATAGTAGATTTGCTACCTAAGTCACTTACTCGACCTTCTTTCGTCCTCCTCTAAGCAGAGTCGGCATTCAAATGTCTTAAGACTGTTACTGCGTGTTATCTCAGTAGATAACTTCGTTCGAATCTAGGATTCCTCAAAAGGTTTTGGATCCTAAGTGTCCAAAGAACCTTTTTTGGCTCAGAAGCTATGTCTTAAAAGGCATTGAACCAGCACCCGAACGGAATTTCGAATCTTAAGAGGCTCTTTAGCGCCGTATTACTAGGGCTTCCTATATCGTCAATGAAACAGCTTACAAGAGTTTGAAACCTTATGTTGGCTAGAGCGGGACACTATCGGAGTAGGTAACGGACGGATTTGAGATCCTTAAATGATTCGTTGGGATGCCTGAGATATCGAAAGTCTCGCAGAAGATGTCAACCCATCGTCGTCGGTATAAAAGGCTAGCTTAGCTCTTCTGTCCTGTGGACTACCCCAGTTGTCGACGGTGCAGAGTGAATCTTCAAAAGTAATGTCCAACAACTCCGTTCTATTCGTTGCGACAAAAGTGGACTCAGACCTGACATTTTACCTAGATTTAGGTAGACAGGTACTCCGCAGGACTCACTTAGGCCCAAAATCCATTGTGATGCCAGCCAAAGGCTTTCGTTTTTCGTGCCTAGCTCTGCCTTTAATTAAATGACGTCTGTGCCATCAATGTCTGTTGTTGGCGTCGTTGCTTAGTGCTTAGTGCGTTGTCCAGCTAAGCGAGAGGACACAGATTCGATCCTCAAAACCACCAAAAACGTTTTTCCACGGCACCACCTCTTCGCAGACATGACAAGCCTACAAGACTATAATTTGTCATGAAGAAGCTTCTCAATCCGCCGTTCGGATTCAGCAATAAAATTGAAGGTCCCTTCCATTCATGATTGTGAGGAGCTAAGCCTTGACTCTAAATGAGCTGTCGCGCCAAATATTTATATTTTCTTTTGTGCCATCGTTATAAGGTTTCTTCCCGTCTTATTCTCTCCACTATTCTTCTTCTTCTTAGGTCTTCTATCCCCGGATGGAGCATAGGCCGGCGACAAATTTTTGCCGTCTTTCCCGGTCTGCGGCTAGACTGTTGATAGGTATTTACGTTGTTCTCGCCGTACATTCTGATAATTCCATTTGAAGGAGTGCTTTACGATGTACTACCGTCGTTAAGTCATGGACTACTTGCTTGAAAGGTTTGTGTCTAGGGTAATCCCAAACTTGACAGAACCTAATTCCTGAAAATTGTATAAAACCGGTCTTAGTTGGACTGATGCTTGAACCTTCTTATCTCATCTTCGAGTGATATAAGCTTGTCCACTCTTCAACACCCTCTAGCGGATCACTCCTTCAGCATTTCCTGTCAATCAAACACTTTATGCTTGACATCTCCATTAAATGAAGTGTCCAGTCCAACTTTCATTTCACTGATGACTTCATCTGTGTCTCCCAACAGTCACACACACTTCTCACGCACCATTCTCACAAAAAAAAAAAAAAAACGGGGCTTACAGCCTATTCCCATGAAAGTTCAAAAAAAAAACTCCTTAATCGCCCGCCAATAAACACAAATTACCCGTTAAATTAAATGCCACACGCTCGTTAAAAGCTCAATAAACGAGGAAGTTATCACCTCTGGATGGAACCCCCTCGTAAAATCTCTCAAGTTTCACAAATCCGCATGCGTAATATCTTTTGGAATCCACCACCAGATGCCGACAATAATCCGTAGAACCGTAAAAAAAAAAAAAAAAAAATTCACTTTGTGTATGGATTAAGCTTCGAGCTAGCTGTAAGCCAGTTCCAGGTGTGCCGGCGGCTTTACAATGAGGATTAACTAATTTTTTGTCCCGAAGAAAGCCAACCACACAACGACGACGTGTCGTTACATAAAAGCGCATACGTTCTTCTACCAGATTTATCCCATTAATTCCTTTACCAGGCTCCAAACTGAAGGCCAACGACCCGCTCCCGTCGTCGGTCATTAGGCAAGTGTGACTCTCAAAAGGCAATTAGGCTTCAATTGGACTTGCCTAGACGCCTGCTAATCACTTAATCAGTTTTTATCCATAGAAATTGTGAGTTTTTTTTCCTTCCAAGCTCCCACCAAGGCTTCGAAGGGAGAACTAATTAAGCAAATGCCGTCGTACTCGTAGAAGTCGTCAAAGGCTCTGTTGGAGTCTAGTATTTCATGATTATTATGATATATGTATGGAGTCGGCATTCCATTATCCTTAATGTCATTACATTAGGATTCCGTGCGTCCTAAGTCTGTTTTATGACTTTTTGAAATGTTTTCAGATTTAGCTCTGCGGCTAGGGTTAAGGGACTTGCCATACGTTGGGATTGGTGGTCATTTCGAAATTCCTTGCCTCGGACTTCACTAATTAATTTTACAATCGGGATTTCAATCATCCTTGCGAACGGCAATGTCGTAAACTTCAATGTAATCTTGTGCCAGAGATGACAGGAAGGTATAAAAATTGTTTTTAATTACTTTAGGGACCATTGGAAGTCTTTAAATCCGAAGCTAGTTGTTGGATAACCAGTTTTGTGTGTAAAGGGTGTATTAAGTAGTCGTAGTCCAATCTTAAATCACAAGGCGGCTTGTGGGATGTTTTTTTTTTTATTTTATAACTTCCGCAGTGTCAGCCTTGTAAGTTATGAACTCGTAAAGATGTGGTTTGCGAACGGCACATAGTGATGAGACTCAAGAAAAGCGGAACTGTTTCATATCTCACGTGCGGTTGATCAAGGGTGCTGTCATGACAGACGCCTGAGGCTTCGTTAAACTTTACAAAAGCAAGTCTTATGGCATCCAATGACAGGATGGAACAGAAGGAACAAACATTTTTAAAAAAGACTCCATCAGGTCATCTCCAGTTTTCTCTATCCCTGGTTGGTTAAAGTCCTTTTTCTGGACGTGCCATCTAGGTTAGCTTGAAGTGGCCGCAAGCTGTTGCCAGCACACTTAGACCAGTGATAGGTCCATTGTGAAAGCTGCGGGACTCCAGGTTGGACTCTGTAGGCCACTCCATCCATTCGCTCCACAAGCCCTAACTAGATCGATCAAAACGACAGAGGATATCTTCATCCGCCTTCGATGGAGTCCGTACTTAGACATCATAGGATCTGGGACCATTAGGGCCTTAAATAGGGTTTCCTTAGTTCTTCAGAATAGGGACTTACTTCTTAGTTGCCTAAGTGAGCCTAGTGAGCTTAAAGGAACAGGGATTGGCAAGAGTTGTACTTCCTTTGATTCCTAATGAGATGCCATTGTCAGAAGGTAGACAAAGTCCCTGTTCCTGTCCACTATGACATTCTTCCCGATTCATCAATGCAAGGTGTCCCTTCTTCTTGACAACAAATACTTCGTTTCACCCTCGTTCACTGTCAAACCTATTTTGGCCTTAAAGGTTCTCAATAGTGTCAAGATCGGTCCCTCTATTCGAGGTTCTTGGTTATTTCAACACTCCGTAGTTGCTCGCATACAGCCCCCTACTTCCTTTAAAGATAAGTCCGGTGTCCTAGTTGATGGGTCACATGATCCCAAGTCTCATCCTTAGTTCACCTTCCGTCTTATGTAGGGAGTACCGCGTGAAGTTGCCGATGCGTCTTCGCCCTACAACCTTACAAACAAACAAAACTTGAAGGTGCTCCAAATGGAACCCCGTTTACTAGGACGTCAGTCGCTTGTCCGCTGTCAACAACGGCATCGTATTCAAGTCTATCCAACTCTTGTTCAAAGACCTGAATTCCTTCTAGAAGACTCAGCACCATGTTTGCCAAGGGTCACCCAGTCTTCTGTCAGATTGTGTAAGACCATTCCATCCCACTCGTACTTTCTTCTACGTTTTGTGCTGCCTATAGGCCCCTATTCCTTAGAGAACGCGATCAAGTCAGAAAAACCTTGAGATGGCACAAGGACATCTGTTGACGGTGGTCTAGATCCCGTGCAAGCTTTACTAGATGGAGTCCCGGTAAACCTCATCGAAAGCCTTCTTGAAGTCTATAAAGACTAAGTGAAGCAGAGATCTATACTATTCTGAGCCCTGCTTGTTCGACACCTAGAGTCGAATCTGGAAAGACTCCGCTTAGACGCTGTCAAGCTTGATCCTTATGATCCTTGTGCTGCTTTGAGGGCACTCATTGCTACAAATCATCTTCCAGACGATGGAACTCGTCCATCAATTGAATTGATCCTCATTCAGGATCGCCAACGAACCATCTTTGACCACCTGTCAGTTCCTATGGGATCCGGTAGATGGCACTGCTTTCGCACTCTTTTCTCTGATGCTAGCATAGCCGTTGTACTACAAGTAAATGGATCACTCTAGGACTTTAGTTCAACTTCATCAGCGCTGCACAGGATGAGGTGACAACAAGGATTATCACGCCAATTAAACCATCTCCATGCGTCTATGTGAATCCTCTTCATCGTATCTTCAATCCAATTGAATGCCTTTCCCGTAATTGCATAGAACTGTGCATCCACAGTGACACTCCTTTGCAGCCCCAGCGGGTGGGACCTTAGTTGATATTCAAAGGCGTCAGCGCGAAAACCACCACCCAGCCCATGCACCCCTGAAGGCTAGATCCCGAAGAATAGAATTTAATTAATATCTTAACGTGCAGCATCTCCACCATGGACATAGAGGTCAAGAGATGGGCATACACCAAGCTAAGGATACAGAGACACACACACATACTTTCCGAAGCGTCAAACAAACGCCCCCCTCTGCTACAACAAGATCCGAAGCGAGACTTGTTGATTTAATTTCGCATCCATTTGCGCGCAAAGAAACCCAGAGGTTCATCGGGGCGAAGGTGATGGAGTGACACCCTGACAGACAGACAGACAGACAGCAATTATTAATTTCATTCTTCAGCCGGACAGAGCGTTGCAGCTGTCCACAGCTGGGTCCGCACCGCCGCGCAGGCACATAACTCTGTCATATCCCTCTCATCCCATTTAGAATAAGAATGGGATTACAATTCGAGATACTCTTGTGTTTACCTATAAATAGGACTTAAGCGGAGCATCCAATTCAATTTGGATGGGAACTGAGAACACGCCCTCCCGCATTTGGTACTTAAACGGTTTTTTCTGTTGCTTTTTTCAACGCTATCCAGCTCCATGAAGAGATTAATGAAGAACGGTCTTCAACGCGAGACATTTTATGCAAATTGTGTTGTATTGTGTGTGTCGAAATATTGGGATTGAAATGGCCTGTCAGAGGGTGATTTGCCAGGGGAACACATGCCCGTGTCCAACTGGTCACTTAAGAGGTTTTTGCAAAAAAAAAAAACCGCCTTAACGCTCTGTGGATCCGGTTACGCCAATGATGCTCTTCATTCGACAATAGTCAAGCACATTCCATTTGGTCACGTTCCATTGAGAGCTGATTGATATCCATAGATGGCTAGGGTCCATTGTTCGGTTCATCATCAGGGGATTGTCTATCTGGGTGTGAAGTTTGGTCAGCTCGTTATTTATGCAAAAAAAAAAAATCAGCAGAGATCCACAGAGATCCGCTGAGATCAGTGAAGATCAGTGGAGATCGGTGAAGATCGGTTACGAAATCATCGTTTGTTTATTCATTTTTGGGTGTGCTTTCGACCAGAGACGATAGATACAGTTATGGTCGATCGTGATTCGAGATACACATACATCCTCGTATAGTGGAAGTCATTAGCTCTTGGGTGCCTCGTGATGACACACTTTTTTTGTCTGCAGCTTCCGGTGGATGGAGAAGGTTAAAGAAATGAAAATCGCTGACAGATGTCTGTGCCATGATGTCATAGGGGACTTATATCCATTTCATCACGACGAGGAGTTCATTATTCTGAAGAGCTTACTTGCAAGACTAAGACAACGATTCATGATTACGCAAGTCGGAAGTGATAGATGACCCAAAAGGATCTACAAGATCACTTGCTCCGAGAGTGTTTTAATCCCTAAGAGATCGACTTCATGATTGAGCATGGAAAGGGTGTCCAAAACTGGAGTTTCTTAGATTCTCTCAGACATCTATGTGGCGGAGCTCAAGCCCGATAAGGAAATCTTAGATGCTGACCTAAGTTGGACAAATTTTAACGATGAACTACAAGACATTTGAAATCACGACTTTTTTCCCATTTCTCCCAGAATAGGGCGTGGATCTTAGAACGAATTCAAAGCTTCCATTTCCAAGAAAACGATTTCCTAGGTAACAATTGGGTTCACCCCTTACAAATTCGTCAAGCAGCACCATTGAGGCCCTTGCCTTGTCAACCACATCTCCTAAACTGATGGAACGGCGTCGAGACGAATTCGCTTCTCTAGGATCGTCTTAGCCTAGGTCTCCTGTCAGGAGACAGAGGCCTAAAAGGAAACGAAGAAGTCAATAAACTAGCCACGCGAGGATCAAGCTTTGACAGCACTCCTGCGGAGAAGGTCTTCACTCCATTCGGAGATGTCAAGGGAAGAATCGAAACACAATGTCGAAACGTGCTTACTTACTTACCAGGCCAGCGACCCTTGGAGGGTCTGAGCCTTAACTAATGCCGCTTTCCGTCCTTCACGTTCCCACAATGTCGAAAGTAAAGCAGAAATGGAGGAGACTAGACAGCTGCATCATTTCTAGACGAAATGCCAAGTGACCACCTCAGCAGAACTTTCACAGATATCGCAACGAATCATAACAACATCTACGGACCATTTGACAGAAGGAACCCACGCGGCTATGCTTGGTATTCCATTCAACACTCACTGTCGCAGATTGAAAAGAATATGAACAAGGAAGAAGCCTTGACTAGGACAAGGTACCATACACTTGGCAAATAGGTTAGTTAGGTTAGGTTATAGGGTTGACGGGAAAGGAGGTCCCTTCTCCGTCACACTTAGGTCAATGTTGACCCATTGTGGTACCCTAGAGGTTTCAGCACTCCTTACTAGGAACCATGAGCGTATGTTCTGTCGAGCCATTCCGAGGCGCGGATGAATCTGTGTATGTCGACCACAGACTTGTCGGACAGTTCTTCTAGATCCTGAAAGAAGTATTTTCCTAGGGTTTTGAATCTTTTATGGCAAGCACTAGGCAAATAACTCTTCGACAACCTCAGCAAGCTCTTTCTTTTGAAAGTCCTCTGGAGTCGAGGAGATCAAAACAAGAGGCTCTCAGAAAGCCCTCAAGTTGAAGTATCAACGTTCTCTTACGAGCTTGGTGTAAACATCACCAAATTTGAAGGTCAAGTCTATGAAGAGATTGATTTCTGAAGGATCTCGTACCACAGAATACGGTAACTGATACCGGGACATCCAATCCATTTTGTCTAAGAACAGCTGGACTGTGCAAGTTGGAGGTTACTTGCTCTCTAGTGTAAAAAACAGACGTTTAGGCGTCGAATAGTGGATTTTCTCATTTGTCAGCACGACCAGAGCCAGTGCTGAACTTTGATTTGAGAGTCTAGTCCTGGAATGGTCATACTCTATAGAGGTTCTTCAGTGGCACGTCAAACCCTGCTGTCCATGACATAGGATGAACAAAATCAGGAATAATGTGATCCGCCATATTTCCCAACCCAAGCCTAGTATGCCTCCACGCCTATATACCAAAGTGCTTAACGACGGTACCGAGAAGATATTTCATGACCTTCTGGAGGATGTCTAAGAAGACGACCCATAGAATGAGTGCCAAAAGCAATAGGGAAAAATATTTTTAAAGAGTTGGTCGGCACGCAGAAGACCGCTACTCAGATGGCGCACTCAAGTGGAAAGGGACCTTAACCGTCTTGGCGTGCGAAACTGGAGACAGCTGGTTGAGTCCCAGCTCCACTACGGACTGTACCGTCATCATAAGTAAGTAAGTAAGTCGATAAGCGAAGCCTCCACAACGCGACGAAAGACAGAGACCTGCCACAGCAAGTTGGCTTTCTCCTGATGGTCCAACCGTCTACCAATCGATCATACGTGCCTTTAAGAGGAAGGCTCACATCTCTTCGTTTGAATTTCGGACCTTTCAAGGCTCAGTGGGAACAAGTTTGTGAAAAAAAAAAACTCTACGTTGAGCCCTTAATCTTCAAGAAACTGGGCTGCAACCATAAAACCTCTCCTCTGGGAGTAGTTGCGTACTCTTAGTTGGATGAGGTTCAACTTGTGCACGTCACACCTAAGACGAGATCTTTCTCTACTGCGTGGTGCCTCCGGGTCAGATTCCAAGACTGTGGGCTGCAGTATTGCTGTCCCTTTGCTCTACAAGTCCTAGCCATCTCAAATGTCCAATTCGTAGATTTTGGTTGATGTCGCTGTACAGCTTGTTCGCCGTTGAAGCTTCTCCTCCTAAGCCCTTCAATACAAACAGCACCGACGACCAAATGTCTAACCCCGCCAGCGTTCTCATTGTCAGAAGTGATAGCAAGACCAAGAAGAACAAAGCCCCTTACTACCTCAAAGTTAAAGCTGTCCACTATGACATTCTGTCTGATTCATCGTTGTTCGGTGTCCCTTCTCATTGACACCCTCCTCCTTCCCATTTTGATCGCTTTATGCCTTAATACTCATGAACACGACGGTGAAAGCTCGTAAAACGTTAGATTGCTTTGCAATCTTCCAATAGGAACGCACCTTCTCCATCCACCTCAGAAGTGTGTGCTGTGGATGGACTAAGAAGCATCCCTTTCGACCATTACAGCTTCAAAGTAGCTTAGAAGCCTCTTAGCACGTTCGTCCAAAACTTGAAAACCAAGTCAGTCCTCTAAAGATCAATGATTCTTCCATCCAAGTGTGGGACAGTTAGCAGCAGTAAAGCATCGGATAGGTGGTTAAAAAGAAGACATGATCACAAGCTCTGCCAGATGTCGAAAGTAGTTCAGACCGATCGACTACACTGCCTAGCTAACAGCCTTCGAAACCCGTCTTCGTTAAGCAACGAAGGCTGAGTTGCTTTTTGAAAACCAAAGCGATCACCAGTGCAAAGACGTTTGATCTAGCGAACTGGAATCAGATTGACCGGGACCGAGAATATTAGGACTCGACTGACTTGGTGTCCGTTTATCCTTCCATGGAATTGTGAACCTAGAACCAGTCTGGGCCCACGACTACTTCTCTGTGTCCATCTAAACCTCAACTTTAACTCGTTTTGCATCGCAATGCTAGGCATGACCCTATTGTCCGTTCTGCAGTAAAAGTAGCTTTCCCCTCGCAAAAAGATATTTACGACGTCTTAGATACTAATTGTGTTGATATACGGGAAATTTGAAAGTTCTGGAGAAGGAATTCCAGGGATCTGCTCCCGTCGATGTGCCATAAAAATTCATAAAACGCTTCCGCAATTGAAACTGATGACCTCTTGTACCATCTTATGGCTCTTCACTCAAAGGTTTCACCTAACAATGCCAATTTGCATTCTTCCAAGCCTCCCGACACACACACACACACACACACAGTGTCAGACAGGGAACAACATTATTAAATCACCCAAAGACATCCCGGCTTCTTAAATAAATTTATTATCCCATTATTCTCTGGGACCAGTCTGAGGCTGCAGCAACGATGGTCAGAGCCATGATCTTCCGCATCTTGGACACACACATGGACACTGTCCATCATTCTCTGTGCGCACTGTGCTACTGTCAGAATATCAGTCGCTTCCCTCTAACAGGCAATCTAATGAAATCTTTACCCGAACTCCGGTAGCCGTGTTAAACAAGCTTCGCTACTGTGGTGCGCATGCGCACAAACACACACACAAACAAACAGCAGTCCACATTTAATTGCTGTCAGTTTGACTTCTGATTAAAGATAGCACTGGGTGCTACTGTTGCAGACGGTCGGTGGTGCCGCAAAGTTTCAGCTACTGCCTGCCACAAGAAGTGTCAAGGTTTAGAGTGTGAGATTTGAAATCTTGATGGCTATACACCACCAGAAGCGGCAGCTTAGGCCATGGAGGAGCCACCAAAGTGTGTGTGTGCGCGTCCACGGAAATGTTTTACTTTGCCCATTTGAAAGGTGTGCCGCCACAGGCAGTGGCGTTTGTAACAAACACACGCGGAGATGAGAAAGGCAAGCGGAGGCTCTTTAATTACAAGTCGAACTTTAAGTCTTAAATGGTTTTCGTAAATGGGTGACCTTTTGGGTTGAAGTTGTGGTTTGAGTGGTGGGAAGAGACTGGTAGAGTGGTCGCACCTAGTCATATAAGTCTGTGAACGATTAGGGTACGTCGTAAGCTTTAAGATTGACTTCGGATGGAGTTTTCTCTTTGCGTGGAAGCCTTTCGAAGACTTAGGAGAATAGATTTTGGGCTGATCAGGGTTTTATGGAACTACCTTGAAGCTTTTCTTCATCATTAAGCATTCAATGCTTCTTCAAGTCTTGGTTCCCTTTGTTCCTAGCTTTCCCAGCGATGGCGGTCCTTTGTTTCCTTGGATGACAATCCTCTGTTTTCTTGTGTTTCTTCAACAGATTCTTCGAAATTTCTTCGTGTCCTGAGCTATAGACAGTGGAAGAACAAGCCTTCTATAGACAGATGGAGGAGCTAACGCATGTCCTAATCTGTAGAGGTAAGCTCGATGGCAACTGTGCCCTGGTAAAAGCACAGTCTTCGTGTCCCAAATCAGCCATTCAGTCTGTCTGTCTTCTCTTTTGGAACTCGTTCCATTTATGCAGCTATTTAGGCATACTTTGGGCTTTGCTAGAAGTAACTTGAACCTTAGCCTGGTGTCGATCATCATTTCTAGAAATCTGGTGGCCAGTTTTGATGAAATATTGTGGTCGACTGCTAATGGTAGATCTATTGTTTCACGTGTCTGACACCAAGAGTTTGACTCATCTCCCCCAGCAAAGCTTAGGGTATTGCGAGCTTAAGAACACCGATAACACCGGTCCTTGTGGTATGCCACTGAATATGGAGTGTTCATGTCAACAAGCTTGTCAAAACCCATAGCCTAGTGGTCCTTCAGTTGGGTTTAGCTTGACATTGTCAGCTAGTTCCGGTACCTTCTTCGTCTTTGACGCATTTTACACAAGTCAACGAGCTCAGCATTCCATCACTATGCTGACGACGTTCACTTAGTTCACAAAGTTTTTCCTCCATGGAAGCAAGTCTTGGACTTCAGGGCGGCCACTGCCTAAAACTTACGCGAAAGTTTCATCATTCGACGAGTTCGGCTTGATGATCTTACTTCAACTTCAGCTGTTGGATACGGTACCATGGATGTAAGGAGCTCATAGCTAACATCCATATCCTCAAGTTTACACCTCTACGCCTATTGACTGAAGGAGGGATTATGAAAACAGCAAAAGAGGACCAAAGTTAGTTGGAAATCCTTAAGAGCTTCACTGTGAAGCTTAGAAAAGTCTAGACCAACAAATCCACAATACCATAAAGGAGGACCTTCGCATAGATCGAGGATAGCTAAGGTGATTTGAATGCCAAGAGAAATAAAATGGGCAACGGATCTTCAACGTCTTTAGCTCAAGGACTGGAGGTCTTCTTCTGAAATCATCGGTACATCCAAATCGGATATTACTAGATCCTCCTCTGATCTAACTGAACCACTGATCTCTTACGAGATTTTCCTCCTAACGACACCCCAGATCTTGTAAATCTTGTGGAAGAGCTTACAGATCCCCTCGGTGAAACTTTGACGATATCCTGTCTGCCAGACAGCTTGAGCGCATGGACACCAATGCTCCGGTCCGAAAAATCTTCGAATCCGCCCCCAGAGACAGCGCAGTAGAGGAAGACCGCGACTCATGTGGCGCACGCAAGTAGAAGGGGACCTCCACCAACTTAGCGTGCGAAACTAGAGGCAGCTAGCTAGAGATCAAGCTAGCTGGAGACGCTTGTTGGTTGAGGTCTAGATCCACCCCGGACTGTAGCACCACCTTAAGTTAAGTAGACAGCTTGATCTCTATACATCATCAGAGTAGCGACAGGCATACAGGCTTGGACTTTCCATTTCAAGTTTACATTGGTGATCCGCAGAGATAAGAAGGGAAATCTGCAATCAAGCCAAGCATTCAAGATTAGAACACACCGTCCCAAAATGTTAGGGCAAATCCGAAATAGGTCTCTACTCTCTGGTAAGCTTCTTGGATCAGCCTTAAAGATGCAGCGGATTCCATAATGGCTTTCCTTGATAGTTAAGGAGCGTTTACAAAATGTCAAACCATATACAGCTGGGCAGCACCTCCGCTCTAAAATACAGAGGTAAGCCTCAAGGTGGAATCCTATCATCACTTCTTTGGAACTTCAGCTAAACCTGAGAGAGGAAGTTCAGAGTGTGATTCCCGCTCGTCTCACAACGTGATGGCTGAGCACTTGTACTGGGGCCGAGATCTGTAGGGATCTGTAGAACTGATCTAGAGTCAGAAGCTTAAGGGTATCATGAAAATCAGCTGCAGATGGACAAAATGGCACCAAGATCAAGAACGCTGCTGGACAGCTTGGTTTCTATGCGTCATCAGAGGACCGTCAGACATACAGGCTTGGAGGAGAATGTGTCTAGTGTTCTCTTTCAAAGAAAGCTTCACGTTGGCGCACGCCTAATTTTGGGGTCTTGGCAAACATACGAGGCTAGAATCCAAGTTTTCATCAGAAGCTCCAACTGGTTCTCCAAATAGTTCTAAGACACTCCAACCTAACCTAACCTATTTCCTTATTTCTCATCTCGAGTTACAGCATCCAGTTGTGGTCCAGTCTCACCCGAAAGAGTGTCAAAGCTGGCTGTAGGGAACCATTTTGACAGCGAGGTCTCGCTTCAAGATCATCTTCGCCACGTTTCTCACCCTCAATCGTCAAAGGAATTGGTGTCGACTTGAATCACATCGGACTTTCCCATCCTTTGAGGTTACGGGGGGGTACTTCCCTCAAGGCAAAACTCAACTCGCAACTCGACAACTTGAACAGAACAACGAGCCTTCCCTAGGGGCAATTGGAACTTCCTGCAATAGAGGCTTCACCGAGAGATGATGCATATATACCAACTGAGTCGAGCTCAGAAGGTATGGGTGCTGAATTGTGAACTAGCCACAACGAAGCTGGAGGAATTCTATCCAACTAGACCTGGCTAAGCGCAAACAATCCCAAAGCAAAAAAAAAGACGACTGCTGTCAGTATGCTCGGTGCCTAAGCCAATCTGTTAAGGGTAAAACCTCAGGAGGCAACGAGGACGAGTTCTGTACACCGACTTTGGGCCCAGGCTTTCCATAGGACGACGGAACTTTCAGTTAGTAAAATCGTGGATACATTGACGACACAGAGAAGTGTCAATGGACATGGAAACGTGGATAGTGGACGCAAAGAACCTCCGTGTCGGCTCGAGCGCCATGAAATCCCTGACAGTGATCTCCCAGGCATGCTGACACTGTCGCAGGAGAACGGAAGCAGTTTTGATAGGCAAGAATCCCACACACTGGAGGTTACGATCTGGCGTTATCCCTGGAAAACGATGACTTACCTATAGCACGACCAGGACAATCTAACTTCTAGACAACACTTGTTGGAATTTGGAAGGAGCTGATCTCAAGAGAACCGAAGATTCCTTGCACTATGTCTCTCAGGCTCAAACGGTCTTAATTTATTGGAACCTTAACTGAATAGAACCCTACGAAGCCTAAGGTGGGCTCAGCAACCAATCGTGGCTTGCTATCGGGGGAAACTCACCTAGTTATCAGTCAGCCTTGGTATGACGTGTGCGCTACAAAAGCAGTGCATACTTGACAGAACTTACTCGATCTTAAGGGCGAGAGACCTTGCGCTACTCTACTCTTCAAAGACCTAAAAGATCGAGAAAAGAACGTCACAGCATAGAGTAGACAGATCTAAGGGTTCCTCATCGAGGACCTCTACTTCCCTCATCCTCACTACATCTTACAAGCAAATCCTCTCCATTACTCCGTAGCACTTTCGAGAAGTATGTGTCCTATAGAGCCATCTTCATGTCACAGCAACCCTCCCAGCATTTAACCTGAAAAAGGCAATAAATTCCACGGGATCGGGATGATCGTCGAGCTGGTCCGGCTGATCAGTGTTTGCAGCCACGACCTCCATTCAAAATCGAATATCGAACAAATCCCGCATAGAATAACCAGACGACGAACGTAGGGACGAGGACGTGGTCGCAGCCAGCACGCTTGTTCACTTCCATGTTTGACCAACATAATCAGAACATGATCTCTAAATTAATTGAAAAACCTTTGGGCCGGCGCGGCGATTGCTGGTCCGATCGCCGTGTTAACCTGTTTCTAGCACGCGAATTTATGTTAAAATGGTCTTGTGAACAAATAGTGTCTAGCTGGAGGTTGCGTGCTGGGCCGGGACGAAGGGAAGATGTGCCAGCAGGACCAGGGAGTCTTTTTTTTTTGTGGAATTTATTGAATTTTCCTAGAAGTTCGACTTTTGAATATGCACGGTTGGGAGGAGGGAATAAAATAGTGAAGCGGCAGGACCGGTAGGTAACCAGAATCTTTGACGCATAACAGTTGGAGACATGGACACTTTGGCCAGGCGGAAGAGGAATAACTTGCAGAAGAAGTTTGAGAAAGAATTGAATCTTGATTTGTGCGAATGTCGACGCATGACGTAGTTTGCATGCGCACGAACGTTTTTATGGGCGACACTCTGAACGACGATGATGGGTGCAACAATGTTATCGAAGTTGTAAAAGGAGCCGTAGTAAGTGTGCAATAAATAGCTGCAGGAGCAGGAGGATGTGACGGGTTTAGGGCTTCTTTATACATTGAGCTGTCCAATCCAATTAGATAGAGTTGCCTATTGGTGTTGTGTGAGGCTAAGGCTTTGTTTAAACGTTTTATTCCCTTCGTGGGGAATAGATTTGTACATTCTACACACTGTAGATGGCGCCACAGTATGCAGTGAACCAAGAAGTCTATCCAGCCAGATTTGGGGCAAACGCCAGAGACCTTAGGTGAAATCTTCCTTTACAGTGTCGTCACACCAATGTCCCGCCACCGTCACGATGGATTTTCAAAGGACGGTGCTGGCTTGTGACCCACCGCGGGATCTTATTTATAAAGTTGTGGAGACCTCAGCAGTTGACACAGTTTGGAGTTCGGCAGCCGTATATGGTTTGAAGCTTGAAGTGGCACCCTCCTGGGAATCTACTGTGATTGCTCAAGCTACGTTGGACACTATTCAAGAAGGTTGTGGGAACAGTAATGGATCAAAAGTCGCCTTCTTCTCTGTGTGAACCTAGGCGGATATGAGATAGACTGATGTCATCAGAATTTCGATTACAGAGCTGAAGCTTTAGACCTCTAACCTAAGCTTTCCTTGAGGAGTAGGACAACAGATTATCGTGTGTACACCGCCCTTGGACTGTTTTTGCCTGGGCTTAGCTCCCTTTAGCTGCTTCTCTTCTTTGATCCTAGCCATGCATAAGTTTAAGGGAAGCACTATCTGGCTATTCATCTTGGTCTTCCATAACCAGCGTTCGAACAGCGATCTTAATTTGATGATTCTTCGCAGCGTTATCCAAAAAGGAGCACATGCACCCATACCTTCATATTGTTCGCAGACTTTACAGCTTGTAAGATGGTTTATTTGGCAAGGGCATACCTAGTTTCTCCAAGATAGAGAGCACAGCAAGCCTGTGAACTTGTCAGTGCGTTCCTCAAAGCAGATGTTAGATTAAGGATAAAGAAAGCATTTCCAGCTAGCGATGCCAAAATCTCCCTCGTCAAGATTGTCAGGCAACCTCTCATGTATAGGCTTTCCAAAGAAGCCATTAGCTACCATCAGCGTCAATAGTACTTATCTGTAGCAGATGTCAAAACCTGCATTGGTTCTCGTTTGATGCAATCAAAACCTCGCACCAGACAGCAAACTTGTCCCCACAAATCTAGGTATGGACTGGCCTTACATTTCGTCATAATCTACGTAAGCTACGACTCCCTACAAGCCATCATATACGCCGATGGAAAGGTAGTAGGTCCCGACTTGAATTTCGTTTGTATTTTTCAGGTTTTACCTTAGCCTGGCCGCGCTGGTTGGAGAAAGGCTTGAGATATTCACACAGCACGTTGGATAGGATCTTAAATGCGACATTTAGCAGGGGTATGCCTCTGTAATCGATGCAAGACACATCGGCCATCCAGAGTCGGTAGTCGACTCATCGGGCATGGTTGCGTCTACCCACACTTAGTTTGGACGCATGCATCTTACAAGCTTCATTGATAGTTCACGAGCTGCCTCGGCGATGGCTAGGACTTCCGCTTGGAATACAACTGCCGTGGTTCGAAAGTCTTATTGACCGCGTTTTGTTGGGTTCTAGTGAGTAGATCCCAGAACCTACTCCTTCTTCGGTTTTTGACCTGTCTGTGGTAAAATCGAAATTTTCCCGCTGGCCCACTCGTCTCTTGAGGGGATGATCGTTTTTATGCTAAGGCTGAAGTCTGAAGATGGTTTCAGGTAGTTCGAGTCAATTTCTAGTTTTACCCAACTTGCTATTTTTCGATAGCCTTTGGCGCCCGCGTGGATTGTATCCCGCTGTGCCCTAGTTTCGTTGGAATGTAATTAGCAACTAGAATCCATAGTAGGGGTGATGGGACCCCTCATTGTGGGGTTCTCCTTAGGGCCAAGGCGTGTACATGTACATGGCAATCTCCCAGTTCTAGGCTCATGTGTCTCGTCTTGAACATACACTATATCCAGTTCAGATTTCATATTGTTAAAGGCTCCTTCTTTTTCCAGAAAGGCCGCTAGCGTGGATCATTTGTGGTTGGGCGATCTGTCGCTGCCACTTCATGCAGGGCTGTCACAACAGAACGGCCTCTAGTGTAGGCGTGTTGAGCTGGGGAAAAGGTCTATAGGGCTTAACTGGGAGCGAATGTGTATATCTATTCGTCTCTCTAGTGTTTTCAGGAGGAAAGAGGTTGGGCCTAAAATCGTTGGGATTAATAGCAATGGAGTGAGTCTTTGTTACCCTGGAAAATGAATCCTGAAAAGGAGTTCTCGGGTCTCAAAGCATGATTCAGTCCAGGAGCCGTCAGGTTTTTTGATGAAACCTGGAATGGCGGGTGTTTTTTGAGAGGACGCTCCGAAGTCTTGTTGCGTCTTTTGTGGATTCGATTTCGCTACAGAAATTCCTGCATGGGGCTCTATTGTGAGGCATAAATTGTTTCTTTTTTTGAAGGTACCTACCCTTGCTTTCTTTATATCGGTCACAGTCTACGGGATTTTTTGTGCGTTTGGCCAGGTTTTCTAGCTTTTTTGCGGAAGGTCGAAAGCTCATTTGGCCACCATGCGGGGTTATGTTTTCTTTTGCCTCTGCTTAAAGGACAGGATCTTTCGAAAGCTGATCGGAAGGCTAAGGTTAGTGCCTTAACTTCTTTGTCAATCTCAAGTTTATTTGTAACGAGCAGTGGTTGAGGGTCCCGGACACACGCTTGATTGCTTTTAAAAGCGCTCCTGTCTGTTTTCATGGGTTTGCGATAGGGTTTTATAGAGAATCAAATCATTCCATGGTCTGAAAAGGTTTCTGTATCGGACACTTTCCAGTCTCTGACTGCCAGAGAACTAAAGTCAGGATTATATCTATAACTTCTTGCCTATTTCTCGTTACAAAAGTGGGTTCTGACCCTCTATTTTCTATCGATAAATTATTGGGGGAAACATGAATAGTAGTGACTCACCTCTTGTTTTTGTATTACTACTCCCCCATGATATCTAGATAGTGACACCCTCTAGCACTGGCTGAGTCAGACCGGTCTTAATCCACTTTCCTGTGAGAAGAACTAAAAAACCATTCCTAGTGCATTATTCAACAATCATATCTAGTCGGTTTCGATGCATATTCCCACAGAAAGTAGATATTGACCTTGCAGACACCCCCTGTCTTCATTCAACTTACCCAACCTCATCCCGTGATGGTCCGCTAAAAGTCTTTATCCATTTTTTAAAAATAAAATGCACAACCACTGGTTTCTTAAAAAAAAAAAAATACTTTATTTATCATTTATAGTTTTGTTTATTGTAAAAAATAAAAATACAAGTTTAAGAGACCTACTTACAGGAACATAAGATTAATTTAAAATTAAAAACAATTTTTAACAATACTCACAAAAAAAAAACTTTTCAAAACGAAAATCACATGTAAAATCAACTTTTTCTTATAAAATTTTGAATTTTCACCTTAAAAACTTAAAATACTTGTACAAATTATTTAGTTTTTGTTAAAAAAAAAAATTCAATACTGTCAACTAATTGCAAAAAAAAAAATAAAATAAAAGAAAATCTTTATATACAAATAAATAAATTACAATTTATACAAGAAAATATCAAAATGTGTCTTAAAAATTAAGGCCAAGCTCTAGGTTTGTTGAAATTTTTTTTCTCTAAATTTTAAACTTAAAAAATATGGCATTGTGTGTGTGTGTGTATACAGTTAGTATCCAAATTCTTAAAAAAACATATAATCGTATAGAAAAACTTAAAGTTAAACTCTTAAATTAAATTATTTATTAAATTGGAACTTGAAAAATGCTACATTGTGTGTGTATAGCTTAAGATCTGTTTCGTGTGAATCCTTATATACTTAACGATGGACGTTTCTTTCTATCTTTGCTGTTCTTACCGAAAATATTTCCTAAAACCTACACAAAACCAAGGATATAGTGGAAAGATGTTTGAACAAGGATTAGGCTTACTTACTTTGGATACACTATTCACTCCAAGTTTCCTTCGAATAGGTAAAGCTTTTAGCAATTGAATGGATCTAGCCTCACGCAATAAGGACTGAAATGCCAATGATACTCCGGCAAAACTTTCAGCTGCTGAAACCTCATAAAATTGACATGAGTACTTAAGTGACAATTCGTGTCCATCGTTTACAGATATTTTTCTAAAAAAAAATTAAAAAAATGTCATCTGTCAAGTGTCAACTGTCAAATCATCTTACCTGGCATGATCTAAATCTCTTTTATTTCCCAACAGCAGGGTTGTATAGTAGGATGGCAATTTGAGTTTTGACAACTGTTCCAGACAATCTTCAGCCTCCGAGAAGCTTGGCTTATCACAAATCGAATAAACAACAACGAACGCATCCCCCCATCGGATGTGTTCGTAAAGACAGCCGGTTTTCTGTAAGTAGTACAAAAACTGAAAATTTAATTCAAAAATTGAAAACTTCAGCCATTCGTTTGGGAAGAGTAGATATGTATATAGGGGATGTGTGTGTGTGTGTGTTGTGATGATCGGACTTGTCATCCATTGACAAAGTAACAATTTGTGGTCATATGTCAAGACGGAGTGATGATCGAATTACGCACGATGCAACCGCAAAACGACACAACAAACATAGCAAACACAGCATCGGAGAGAGGAGGTGCTCTGTTGCTCCGTATTGCAAAGCAGTTCAAGGTTCGCATCATGTGCACTACGTCGCAAAATGTTGATATTGGTGGTTTGGCCAGAGTCGATTGAGACACACCCCGTCGTCGTCGGTTGCTGTCAACCGTCTGGGTCTTGAAGGGATCGAATTTCATTGTTGCTCCATATCGGGTGTGTGACGACCAAGTTTTATTTTTAACTTCGTTATGGTTACGGTGCCGAAAAGCGAGATGAAATTAGAACGTAGATTGACATACTCCGTCAATCGATTTTTGATGGATAGACAAATCGGCACGTTGTTGATATGGACACTCCCATTATCCCAACATCGTAATTTTCCATCACAAGGATGACTCAATCCTATCACCACGGGAACTTCAAAAATGCAGCATCACCGTGAAATTCTAAAAATTCGCGAAGGAAAATGGGGTGCACTCAGGGCATGCCGCACCTTAAGGACGCTCTGGACAGAACTGAGCAAAAGGAAAGCACAAGGAATGATCGCCTATCCCTCTTTTGATGACTCACAACCTGCTGGCGACCTACCTAAAGAGAAAGCGTTCGAGTACAACGAACCTATGTAGAAAACACATTCCTTTTTGAATGTCCAAGACTTAGCAGGAATAGAAAGTCAGCCCTCGGAGAACATTTCTCCAATGAGTTGTCGAACCAGCGTACCGGAAGTCATCTTCGGAACTCGGGTTGATTCAGGAAGGCCAATCAACAATCACAATCCTTGGACCATTATTTCAGGTTCCCCACATCGGGAAACACAATGGATCCTTTGAGATCCGAGTGAGACTATACATTGTAAGGTGCAGCTACCCCTACCACCTAACATTCACCCAACAAACAACTTTTAAAAATCGGTTTACTGGTGGTTAGGTTAGGTTGGACGGCTGTCCCCACTAAGCAGGGACCCACTTAGAGTTTACGGGTGACTAACAGCAACTTTAAGAACCTCTCGACCTTTTGAACGACACTGGAAGTGATCATGGAACTAGCCTCTACACATGGGTCTCAAGAACTTCATCTAATTGGGGTCTTGTTCTTATCCCTAATTCCTGGTTTCTTGTCTGCGATTCAGAATTATCCCAACAAGATGAAAAAAACAAGCCAAAATCGGAGACAAGAAGACAGGAAAACCTCTTCAAATCAATCTTGCTCCGGATGAGTATACAAAACACGATATTGTCAGTCACTAAGCCACACATACAGAATGAGCTCGATGAACCAACAAGATCGAAAGCCCTTGCTCCAAAGCTACAAAAATCTCCCACGATATACGAACAAAAGCCAGTACACAAACCACCGGAAGTGTTCCATCCATCCAAGCATCACCGATAGTTGTATCACTTAAGCCAAACACGTTGAAATGTTTGGCAAAAGCGTAGTGTCCCGTAAAAGGTGTCTGCAGTCCTTTCTGCTGAAAGATAACAAGAATGCCGCGGACTTCTTACAAACGTCGGGAAGGATCTGTTTAGTCTGCCTGCATCCTGAAAAGTTATGCCACCTAAGGCTGTATTTTCTAGAAACTCAACCATCGATGGAAGCTCTAGTCGAAGGTACTTGCAAACTTAGGTTCAAGGCCTAGCAAGCTCATCGGAAAGTTCATTTCCGGTGATTTCGCTGTTTCCAGAGACTCAGACAAGGCTAAGCAGTCTTTCAACTGAATTCAAGCTAGTCATGCATTGAGCAAGGATTTAAGCGCAGCCTAACTGTCGCGCAGATACTCTGTCCCAAACTCCAATTTCCATTTGGAAGACAGGCGCATGTATACCTAAGGGAAAGTGCAGTCCGATTTTATCGCTTTGGAAGTAGGTCCCCAACAGGACAATGGTTGCAAACTTAGAAGTCCCAACGAGAGGCTTGCCTCAGCATCACGGTTGCACTGCAAATTTCTCTAAAAGTTGCACTTCAAACCATGTGGGCCTAAGTCTAGACGACTCATCTGTGGAATGAGCAAACAACTGAGATGGCTAGAGATAAACCCAGTATCGGGCACAGATATGGAGATTCATATCGACAGGAGGGCTGGGATCAGATCCATTGGAGGACTGCCACGTTTCTCTGAACGAGATCGCCAATCCTTTTGGAAACAATGTAGCTGACGATGTCTCTATGACTTAAAACCCAGGAGATGTTAACCGTCTTGAAGATTTGGAGAGACAGGAAGACCGCGACTAAAATGGCGCACGCAAGTAGAACCAGAATCAACTAACTTAGCTTGCGAAACTAGAGGCAGCTAGCTAAAGATCGAGCTGGCTGGAGACGGTTGTCGCTTGAGGCCCAAGTCCACCCCGGACTGTAGCGCCACCTAAAGTAAATTAGAAAATCCACCAACAGACCTTCTTCGACTGGAAAACAAGAGCAGTTGGCTAGAGGTTCCTTTTCTATACGATAGATGTCACTCCATACAACAATCTCGATAGTTTGGATCAAAGCATGGAAGATACTAGGTGTCTAGCTAGAATTCAGGACTGTGATACTGGGTTTGGAGACTCCAACCTAAGTCGATAAACTGCAGGCAGCCAGTTAGGCCGCGTTTTAACTATCAAATCAAGACAAGGTACACATCGATCTAAATGATTTCCAAGGGCTCATGTCTGACCAAAGTCAGTCTTGACTTAATAGATTAGGAGCTGGTTGCAGGAGTCAGTTCACCTAATGGAAAAAGAATATGCCGACCCTCTCCAAAAGAAACTTCAAGCGCAACCAACCCAAGCAACGTAGTTTTCTGTTAAACGTAACCCCTACCGCCTTTGATGTCGTATATCCCGTCCAACAATTTCAGTTTCCTCAGAACTTTCAATTAAATTCCCGAAAATCACTGCAATCACGACTTTACAGTTCCATTCCCATTCCACTTGTAACGCCCTTCAATCTTATGCCACGGCGCAGAGCGGTGCATAAAATCTAGAACACACATTCCCACAGGAAATCGCCAAAAAAAAAAACAACTCGGAGCGCGTATCTAATTTTCCTTTCTTTCCGTTGAAATCCACAACTCAACTAACAGTTCAACAGAAACGGAAACTTACTGACGCGGCAGAGCGAGCAGAGAGACACGTTTATCTTACCCTATAGCGCAAGCTGCCAAAGAAGCCTCTCTTGCGGTAGACAATCGTTCGCCAAGAAATCAAATTACAAAATTATACATGGCAAGCGCACAGTGCTCTGTGCTCTGTATGTGTGTGTATGCAAATCTGGGTACGACGACTGCTTCCAATGCACGACGGAATAAGAAAAGTGAGTTGCAACTTGAATCTGGGTCACAGCAATTGTCTGATGGTTCCGACAATCAGAGACCTCCATTCGCCTAAAGCCAAGTGCGTAGGCTACCGCCACCGAATACGAACGTCTTCTTCATTTTTTTTTTTTATATCCACACATCCTGGGGGATTGTGAAAGTCATCTGTTGAAGTGGCGAAAGTATTGGAAGCTGGAAGCTGGAAGTTGTTCTTCTAGAACTCCAATTGCGCAACAGTAGTGGGTATAGCCTATCAACACTTGCATCTATGTATGTACCTCCACTGGGTTGTCGGAATGAATTATGACATCGTCAGTGGGAATTTTTGCGTAATCCAGGGCCTCTAACAGTTCTCCTGTCCACAGTCATGTCCTACAAAACACCAGACAACCAACAAGCATCCCGTTTTGTTGCAAACAAACTACGTGCCAACAAGACCCCAAGGCCCCAGCGACGACGGCGGCGGCGGCTCTAATGGAAATCCGCTGATATTTGCATAATAATCTCAAATTCACAAGTCTAATCAATAATTGAAAAGGTTACGTTCGGCAAGGAGGCTAATTTAAGGTACATTTGTCAAAGTCGCCGCTTTAAGCTGTGTTTTCGGTTTCATTTCGCGTACGGGGGGGTTAGGAAAAAAATGTGAGCGAGGGCAGGGGGAGCATGAGGAGCTGGAGAGTTCACTCAATTTGGCATTAGGGTGCAACGAGATGCAATAAATAAAAATGACTAAGTGGACATTTAGCGTGTGTTTTTGGACTGAGAAATCTATGGTTATCGTTGCGAGGTTCCGTTACAAGTGTGTGTTTTGGGATTATAATTGCAAATCCCAGACACACACACACAGTTTTCGGCACTTGCAAATGGAATTGCAAATCATGGCGAGAGGCTTCGATTAATCTGGGCAAAGCAAGGAATTTTAATCGACGAGACCTCATTTTTTTTTACAGCGAAGCTGACGAAAGTGAATACGGTATACTTGTGCGAAGGACATTTGATATAGTTTACCCAAGTGTGCTATACTTTGGGAATATTCAACTTCGTCAAGATAGATCTCGGAATAGGTTAGAGAGGGGTAGCAGCTGGATGTTAGGAGCCGCCTTACTTGCATCTTCATCCATTGAATAGTGCAAGGCATTGGGAAGCATGAATGGGCCGATTCAGAGTGTTTCTTTACTGCTCGTTATGATTCCTCCAAGCTTCCCTGTAGGCAAGTCAGCTGGAACCATAATGAACTGCGACAAATCCTGGAAACGACCAACGAATTCCAGGTCGGCACTCACCATCAATTCATCGACTTCGAAGCCGCATACAACAGCATTCATTCCACCGAACTATACAAGGCGTTGGCCACATTCAGGTCCAGAGAAAACTGATCCGATTGTGTGTCCCATTGTATTTCCGGATTATTCCAAGCATGCACCGGATCTCAGCAAGGCGACCCGGTGTCTCCTTCGATCTTATGCTGGAGCAGATAGTGCGAGAGGCCGGCATAAACACAAAACATATCCAGCTGCTGGGGTACGCAGACAATATAGACATCATCGCCCGTTCCCAGCGTGCCATTATTGAAGCTTTCACAGTGACTGAAGAGCAAGCCAAGTGAGTTGGTCTTATGATGACCGAGTACATGCTGTCGCCCAAAACTCGGTCCGACTAACACTGTCTAGCACAGAACTTGACAATCGACTTGATATTCGACGAAGAATAACCTTAGACAACCTCTGCTACTTAGATTTGTCCAAACAGCTAGGGTCCACACTCCTTACTCGAGGTCCAAAATCATTCTTTACAAAACTCAGATCTAGCTAGTCTTAGTCTTTATGGAGCTGATTGCTGGACGATAGGTAAAACAGCGGAACACAATGGATCCTTTGAGATCCGTAAATAAGTGCAGCCACCCCTATAACCTTAGACAGCGGAGCAGATCTTGGAATCCTTCCAAAGCAGGTTTCTACGTCGAATATTTGGTTCTGTCTGTGAGGAAGGCGAATGAAGGAAAAAAATATAACCTCGAACCCTACAAGCTGTATTAAGATGTGAATGTAGTCCGGAAAGCAAACATATAAACTGGCCGTCGACTGCAATGGTTCGGTCACATCGAGCGAATGGACGAGAACGTACCACATAAGAGGGTCTTTGAATCCCAGCCAATTGATTCACGAAGAAAAAGAAGACTGAAGCTCCAGTTTAAAGATCAAGCGAGCTCTAGAAATCTTGGTCTATTAAACTGGAAGCAGCGTGCCTGGGAGCGTGAAGTCCCTAGTTAAGGCTCAGACCCTTCAAGGACTTGATGCATAGTAGAACTCAATGACAAAACAGAAGATTTGTGCAGACGCTGTGGAGATACAGACACAGAAAAGAGCACCGCCCACTTTTGATGCGAACCAGAAAGACGGTCCTTGGTGAATACTATCAACCACCTGGACGATATGTCTAAAAAGACACCTACAAACATCCCAAATTTCATTTTGAATCCGGGATGGTATAAGAAGGCCGAACGACAAACAACCAACGAGCATAGACCCTTCTTCTTTGTCTTCTTTTTCAGACCTAGACCTGCTGAGCTAGGGCAAGCCAACACAATGGATCCTTGGAGATCCGATTTGAGGCTGCACCCCTTCAACATTTAAAAGTCTTCCTCTCCAATTGCACACCGAAGAGTGGGATCAGAATCTTTAAGGAAAACCTTGGAAGTGCATAGCTATTGTGGGACCTTTTGGCAGCCTACTGTGGTGAAAACATCACGAATCTAACGACTACCAGCGCAATGAGAACAATACCAACGGCAAGGCTCAATGTTATCCTCAACCTGCTTTCGAATAGGATGGAGCATACATCTAGGCAACCCAGCAACCTCTGACTACATTACACCGTACCTAGATTTCGTAAGAACTTTTCCAAGCTTGAGAACTCGAAACTCGAAAGTGGAGAGGTACCGTTATAGCTCGGTCTTAAATGGACATTGTTTTCTTCCAGTAGCTTCCTTCAGGTAGAGGTCCTAACAGCGGCAGAAGGTTGTAAAGAGCATAAACAAAGACTCAACCAGAGCCCTAAACATGTAAGCGTGCTATTGAATGTTGAGTAGGAGGGTTGACAGGGAAAGGAGATCAGTGTAGACCCATTGCGATGAAAAGAGTCGTTACTGAGTCTTGGGCAGGCTAACAGGTTCGGGCTCACATTCCGTCTTGCATATTAAGGAAATAAAGTTCTTTTGGAGGCACACAACAGGGAAGAGCCAACAGACTCATAAAAACAATAGCAAGTCCCTATCTAGCCTTGTAAGTATGATAAAGGAGCAGAACTCTGTAGAAGTTTCGGAGACGAGAAAGGTAGTATTTGGCTGGATCTAGCTTTGAAGGCTACTTTGACTGGAAAGACGCTGATTCTTAGGGTTTCAGTTCAGAATCCTGAGTTAAGGAATGCTGATAGTAGACCTCATTTTTAAAACCACCAATGGTCGGATTCTACTATTCGAGATCTTCTGCTTTAATATCAAGCTTCTAGGCCCGGTAACAGTTACTAGGGTATCTCAGCACAGACTTGGAAAAGGACAAACGTTGTCTAGGTGTCTCTGAACTGTCTTCGTGCTTATGAGACCAAATAAAACCGAAAATTCCAGTGGAAGGCATCTCCAAACTACCGGCTGGACCAGAGTTCAGTAGAGGCTGCTCCAAAAGGTAGCATTCTGACTCCAAAAATTCCAATTTCTATACCCAAGCTTACGCGGATGAGCAAATGAGCAGATGTGCAGAGCCTGTTACTACCTAAACCCAAAACTGTCTCGCCTAGAGCCTAGAGCTGTAACTGCAACAGTTTGTAGCTATTCGGGAACAAAGAGGAATCAAAGACTTGCATCAGTTAAAGCCTATCCTACAGCGGCATTGCAACACTCGAATGGACCTGTGCTCTACTTTTAACAAAGCGGCTCGATACCAACACAGATTCGAGTTCTAATAGTCAGCCATCAATCTTCTCTTAGTCAAAGCCCGTCTCAAAGACGATTCTTCCTCCCCAAACCGACCAATCCAAGGCTAATCCGTCCACGCTCGATTCTTGCTCAACTTCCTTCCAATTGACAGCTGCAACCAACCCTACCCTGGAACCATAATTCACTGACAATTACTGATTTATCCATAACCTCCAACTTCTTCCATGGTTACGCCATTAAAACGCCTTAATCCGTGCGTTTTTTTAGATTAGGGCTTCGATTTGAGAACTCACGATTCCCGCTAATTAAAACATTTATCACTTCCACCGTGCGTCCAACTTCCCTCCCTCCCGATCATTCATCGTTTGCCCGACTTCTTTCGAAATACCACACGACAATCGGCAAAAGCCGCAAACAAATGCGGCGGCCTTTTTTAATTGCGTCCCCGTCCGTTCCATTTTCCCACTAAATGGTGTTCCATGCACCAACGGCGGCGGCGGCGAGACGCCCACTCACTTGGACTTGGCGCTCGAAGGAGTCCACCGGGTGGAGGAAGACCTTTTGAACTCGTGCGTTTCAAAATCTGAAATTCAAATGCCGACACATTTTGCGCAAATCGAAGTCAAGTGGCTTGCGCAGACTTGCAGTCTTGCACCGACGATGGTCTGATGCAATGACGCACGCTTTCCACGCTTTGAAACTTCTATGAATGACTACACACGCCTGTGTGTGAGCTTTGTACGGCTGCTGTTTGCGTGGTTAAACATGGGAAAAGGCAATTAACGTTATTGGGTCACCGGATTGGACGCTTTAACATTTGTCGCCTTCAAAGAGGCTCACCCAGAGCAGAGTTGCATGACATGTGTCCGGACAACAAAGCACTTTAGCCGACTTAGAAGGCACTCACTCTCTCCCTTTCTCTCTCTGTATGCGTCCATCAAGTTAGGAAGTTGTTGCAGCTGTCTAACACAGTGGCTAATGGTCATGCGAAACCATAACGGAGGGGGATCAAGGTCGGTAGTGCTTCGTCGGGGGAAAAAAATTGAAGCCACTAGGGAACCGCTGATGAGGGAACATGCTTTTGAGGTTATGGTAAAAATTTATTGAACTCACCGCGCACTTGGATGTGTCCATGATTTCCACGTCAGTTGTCACGTTGTCAAAGGTCACACTGTGTCTGTAGAGAAAATCTGTAAAGAGAGCGGAAGAAGTATGATTAATGAAATGTGTTAAGCCGGTCTTAAGCCTATCCTAAGCCTGGAAGATAAGGAAAAGAAAAGATAACTCAGCTTACTTGACACGACTGAGTGTAGCTTACCATATACGAAGTATCAAGACGTCCTAAGCACCTTAAAAGTCCTTCCCGGTGTACGTCAGACGACAACTTGTAGATGAGTACATTTTGAGGAAGGTTTTGAGTCTTTTGATGGCTTCAAGTCACCTGGTCGTACTGCAACGTGGTTTAAATCAGTTGCCGTCAACTCTTATAGAGAATCTTTACCTGCTAGCCCAGTTCTCACGTAGATTCCCACGCAGAGTGACCTTCATACGAATAATGCTTCGTAGAAAGCTGTCCTTATTAGTCAAAAGCTTCAAGCCTGTTGAATGCTAATTGGGTGGCAGAGGCAGGCAAAGACCGGCCAAAAGGTTACGATTTGTCTCCTCTAAAGCAATAGTTCTAATGTCTATGTTCAAGCTAACATGGATGAGGTTGTCAAATTCATGCTTAGCGACTAACTGGCTCTAAACGTTATCGATGAGTAGAAGGAATGGGCTTTCAGTGAACCAACTCAAAACTTAGGTTGCTCTCTTCAGAAGAATAAGCCGACTCTACCAATGCTTTAAGGGTCCAATTGTCCCATAAAGTCCTTATAAAGACTGCTTCGGCAAGACAAGGATTGACGGAAGAAAGTCCTGTAGCATACCTCCACTTTCCAGCAAATTCATCGTAGACACCTTCTATTCTAAAGAATGGTCTATCGCGGGTATATCTTGTGCAAGACTTAGGAGCTAGCACGCCTAGTTGTGCCCTAAATGCAGTAGTTAACTTATCTTCGTTCAATACTTCTGCCATGGGAAAGTCTATCAAAGCATTCTTCTATCCAAAATGAAGTGGCTATTGGTTCAAAGCTTTGAAGTCCTTAGGTGACACTTATTTTTCGACGGCTGACCTATGAGTACGCCCTCTGATACCAGAACTGCATAAGGACTGTCTCCGACCAGAATAGTTTTGAAATCAGTGAGATCTCCGTGAAGCTCAACAACGAAAGACTGCACTAATCGTTAAGAAAACATGCATTTACCTTCCAAGCTTCAACTTAGGTCGTTATGCTAATGGCTACGTAGTGTTTTTGACGATTAAGGTCCAGTTGAACCCTTCCAAAGCAGCCGGGTAGCTCTAGATTTTGTTAAATTCTGCTTTGTTTCGGTCCAAGATCTCTGGTGGACTCTCTAGACAATGTTCAACAGAAGATCTCTTACGACCTAAGCTACGTCTGCTATCAGGACTTCCATCTACTATAGGGTTTCCTATGAGCTTGAACACTACCGCAGATGCAAATGTGCATCCTTTTTCACTGAAGGAGTCACCTTTAGACCATGTAAACGATGTCAAGAGCACAAGCCAAGGAGACTTCTGCAAAAGCTTTGAACTCGAATCTTATAGGTCTGATGGCACAATGCCAAACTAGCTCCAAGAGATTGATCATCACAGAACCCTGCCCTATGGGACACGCCACTCGACCAGAAGCTGCATGTCCAAAGAAGAGGAAAGAACGAACCTCCATCTTTTGTGTACCTACCCAACGCTCTCCCTTAAAAAACGGAACCATCTCGGTGCCTTCTTGTTTGACAATCTTAGCGACCTTATCACAACAAGATACCAAAAACTCAGTTTACTTTATCAAAAGCTCCCACTGTTTCAACGAATGGGTCCCGAGGTATCACCATGGACCTACATTTCGTCTAAGAACGTCGGCGGTATATGCTGACTACCTCCTTAGCCCAACCTTAACCATCGGCAGTTCAGCTTTAGTCAGTTTCAATTCATGTCTACACTAAGGGTTCCCAAGTTAATCATAACCATTGAAACCACAAGCGTCGTCCTTTTCTCTGGAAAAGCTTTGAAAGAGAAGTAGCAGAGACTAAACAGGGATGTCCAACAAATGCTGGGCTTACAGAATGCTGTTCAACCTGACTCCCCTTAAAGACAAACAAAGATAAACCTCTATACGTACGGAAGCCTTGGTGAATATCGGTCAAAACCGGCCTCAAACCAAGCTTGAAGTTCAAACTGCAGACATGCAACTCAGAACTCCTAAAACTTTACGAGTAAAATGAATGGACCTATCGATTTTCACAAAGCTAAACGACAGGCTCTGTGTCATGTTCTATTTCCGCCCGATAGGAAGACCTCGACATCTTAGCCCTCTTACGAGCATAGTTCCCGAGATCTCTCCGAGCTATTCTCAATTCTAGTAGGTGTGCCAGGTCTTGATTCCTTTTAAATCCTCCTCGCTTCTCGGGTTTTTTTAAGCACGACGGCTCTATAAATCCAAATAACCGCCCACTTTTTTCCAGCTTTGTAAACCTTGACCAGATGGTGACTTCGGAGCTTCCAATCCAGTCGTTCAAGGGCATACCTGCCTCTAGGTTCTCTGTTCTGATTCCTTTCACCTCGCTCATTGCAAAGATCTATATCCACTGTATGGATGGCTTTGAAGATCCTCTGCGTCTTGTTAACCAGCATCGTTCCCGAGTCCCTTCATGGTCTCAAAAGTCTTGCCAAACTGTAAAACAATTTCTCATGGAGTCCCAAAGGGATCAGAACTTGGCCCAGAAGTCTACACTAATCAACTTGTTCAATCCGTGGAGAGAAGCTCAAGCAAAACGTTAACGTTTCACCAACTATGCGAAGTCTGCAAAGAAACAGGATGTTCTTATCGCATCTCTCCTGTCATTTTCGTCATCCCTCACCGAGTTCCAGACAAAACCGTTGCATGTCAATCACACGACACCACCTTCATGCAGTTTGTCTACATTTCACAACAACACCCAGCATCTAGCATCCAGCACTCATTCATCCGGTTAGCCGCTGAAATCTCGCGTGTGCCATGAAATTCTTCCCATCGGTACCCCATTCCCACTGGGAATGCACGACACACACCAACACACACACACAAATAATCATTAATTTGTGCAACACTTCCATTCCTCAAAACGATTTCCTTACCAGACCGTAACTAATCTTCGACTTTGTCGCAATATCCATGCATCGTATCGCGCCCTCCGTGTCTTCAAGTCGAGAGTTAATTGGCTTGAAGACCTTTTGAGAGCGTGTTCCCCCCATCCCGCCCCCCCGCACTAGCAAACAAAACAAATCAAACGAGGGAAACAGCAAAGTGCCAACAAACAGAGAATATACGGTCTCCCGCAAGCATCCTCTCGAGTTACGGTTCGACCTGCTTTCGTGAATGCGTCCCACATTTGGAGCGCGAACCCTCACTTGGGAGATAGATACGAGCACATAGATACAACCGTCAAATGGCATCCTCAATGCCATTTGAAAAGGCATCTGTCGTCGTCCCTAACGAAATGTGTGCAAAGTCGTCGTTGTCGTGGCGGTACTGGATGAGGTATGGCGCTATATCATATTGCTGGTCCCCGGCGTTCGCTTTGGCTTGATTCTTGTGCAGCGGAATAGTTCCAATACGACTTGGAGAAGCACTTGTTGCTTGGGAAGTTAGCACCTCCGCCAAAAAGGTGGAAGGTAGGTCGCGTCGTATCGCATATCCCACAACGGTTTGCAAATAATCATTTAACCCCACGCCGGTGTTCGCGGTATTAGTGCGGCACTAACTTGGTGGCGGCGCACTCAGCCGCAGGTTATGTGTGGAGAATCTGAAACCTGTCTTCAAGATCGTCGGCTCTGGAGAGGATGGTATTGCGGTCACTTGGGTGGTGATGTTGGGGTGACATGGAGCTCCTTGCTTGTGAAACCCTAGACACACACTCTGACTGTGATTTCCAATTTGAATTCGAAGAGGAATACCCATTCATCCCGCATGGGTTGGGTTGACTTGGTTGTAGTACTCAATCAATCATTTGTCGTAGCCTATTCTCGATGTGGTGGGTGGTCTTGTCTTGTCACTTGGCTAGTCGATGATGGGATTGGGAACAGTGTGTCGGTTTCTTGACAGAAGGAGCTGTCATTTGATGGCAACAACAAAACTGGAAACAGTAGCTGTCAATAGTATTGAGCCACCATTTCTCTGCTCTAACGTTGGACGTCATAAGCCGAGCTTAGGGTAGAAAGACTTAGCAAACATCCGTACCTAAATCTGATGCAAATACTACTCCTTAAAAGGATTTCTAAGCCCTGAGCTTAAGCCGTAACCGGTGGGAAGTTTTAAGTCTGGTAGAACACATATTTACCTTGCGGTAGGTCTTAGAGTAAACCTAGTCGGTACCTACTGCCTATTTATGGAGACAATCTGGGCTATCAAACTCATAGAAACCTTCGAATGTTCCTCACGGAGACGGGACCATGAAGAAAGACCTAGTTCAAGGCGGCGGCGCGCTTTAGCTGAGATGGATTTTATATTCTGAAACTGGAAGCTACGAATCTAGCGCGCAATGGAAAGACATTGGTTGAGGGCAATGTCCATTCCAAGAAGCAAACACGAAGAGTGTTATAAGTTGAATCAGCTGTCTCCAGCCTTACAAAGTACATCTCCGTCGAACGAAGGTATGACCTCAAAGTCCAAATGAGCAAGGGCAAGAGCTACATGACAGAAACAACACCTTTATTGAGCTCTGAGCCCATTTCTGGAAATGACTTGAGAAATCAAAGCTTGCCCTAACCAGTGGTAGAATCAACGAACCGAAGTGCTGAAGAGACAAAATGCCGAGCCAAATGGCCTAGCCTTTAGGAATAGTTTTCAAATTAAAGGCGGAGTCCCTCAGTGATGTATGCTGTTCCCATTAATGCTTCCTAATGGACGACAGTGGAACTAGAACTGTGTAATGTCCTAACCGATGTTACCAACGAAGTCAATGTCTTCCTGGTCTTCCTCAGGAATCTCAATCAACGTGGCGTGCAAAGTTGAAGGCAGCTAGCTAAGGATCAAGCTAGTTGGAGACGCTTGTTGGTTGAGGACCAGATCCAACCTTGATTGTAACGGCATCAGTTACGCACTCCAAGTTGGTTGAGATCTCTTTCTACTTGAGCGCGTCATCATAGGTGAGGTCTTCCTCTACTGCGTTGTCCCTCTGGGTTAGATTGGAAGACCCTACGACCCTACGAAGACCCGGAACGTTGATGTCCATACGCTGTGCATATCCCGGCCGTCTGATACCACCAATACGCGAATGAAGACTAGGATCCAAAGTTTTGACGAAAAATTCTCCCAAATAGAGCTTCTGTTTAAGGGTAAAGGCAAGACAAGTCCTCGTCTCCACAGATCCTACAAAAACCATTTGAGAAGAGACCCAGCTTTATTGCATGCTTGTCTACAAGCCAGTGTCCAATGATGACACCTATTTATGTGCTGACGTACAATCTTCTAAGCGCGATCAAGCTTTTAAGTAGAAGTGACTGTCTGGCAACTCCTGCCAGAAACACAAGTAGCGCTGATGTGCCTTTTTGATCTCACAACGCACATAACCTGGTATCAAGCTCTACCAACGCTTCAAATCCATCTTTGACCGAATCTGATTAGCGGTCTGGCATGGGGTACCAATGTATGCAGGTCAAGGGACATTTCTAAACTTCGACTTCAGCTCATCAGCCTAACAATTCTCTAGAGATCTAGGGTTAATCTTGTAAAAGAGATCGAGGTGAGATGTTGGTGGGTCACTGGGGACCGAGGATCTTTGTCCTCTCTATTAGCAGAGAGTGCGGCACGCTTGCGGTTGCACGGCGTTAGCTCGACGGAGGGCTGGAGATGTTTCTGTTGGACCTGTTTCATATAAAATAATTGACGTGCCACTAAGTACTCGAAGAATGTCTAAGGGATGATCGCGGTTGCTTGGCTCGCCAAATACAAACTGGTTGCATGTGGAAGGGGAATGGAAAAGGCGAAACGATACTCACATCTGACTGTCAGCTGTTTATGACTCTGGATAGTCTCTGGTAACTCAGGACGACCCTTGCGGCAGAACCCACCCTCTTAGGACGTAGTCCCAAGCTCCATGGCTACCTGGAGCCTTGATGTGTTTCGAAGGTAGCCCCTTGGCTTCATTGGGTTACTCTCTATCTATACCTACTGCCTATCTCTATGCCTTGCCACCTAGCATGGATGAGTATAGAACTTCTCTCCTATTTCGTCAAGAGATGAGCGTCAGTCTAGAGCTAGTTTTGAGGTTAATGAGACTATTTCTGGCCCACGTGCATCCCAGACTGTACCGCAAACTTGAAGTTAAGTATTTCTAGAGAATAAAGGGTTGCGGACATTACATTCCTCTTTAGCCAAGACAAGGCGCCTTTAATTGTCCTTATTTCCACCTAAAATGTGCTGCAGAAGTTTGGAAGTCGGAAGATATAGCTTTTCGGTTGAAACCCTATATTTTGTCTTGGAGTCATCCTTGTAGAAAGGTATAGGCTCCTTCTCGGAAATGATGCCATCATCCAAAAAACTATCTTCTTGAGAAGGTGCCCTGAAATTTTTCATCGAAGTTAAGCAGGGTTAAGGTGTAATCTGTGCTTAGGTACCAGACCAGCTTCTTGGTTGCATAACCTGCCATTTGCGTGCCGAAAAATATCGAAGGATGTCCAATCAGGTCATCATTTCAAGTCCTCCACCGGTCCAAAGCTTACCATTACCAAATTATTTAAGAAAAAAAAAAAACCTTTACTCACCACTTGTTGAGCTATATTCACCAATATACCGTTTCGTCAAATATCTCACAGTGACAGCTGAAACGAGTGAAACAAAAAGTGAAAGGAAAAATTAATAAAAAAAAAAACAAAATTAATTATTAAAGATTTATTTGAAGACAGTCCTCACCCAAACGGATGGTTATAGACGCGCTTTCAACAAGCGCACATCAGCGTTGCACGCCATAAAAGAGATTTCCTAGATCTCAGATCTACCATAAGTTACCACAAAAAATGGTTAAAAGAGGTGCGAAACTCCGCCTCTTTCCAGAAACTTCCATCCAACACAAAGGAGGTTAATTATTAGCAAACAAACAATAATCGCAAATATGAGCGTGAGAGCGGCACGTATCTTCATCGAATCAACTGTCTGAGGGGACACAGCCTCTGACACCGGCACGCAACATCATCAATTTGATTTTCACTAGCGCGAGAGTCTATAGCGTTTAAGAGTTCCAAGGCGAGTGCGCGCCCGCGTCAGCACTTTTATTGAGAGAGTCAACACATTCTGACCTTAGACACCTATAATTACAAGTCTAATCAGTTTGGTTGTTGTGTGATGTACGCTTGCGTGTGCACGCGGGGAAGCACTACTCTTTCATATAACACAGAAACACAGTTGGGTTTTTTTGGTTAAACAAATATGGCGGCGGTTGAGACGGCGGTGCTGTCGGCGCCAAGACCAAGATGATGGGTCACTGTGAGGCTGATTGAGAGAGGAAAATTTATGAAAAGTGATTGTGAAGTGAAAGTGTGCGAAAAGTGATGGAACCGTTTGAAGAATGGATCGAGGGAAGACACAGGACAGAGGGTACTGTCTTGGGGAAGGGAATTGACAATCTAAATGACAGCTCTTCAGGAGCTAGGAATTCGTAGACTATTCAAGCAAACCGCACTGCAACCCACTTGACGTGAAGTTCAGCAAATCAAATGGCCATTCTCCGTCTCCGTTCGATGGCCCCTATTTCTGGTCCTTTGAGCTTCACGAAATGAAAAACAACCAAGGAATGCTCGACCTTAAAGTCTTCCTTAAATTGAAATGGAGTGACACCTTTAGGTTAGGTTTGGTAAGACTTTTGGAAAGTAAAGTCTGTAGGACACCAGTTTCGTGCAAGAAAAAGCTCAACTGAAGCCCAACAGCAACAGTCTTGGACTGAGGTACTACGTTTAAGTCGTCCAACTCTGTTCGAAACTCATGGTTTGACGTCGAAAGCCAAAGACGTGTACACCTAGAGAGGCTGTATCTGCTGATTTGTTAGACAGCATCTAAAGGCAAAAGCTTCTGATCGAAACGAGAGGGTAGGCGAATACTCGGGTAAAGGATTTGCCGAGCCTTTCAGACACTGCACACAAAATTTCGTTAGTGGAATACATCACACAGGGCATTGCAAGCCTAGAGTAAAAGAAGGCATTTCGAGAGGTGAAACATCAGTCAAATGACGTGCCTGACGTCATGTAGTGACATAATACCAAGCTTCGAGTAGTCATCAAGCTTTAAACTTCAAACTCCAAGGGATGGAGCCTCTTCGACTATTCGGAGGCACTAAGAATTTGGAACGCGCTAGCTGAAATGCGCAAGACTTATAAGTTCTTAGGGTTACTGGCCTCACTCTGCAGAGAAAAGGGCACGAAAAAGAGGGAGAAAGGCTTTAGGAATATCCAGGACGCTCTGTTGGACCGAATTGAAGACGAAACAGTCCTGCAATTCCGGAAATAAACACCACCAAGGCTTTTCAATAGCAAAAAATTTAGACAATCTGCTGTCATGCAGCCTTTTGAATCCGTTGCCAGAAGAAACGAGCTCATCCGCAAAACGAAACGTGTAGACACTATCACCTTCCCTAGGAACTCAGAAGCAATCAAGCTCTGGTTAAAAGCGTGGAAAAAATTGACCACCGATGCATTGATCAAAACGTTAATTCAGGGCTTCTGCCAACGACATCAGTGCGAAGATGAGGAACAGAATAGCCCTTGCCAATTCCAGTTTCTCTTGTTGGTTAAGGACCAGGTCCACCCCGGACCGTAGCGCCACCCTAAGTAAGCTCAAGATCGAGCTAGCTGGCGACGCTTTTTGGTTAAGGCTCAGGTCCACCCTGGACTGTAGCGCCACCCTTAGTAAGTTCAAGATCGAGCTGGCTGATGACGCTTGTTGGTTATGGCCAAGGTCCACCCCGAACTGTAGCGCCAACTTAAGTAAGCTCAAGATCGAGCTGGCTGGAGACGCTTATTATTTGAGGCCCAGGTCCACCCTGGACTGTACCGCTTTAAGATCTAGCACCACCTTAGTAGGTAAGTAACCTTTGTTTCTACGAGCTAAGAAGGCAATTGAATAGCAGAGCCTCAGGGGAAGAACCAAGGAGCTGCTGCACATAACCCTCGTCCTGCTATATGTAGGCTGATAGCTCTCTGAATCTTCAAAAGACAATTAGTTTGACCGGTCTATGGAAGAAAAGATTCAGTCACGAACTGTACGGGTTGCAAAAGGATGTCGATCTAGCAAGCAAGAGATCCACAAAGACTACACAGAAGAGACAAGGTTAGGTTAGGTTAGGTTGAAGTGGCTGCCAGCTGGTGCTAGCAAACTAAGACTAGTGATAGGTCCATTGTGAAACAACGTGGAGAGATCTGATTACCTACTCGTTGAACCAATAGCTAGGGAGATCTCTCTAGATTCAACGAGATCTACAGAAGAGACAAATCGCAACCAGGGACCAGCATAATGTTGTCTAGAGAGGCTTATGAGTTGAGGCTCTTTGGTCACCTCCCTCCAAAGTCCCTCCTTCGCAGTAGCATCCCCATGGGCCTTTGCAGCTCTTAATGTCTGACTAAGAACATACATAGATCAACCTTGTTTCCTTCCCATCAAACATCCACTCTTTCACCGGTTCCCTGTTGCAATGTAAATGCCATCATCACGGACAGAAACCTGTCCGCGTTCCTAACAGCCGTGAGAAATTTTCAAAAATAAATCAAAAACATCATCACCAAGGTCCTCACTCTATAAGCACACACCTATCCATTTGTCACGCCGCGTCGCCGCCGACGAGATCATTAATTTCATCCACACACACACACAATGAAGGAGTGTCAGTAGTGGCTTGGGCTCCCTTTAAAAATGTCAACGAGATGAAGTCCTCTAGATCAACGAACGATTGATCGTGCTTCGTGTGTATAAAATTCAGTTCCCCGGCTTCATGAAACCGCTCTAAGCATTGACCTTTAAAAATTGTGTTTCCAGTTCACAAAATCAAAACAACACCTCTCCTCCCCGATCGGTATTTAAATAATCTTCCACTTAGCGCGCGGTATGGTGTGCACGAAGCTATAAATGACACCTCTCCGTCTCCAGCTTGGCGTGTAGCTTAACCGGCGCCAATTACAATTACCATAATAATTACAAGCACCAGTAACAGCAGACACAACAACGAAAACAAGAGTATGTTGCTCTTCTGCTGTCATAACGACGGCGACATCTTGCGGCGATCGACATTATGCTAATGAGTATGAAGCGATCAATTTGCGCGATAGCGATCGGGAGTACGCGAGCCAAGTGCGCATGCTTAACTATTCGCTCTTTTGTTTTGCCCGCACAATCTCGTGATGTTATTACACAACTTTCTACAAAGGGAACGTGTAATACGACGACGGAGAAGGAGAAGAAGAAGAAGAAGAACACAAAGAGAAGAGAAGAGCAGAAGCAGCAAGGTGTCATGATTGTTGACTCTCTGGACAAAATGTCAAATTGGACGCGATAACCGATAAAATGGGCGGAATTCGGTGCGTCCTTGTGTTATTTTTGAAGTTTCAAGGTGACCTTTTGGGTTACGAAACAAGTGAAGCTATCCATGCTGGAGTGGCTGGTGTGATCCAGTGACAAGTTGGCATTGGATGAGTGTGACAAAGCACACTAGGAGGCAATAACTCATGGCAAAAATGCGGTAGAGCTTGGAAAGGCATCAGTGGAGGGAGTTTCGAATCGGAAAAGCTGTACGCATGTGCATCCTAAAGGGATCTCTTGAGGCTTCGAACAGGCTTGGTTGGCCGCAGTAGTTAGTTTTGTAAGGGTGCTCACCCCACGAAATAGGGAATTTCCCTACTTTATGGCGAGGATCACAAAGTCTTTAGGAGCCGACATCATCTTTTGATGATTCGTGGCCGGAACCCGAGTTCAACTCTGTTCCGACTCTGAAGGTTATATAGACTGTCCTAGCTTGCTTCAATGGTGTGGCAACCAAGACAGTGCCCAAATTCCTTCACTCTTACCCGACTGTAGGTCTTCCTCGCACCCTCTAAAGGAACAGATCCCTATCTTATTTAAGACTGATACTTCCTTCGAACTCCAGCGGATCTTAAGAGACACTATGACCAGTTTTCTGACACCAGCGACTGCCAGTTCAACCTTCCTTCTCGCCACGATACTGAAAACTAGGACTTTGAGGAACCTCTTCGCTGGGCATTTGTTGATCTTTGGCTTGATGTCCCTCAAATAGTGTAGTCGGCTGAGTTTTGATCTAAAGTCACGTCCAGTTCTACGAAGTCCCGAAGTCTTTCGTAAACTGAACTAAGGTTATCGTCTTGAACTATTACTTTTTCCGTGTGATGCCCGTTTAAAGGTTAACCGAAGCACCGTCAAAATACTTTTACAAATTCTGCGAGTCGTTAACCAGGTTTCCTCCACAATCTCGAGCTTGAGTTCCAGGCTTACCACCTTTATTCTATGAGAGTCTTCCTTACTGTCAATCTTCATTCTCTGTTGTGCATGCCCAACTTGATTTCGTCGCCTATTTTGTGGTGACTTCGACAGATGTCTTTCTGACGAGCGCCCTCTGTAGCTGCCAGCAACCATGTTGATGTAGTCATCGCAAGGCGACCGTAAATGAGACTTTCGTGATCTCCTAAGCGTTTTCGGTTTAAGACTTGACCCTTGCTGGCAGCATTCAAAAGCCCGTCGACTTCTCACATATTGTTGGGGTACCCTCTCTGACAATCTCTCTGACAAGCGCCACGAAGGCTGTGACCACCCTTCAGTTTCTTTCGAAATCCTGGATGCGACCCTGTTGTCGCATCTACTTATACAGCTTGTGCTGTTAAGGCGTTGTAAAAGGGTTGATCCTTCCTGAGCTCTTTTAGGAATTCGGTCTTAAGCTCGCTTCCAGCCCCGGATTTAAAATTCCTCTTGCTCTACGGTCAACTGCCCCGCGTTTTTCAAAGCCTGACAGTGCCTTTCTTGACAAAATGTCTTCCTAAGGCTCTTACACTGCAAGATCAGTTAATGTGGGAACTGGCTACTCTTTGGTGCATGAGCCCTACTTGGCATTCAGTAAGCAATTAATCCCTTCTTTCCCTATCCAGCCAACTAGGTGTCACCTGAAGAAACCAATTGAATTCAAATTAATTGCCAATGTGTCCACAATGCAATCTTCCGCGTGGTGGCACCCACAATCACCTCTGCAAGCAAGACCAGCCGCAATTGCTGCAACATTGTTGCACAGCAACTTGACAGCAATACTTTCGCGTGTCTTAACTCCCCCGCTTTGGGTGAACCAAGTGCTGGACATCCGCACCACGTCCATTCGCTCGATAAATCAAAAATTACTCGCTCCTGAGACTGACATCGGCGAATGCAAAGCCACACGACTGTGTAAACTGCAACATTGTGCGTCCAAAATGTCCAAAAGTGTGTAAACATTGTACTGCGCCTATTTTGGGTAGATACCACCGACTAATACGATCCCTGGGGATGCCTTGTGAAAGGGGATACACATACAACCTTCTGTGCGACATGCAGTACCGCTGTTGTAGGTGACAATGATGGCGGCTGACGGGCCGCGGTAGACTTAAGAAAGAGTTTGCGTGACAAAGTGAGTGAACAAAATGTCTAACAAGACTGATGGTGGAGGGCTGACAAACAGACAAACAGACAGTTGTTGTTGTAAACAATTCACGATGTTCAGTGATGTAATGGATTATCCCTAGGAATTGAAACAGAAGATGTGATTGATGACAAGGAAACACAATTGAAGAGGGTTACGAGTGACGGATAGGACAAGTCTTGTTAATTGGTTCGGGTATCTACTAACCAAAGTCCGGTAATTGTTTGGCTGCAATTCAATTTTTCCAGGGTTTCAAAGTCAGCCTCTAACCACTTCTCCTAGGCTCCCATTTCCATGTCGGAGTCTGGGAAGACTAGGTTTAAAGAATGGCGTTCCTGCAAAACATGAACTTGTCTTCGACACCAGCCACCGATTCTCTGCAAGCGTAGCGATGCCGGTCTTATATCGTTTTCAACTTCAAAGGAAAGATGGATTTTAAAAGTCTCATATAGGACACACAATGTAGCCTGTCTTACTTGGCCCATGACTTTTGTCGAGGTTTCCAATGGACAACTTTCTGTCTAAAGCCGAACTTCTAAGCAGATCCCCTGTTTCAGTCAGTTTTATAGATACCTTCGGCTCAAATATTGTCGCAACCCAATGCCACTGGTGCCTTAGTGAGCCTTAGCCTGTCTTTACAGTCAAGATCTAAGGTCCAAATAGTTAGACCCAAACACAAACCACCGTGCGACCTGTTTTTAAAAATTCTCTTATACCAAGAGTGTGGAATGTGGATCAGACTCCACACTCATCTGGAGACCGTCTTTACTTCAAACTGTTGTCCAACGTTCCTAGCTGAGGCTACAACCTGTCTGACGGGTTACCAGAAATGCATGAGGTGAAAGGCATGTGAATTGAAAAGACAATCTAAAAAGGGGCTTAGTCATGTGACATATGGTCATCGGCCCACCGATCAAGGCCCCCTCTTTTGCATCTACTCCTGAGAGACAGCACAGCAAAGGTAGACGGTAAACTCCATTTTGGGCGGAGCGCACAGTTGGAAAGAGACCTCTACCAAATCGAGATGCAAATCTGTAGGAAACTAGCTAAAGATCATGCTGGCTGCAGAGGTTTGATGGTTGAAGCCTAAGTTTATCCCAAAGTCCTCGACTTGAACTGCCACCTAGGGATGAAAGTCTCTCTAAAAACATGAAGAAGTTCGAGTATTTCTTTCAAAATTTCTACAAGCGACACATCAGTTCCAGTATCGAGATCAGTGAGACTTGTGGAGATGGCAAGCATACGTATGACGAATTCAAGTTGTTTCTGAATCTCGAAAGGTTTTGGGACCGACTTTGTAAGCATGTAAGTCATATATATGCGCCACTCCTTTCCAAGATTGGCCGCCATGGCTCCAAAGAATCTCAAGAACACAACCTAGAAGCTCTGACTGCTGTAAGACGAAGCATACAAAGGTAATTCTTCAGTCGCAAAGCCTCGAGCCATCAAAAGAAGTCATTAGACAGTTCTTTGGATACTTACTTACTTACTTATGTGGCGCTACAGTTCGGGGTGAATCTGTTCCTCAACTAATAAGCCGATGTCCCTGTACAGCTCGTATAATTCGTCGTTAGATTCCACTTTCCAAAGCCCGTCAACGCAAACGAGACCAAATATCTAACTCTTCATCTGCCTTCGATAGAGAACATGCCTCAGCGCTATAGAGTAGGACTTGGGTGATGAAGGTATTGTATAGTGTTGGTTGGATAGGTGGCAGTATTTGACGTTAAATTAGATGCCACCTACAACTTCAAGAGCTCGGTTTCTTTCTGAACGACTCTGGAGCTAAGTCTTGCTATGCTTGCTGCAATTAAAGTAGTTCACTTCCCTCGTTCGCTTCGGCAACTGACTTGCTTCGCTCGCTCCGCTCTCAACAAGACTAAGTCTTGAAATGCAAGTACATTGATTCCTTCGCTAGCTTCGGCGGAGACACCTAACCCTTAATTTGTATATGACTCGCTTGCTTCGTTCTCTCCTTTCTCAAGGAAGCGATGTCTTCAAATGCCTGTTACAATTCAAGAACTTAACTTCCTTCGCTAGCTCCAGCAGAGATTTTCTGATTTTCGCGTACCACCGCTCCCTCTCTTCTGTATAAGGCGTGCTTCAATTTAAGTACTTTGTTTGTTTCAGTAGCTCCGGCACAGACTCCTAAGCCTGAATTTTCGTGTAACTCGTTCGCTTTGCTCGCTCCTAAGTCTTAAAATGTCAAGAAAGCTCATTGTTCCGCTCCACGAATGTGACTACAATCAGACCCAATGCATCAAGCCTGGACTTAACTTGACTCTTACGGCAAGTCTTAGGTATACCGACTTCTTAAGAAATCTTCAGACGCAGTCCAGTAAACCTTAACTAAGAACATGTCAAAATGGCTTACTTGACACATGTCAACTTGTGGCTTGACTGTGGTTACAGTTGACTGACGTATTCAGCTAAATGTCACTTAGACTGCGGGTGCCATCTTTGGATCCGATTGTAGTATTTTGTCCCTAGAGTCTTGGCCAAAAGTAGACTGTCTCAGTGGATGTCCTCTCTATTCGTTTCGATCTCCATCCTCCCTTTCCCTTTTTTTGGATTGTCAAAGTGATCTGAAACAGGAACATTTTGCAACCGGCTTCCAGTCAAGCTCGCATCAATCAACTTCACATCTCGAAACCGGACACCTTACATCTCTCAAAACTTGACTCACTTTTCAGCGTGCAAAACTTTCAACAAAAACTCACTTGTTGCACGAAACATTTATCATTTCGGCTTCACAATGGTTCCACACTTCACCCAGAGCGTACAAAGTCCAACACAAGTCTTCAATTCCAAGTCCAAAAGGAACCCAAAAAAACACTTTCATTTCGAGATATCGATAAGCGCCAGCCTTAAGTCAACAAATCTTGAGAGCTAACGACTCTTGCTTTCACAAATCTTCTTACAAAAAAAAAAAAAAAGTGTAGGACAGCCCCTTCCACCTGCAACTTATGGCGGTAGATTGACCGTTGACAACGATTTAATCAAACATGTCCACTCCATTAAATGGAAACATTCGCATCCAGCGTTAACCTAAAAAAACACAAAAAAAAAAAAAAACGGGCCACGCAGGTAAACAAAAGGAACGAAGAGAGGGGAAAAGGAAAAACTTCAAAATTAGCATATGAGTTGGCCCGCCAGGCACTAGGCTTTCAAGTTCAAAACCCTTACACACAACATCTGTCTGAGTTCCTCTCTAGAAGAACAAAGCAGAAGGAGGAGGACGAGGAGAGTTTGGTTTGTCATGGCCCCGAGGTTCATTGCTAAAAACAAACGATCCGTAGGTACACATTCACAGATACCTTACCTACACGTACTTTGCACTATTTATTCACTTCAGATCGTCATGGGATGATAGTGGACGCCATGACCACGAGAGCGCCAGCACATGGCCACCTTGATCCCGATGCCATGTGTAAGCAATGTAAATTATTCCGAGATTATGGTTATCGCGCGGGATCAGATGTAAGACTTAAAATGGTCACAGGCACGCGCTTTGAAACTAAAAGTGGACTTTGTTGCAACGCATTCGAGGGGAGGAGGAACTGCATACAATGACACGAGCTATGAGCAAGATTCCAATCGAAATATCGATGGGACTATTGGGACTTTCACTTGAGAGTTTTTTAGAGTCTTTCGGGGATATTTGGGGTTCCTATAAGGGGACCTATAAAGTCCATGACTTAAGCTTGTCAAGATTTAACTGAAGAAAGACCAGCACTGAAGGAGAGCAAAGGGAACTGCTCTTGAATGGAAGCCAACGTAGAAAAACACGGGTGACGCTGAGCCTTCTACGTCTACAAAATGACTCAATGGACGTAGAGTACCTACGTTCAATTCGTACTTGCAAGTCGTTAAAGTAAAGGCTAGCTGGGCGAGTGGACACTGCTCAATGAACCTAAAAGGATTCAGAGAATGATTATAGACGCTTTGGCATCCTTGCTCCTGTATCTCATTTTCTATCAATTACCGACGGAACTAGGTACGTCTAAGAAGCTTAGCTTCAGAAACAGATTCTTTATTGGTGGGGTCATGGAAGACTTTGACTTCTAGTTCGAAGATGATCGAGAGACTTGTTTAAGACGTTGAAGATGTCAAGTCTTTTCGACAGTACTGATGAACTACAATAGTTTGAGACCATATTCCTCTGGAAGTTGTTAGGGTAGGACAACATTTGTACTTCTCATCAATCAAGGGTTCCGTCTTCAGATAGAACCAATAGCGGTCCAGTCAAGAGGGTCTTACTTCAAATTCCGAACATCAAGTCCGAGTTAACAAAAAGCTGATGGATGCTGAGAAACTTGGTCTAAAAAATTAGAGGTATTGGCCTACGATCGACGAGAATACTAGAATTGCCACCTTCTCTGACTCCGAGCCGGAAGGCACATCGGTAGGCTCTAACTCCATACCTTTTCTGATGAAAACCAGAAAAGTTGCAGCCTCTCAGCTAAAGGCTACTTCTCACGAGTAGAAAACCCTTTAAATCGGTATAGCAGAACCGGAACAAAAGAGCCCTTAAAGTTGACTTATGGGAATACAAGGCTTTGACAATTGGAGACTACAGAACCTTCAACACACATTGGCCAAGTTGCAAGGTTAGCAGAACATTTCTTTGACAACGACAACGACCTCAATCGGCATTTAAAGGTGCATTTTCCTTCAATGGGCCACTTAAAGTTGGAACTCCACCCTTTGGAGCACGAAAATAACCTCAGCAAGTGGAATTCTACTTAAGGACTTCGACAGGCTACAAAGTTTGTCAAAAACCCCACTGGACACTGCTTACTCATATCTACAAGCTTAGCACAACTTTGAACACTCCTAAAGTCCCACCACAGCAGATAAAACCATTTTGGCAGCAAGCACGATCTTGAAGCTCCTCGATGATCTCGATCTTGCTCGGGATCACAACATTCTTCAGTTGTTGGAGAACATTGCTTCATAGAAAATGTATTTTAGACCGCATAGTGCTTTTCTGATCTTCGCCAGGATAGATGGGATGAACCCAGAATAGGTGCCTCCGCGTCCAAAGTGCGTTAAGCGGTGAATGAGAGCATAACCAAGTACTTACTGTTAACAAGAAAGTACAGCCAACCTGGATAAATCGGACAGAACATCACAGTGGACAACTATAACTTCGAAGGCTTCCTATCATGGTCTATGACACTGAAGCATAGAAGACTCTATCGAAGCTGGACGTTTGAAAGGAACAATTCTTCGTTAAGATATTTGGTGCCATTTGTGTTGACAGGCTTTGGAGGAGAAGATTTAACGACAAACTATTCCAGCTGTACAGCGAGATCGACCAAGACCCAATGTTGGATAATTGGACAAATGGCCACCAACGCCCCGTTCCACAAAGTCGCTGAATCAAACACGGAGGAAGACCGCGCACACAAATAGAAAGGGACATCATCCAATTTGTAGTACACAACTGGAGGCAGTAAGCTTAGGACTAGGCTTACAAACGAGTACTAGGTTCATCTTGAACTGCAGCGCCTTACTTAGGTTGGATTCGAAGACTCTTCGGGTCGGAGCGTTGGTGTCCGCAGCGCCACTTAAGAAAATAAGTTAGCAAGAGTCGTCCCTCCACGATGACGGATTCACATCTTTTCAACTAGTTCCGTCCCGGATTTTAACTCAAACATAGACCACAGCCATACTAAAGCGAAGTGTACCTTCTTAACGCTCTGCCCACTGAAGACTTAAGACCGGCTTACATCTATAGTGACATAAAGTTCAATATCGATGCTAGAATTTATAAGATTTTCAAAGCGCTTTATGGTAGCCTTGGCTTATAGTGCATTGGACTGCTGAGCAAGCTGAGAAGCTCTGAGTCTCAGTTAAACAACCAAAAGTGGTTGCCACCTTTCGGAACAAACCTCCAAGAGTATAACTCGTAATGAGAAGCTTCCCCATCTACCTTTCGAAGTTGGCAATAAAAAGGGAAGGTTCCTCCTGGAAGCTGGACCTTGGACCTGTGTAGTCTGTGTAGTGTTACCGAAGCCAGCTTTCAACTCTGTCAAGTAGAACGGTACCACAATATCTTCTACAAACGGTGAAGGGCTACATTACAAATAAGAAGCTAATCACATGGCAGTGAGGATGCCCAGACGCTCCTAGATCAAGTCATGAGACGCATCCAATTGTGGGTGCAAGACCATATACTAAGGTCAGGAACAGAAAAGACAGAGATAGCGAGCTCTACTGCCTAGGAGATGCAGATAGGTCTGAAGATCTTAGCAAAGATGAAAAATACTTGGGAGTGAGGCTGGATACAAGGCTCACATAGACGTCCGAAAGGACTACAAAGGTCACCTCAGCGCTGAGTAGACAAAAAGCAAACCAGAGCGGCTCCACGGCAAGAAGGCGCAAACTACTGACCTGGCGGACTCCTGCTCGAAAAGTGTAGACGAAGTATGCAGCGAAGAGGGGTTCTTTGAGGGACGAGTTCCTATCGATTGAACAGTCCAAGAACCAGCCGTTTTCGTAGTTCCGGAGAAAAGTAGAAGTTGAGAGGAAACAGTAACAGCAGAAGTCAAAGAGATCACGATGTGTCGTTGGCAAAAACGCTGGAACAGAGAAACAAGGGGTAGATCGACGGCAAGACCGATCGAAAACATGGCGGATTGGACTGGGTGGAAGGAAATAGAAAGGAAAGCGAGCCCATCATGACAGTATGGCTATTTGACTCAGGATAACGTCAAACACACCTTCTTCGAATGCACCAAATGGCTTGCAGAGAGACGAAGAATAGAAACGAAGGCAGGCAAAATCACGAGAGAGGAGGGTGTGTTCCTTCATCAAAGAAGTGCTGAAGGTAAAGAGAAGAGAACAGCACATAAATCCGTCCAAGACCATAGAAGAGTAGAAGCTAGAAAAAGTGGCGCACCACCCTGAAGTATTGCAAGAAACAGTTCCGAGGTTGGTTAGCCTGAAAATGGAGAAGGAACATTCCTTCTTCAGAACAAGAAACTGGAAGCTTTCAGGCTAAACTGCTAGCAGCTGCTGGACAATCGTGTTCCCCGATGAGTGTCCAGTCCCAAGCCTCTTCGAGTTCCACGTCAGAACCACGCTGAGTATGGGTTTCGGTATAAAAGGAGTCTAACAGTCTAGACTGTCCTACAAGCTCTAATTAGAGATATTTTAGCGATGTAAGCTCTAAAGCTAGTTATGCATGGATTGGTTCCGTTCTTCGAAAACATCGTTTCGGTGATCCAAAAAAAATTTTACTCGACGAAGGTCTAAAGACTCTTAGACAAGGTGGAGTCTTGAAGCAGACATCCACAGTAGACAAAGGGAAAATGCTTAAAGACAAAAAAAAGGCCAAACTACAGCTTACTCCGTATCGTATCGACTTACCTGACTTTCCTACTTTGGAACTACCAAGTACAACCACTCGTATTCGATTCAAATGCGTCATATTATTGTTTTTAATTATCGCGATAAACACCATTTCCAACACGTGGGCAATTCTAAACTATTCAGCATGTTCACTTGCATAGTACAACCGACAAAACCGGTGACAAAATCTCGCCCAATTTACGCGCACAACACGGTGGCTTACAACACTTAACCTAACACTCGGTGTATGGTGTACAAGAAATGTCCGCCATTAAACGCTCCAATCAGCACGATGGCTATGTGTAATCTGTGTACATCCCACCAAATACTAAGGCACTGTCACGGGGGAAGAAAAAAAAAAGAAAAATTACCTTGTTAACCCGAACAAGCAATAACCCGACAGTAAATTGTCAACAAAGATGGCGCGCGCGCACAGTTTCTCAGCGGGGAAAACTCAAAACAAAACACAAAAAAACGCGCGCTGTTAATTGAAATTGATTTTCAATAACTTAATTACGATTGTATGTCACTTGTGCTGTCAGTTGCATTGGGGCACACTTTTTCTCACACTGTGTACCGTTGTTGGTCATCTGTCAAAGTCTTCCTTGAATTGTTGGCCGATTGTCAAAGTGAAACGTTTGACACTTGTCACTTGTCCACACCTGAAAATAAACACAAAATGTCATTTAAAAAGAAATTCAGAGCAAAAGTTCAAAAAAAAAAAAAACATTTATTAAACGCGCCCCTCAAGGCTAAATGACAAGTGTCTTGGACACTTTTATCAATGCAAACGTCAAAATCGCCTAAAGTCACCGACAGACCAGGCCATTAGTCATCTTGAGCATTGTAAACACGCTGTTATTCCACTAAAATAACAACAATACGCCATCGCCCGCTGTGTAGTTTCTAGCGGTTTAGCTTGAACTAATCTCACACTGGAACCAATGATGATGGCCCGGGGGAGAGAAATTGTCTTCTTAGCGTGTGTGTGTGTGTGTGTGTTTTGACACTATAAGAGGATAGAAAGACACTCGAAGATTTTGGCCAAAAACTCGATGAGACTAATGAACGAAATCGATCTGAAAAATATTGACTTTTTGTTTTTTATGCGCCATTTTTCTGACCACACACACACACATACACTTGGAGTAGGTGTTTTGCACTTTTAATGTGGTCAAAGTCCAAAATTTGCAATCTCGCACACAAGACAATAACAAAATTGAAGTAAAAGTGTAATGTGGGCTTAAGTGTGAAATTAAAAATAGACTTTGTGAACACACTCTGGAGAGCGGTGGTGAAAGGAGACAATCGGACGGGTGTGTTGAATGATTGTGTGCCCAAGTCAACGACTAGGAGAGTTAATGTTACGACTCTATTAAAATTATTTGTTTATTTAGCAATTGACGCTAAGGTGGTTGTTATTTGAGGTGAATTGGCTGCAGGCAAAGTGTCTAAACCTTGCATAGGGGGTGCGGTAAAATAAATGTTGCGGCTTTGATTGTCAAAATTTTGTTTGGGAGAGAGATTGACGAAATCCTGTCAATGATGACAAGTGATGCGTCAAAGGAGTGGACTGTCAGACTGTCAGCTGAAAACATTCGAACCCTACCAGGATCTCAATAAAGAACCAAAAGACCGGCCAAGGATTTCAGACCCATTAACCTTACATCTTTCATTCTTAAAACCCATTCCTGTATATGTACATCCAGAACTCCGTTAAAAGATCTCCTCTATCGTAGTCCCAACACCGCTTATTTAAAAGGTAAGTCCACAGCTCTGCATGAGGTGGTGCAGACTTCACTATAGACAGTATACGTTAGCAACCTTCCTAGACATAGAAAGTGCCTTCAATAATGTGCACACTGAATCCATTCCCATCACCGACCGCTCCAAAGATGGAGTGTGACGTTGGAGCAGGTGTCTTCTCAGAATTGAACGTATTCTAATCGAACCGCCTTCCAGACTCCTCGAGCGACTAGAGAGACCTGCAAGATACTTAGCCTTAGCCCCACTACCATAAACAATACATAAGAATCTTTATTAAAAGCCAGGCTGCAATCAGAGCGGTCCACTTTCTCACTTCATCCTCCAAATTAGTGGAACAGTGTAAGGAAACTCTAACGCAGGTTAACGCCCGGTTCGCCCGGTTCAACATCACTCTCCTCTGAGTTCCCGGCGACAGTAACATAGATGGGAATGAAAGAGCCGTCGAGCTAGCCAGATTGGGTTCTACCCTTGACGCCTCTCTTGCGGATTTAGTGGCTACTTGTGTCTCCTGCAGCCCCTTACCAGATAGCCACTTCTACCTACCAACCTACCTCCCAAAAGACTGGAAACCTCACAGTTTAGGGCAATCGGTGATAGTCTTATTCTGTCCCAAGCTACAAAGAAAAACGACGGTTTGTCACCAGTTTCAACCTTTCAACATTCTAAGTGGCAGCCTTCTTAGAAATTGAAGGAGGCTCTCTGTAGCTGGGCGTGGATATCAACAGCTTTTCAAGCTGACACTTCATCTGTCTTTCACACAGAGGTGTGTGTATGCATAGTTAAAACCACTGAAAGAAACAGATTGTAGCCTTCTCTGACAGCGAGGTAGCGATAATAGCTGTACCCATACGGTTTCAACCCAAAGCTTGCTTAGAGCTGCCTTAAAACCTTGAAATAACTATCTGGTCTTCTCATCAATTAAATTCCTCAACACAAGTCCATCGAGGACAACGAGGTGATTGCCGATGAGCCGATGTGTGACGAGAGAGGGAAACTGGAACAGGGTATGTTCTTTCATCAAAGAACTGCTGAAGGTAAAGAGAAATCCGTCCAAGACCATGGAAGAGATGCCACCACCCTGAAGTTATGCAAGAAGCAGTTCCGAGGTTGGTTCGCCTGAAGATGGAGAAGGTATAGTTTTTAAGAGTTCGAAGTTTCTTACTCCTGACGCTGCATGGACCATACCCTCCCCAATCGTCGGTGTATTCAAAAACTTGCTCAGACTTTTGAAAGATTGGTCCATTCGTGCGGTGAATGCTCTTTACCAAGTGCACTCCAGTTGATTGGAATAAACTTTTTGGACAGTCTATATCTACGTTCATCTTTCGATCCTTCGAACCTCTAAGCCTGTCGATAAGAGCATGGATACCAAGAACCAGTTACAGAGCTAGCATTTCAAATCTTCTCCTAACTCGTCACAAACAGAGCTGATCGTAGATTCCTTGACGCAAATAGTAGAGCTGTTCAAGGATTTAACTATTTAGTCGCCAGCCCAAGGCAAGATCATTGGACATCGATTGTGTCCAGCTGTTTTTTTTTTTTTTTTGAAGAAAGCCCGTCTACATGTAAAGTTTTCAAGGAGCACAGTGTTTTTCCCTACCGACTGGTGTCGTAAGAGCTCTTTAAGGGCTTGTGAAAGCATGAACACTTCTCAGAATGAGTCGTGCTTCCCCATCTCTTACGACCTGTGTCCACTTTCCTCGGGTCCTTCCCGCTTCGATCCCAAAACCAACGTCAATGTCTATAAATTCACATTTCGTTGTCTAACCTATTCCCAAGACTTCTTTCAAAACGAGGATGACAAATGCTTACTTCCTTGCAACTCATTGACCTACACTCTGTGTAGACACTCGACAAATCATGTCCAGTGCTTGAGTGCGGGGACACATGTACCCTTTCCACAACAAATCCAATTGCTCGTACATTACGTGTTTGTTGTTTGCACTGTCCACCACCCCTAGTCTCGTCTCGTGACCAAGCATAACAAGCTCTCGAACACATGTAACCATTGACGAGCAGGAGGACATTTTTCATATGGCGACCTCGGTCCAAAGTGAAAAATCAAATATGCAAATGGCCACTTCCTAGTGCGAGTGGGAACGTGAAGCGCGCTTGCGTTTTCATGAATTGATCACTGTGTTGGGCGCTTGCGCGCATAGAACTTAATCATTTAAGCATGCATGCCAGCGTGCGCTATACCTGACATGATCTTCCCGCGCAAACCACTCGGAACATTATTTACAATCATCGAGCGTACGCGAAACTGTGTCTGCGTGTCTTGGTTGTTGGCGCGCTGTCAGAACGCGGTGTTGTTGGTGATTGTTTGTGCGCGCCATAAAAAAAGACCAGGGACACACCGAGCAACGTCTAAAAATAGAAAAGCGGCGCGACAATGCTCATCTTCATCTGGTCGAGCATCACTTGAATGCTCACACGTAGCGTGTAGTTGCGGGCACACTTGGCAGTTTTCGGCAGAGCAAACTGCCACTTCATCTAATGCTGCTTCAGAGCCAACAAGTCGTGATCGGTCGTATGTCCGTGTGTGTGTTTGTAAGTTCTAGACGACTTTCTAAAGTCACTTCAGTTAGAGGAGCAAGTGTCGAGTGGTACGTGGAACTTATGTATCCGATTGAGCGCGCCTACTTGCACTGTTTTTGCATAAATTTTGCGCGTTTTCGCAAGTGTCTATCCTGGATGGTGGATGTGAACCTTAAGTGCGGGAAGATTCGTGAGCTGCGCATTAAGAACTTTGTGAATTGGAAGTACACGAGTGCGTAGACTTCCTGTGCTGCTGAGTGAATGAGCACGCAGTTGGGATTGGATGATGGATACGAGAAGGAGTTTTAGGAAAAGTGACAAAATGCCTTGAGAGGCGGAGGAAATTTGCTTAAGTCAACTTCAGTTGGAGAGTGTTTATGGTAGAGGACACCTGTTCGGTAGTAGCACAGCTGTAGGGATCAATGTCCAACATCATGACGGTATTTCCTTAGCAATAGTAGACGTCATAGTCATAGTTTTACCATTCGTTGCTCCTCAGAGGTGACTGACTCAATCGATGTGCACTCTTTTACTCGAGACACCTACTCCTGTGTGTGCGATGTGATCCAAAATCAAAAGGGAGGGCCTCGATCTCTCTCCTTGGCAACAATTTCCTCATAGACGTGGCTTAAGACTTGATTCCAAGAAGCGAACGACTCTTGACAGCTCTCTCGCGAAAAGAACTACTTCCACCGCAGGTGCCTCGCATGCTCCTTTGACGTCTGTGCCCATAATCAAGTCGATTTTAGTACCTCCGCCTTAATTATCTGTTACTGTGACATAAATCTTCCCATGGGTCATGCAATGATAACGAAACCAGTCGCAATTACAGCCGCCGATTGATCACCAAAACCTCTGAAGGCTGTTAAAACTTTCTTCGAAAACTTTATGTGCTTGACTGATTCACATCTCATCATCATCATTTACTCGGGACTTTTGTCAATCCTGGGTACGTTCGTGTTTCGAAAAATCTCATTAACCGACCAATGTAGGTCATCACATTTAATCATCCAGAGAGGCTGGACTTCCGACAACGCATCCATCTTCAAGTCAATCGCTTGCTGGATCTCTCGTCGAGTTGTCAAAAATTAATCAACGATGATATCTCAACTGAATTATGTTGCAAATTAGATTGAAAAAAGAAAAACGCGGTACGTGTACTCACACATCAATTACTTCAATTGCATCGCTGGGGAGATGTTCCTCCACTCTGCCCCGAGCTATTGATCACATCTCATCACTGACGATGGCAATGATCTGATCTTTACTCGGCGGTTTTCCAATTTCCAATGACTTGTCCGAACTATACGGTGACAATGATTGACTCGTGTGCGTTGACATCTCAGGTGTCCAGCGTTGGATTAGAGCACTAAGACAATTGAATTAAAGCGGTTAGCGCTGGTGATTTCCTTCCATAGATACCCACACAAACACCCGAGGAACATTGTGTTTCCGCACACAATGTTTGTTCGGTAAAATTAATGTCAGATGTCAGTGCTGGAGATGTCAGTTGGTGGGTAAACGACACGCCAAAAACACAAAACGTCATTATTTTCGGGACGAATGGGATGACCTACCTACTTTTAGTTGTGGTTGTGGTTTTCGTGGCCCGGTTCGTTAACCCCGATATTTAATGTTCATTTTGATTGCGCTTTAAATGCTGTAACGGTTATTGTGTATTCATTTCCTCTTTTTTTTTCTTTTGAAGAAGAAACACAAGAACCACAACAGTTTGGTCCAGTTGTGTCAATCAAAAAAGGACAACGAATGACGGCTACAGAAGTCAGGTTGATTCTGTAATTGTCTTGTGGCTTTGAAAGGAAGGGAATGAGATGATTGGTGGTCTGTGGCCGGTGGATTGCAAGCAAAGCCTGACTGTGTCATCAGTCATTTGTGCAATATTTTGACAGGAGAAATGTCAAAATGGAAAATGACATATGAAAACATCTTTATTCGAATGAATGGCGGTAGTTAAAATTAAAACCACAACGTCTGAGTGAAAGGGGCGACTTTCGAAAGGGTCGTCAGGCTCTATGTAACTCCTAGAAGGAAGATGGAAAGACTGTCATTCAAAACGACTGTAGAATTGCGTCATAGAACGCATTTCATCAAAAAATAGGGAAGACACTGACTGCAGACAACCTGGTGCTTATTTCAAAGTTCAAGTGGTAGCCATCAAATACTGATTGCTGTCCATCCGACACGTACACATACACGACAGCGAACTCTCAAAATGGAGTCAACGGTGGCGTCAAAACTTCTAGAACCGGAAGAGCACCTTATCTTGACTACTTCGATATATTTCGATGCTCTTGGACAAGAGAAGATGGAGGATGAGCTCTTTATGGGCCAACATATCCCTTGAAGAGGGTTACTAACATCAAATTAACCGACCCCTCCTGCTAGGAGTTTTTCGCATTGGAACTGGTCATCCTTGATTACCATGAGGGAGACACTAACCTAAGCCTCGGCCACAAATGGATCTCCTCACCGGAACGTCCACGGAGTTGTTGCTCAAAAGCTTGAATCTATCCTCGCGTAGTACAAGGCAGATATATACACGCGTAATACGTTGATAAGTAGCATTAGGCTTCCAAAACTTTGAATCTGCACAGCAACCTGACTATCTCGAGATGGTGGAACCTCCAACCAAATCGAGCACGTGAAAATATAAGCACATGTGAGGCTCGCATCTAACGTCGACTCAGAGTTTGATTCAGAGCTCGGTTCAACGAGAATAGCACAGAAAAAGAGACTTGAACTCTTCGAAAGCAACCAGAGTCTACAAAGAGCAACTAAGTTAGAGACTCTTCGCTGTGTACTCGTCTTCCACTGATCCCAACACACAGTGGAATCGGTAACTCAAGATGATTAAGGGGTCTGCCAAATCCACCCTGAGATACCAGAAGATGCACATCTCAAGACGCTGCAGTGCAAATCAAGCGCGGGAAAAGTATCGTGTCAAAGAAGAGAGGAGAAGAAACTCCAGACTGCATACGCCATCTTCTAGTTCAAGAAAATCGAAGAGTCTCGCGATGGGAACATTCTGCAGCTCTCTAGGAAGGCCAAGCTGACTTCGAGACCGGAATGTAAGCTTTTCGAAATCATGAAGGACACCAAGTCATCGATGCACAGGGTAGATGTGCCTAAGCAGCAATTTCAGCATGCTAAGAGCGTGAAAGATTAGGAAGAGCGACCACCACCGAAGTACATCTGAACCTCTACAGTGCAATGGCTGAATTTGGAACTGATCCAGCTATGTCGCATAATGCAGGAGGATACGCGATGCAACATTTTAAGCAGTTCTTTCGAACTTTTCCAAGAATGCACTGGAAATGCGTTGCCACGTGATTTCTTCAATCTCCGGCTGGAGCAGGCAGGTGTTCATATGAACAGCACTGTCTTCAACAAATCCGTCCAGCTGCTGAGATGTACTGACGATACGGACAGCATTGGTTGTTTCCAGCGTGCCGTCGTTATAGAGGCTTTGAAACAAGTTAGTCTTGAAATGAATGACAACAAAACCAAGCAGCATCAGTCCACGGCTTAGGACAGAATATCCTTATTGACATCTATACCTTCGACGGACGCAATTAGGGACTTCACCTACGTCGGAGTAAAGATCAATCCGTCAAATGACACCGAACCTTCTGAAAGCAGATCGCTCGGAATCAAGGCAGAAAGCCCCATAACTACAAAATGTTTGCCTCAACATTAAAAGTGAATTTTGACAGATGTCAGTGTCACAAACAACAAACAGAACTTTGACATTTCAAAAATTTGTTCGTAATCTTCTTTAGGATCACTCCAGTCACAACACACTCATTGGAACTCCAAAAGTTAATCCCTGTCGTTAATTCCAATCACTATCAACATAAACTCTTCACAGTAACCTTTTTGGAATTCCCATTGACGGAACTTTTTGACTCTCTTTGGCACACACTCACCCGGATAAAGGCTTACTTTGTCACTCGATTCGGCGAAATAAACTTTTAGCCTTGAAAAAAAGAAAGAAGACGAAAAAAAACGCAAAACCTCATCGGGAATGACACCTTTAGCAATTACCAACCGCTTGCGTAATTTCTTGGACATATTTTACGCCAACAGTCTTAAGATTAAAAGTGACGCAGCAAAATGCGCTTCATAAATCTCTCAGATAAGCGTAATGCAGTGATAACTTTCAATTTTTAACCTGGACCTCCGTCCAAGTCGATATTCGAAATCTGGAACGCACAAATTGCAGAAAAGAATCTTTGAACACAATCCAGACTTTTGGTGAAAGTGAACGAAATTAAAGTGACAAACGTCAAAATTTATAAAATTTATGTTTGTTTTGAGTTTTTGCGAATGAAAGTCAAAGTCCCAGAGACCGAACAAAAATGGACGATAAGACTCAATTTGTCAGAATACTGTCACTTCTGCGAAACAATTTGTCCGATATCCACTCATGGTTTTGGTTCAATATTTACGTGATGGAATGCAATTTCTCTCAATTTAACTGATTGACCGTCAGAAATTTGGCCGTCAGATATGATTGTCAACTGAATGATGGCGGACGGTTGTTGTTGGTTTGGTTTTTTGGTGGGTTTTGTTTGCTTCATTAAAATCTTGTCAATTGTTATTAATCTGGTATTGGGCAGTGCACGGACTTCTTAACCTTGGACGGGGTCGTATTTGATTGTTTTCGAATCATTCAAGCGCAGATTTTAAGGTTAAAAATAACTTGTGGAGATGAAGAAGGAAATGAAATGAAGACTTGTCATCACTTTTGGTTTTGTTTCGTTGAACTTGACTTAAGTGTCACGGGGTCAAGAAATATCCTTCAAAATGCTCTAAATAAGCTGACATCTCGGACAAACAACTGTGGGTTGAGTATTAATTTGCCAAAAACAGATCTGATCACTCCAAAACGTGTCAAATAACTAGGACTCAATGGAGCCTAGGAATAATAGGAAATCCTTAGTAGTACCTATCCTAGATAGGCGAAAACCATGCACTGGCTATACACTGTAGTCATCAGACCCGTCCTCACAATAGTTGCATTGGCCAGTTTTATATGAAGGAACTAACTGAAAAGTTCTCGACTAACCTCAGCGATGCAGAGGATGTGGTGACGAAGAAGTAGATGAGGACACTGCACACTTTCTTTGCCACTGTCCAGCGTTCTGCCAAATAAGATTCAAAACCCTAGGAAGACACTTCTTGCAGGATCTAGAAAAACTGTCCGACAAGTCCGCGCCTCGAACTGGCTCGATAGAACATAGGCTTATGGTTCCTAGTTAGGGGGGGCTGATTCCCCTAAGGTACCACAATGGGTCTACATTGACCTAAGTGTAACGGAGAAAGGACTTCATTTCCCGTCAACCCTATTACCTAACCTAACCTAACCTAACCTAAGCCCAGCGAGTAGCATGCCTAAGCATCACAAGAGAGCTGGAAACTTCTCCAATAGCTACACTCAACCACACCTTCTGCCAATAGACATTGACCGCATGTAGCAAGCCTCTTAAAAGTCCAATCCGTAGAATCCGTTCTCTCCGTTGAAGTATGCGTAAAGCTTGACACATATAACTCCACCCTGTGTAGTGCCCCTGTAGACTGATCTTCTTGTTTGACAGTACCCTAGCTCAGATCGGATAAGCTTGCTTTTAAGCATTTATTCAATTCCATAGCAGAGGCAGCTGATACTGTTTACATTGTTAATGGCTCCCTCTGTGTCTCGAGAAAGGAAACCATCGTGTAGTGCTTGTTCTCAAACGCGTTCTCTCGACAGTCCTTGCCAATATGCATGCTGGGAGTTAGATACAAGACTAAGTGTCATAATTTTCGAGTTCGAATTCCAGTTCGACTTCACAGTGACAGTGACATTTCCGATGACATTTGTGACTCGCATTCGAGAAGAACTTGCCAATCTAAATCGGTTATCTGTCTGACAACAGACTGATAAGTCTTAATTGGGACTGTTAACCTAATTTATGATAAACAAACGTTATAGGCGCCAGCCACCTCACATATGTCACTTTCTGTTCACTCAAACTGCATATGTTTCCGTTTTATTTTTTCTCAAAAGCTTAGCTCATCAGTTTTCGTGACGAAACTTTTCAAAATAAAACTAAACCTAGTGTCAACTTTGGAGTTTTTTTTTTTTTTTTTTGTGTGTAACCAATTGGATGACACAACGAGGGCCAAATGGTCTCAGCAAAATGCCATTTAAAGTCGACACCAACCTCACGTGGTTATCATTTTGTTATTGTTTTGATATTTTTACTGTTTTTTTTGTTAAATAAAAATCGGATAGACAATGAATTATTTAATGCGAATCAAGCACAGATAGTTGCATTCCGTAATTCTTGTGTGTAACGCATAAATTTTACCTTTTTCACGCACGAACGAGGTGAGAGTTGTAAGTTTAAATGCGTGCAAGCTGTGTTCGTAAGGTTTGTTCTAGTCAAACGATAAGAATTGTGGAATATTTTTGTCAAGTGTTTGATTATGCTAGAACGACGACGACGATAAGAACGAAGTTCAATGTGTTGGAAATCACAAGTTTATAAGTGTGTTTTGCAGTTAGGGTACACAGAATTAGCATGTGCTTGTTTGTATAGTGATAACAGCCAGGGAGCTGATAAAGTTGAAGGCGGGCGAGGGACGAAACTTGTGTTAGATGACATTTTATTACTTTTTTTCAGGGACAAATGGATAAAAGATTGCGATTTTTTTTTTTTTAAGAAAAAATGCGAATTCTTACGCTCGAAAAGAAGCTGTGAATCCCACACACGTGTTGAATTTAGGAAAAAGTACAAACTTTATACGGTTATGATTACCCTGTTATTGTGACAGGAAAACAGCAATAAAGGTTAAGTCTGACAAGGCCGGGTAGATGTAATTAGGCACAGAAAGGCAGGGGAAGCACTGAACTGAATAATTGACACAAACTTGAGGTCTCTAGTAATGGTCGATGACACATTGAACGTCAAACAAACTATACGACTGCAAAAATGTGTCATTAGTGTCAAAACGTAGTGGCACTACAGTATGTCAATTCCTAAGACAAGACCAATCTGCTTGTTGCACACTTTGCCATCAGCTGAACGCTTTGAAATTGTGTTCTGGTTTCGTTTGTACTTGAATTCTTCGTAGTTAAGGTTAGGTACGTAGACTGGCATAGAAGAGCCACACTCAGGTCTCTATAGATCCATTTAACTTTACCCCACAGGCTGGATTTAAGCACCGACTGTCTCACACCATCAACCAGGTCACACGAGTCGTGGTAACAAAGAGGCACACCTAGTGCTACTTGGCTTCATGTTGAATCACCACCATAAGCCATTCTGTGGATTCGATGAACTTGTTTAGGTCGTTCATCCGTTTGTCGAATAGTTCCTCGAGATCCTGGAAGAAGTGACGTCCAAGGAACTTATATCTTACGTGGTAAAGGCCAGGACAGTGACAGAGGAAGCAGGTTGTATCCTGATAAACTTTCTCGTCACCGCAGCCCCTACACAGGTCTTCTTCTGGAACACGAAGCTTCTTCATACAGTACCGCAGAGTGTTATGTCCCAAATGGAAATGGATTTTCTATCTTTTCGTATAATTCTGTCGGTCGTAGCTTTGTCAAATATGGGCCATAACTTCCTTGTGATGACACAAGTGCCTAGAGAGGATCATCTGTTGTTTGCCTCTCTTAGAGCTTTATTCCCTGCCTCGAGCTTCAAAGAGCAAGGCGGGATGTTCACCGAGGGGTATGCCGAAACCCTTTCTATTCAATTCGTCATCATTTTCGTACCCTGGTATGTCCTCATGTCCAGGGACCCAGCAGAGCATAACCTTGTACTGTGTTCCAAGAACTCTGAGCTCTTCTCGACAGTACTTCACAAGCTTCAATTTTCTGTTTTTGAACTCTTCATGGAATATGTTCATTTTTGCAGATGATACTTGGCCCCAAAGGTCGAATAAAATGCTCACGTCTGATCTGATGCACCCAAAACTGACGTCACTTAAGCCTTCCATCCCCTCCAGTTCTCCAGAACAAGCGATCTGGCATCCACCATAGGTTGGTCCCTTAAACGAATGTTCAAACTACCTAGTCGTCTCGAACCTAGGGGCTGTGATTCGAAGATCCTCTTCTCTGAAGCATTATTATCTGTTTCCTGTAGCCGATCCAGTTTACTTTTTGGACAACATCCACATCTTGACACAGTTCATAGAGTTCGCGGTTATATGTGTCTTCACCTCCATTCAGACTCTTCCCATACGGTACCAAACACGAAGTAGTAAAGGACTTCGACACAATCATCTTGACCGACGCACGGATCAAAGATGGACTATGGTGTGGGGGCCAGTGTCTACGCGAAATCACTGAAAATATCAAGATCATACCACTTGTCGGATTTTGCCAGCGTCTTTCAGGCGGAACTACTGGCAATCCGAGAGGTTTGCACGCAACTCAGGCTTGACACAACGCACTTGCTGTTCTCTTAGATAGTCCAGCCTCTACTAACTCGGCTACCATATCCTCCAAACTGGTGTAGGAGTGCCGGAACGAGCTTGCCCGCTTGGACGAATGCTTGAATATCACACTGATCTAGGTCCCAGGGCACAGTTACATAAAAGGAAACGAGCGGGCAGCTTAATTGGCCAGGCAGGGCTCAACTCTACACAGCTCACTCGTGGTTAAGGTCCATAAAGGACAAATCAACTCACTCTTCCTGCAGAAGACTTGGAGCAGGTTAATCAACTGCGCCATATCAAGGAAGATATGGCCCACTCACGATAGGAGTAGAACAAAAGCCCGGCTAAACTGAACCCGCCCAGATATCGCCAGAATAATGGCCATGTGGCCATTCTAGGAATTCCTAACAATTACAACCCCCACTACCGCAACTGCGGAAACGAAATTGAGAAGGAAACTCTCTTCCATTCCTTCTGCAAATGTCCGGCACTAGCAAGAGCCAGACCTGACATTTCGAGTAAAGGAATACGAGATATAATCCCTTTTCTAAACTCCACAGGTTGGATCTAGACACCGACTGTCTCACATCCTCGACAACACACGTCATCAACCTGGTCAAACGAGTCGTGGTAACAAAAAGGCACATCCTAGTGTCACTTGGGTTCAGTTAAATCTCCACTTGTACCTCTGTTTACCTACCCTCAACCCGAAATTCATTAGTCTTTCCCTCGATTTGCCTTAGTGCGAATATTTGGTCTATCGTTGATCTGTCACGCCAGATGCCATACAGATGTGTGCCGATCCGTGTGATGCAGAGGGGCTTCAGGCTTTCAAACCACGTTGGATAGGATCCTAAATTTCACAGCGATACTTCCTTACGTACTAAGGTGGCGCTACAATTCGTGGGGAAACTGGGCCTTAGCCAACAAGCTTCTCCAGTTAGCCCAGTCCTTAGCTAACCGCCTCCAGTTACGCATTGCAAGTTGGTTGAGATCCCCTTCTAAAGCGTGTGCACGGTCTTCCTCTACTGCGTTGTTCCTCCGGATTCGAGGACTTCACAGCGATATGCCTCGACATTTAACGAAAGGGATAGGATCGCCTTGTAGATGGGGCATAGAGAGCAGATATTCAAGCCATCGAGCATAAATTAGTTTGAAGCATGCATTCGCCTCCGTCCTGAAACAAATTTGCTGGTAACCCATCAGAGCCAGCGGCATTGCTGTTCTTCAGCCTTTTCATAGCTTCACCAACCTCTTCTATACCCAAAGTGAGGTTACTTCTCCACTCAACTCAACATTACACCTTGCCCGTGTCTCCAAGATCTAATCAATTAATTAGGACATGGTTAACACTGGAATTTGTTAAGACCCTAAGACCTAAGAAAGCGGCTAATGAACATTTTTAATCACTTCAATTAAGTAGTGCCAACTCTTTATTTTTTTTTTTAATGCCAAATTGACTGTCATTTGATGCTCAAAAAAAAAAACCGTCATAAATCCCATGACATTCCATTTACATTCCGTCAAATAAAATAAATTGCATAACATTCTTCTGCACCCGTATACCGTTATCGAAAAAAAAGGCCATAAACCTGGTCCTTACAATTCTATAAATTAAAAAATTTAAATTAAAATTCAAACAGCAATCGCAAGTAGCAGAACGAATTGCAAGCGATTTCGAGCAGCAAAAACTCATTACACGTTCGATTTGATTGCAAAAAAAAAAACAAAAAAAACAAAAAACTCGCAAAAGAAAACGATAAATGAAACTGTTTTCGGTATCATATTCGAATTTCATAAATTTCTTGCAGTTTTTTTCGAATTTTTCTTTTTTTGCAACAGATATCCCCCAAGGCGGACCAGAAGAAACACCAAAAGTACCAACCACCGGCTGTCATTCAGTGTAAAAAAAAAAATTAATCAACCTGTTCCCCTTTTTGTGGTCTCAACAATGACCACAAATTTACCGTATCTTCCAACAGAAAAAAACACTGCCGCTGGCCAAACAATTTCTGGATCAACAACAACAAATTCAACCACTTGACAGCTAGCCTCCATCATTAAGACATCTCCCCACATCGATGGGGATAAAGAGATGAACACCACAGGAACGAAACGAAATGAATTCATAGTTTGAGTGTCAGTGTGCACCGATCTTCAACTGTCATCATTGATTGTCGGGTAATTATGGATGATTTTGAAATATCATCGACAGTTGGAAGGGAATAGGAGGTAAAAGTCTTGAAAATTTCATTCAAATTCGAACCCATAAACCCGACAACGACAGAGATTTTGACCTAAATCCGTTTGTGGATGTCTTGAACATTGAACATGGCCGCAAAAAAAAAAAATAACGATCAACAATGACAATGAAGACGGCACAAGACAGGTTCCATTAATTGACTGTCATAATCTGAATGTCAATTGTGGATGATTCTCTGGCTTGGTTGTCAATTTTCTTGAAAGATGCTTGTGAGTGTGACTTTCGAACACCAGGTGCACATGACACTGGTTAGTGGAGATTCTCAAAGGGAATTGGGTCAGTTTGACGATGACCTTTGTCAGGATGACAGAGGATGTGAAGTGAGGGCGTGACAGGCATGGATATCTCACGATAAGTATCAATCAGATATGCAAGCCAGTGCCTGCTGGGTGATGTAAGGCCTTTCATGGGAAAACAAATTGTGTTTTTCTTTCCAAGCGTGTTAAGGGTTTTTGTTGTACGCAAATATTGTGCTTGGAAGCCGGCGATTATGAATGTTAATTTGGCTTTTGAGAGGGATAAGGCATGCAGCTGATGCAAATGCATTTTTTTGGATAAACAATGCGTGGCACGGAGTACACGGAGTGTTTTGGTCGTTAAAGTTGAATCATTGTTTCTGTGAACTTGACAAATGGAGGTCAACGCTGGTGTGAACTTGATAAAGAAGGAATGTGGACAAAGAGGGTTTGGGAAGTGAGGTTGCAAAAACATAGAAGGGGTCTCTTGAACATTTCTTTGTTGGAAATTAACAGTAGTAGGAAAAAGGTGACAGAAGACGAGTATGGAGACGATGGGATAACCAGTTTCCCATCTCAAGGAAGAGTCGCACTACAGGAACAACATTCTCCAATTTTGTTTTTAGAAAGCCCCGAGCAACTAACAGGGGACTTCAAGACCAGATCGCGGACTCCTCGAAATGATGAAGAGTACCTAGTCACCGATGCACAGGGAATTGAATATGTCTTTAGGTTAGGTTGGGTTGAAGTTGCAGGCTGCAAATTGCAACCTCACTAACCACATGGATCTGTACTTTAACCAGCCAGAGCTTGATATGAAGCGCTGAAGGCTGCCTATGCTGATGTCAGCCATTTCGTTTTGAAAGAAGCTGGCTCCTAGGTACGCTCTTCCTCGAGCTGAGAGGGCCGGACATGTGCAGATAAGGTGAAAAATAGTCTCCTCCTCCTCTTCATCCACGCAACTCTTGCAAAAATCATTGTAAAGGAGGCTCAGCCTATTGGCATGCTTGCCGATGGTTCAGTGTCTCGTTACATAGAGCAGTCGACGCTCCACCAAGCTTAAGAACAATAAGTCCGCTGGCTCTGATAGGTTCCAGCAAGGCTTTTCAGACAAAGAGGTAATGTTTGGTGAGGGTTTCATGTCCCATCTACATGAAAAGCGTTCCTATGTTTTGCACCAGCTATCGAAGCATATCCCAGTGAAAAGTCGCATATAAAATCCCATCCAACGTACTACGTGAACGTCTGGAGCCTTTCTGCAGCATGCTAAACGGCACGTACTAGTATGAATCGGTGATTGACCAAATTCTGAAAAACACCACCGACTTCAAAGCCACATATGATGGCATCAACCGTCTTGAATTACTCTACAGGCTGAGTTGGCTGACTTCGAAATCCCGGCAAACTGATTCAGCTGTGCACAAAGCTTTGTCGCAACCACATGTAGGAGCTTAATCGGTTAAGTCTTCAAGAAGAAGAGATCTATGGTCACAGGATAAACGTTGCCATCAGTCAGATCGATTGTGTTGAAAATGTTGCCTATCGGAAGTGTACAAAGACCTGAAAGAATATATTGATTTGGAAAAGGCTTTTCAGAGTCTAAATTGGTAGATGGAACAACTACTTAGAGTCTTGATCAGTCAGCCGGTCTCTTTTAACCAACGCGAAGCATTCACAGAGAAGGTGACAAAAAGTTTCAACATCTATCTGGTCCTTAAGCTGCCGCGAATCGGTACCATGGATGAAGTTTAGCCTAGGGTTGGAATACCTAAGTTCTGGACGGTCTTCTGGCAGACGGTCTTCTGAGACTTTACAAAGTCTCCACTGCTGATCTTTGGACCTAACTCAGCCTTCTCAAGAGCCCTCCACAAGGCAATCGATCTATATGTTGAATTGAGTCCCACAGCTAGTTTTCCATACTCTGTTTTAGAGTGATCGGATTCAATAACGCCCTTTTCCATGTCATGTTCGAGTTTGTCCCTCCTACTTAGCTAAGGCTTGTCGTACTTAATCAGCTCCAACCTCAAGTTGGTAGCAGAAAGTATTTATAAGAACGTGCATGGTTGCTATCTACCTTTACAAATGTCACTTCAGACAGTCTTTGGAAACTCATACCTTTAGCACTTGACTTCTAACCGTAAAGTGAACTCATTTTCAATTTATGAAAGTTGACAACTTGTGACAGAAGGCTTTCAATCACTTGACTCTTGGAGTCTAGATCTAAGGAACAGTTTTGACTAAGGGTCCTATCTGTGTTGATTATAAACAAACAAGGGCCGATGAGATATCCTTACTTAACTTAAATTAGCACTACAGTCCGTGGTGGACTTGGACTTCAACAAGCGTCTAAAGTCAGCGAGACGATTCAATATCCATGTCGAAGAAAACGCGCTCAAAAGCTTGAATTCGCCTCAAAGAGGATTTACGCAGTAAGCTTAGGTTAGGTAGGAAGGTTGAGAGAGAAAGGAAGCCTGTTGTCAATGTAAACCTATTGTGATGCCACCTTACACGGAACCATAAGCCTAGGTTCTACCATAGCCACTCCAAGACTGGTTAAGTCTAACCTAACCTAACTCGCGTAATCAGCTTAGAATTATGCTGACTACAGAGACTTCTTAGTGAAGGCCTAGCAAATTTAGGCCCAACTGGATCTGAATCGCTCTAACAGTGTCAATAAGTGTCATCGACGGACGCTCCCTTCAAAACTGGGCCCCTTCTCAAAAGATTTCTATAGAAGCTGTGGAGACAAACAGAAGAAGAATAGCATCCTAAATCTTCTATGCAAGTGTCCTGTCCTCTCCATCAAAATTAACCTCCAATTGGGAGAATTGTTCTTAAACATCTTCTGCCATCTGACACATACAAACTTCAATTATTTTCTTAGCTTCGAATCTTCAAGACACTGCAGCACAATGGCTGCCACTATAACCTCACCCAACCTAGTGAACGCCTTATTACATCTCGAAAGCTATCTTCTGGTCACAGCTTCAAAATGAATCAAGAAACGTCTTCGAAATACACATCGAATGCTTACTGTTCATCCTTCTGACACCCTATGGCGCTGGAAGTACTTTTTCATAGCTAAATGTCAGACCTTCCAACTAAGGACACCCAGTGTTCCGTTCGTTGACCGAATTTTGTTTCCACCCTCTGGCGACTTCATGCCTTCAAAATTGAATTTTGACATCCTCCATCGTCATCGTATGTCGTCTACCCACCTACGCATCCAATTTCTGTTCAAAAAATTTATTACGTACACTCTAAGGCTGACTCACAAGCCTCGGCGGTCATAACTTATGCTAAAGTGTCTGAAACGTAATTACAACATGACATGCTAAATGCCACACAAACACAAACCAAGACAATCCCGGAAATCACCGACTACGAGACGACACTGCGTTATAAAGACCTCAAAACAATCTTCCAGTCCAACGGAGCGCAACGATATCTGGTACTCCATAGTCCAAGATTGACTAAGTGAGTGTTCCTCACTCAGTGCGGTTCTCCAGCATCGAATTGGTGTACAATTAATGCATGTGCATGAGCCTATGTCCAGCTACACGTGTTTTGTATCACCCTCTGCTCTCTCTCTCTCTCTCTGTCAAATTGTGCGCCTGCGCATCGGTGAGTATACTAAATCTTGAGTACAAGCCGTGAAGTAGAAAGGCTTACAGTAGTAGTTGGACGGAACCATGATCAACCCACCCGCTATGGCACACACTCACTCGTTCGTCGTGGCTTACTTCAGAGAGCCTGATCCAAACGGTTTTGTTTAGTTTCACCCAAGCGGCGGCTGTGGCTATTCCCGTGGAAATTGCTTGTCCCGGTCATTGTTTTACTTTCCAACTCTCGGCGTGTACTAATAATTTCTAATTAAATTCAAAATCTACGCAAGTGTTTCACCTCTTACGGTTAGGTCTGTGTGGCAAGGCTTAAACTCGCTGCGCGAACAATGTGTGCGCTTCCGAAATCAAATTGGAACGCAGCCGATGGTCAATTAAGTGGAGAAACAGATCTGCTACCCGCTTTTAATGATTATTTGCGTTCACTTTTGTAGGATAACGACACACGCCGCCGCCGTGAGATCTAACGTGTTTTTTCGTGTACATTTGTGCAAGCTATAGGACTTGGATAAGGCTGTGATTGGTCTTTACATTGTAGAATCTCTGCAGAGTATTAGAGGCCATCTGTTGAATTAATTGCAAGTAAAGGCGCATATTTTGAAGGAAATTTGTGGTCAAACTTCAACGCCATCTATTGGATGTTTGCATTGTACCTTGAGGAAAACATTAGGAGAGTCAGATGCTTTCCATGAATTTTAGCACCGATTTTGGTTTGATGAGACTGGAGTCTAAGCCTTCGCGGCTCAATCTATGACGAAGATTTCTGGCAGATACTCGTGCGTATACGCAACAAAAAATCTGAAATCTTACAATGGACACAGGCTCCGTTTCCTGCAGTCTTAGGAGGAGGCTATTTCGTCTAGTTTAATGAATTCTAGCGGGAGACCATCCTTCTTCACATCACACGCTCTGTGATAACTAAGGAAGCCTTTAGAAGCTGTTTTGCGGTTCCCAAAGTCAAATGAAGCCCTGAGGCACAAAAAATACATTAGAGGAGGTTTTTCAAGTTCGCGAGGGTTGTTTCCAGCCCTTGGCACTACAGTTTCTCTTCAGAATCCTATTGTACCTTCCCTTCTTTGTTCCAGATAAGTTCGTTTCACTCCAAAGGATGTCAGGAAGTTGAAGAACTTCTTTGGGTGGATGGCAGGAAGCTGTTCCATTGAGGCAACTTGGCCGCCAATGATTCCCTTTTTTAGTTGAAAGAAGACTGAGCATAGAGACGTCCCTTCACTCTCAAAACAGAGTCTACAGCTTGAATCAGTTAAGGCAGTAGTGTCCAACAAGGACAGTGTGACGCTATCAGGAATAGCAGCTTTAAACATACTTGTCCTGGTGTTTGAAGACAGACTTCTCTGGATTCTTACAGGCAAATACCTTTTGCATTACCCCAGGGAAGGGTTCGGGTCGAATGAATGTTGTTCATGCGACATCTGTGGGCAGAAATTCAGAGAAGGATGACCATGTTGTTCCTAGCTAGGTCAGAGATCATCTTGTAGGTTTCTAGGGTCAGCTTGGATTTGATGGCAGGCAAGGGAAGTGCTTTAAGTGCAGTTTGGGAGGCTTTGTTAAGTCTCATGAACTGATTGATGGCAAAAACCTCGACTTGAAATATGGACCACCAAGGCTGACTTAGGAAATCCTGTTTCCCTTTTAGATCCATCAGTACTCCAGACGAAGTCGCAGTAATGGACTGCGACACTCTTCCCCTGTAAAACAAATACCGCCGGTCAATAACTAAAGTCTAAAGGCAACGACTTCTCAGACGTCCATATTAAGCTTGAGCACCAAAAGGCAATGAACAAAGGAACTTTCCGTACTCGTTCCACACGCCTTAGTGGATTACAGGCATTTGTGCGGACACCTTAGAAGAATGGTCAAAGATGACGATTGCCCTTAACCTTTTGGTGGAAGGATTAACTTTCCTGGCACATCCCAATTTGTGGATTGTATTCTACGGTCGAGCTGGCTGGAGACGCTTGTTGGTTGATGCCCAGGTCCACCCCGGACTTTAGCGCCACCTTAAGTAAGTATTCTACGGTCTCTTCGACTACAGAGCCAAGTTCTACTACCGAAAAACGAAAAAGCCTTACTTTTGTCAGCAGAAGTCTCTACAAAGTCAACGAAGACCAGCCTTGAAAGACAAAAAAACTGCAAGCCTCGCAAGAAACCCCTGTCGTCTGAGAAAAGACCTCACATTCCTCTCTTTCCAGATTCACATCGTTCCCTCTGACTAGAGAATGACGAAACTTCGATGCACATTCCTAATTAAGCCCTGCGGCGCTTCTTGAAAGATACTCCACAACACGTCCATCAGTGTTCTACAAAACGCATCAAGAATGCGAAACAAATTCCTCAGTTAAGAGGATCTTTAACGTGCCTTTTGCCGAATTTAGGACAACAGCGGAAGCCATAAAGATAAGGATCTTCTGAATTCTTGATCTTTGGTCGAACTAGACAAAATTGTAAGCTTAAGCTTTATGACTTACCCTCATATCGCAATCTTTTCTGATAAGGAAATGCAAACGAACGGTTAAATCTTCTCGCAAATAACAACCAATTGTGTCGCATTTAAGATGTCAAGACGTGAAAGTGAAGCAGGAAATGAGAACGTTGACAAATTGACAAGTGCTGGATACAGAGGCAACAAGACCATGCCAAAAGTTCCACTGGAAACTAGTTACAGAAGTCTTCATTTACCTAGGCCTTGCTGGAAAATCTGGGAGAAACACCGCGATGCGCAGAGATCTAACGATGCATTACTCTTGTCATTCATTGTGTAAGAATGGAAGCATTGTACAAGCCTAGCTTAGGGCACTTCCCAATCCTTCTCGATGGACAGACCTTCGCAATCTTTCTCCATGGACAGACGGAAAGCGAACGAAAGAGTCACATATTTGCTTCGAAAGAATAGTTGTTCACGTAAATATACAGAGAATGGACACGAACCCTTCCGACCGAAGAGTCTCCCAAATCCACCTCAGAGGAACGTCTTGAGTAGAGGGAGACCTAGTCTTAGTTAGCACTCATAAGTGAAAGATTCACTTGACTAACTTGGCGTACAAAACTAAAGGCAGTTAGCTACAAAGCAAGCAAAGTGAAGATGCCAGTTTTAGGTTCACAAAGACCATTACGCCATCTACCGGTGAAGAAAGTTTAGTCCTAGCATTGCTATAAACAACCCTTAACTGGAACAAAAGAAGTCTTTGTAAATGTTGATTGCTTACCTACTCTAAATTTGTCGCACTATCTGTTGGCCCTTTCCTAAGAATTGTCCGTTCCACGGCAAAGATGGCGCTGAATGGAATTCACGAGTTCCGTGGCTTATTTGATGGAACAAGCTTTAGTGCAAAAACAGATGTTCACACAAGGCTTTGGCTGCACAAAGGCTTTTCCCAGCAAGGTTGGTCCTCAACACCAACACCTCAGGTGAGACTTTTGATGCTCTCACGAGGCACCGCCCTATAGACTCCCATTCCGAAAGGCTAAGCCTCTTTTTTAATGATTTCTACAAGAGCTACATCCAATTTCTTTGTACCAGCCCTCCCCTTTCCAAAAGAAGACTGCTCCATCTGAAAGCTTCTTTCTTCGAAGATTTCAGCGATCTAAGGGCCATTGACGTCAATGTCATTCTTCGCTTTCTCAGAAACTCCGACTGGTTCAATTAGCCCGCAAATACTTAGAACAGAGGTAGACACACAATAGACCTCCTCTGGAGGTTGAGTCTTAAGGGCGTTACACAAGGAAGATCCTTACCATCTGTTGCGAAGGAAATAGGACTAGTGTCCCGATTTTCGGTTGACTTTCTCTGCTTTTCGCAGGCTCTGAGCCGGACGAGTGGTGTACATCATTTTCACAGATGGCTCTGGGAACTTTGTAGTAAGTCTTCTCTTTACCGCAGGTATACACTCGACTATTCCCGAAGCACTTACGGACGAGAAATCTGCGTCTGAAGCGATAGGCAGGCTACACTTAAAGCCAATGAGCTTGCAAGGAAAGGTTCACAAGACTTATGTTGGATTTGTCTGCATCTTTGGTTAGGGCTTCCACTGGCACTTGGGTCCCTAGCACAAGTGCTGAGATTAATGCTTTAAGCAACATTGCATTAAGATTCGGGAGGATTCTTTTGTGACTTCGGACACCCAAAGCGACCGGGACCAACTGGATTCAACTCTCCATGTCCTTATTGATGCTTTGACCACATAAACACTTTTTAGAATAGGCTGAGGAATTCGCATCGGAAGTGGGCTTAGCTCTCTTCTACGTCGGTATCCCTACAGCGTCTGTACTTAAACGCCAGTAGGTGTTGGTCGATTTGTCCAGAAACTGCATCTGCTTCAAACCAATGTGAGTTCATTGCAACTGTATAGGTCTCAAGTAAGCTTCACAACCTTTCGTGGACTTACGCTTCGAAAACAGATCAAAACCCCTAAGACATCACAATTCGACGAAGGAACTATCAGTGGATTGGTCACATCTTCCAGCAACAGGGTTCCATAATATGCCAAACAGTGGCACCTAGTCTAACAAGGAAGTGGACGACCCTGAACCAACGTGAGTTTGGAAAGAACTGAAAGGCGTTAGAGACCTTCGAACATGATAGAACGCAGACGTTATTGACTAACGCCCTACGCTCTACAAAGGTGAGGGAAGAGCACAAACTGTTGCAAGTAAGGCCTTCATTAAGGCCGATGGGTTACTCTCTATAGCCTCAGAGCCAGATTCCTTATTCAGGGAGTCCATAGGTCACGTTTGTGTAAGCCTGTCTCAGGTCTTCTACCGAACTTAAGGCGATCTTACAAGAATCCGAAGAAAATAACCGCTTTCGGAACCCTCAAAGCTAAAAATCTCACAGTGTAAGCATACGTTTTTAACAAAACCCGTACTTAAGCCACCCTGTATAAAACTGTCACAAGTCGGCATGCAAAAAGGTACTTATGCCTAAAAAAAAAGCAAACTCTTGATTACTTAAGCTACTTGCTTGGTTGGAACTTGGAACACTTTAATTAAGCATCGTGAATCACACTTTCCACCACTGACTGGTTGAGCATAGCTCTTGATAAAGATACCCAAGCCTTCCCCCAGTGTCCACACCGCACCACATTCGAGACGGGCGTCTCAAGCTCCAAGCCTTATCTTTATTAATGTTCAATTGAATAACATTTAATCGGTGAATGGCATTGTTATCTTCGGCTAAGAAATGTCAGGATTAATGGGCACTCGGCTGTAAAATAGTGTAAATAAAATGGCTCCATGGGGGCAACCTATAAGGCCCGGTACTGTGATTAATGTTTGTTATCTCGCTTTAGTTGCCTTGTGCTTGGTATTTGTTTTGGCGTTTTCTGTTGTACGACGAGTATTGTGTGCCTCTCTCTCTCCATGTGAGTTTTAGGAACGAGTTAAGGAGGCTTTACATATTGTCTTTGGGTCGTAAAACTACACGGGGGTACAATGTAAATAATTGTCTTGGCATTGTACGCGTACGTTGATGGAAGCAGCGAAGGGTTTTGCACTCCGATTCGATTTCAAGGGAATATTTAAATTAATTAAACAAGACTAGGTTCTACGCAGGGTGCTGCTGTGGTGCTAAAGGAAAAACAAAGGAGAACTGCTTGTCTTACAGAGTTTGACAAATAGCTTCTGAAAGAGACCTATTTATCTAGATGAGGTCGACAAGGTGCATGATTGATGGTTTTTTAAACGAAAAGGACAAGCTTGAGAAGCAGTGGAATGAAGCAGACCAGAACCGACTTGTAGACATTGCTGCTGATTTGAGTTTACTTCATCAAGCTTCCTTTGTAAATGAAAGACTTAACTACAGAGATGCAGTGACTAAAAGGACGCTTTGGACGTTTTTAACCGCAACGTCTACAAGCTGTACCAAGATTTATTTTTTTTTTAAGTTGGCTCTACGACCTATAAGATCTTTTGTGCCGGGAGCTTGTTAGACTGGGAGATCCTCGATCTTTCTAATAAAGTTGAGGATGTCTCCAGTCGGGGCATTTCTAATGTCCTGAGGTGTCAGAATTTCCTTAGGAATAGGCACATCCTGATGCGGCAGCGTGTCGCACACAGTACATGTTCCGCTTATTCGTCTTCCTTCAGACAAAGTCGGTTCTGAGTTCTGAAGCTACAGTGTCTGGATAGGAAGTTGGCAAGCCTTCTTATCGGTGTCGGATGAACCATTTGGCCTGACTGCGTCCCTGAATGTTTGCCAGAGCGCGAAATGATCAGACTTGGAGACTTCCTTAGGTCAGATACTATGGTGAATAATGCCATCAGGTCCAAAGCCACAAAGAAGGACCAAACAATCGAGTTAAACTTTTGAAAGGGTAATATAAGCCCTATTTCCATCCACCTCCCTACAGAGCATGCAGAAGTGCCTCCAAAGACTGTTTCTACGAGCTTCTCAAGAAGACCTATGCCCAATGCCCGAGATATGAAGTAAAAACGAGCAAAGAATAGCACGACACTACCTTCGAACAAGGCTTCAACTACTATCAGAGCTTTTGTCAATTTGGGGTCTTTAAGCAGCTTGTCAGCTTTACGGTCAAATAGTAAGGGCGGTGCTCGAAAAGACGCTTACGCTGTTACAGCAAGAAAGATATCTGTCAGCCAACTTAAGGTTTTGCCACTCCAACTGGACCCTGTTAGGGCAGAGATGGCAATACCATAGTCTAAACTCAGTCGATGTAGAATCTCTAAAGAGACTATGGACGCCGACGGAAGCCAAAATCATGCTCTCAAGCAGTCTGATCGTCTCAACTGGGATTATGACCAGATTCTGGGACCACCTTAGCAGATCGTAATCGGATTAGCTAAAAGCTGGCTTTAGATCCAAAAAAGTCATTGGTTCTGATGGCCTAAGAGCTGAACTGTTAGAAGCGGTACAATAGATCTTCTTAGATCACAGAACCTCCATCCAAGAAGAGGTTTAGCCAACGTTTCGACAAGCTCCTCGACTTATGTTAAGCTGAAGACGCATCTCAAAGCTAAATTCTAAATCTCAGACTCTTTAGGCGCTCTTTTGGAAAGGTTTGTTCCAAAATTCGTCGATGAGCCACCAATAATCACCAGAAACAGTCTTACAATGTCTTAGCAGAAGAAGGGATGCAACGATAACACGAGAAATAGTTTGCGATAGTCTCTTCCATATTTCCAAGGGTTGCCATCAGTCTAGGCATTGTTATTCGAGTCTTGACTTATTCGACATTAAGCACTGAAATGAATGCCTGAATGGATGTCTGACAGACATCTCAAGACGTAATCAGGAACAACTTTTGTAACATAACGTGGTGTCAGAAGTGGACAAGACAAGCCAATCGTCAAAAAAGTAGTTGGAGGAGTGTAAGGTGGCTCTTCCATCACGTGCAGCACAGCTTACTTTGGGTCATCAAGCCAGATCGTCATCATGACGGTGTTGAACTGCAAGTCTGACAGAAACTTAAGGTGTCGACCCATAGAATCGGTTCTCTCCGTCATGTCGGCATACACAACTGAAAGCTCAACTGAATACACGATTGCTTATAACAAGTGGCCCACAGGCAACGATTGTCTCACTTTATGGCCCTTGCAAGGCTTCAACCCAAATGTGTCTATTTTGCAGGAAGTTTCCCGAAGGATTGACGCATTTCCATCATCCAGGCCCTGAATGCGTGAAACCAATTTCCTGGTGTCAAAAGTGTGATCTTATTGAACGCACCCGTGCCATTATTTTGTGGCAAACTACCTTATCGACTGTCATTACTCAGCATTATCGACCAAACTAAAACCCAGTAACCCTAATTCAAAAAATAGAAATCCTTTCTTCTCGATCAAGCTTAAGCCGCTCTTATTGGCAGAAAGTGAATGCTTCAAACATACTTGTCCCCGCTTGACTGCAGAAAGCGGAAACCCATCTTCGTACTTTAGTAGCTCGCAAAGCAAACAACGGAGGCCATCCAATATGCATGTGCGTATCCATTCTCCGTTCCATAGAATTGAAAGTGGAATTTCGCGCGATATTCTTTGGAGGGAAATTCACGATCGCAACCCGATTGTCTGCGGCGGCGACTTGAAAACCAACAATAAGCCTGGCCTACTTAAAGTTTGACGGCAACGCAGTGGAGGCGGCGGCAGTTGTTATACACATTACCAGGCGTGCAATGGAAGTGATTTGCAACCGCGCACCAAGCAATACACACACACGTACTCTAACGATTTCTGAAATCGCTAACGACCACAAAGCGACTGCAATTCCCAGCGGGAATTTTGCAACCAATTTCCACAAACGACAACGGGGACGACAACAGAAGGGACGCACCAAATGCAGATGTTACGAAGCCTCAATGTCAGTGCACGGTACAGCGGAACTGAGTATCCGATGGACACAGGTTGTTTTGCCATATCCCCCTGGAGGATTTTGTGCATGCGGATCTGTATCACCGGCATTAGCCGATAATAAATGCTAACCTTTGAGTTTGGCTCTCGGACTGGGATCGGATTCATATTCGATTAAGCAAGCGACCAGCAGCGGAGCACACAAAATTCGTTGAATGGAATTTTAGATATCCGCATGATGTGGCATTTAAAATGCCACAAGCAGCACCAACGGCGCGGCAGCGGTGGTGTATCGGGCCTGGAATGTTCAAATGCGAAACCTCACCGGACGACCACGACCGGATCCAATTCAATTCCGAAGAACGTCGTGAGTCTGTTGCCTTTGTTTTCGGTGCGCGTCCTAATTAGTGGACATGGACAGAACAATGGAATCGAATTTTTGTGTTTTTTTTAGCGGACAGGGATGGGATTCATGTTAATTCTAGGTATTTACTGGTTCGCCTCACTTCCTGGGTCAAGGAGGACCATAAATACCGAAGGTAGTTTGGTCATAAATTACAGGAATGCGGGACCGAAAGGAAATTACCAAATGTCAACCTGTCAATTGATGTTGTTTCGAAATTGATAACCATTCTGATGTCATGGTCAGCACAAAACCACAAGGGAAATCAGTCCAGAGAAGCTCGAGAAATGTAGAAAGTAAGAGCTTGAAAAAAAACACAAAGAAGTTGCAAGTCTTTCTGTCCAGCGATCCGTCCTGATGTTCAGTTTTCTTAAGAAGCCTGAGTACTTAAATAAGACAATTTGGTTGGACACCACTGAACTGTAGTTTGCAAGCAGACAGTCCTAAGTGACTCTAGGCTCTCACAATGGACCTAGCACTGGTGTAAGTATGCTGCTTCAACCTATCTCGACTCTGTCACACAATTTGGCAACAATTGGGAAGTTCATCTTCTGAGTTAGCAAGGACCTGGAGCGTTTTTTTGCTCAGGCTGATGCAGAAATTAGGCCTTTAGCCAGGCATGGTGCTCGAGACGTATCCGTATCCAGCCCAATATGTGTGCGGAAGGAGCTCTAGGAGTATTTTTCTCAGATAGTGGTGTTGATTTCGTAGATCTTTTCGAATGATATGCTCGTTCACACGGCAGACACTGTTAATCCTGCCTATACTTCCCTCTTCGATGCTTCTATGTTCACTTTTGGGTCGTGAGGACTGAGATTCCTCCAACTGATTCCAGCAATGGCTGCAACTGATCATAAATGGCGATCGTCAACATTTCATTTGAGGTTTAGCGTTCTTCCTTGCAACTAACTACCGTCCAGGATTGGGATCTTAGCCACTCGCTTCGAGCATTTGCCAGCGCTAACTTTTTACTGCCAAATAACTGGTCTTACATCTAGCGTTGGGTAGAAGGTCTGCATTGCCATGAATGCTCTTGCCATTAAGCCTTGCCTGTCGGTATGTGTTTTCGATACGGGTAACTGGATGCGCTTGTAGCTAATCTATCGGGAACACACATATGGACATCATTCTATGTCGTAGTCTGGGAAGAAGCAACAGCCTTACATACAATAGAATCCACACAACTGTCCTCCTGGGTCTACTGACTAACCTCTCGTTGATAGAATGAAGAGTGGACACATCAAGTGGGCATTACTCCGGAGGATCTTTACAGACGCTTCGTTCAATTCAAGGAACGATCGGGAAGTAGTTGCCATTCCTCAGTAGTTAGTGCGTTGGATTGCTAAGCAAACTCTTAACAGTTCCAAGACGGATAACCAAGTTTCTTCGTGGTGGGTGAAAACGCATCGTCACTTCCACGCAGCGCCTTCTGGTGACGACGAGCGTTGGACTTATGTCCCCCACTCATCGTATCACCCGAACTATTATCTCTTGGAGTAGGAGACTAAGCAAAGAGCGCCCACGAAGAACCAGTCAAAGATCGGGATGGAAGGACCGATTTAACTGCGTTGACGGTTCATGAAGGAGATGATTTCACCACGAACGCCAACTTTGTAAAAAAACAACGTTACACCGATTGAGATGGCTAACTCCAGCCAGAAGAATCTTTGACTCAACCCCTGAGGGACTACGCAGAAAAAGACGACTTCATATCCGATGGCGTGCACAAGTGGAAAGTGACCTCAACCAATTCGGCATACGCAACTGAAGGCGTTTTTTTTTTTATAATTAGCCAGCGCTAAAGGGGTTATGATCACCCTTAAACAAGAGCACAGACATTAGGGAAATCAGGGGAAAGACGAAGGAGGTACAGATGCGCCTTGGCTTTAAATGCTTGTTGGTTGTAGTGATGAGGAAACACAGAGCTACTCGTATGTACATATAGATCATTCCACATTCGTGTGGTACGGCTAAAGAAAGAATGACTGGAGGTGGTTGTTGGTTGAGGCTCTGGTTCGTAACGAACTATAGCGCCGTCATAAGTAAGTTGTTCGTGTAAATGATAAACTTCCGAAGGTATAACCTGTCACGAAAAGACTTCTCAATTCATTGTTTGGAGTCGTAGGTCCTTGGTTACGAGATGCTAAGTCTTGATTCTCTACAAGCTATCTCGCCAAATATTTAAGGTTATGGTGCAACGTTGAGGGCGAATGGAAGAGAATTTAACGAACTGTACTAAGGTGTGGGTTAAGTCCAAAAAGGCACGAAACGATGACTACTCGGCCATATCGAGCAAATGGTCAACGATGCAGCCAAGAGGATCTTCAAGTTTCAACATCAAGAGTCGAGATGACAAGGCAGACCGATCCTCCAGGTCAAAGACCTTGGTCTGGAAAATTGAAAGCAGTGTTGTCTCACGCAACTGAAAGAGGGCGTCAACCAATTAAGCGTGCGAAACTGGAGACAGCTAGCTAAAGATCGAGCTGGCTGAAGACGATTGTTGGTTGAAGCCCAGATCCACCCCGGACTGTAGCGCCACATTAAGTAAGTAAGTTGGCAGGATTCACGAGGACGGAAGATTACCCCGTCTCAGGCGGAAACTCTACTCTAGTCGGAAGTCTGTTAGGAAAGTAAATAAAGTCACTGACCCTACCTAATTGATTCCGCGTCGGTGGCTCTAGGGCCATCTTCAACCGAGTGCGTAAGGGAGCTGAATCATATGGTGAAGTGGCTAGATCAAGCCGGCTTATCATGCTCGTCGCTGACATGACATAATGATTTAATCATACTCTTTGATGACAAACGCTGTCAAAGTGTCAAAAATTTGACATTCACCTGTTCGAGACCCAAGTCCCAAATGAAAAGGAAAGCAGGGATGTATGCATCCATTGAACTTGTTAAAAAATATCAATCAATGAAAGTGTTTGATCAAGTAATTTCAATTTCACTTAACCTCAAAACTTGACAGAGACACTGATTTATGTTTAATGGTTAAAAGTTCTGATTGCCAGTACGTCCAAGAAGTGTCCAAAGACAAGGCAACACGTCACTCTTTTAATTGCAATTCAACGGAAAAGAGCATGAAATTCCCTTCACTAATTTTAATAGCATGTGCTCCTAATTAACCTTTACCAAGGCACTAATTACTAATCACTTTACAACACAGTAAATCACAGCTCACTTCTTGTCGTTCTTGTCCTCTGGGGCAATTTACTTCGTCTCACTTCTTTTATTTTTTATTTTTCTCTTCAGTTTCCCACTTCTGACACCTCCTGCCACACGTGCTTATTCCATTCACAAAATCGTGACTGACATGAAGTAATCAAAATCAATTAGATAGCCAGGTGATGAGCATCACCGATCACCAAGATCGGACATCGACCACAATTACCTTCGCGTTGCCAGATGATTGCTACGAGATGATAAAAAAAAAATTCTAGACACACACTACACTGCATGCCTACCGAACATACCCCCAGCACTTCCATTGACTGGAAAACAATTTTAATTAAGTTGCTCTCGGACGGTGGTGGTGCTCCTCTCGCATACCGTCAACTAAATGGGTGGTCATCTTGTTGCAAACTTTATGCATGTGTTTGTGTGGATAGGAAGATTTCAACGAGATAAACGTCAAACCAGTGTGGATCTGTGTGTCTTATGGGTTCTGATGGCGTGCACAATAATGTCGGAATCAATGTAAGGTGATACTTGGACTTAGACTTGGAAGTCCTGTGCGAAGTTGTTTAATTGAAACCGACAATGGATGGGTTCCTATGTCTCTCAAAGATAACAATAGATTGCTTGACATCAATGAAAGCCGAGTGCGATACTTAAAAGAGTGTGTCCCTCGTGTGACATTTAAAATTTCAGAATGGTAACACTGATAATGATGTCGCTGATCGGTGGTGTACTTGTGTTTTTGTTAATTAATTTGTTGTACTCCATGTTGGACAAGAACATTGAAAATGTGAGCAAATAAAAGGCTTTAAGAGCTCACGTTTTCAAGGGTGGGCCCCGCCACTATCTGGCTACTTACCGGGCTTCGTAATGAAAAGTTTTTAATTATGTACTTGGGAAATACGTCTGAAGAGGGCTATGACCAATTACAACTTAGTAATCCCACCCTAACGTGGCGCCATCTACAAAATTTCTTTAGAAGTTCTGTTGAGTGATAGAACTGATCTCGAAAGCGCCTTGAGTTAATGGGAAATGACGAACTGACTTCCTCGTTGAGCTCGTCGATGACGTGACATGGTAATGACTTTTTTCGACACTCTTTTCAATGACAAGCGATGTCATCGTCACAGTGTTTGTAACAATTCAGACGTTTGACAGTTTTCAGGTGCAAGATGGTTGTGTTAAACTGTTTGACAACATTTGACAGGGTTTGGTGCCACTAGACGATTTGTCAAACTTCTGCTTTGAGTGATGCATTTGAGATCATCATCATCATCCACTTCCTTCAACACCGAGCGAGGCATAAGGAGGCAACAAATCTCTTCCATCTTTCCCAGTTCACAGCTACATATTTCAGCTGAGGCCACGTTTTCCTCTGGGTCACTGCGTCTGCTAAGACTGTTGATCTCCACGTTGTTCTTGGCCTTCCAACCTCTCCTGCTCCCCCTGAGCATTCCATTTCTTAAATCTGTTGACGATTCATTTATTGTGGCGTCTCGTTTGACGCTAGTACACGAAAGATGCCGCACCCCCAAATCCGATGTGCGGTTTACTACAGCCGAGGCAGTTGGAGTAGAACTTAATTTTGATTCCACTTCCATCCCAGGGGAATACAACAGACTTAACCTTCGCAGCAAATAGGTTGTCGGTCTCCAAGGAATAAAACCTCGAGCTTCTTCTTTTTTTATTCGAAGATACCGAGTACCCTACTGTAGGTAACTGGGTATGGGTTTCGCATAAATACCTACGACTGTATGACTGCTCGTCGGCCAAAATTCAAAGAACGACTTGTCCCGGTTACGCAGAAGCCTTTTGAGTGCCACTAACTCTTCTCTAGATACAATGTTTAGCCTACCTTCTCTTGATACTTACCTACATATATATTATGGGATGCACTGTCAAAGCAATCTACCATCTTACGAAAAAGGGATGGCTTCAGGTTGACCTTGTCCGACACTTATTCTACGACTCTGATCCCACTAGACTTTCGGTTGCGACGTAATTTATAAATCGACTTTCCTTGCTAGAATCTGGGTCAGGAAAGGAACATAGTAGCATCTGGCGCTAGTATGGACAATAACATTACACTTTACTATTCCTCAGGCTAACATGTATCCGTCTTCCAAGCGGAAACTCCTAGTAACCTAATAATCATGAGCTATATTGTAAGGAACAGTTGAAAGAATTGAAGGCTCCGCTTATGTTATGTTTGTTCATAGGCCTTGGGACTTCGCTGTCCTTTATGAATTGTTTCCCTCTAAAAAGATGTCACTTCTCTGTGTAGATGATAGCAATTTCCAGTGGCAGGTTGCGCTTACGGTAGCAAGACACTAATCTAGGTCCAGGTTACACTGTGATTTCGAAAAAGGAGACTCAGAGAAAGACTTCTCCGGACCGGAACCTGTTGTGAGTCTTCATTCTTCCTCAGTTATGGTGACGATTGACGACAGAATCTCCTTCGAACACGATTGTGTATTGCACGACTCGCGTGAATGCAAGCGGACTAAAATAGTGTTCCCAGATGCCTGTAAGAAATCAATGACATTCTTCCTGTCACCCAAAAGAAAAGACTGCATTCAACTTATTGATATCCCAACGAGACATTTGATTTTTGCCAAACATCCCAATGTGCTAGGCTTAAGTGTCATAAAAGTATGTGAGGTCTAAGAAGAAGGCGTCCTTTGTCTTTGCTCATATCAGGTAGCGGATCTCTTATAAACTCCTCATCACGGAAGTGCCTACTCGACTTTTTACGAAAGACAAGCAAATTCCAGTATAAAAAGACGCGTGCGTCTGTCTGTCAGTATGACTGCGCTCATCTCGAGAACCATTGAACGATTACGATTTGCATTTCTCGAGAAAAGCTTATGCGTATTAAAAATTTAAAGGCGGAGCAATGAGCGTCAGGTATTCGCTAGTCGATAATGTAGGGCTTGCTCCCCTAGTGAACTAGTTGCATCTCAGTGCTCTAGTGAGTCGTTTCCTACCCCGACAGTCTGAAAGAAAAACACTTCTTCACTATTTTGCGGAGCATTAAGTGCAACAGACAGAATGGATCTATAGGAACCTTCTCTTCACCTACCCACGTACCTAAGTGCAACAGACAGAGAACTTAGAAAACTTCCACGTACCTAAAGAGGCAAATAAGCACGGAGCCAATATATAAGAACGGCTCTAGATGTTTCCAATTCTGAAGCCAACAAGAAATCCTTCATAGCAGTACGGAACCGTGTCTCTGTATTCAAGCAAAAGATCCGATTCCGGAATATGTACAAGATCTTCCAGCAAGACTGTCATCTCAACCTCAATCAAAACACTACACTGACAGCTGATCGTGCATCAAAACAATCTGTCAATTAATAGCACGCCATCTGTCAAAAATCAAATGACAGCTGTCAAGCCTTCTTGCAAATAAAAAGTCTCAAATGCAGACATCTCTAGCACCTTCTCTTGTTTTTTCACTTTACTTGTTGTTTCCAAGACATGTTATCACATCCAGTTCCAATTTTGTGGATACTTAAACAAATAATACCAACTTCCCCTGGAAACTACACCATCTTTGTTCTTTGTTCAAAAAAGTGATAACAGTTTTCTTTTATTTATTTAGTGATGAAGTACTTTCTCCCCCCAGAGATATGTGAATACCGATGCAAAACCATAACTTTTGCAAAAAAAAAAAAAAAACAAACGCCTTCAAGTGGCTGTGGGCTGGCTCATCATTTTATCTAAGGTATGTCAAGTATCAGAATTTCTGATAAAGATGTTTCTTTTGCAACGTGAATTAATTAATCATCAAGCAAACAATCATAAATACCAGAGGCTAGAGATTTCAAAACACACACACACTCTCGATTCATGATTTGAATTTGACTAACTTTGACAGATACATTCGTTTCCCAATCGAAATGTCTATTCCCCATTTGTCAGATCCAAATGATTTTCTTGTTAATCACACTACGAATGATTGTGCGGTTTGAGTTATAAACAAGAACAAGAAAATGTCAGCACAAAACCACAAGCAAACAAAAACAACGGACTTCAGACACAAGAGTAACCGAAACAGAGACAAAGATTGTGACGAATGTCAAGAATCTTGGTCCAACTTGGTTTGGAGATTGTTAACATTCGGGTGTGCAATGTGTAACCACATGTCAAAATTGGAATAGTCTCTCGAAGTCGAAATCGATACGATCGCGAGTGTTATGTTGCAATTGTGCTCAGGAAACATAGGTAGGTATCCATGCGATGATTTACTGTACGCGCGTTCGAGGTTCACTTCTTTTGGGGTCAGCGCAATATTTCAAATAGAACTGTCAAACACTGCCACTAATAATAGTGCTAGAAGTGAATTCAATTGAATTCTAAGCGCAAGCGCGATTGAAATCGTGCAGAGAAATCCTTCCTTCCGTGCTGACCACCGCAATGCAAATTTATTGATCCGATACGAGAGTTATAATGTTGACCACTGGCTGCACGGCGGCGATTACTAAATCAAACTAAATCACTCAATCTGCTGCCGCCCCCAATACCCTGGCGGCTATTGATTTCTTTATGAAGTCTTTTCGTTAATCGAATTGTTGATTGAACATTTGTTGTTGTTGGACTTTGTTACAGCTGACGTTTGACGTTTGCCATTGTCACTAATCGATTTGAGGAAAGTTGGAAGCACTTATTTTTAGAATGTTATGTCATGGAGAAGAACTTTCAATTTAGGGAGATGTGTGGCGCCTAATAAATTTAAATTGATTAATTTTTTTGATTCAACAGGGACGCGTGAACCTTTTAGTCGACATTCGTTTGACATTTGATTGTTTTCAATTACATTCGCGTACATTTTATGCAAAAAAAAAATGTAGCAAAAGTCAGACTGAGATAATCAAATCTTAGACGGAGACTAAGGTTCAAGGTTCGGTGATGCAATCCAGCAACCAATTGATGCAATCCATCAATTTTGTACGAAAACTTGACAAATGTCAAATTTGTCTTTGGACGCACTGTCATACTCATAAGGTCTGTTCCATTTACGCATCCAATGTATTTCTGTTTCGTCCAATGTATTCCGGCTTGGAGAATAGCAACCAAAGAAGCTTCTCCAACCACTACCCCAAAAAGGGAGTTCCGCCCGTGAATAGACTAATGTCGAGTCTGAGAGCTCTAGGATTTGAAAATTTCCTTTAAAAAATTGAAATATTCCAGCAATGCAACGCTAAACTAGGAGTGCGACAACATTCTCAAAGTCCTTCTCAAAAAGACGGTAAAAAGTCTTTTGGTCTAACAAACTTCTTCTCGGGGGACCACTTCAAACTTCTAACTTAATCTGACACTAGCGACAAGATCACCATTGACAAATGACGTTTCATTGAAGTAAAGTGCTCCCCAGAAGGCACATCAACTTCCCCTGGTTGTTGTAAAAAGTAAGAACAAGCTCATTGCCTGCCGTGATGAGAATTCCATCGACTTAATCTTCTCCATCAACCTCAATCTAGATAAAGTCTTACCATGTGCGGAACTTGAAGTTTTTGATGAGAATATGACCTCGTATAGGTGAAGTTCCTGCCTCCACTTGAGACATCTGATCCATCGATCATACATAAGGTCTTGCTGTATCTGCATCCAGATCTCCTTGTCAACGATTGAAAGATTGTGGAGGAACATTTTGGTTTCAACACTTTTTTTTTTGCTTGCGGGGTGTTGGAACACCACTTAGGAATACTTAGACATGAAAATAGGTCCCTTTCACTGCGTTTTCTTCGTCCTTCTAAGAAAGTCGAGTAAGGGATTCAGTGATAAGGAGCCTGGGTTACCAGCACATAAGCCCCAAAAAGTTGCCACTTGATACGAGCAAAGGCAGGACAATCACATGAGAAGTGTTCCGCAGTGTCGTCGCCCTCTCTGCAAGCGTCACAGATGGTGGTATCACTTAATTCTAACACGTTTAGATCTTTGACAAGGGAGAAGTGTCCCATAACAACGCCAATAAGGTTGCCTGCAGTCTTTTGGTTTCAACACTTCCAAGGCAGATGGACTGGGGAAAGTCAATTCATTATCGTCTTCCGAATGACTTAATTGGTTCGTCTTCAATGGTTTCGTGGCAACATCACAAGATTTAGTCAACTTACTACGCAAAGTGAAACCGGGAAGAGATTGCTTGCATTAGCACTCTATAGGCCTCCAGAGGAAGAGCTAAAATGGTTAGCGTTTGGATACCTCGCTACCAAGGAAGAAGGAAGATTTCGTGCCAAGTCCACCACGTTTATTGAAGAAATACAAAGGGCAACACCAGAGATTAGTCCATCTTCAAATATCTTTTAGGTACTGTCCTCGTAGCCTCTTACAAAGGTTCAAAGTTCTGCACTCATAACCAAACTTTGTATCGAACAACACTTACCATCGAACAGTCGTCAAATGAATTGGATATCCTCCAACACCTCCAACAACATTGTTTCTGCCAAACTAGTCTAACCTCCACAAGTTGAATGCAATCTTTACCTTCGCACAAAACACTGAGTTCACCAAATCCTGCCCCATTGCTGGTAAGAGGCCGCAGTACACTTGGCGAAATTCATTTGGCTCGACAAGGACTAGCACATCTATACGTACAGAAAAAATGTTACAAAGTCGAGTTGGGTTTGTTTTCTGGAACCAAATTGACAGACCAAATGAATCCATGGGTGTCCTACACCCGTGTTAAAAGCTGATCCTGCACAAATATCCCCAGCCGATTGGCATTCAAAAAAAATCTCTTGAGCGTCCTTCACAATGAGTCCATCGTCACCTCCACGGACGCCTTTGAAAGAGTCAATGAAGTCGATGCCGATGTCTTCTCAGATGACTTAGAGATACACAAGTCACTCACTTTTCCGAATCTTCTTGATCGAAGTCACAGCTAAAAGTCGAAAGGTCTTGGTTTTGCTAAATAGATTAAATTTTCCCTAGCTTTCCCTTCAGGAACTATCAATATTTTGTTAGAAAATCTCATCGGACCTGAGGGTTCAACAGAGAAAACAGGAAGGGTGCTCAATATGGCGATGTTAGTCTAAGTATGCCTCCAAACTTCGACGTTTTTTCACCCTTATCTCCACTATCACTTTTGACAACAACTCAACAAAAATGAAACTCCAGTCAATCAATGTTTCTTTGGTCTGAAAAGGTAACCGAGTGTCAAGACCCTATCCAGACCAAATAAGGAAATGCTGCATGAGACTGTAATCATTCCAGTCGTACTCCATGGAGCTGAAGCCTGGATTCTTTTAAGATGAAGATATTTTAGATCGTTTCGAGGAAAAATTACTTCGTAAGATATTCAGTCACATTTGCGTTGATAAGCTTCGGAGGAAAGATTCAAAGACGAAGTATACTAGATGTACAGCGATGTCGCCCTAGTCAACATGACATGTAAAGTGAATGGACACCAACGCTTCCGCACGTAGAATCCTCAAATATTACCCGGAGGAACAAAGCAGTAGATGAACCCCTTGCTTTAGGTGTCGCAAGAAGTGGACCTCAACCACCTTGAAGTGCGTAAGGACCTCCGCTTAGAAAAACCTGTCAAATGTGTTTTTTTTTTTTATAATTCACTAGCGCTTAAGGGGTTATGAATACCCTTATGATGCTATTCACACAGCGCTGGTGTTGGTGTAGTGATTTTTGCTCCGAGGATGGTGTCCAGAATGACTGGGGAGAATTATTTGTACTGTTGCCATCGCTTATAATTCACAGTATTTATTTCTTTGCTCAAAAGCAAGGTCATATCCTACGAAGCAATGCATTAACCCGAACTCAATGAGTTAAGGAGTTCTTTGGACAAAAGGTTTCTATTCAAGCTGTCAAAGGAAACACACTTTTCAAGCAAAAATAAAGCATTTCAGTCTAAAGTTCAGGGAAACGGTAGAAAAATCGAAAAGCAGAAATTGAGTTCAAAAAAAAGAACATTGCGTCGCAATAGGCAAGCAATTTAAAGCTCCATAAGGCCAAGTGGTTTAACTAGTAAAATACTGTGTCTTATTTACAAAACCACACTTGGAATGATCCATAGACATCGATCACTTGATTCAAGAAGATCCATTCTGATGGCCCCATCCACCAAATCGACCGAATACAGCTGCTAAGAGCCGTGAAAACAGTGGGAAAACCCCATCGCTAACATCAGCGCTCAAAATGTGTCAAAAAAAAGTCACAATTTGTGGTTCAAACAAAACTGAACCCAGTTCACCCACTTTGACATTAACTCTCTCACACTTCATTTCATTTATTCAAATTCAATCGATAAATGGTCAAATAATTCCAAACTCAACACCCAAAATGATCTAAGCTTGACCTTGTCTAACAAAATATTGTCATTAACCTCAGACTCTTCCCAAAAGTGAAAGACAACTACTACACCTCCTCAACTGCGTATATGTCCCTCAAACAAAAAAATCGTCGATTCCCCTCAACTGATACACAAAACAAAATAATTTACATTTCAACACCAAGGCGCCAAAAAAAACGAGGAAAAAAACCACTTTACACCACAAAAGACGACAAAACCAAACGCCAACGATAAAAAGTCCAAAAATATCAAATTCCACCCACAGACAGCGCAGTAAAAGTCCAAAAACAACACCACTATGACATTTGTCACGGTCCATCATGATGGTGACCAATTTAAAATTCCAAAACGTTTCACACTTGAACTTGACGGCTAAATTGGACTAATTGTCATCATTTGACATCTATCATGACAACGGTAATAAAAATTAAAATAACAACTTACCGTGTGTATCTTCTGTCCAAATTGTTTTTGCTTGCACCCTCGTTTTGGTGTAATCCAATGGTGCAATGCACCGTACAATGTTTGACAATAGGTACACCACTGGATGGCGCTACCACTTGTCAAGTCCGGCTTCCGTAAAAGTAACACTTAAACACACAAATTCACTTCGGTATTCGGTAGGGCCGCCTTCACTACCACCGCTTTCGATTTCCTCTCAGACGAACTTGAAAACGCAATAAATTGGCAATAATTGTGCAACTGTCACAATTTTTTTTTTCAAATTTTTTCACACGTCAGTGGATTTGACTTGTCACACTACACCCGCGATGAAGAATCAATTTTGGATGAGACACTTGATTTTGAAAACTTAAATTGCACACGTAACGATCGTGTGCCAAAATTTTATTCGAGTCGCGTCGCGTTTAGAGACAGAGACGTCCGTTGTACGATCATAAACAGACTGAAGTTGCACACGGGCTGCCCGATGGTTTTAATCCACAACGCGGAGAGTTCTTTCGGTGCCCGATACACAGGTTGTTGTGGTCTTGTGTGTGGGAATCCGATCGAAACCATTTTTTTTTTTGTTTTTTTGCAAAGACTACTTGCACATGTGATACCAACTTAACGATAAAGAGAAACGAGTCTTTTACTAAACGAAGAAAGAGTAAACAGGTGGAATTAAGAGACCGGCATTTTTTTTTGTGTTGACAACCGGCGGAATACGTTCCACTACTCTTAAACCAGAAGAAAACGATGGCCTGGCACAGGTTTTGCGAAGGTCTGTGGTTTTATTGTGACGGATTAACCATGTGAATCAATGTGCAGACAAAAGTGTTGTTAATTGATGCTTGGAGACTTGGAGCCTCTTTGTTGCAAGTGAACGCATGTCAAAGTTGCGATTACTTGGCGCAAAACAAGGAAACAATAGAATTGACTAAGAACTGTTAGATGTCTTATTTGAATCCACTTTTAGATAACCAGCGAATGCTAGGAGCTGGAGGTCGGTACCATCATCATTCCCAATGGACACATCGTTTTTAAACTTATCACACTCTCGACACTCATGAGCGATGGCTTCATTCCAAGGTGACAGCGTAATTCGCATTGATTCCCCAGTAATACTGGATCCGCATGTTTCCGTAAGGGATTTTCGACAGAGGAAGGCAACGACATCCCAAATCATGGGAATAGATAGTTCCAGTCACACAGATTCAGATGAGCAGACCCTTCACACGCTACGCTGGTGCTATTCTGATTAAATTTAAAAATGGACGGAAAAACCTGTAACGAACGCTTTACAATTGAAGCTGGTCAGCGACCCACATATACCTGGACAACGGCACCAAATTTCAAAATTACAAAAGCGTATTGACAGTTGACGTTTGTATTGACAGATCACTGTGCTATGGGCTCAATGACTCTAGTTTCTGGTGTCTGGCCTTCAGGCCTTAGGCTCTGGTCTTTGGTCTCTAGTATCTCATCACCAGTCTCTAGTGTCTAGTCCCTAGTCCCTAGCCTCTAGTCTCTAGTTTGGAGCTGGTCAGCGGCCTACATATACTTGGACAACGGCACCAAATTTCGTGGCTCAGCTAGAGTCTTATCGGACATGCATGGCCTCACCTCGTCTGAACAACAAAAATCCCTCGTCGCGCAGTCTTTTGCACTCGATTCCATAACCTGGCATTTCATTCCCCACTCAGCGCCACATTTCTCCGGTTTGTGGGAGGCGTCAGGCGTGGGTGAAATCAGAGACGAGTCCACCATCGCATAATCGGCCCCTGACGTTGTAGATTTTCAAAGAATTGTATACCCATCTCGCTGTTGAATGCTCGCCCACTATTTCCGAATTCTGATCCGTAACCTACTGTTGCAGAGCCTTCTGATAATCCAGATCACAAGCCTTGCAATCGAAGATACAGGGCTATTGGAAGCGTTGGAACATAGAGTATCTATTTCTCGTCTTTACAACGACAACGTGATCTACCACCAGGCAAATGGGCATTCGGAAGAGTTACTGCAATCCACCCCGACAAGGACGGACACTTTCGAGTTGTAACCCTTCGTACTGCTAATGGGAATCTTGTTCGTCACTTTTGTAACTAATCTAGCCTGCTCTCGATCCTAAAAGATCAAAACCAGCTAACTAATGTCTCATAACCTCACAAGGCACTGCATCCTAGTCAGACATGATCAGCATTTGGGTATTGTTGGCATCAGAAGCTGCAGAAACGAGGAAGAGGAAGAATATATATTGTGCACTCCCATCAGGAGCCGAATACTTCTCTAACCGTCATCACAGTTGAATTTAACTCCTGCGTTAGGCAAGCTAAATGGTCTCAGGAGTAGACTGGAGTCCAACCCTAGCACTCATTGTGGTATCAAGTGTACTTCTTCTCAGAGGACCACTTCTTACTCATTTACGAAGGCAGAGGCATTTATATACCCGTATGAGGACACAAATTTCAGGAGGAAGTGGAGGAAACAAAAGCTTTTCTTAGAATATGCCTGTAGGTGTGGTCATATCCTGTCTTTAGACTAAGCGGTCTCATGGCTAATGGTAGAGATCAGTAATACGAGTAAAAGACATAGCGGTCCTAAGAAAACGACAACCCTCGACTCACAAAGAATGGAAAAAGGAGCTGTTAAGGAAGGTTAAGGCTTCCACCCTGTCGTCTGTGAGGAGCTAAAGCTTGATCAACTGCAAGAAGGGCCAAGTGAACAATCACTACGCTAACAGGGCAACGTTCCTCAAGAAGCAACCCAAGCTTGTGCTAAGGTCTGCAAAATCTTGTAAAATGTCGACTGACCTAGTTCCAATCAAGGCTCGCATCAATATCGAGGGCATTCGCCGCAACGCATTTACTTTGTCCGAAAGAAGACAGCAGTACCCAAGGCTTGTCGGAGGCTTCAGCATGCAAAAACTTCTATTGTGTAGCTTTTTCGTTTATCGTTGGTCTTTTCAAGATTCAAGTCAAGAACTTGTTTTTCTTTCAAGAGTGGCGGGAAGGGTGCTCAGTTTCAAGTATGTTGGAGTAGAACACCATGCTAGCTCATTATCTAATCCGGCAGCCTTGAGCTTGAGAACCGTCACTTTGACTTAAGTCTCTCGTTTAGTAAGATTGTGAGCTTCGGTGCGCCTGTTACTGAGTTCTTGGAGCCGGCTTTAGAGCTGAAATATCAAACTTTCGCTGCGTGATTTGTCTTACCTGCACTTTCGGGACAACCGATCGCTTTGAAGTTTCTGTGGAGGCAGTTTCATTCTTCTGTCCTTCTCGCCGCTTGATTGTCACGCAATAGATCGGGCTCTAACTAAAACATTGAAAGAGTCACTGTGTGACCCCAGAATTCTCACCTTTGCAATGTGTTGGGTGCATTTTCTTGGTGGTCCTTCCATCTACCATTCAAGTGCTACCATGTTGCGAGTAATTCTTTACAAATCCGTAGACACTTAGCAAAAACACCGTTATTTCTTGTCAATCAACTCGTAGTTCCATCCATCAACTAGAGAAGCCCAGAAGACGTACAGTCTTACATAAGAATCTTCCCCTCTACACATCTTGACTCACCATGACTTGAATGCGGACATTAGCCGTCCCAAATTAATTGCTCAATATACACACGCATTACAGTGCTCATCGGTGAATTACAACGTTTCTGCGTCACTTAACGCGTCTCAAATCTGAGTAACGATCTGACTCGAATGAATTTAACGGTGAACAGGCCGCCCTCACAACCTTCACAAAACACGCAAAACCAATAACCCAGTTATCGAACGGTAAAGATGCCGCAAACAAACGGCATCGGTCATCACGGCCAGCGGCATTTTTTTTTTTTAACTTTGCCCCGTCAAATATTTTACCCCTGGCAAAGGAAAGCGTGCGATAAAGAATCCGCCTCCTCTCGGTCATATATCCCAATCCTGGCCCTCGCAGTACACACCACTAGGGTACTGGGCAACTGGACATGGACAACTGGGCAACCAGTGCCACAAGATTTGGGGTTCGAAAAAAAAAAAAGGATTTAATGCCACGCAACCGACACGAAGGTGGGTACCGCTCCGTGTTAATTTATTACGCGGAAAGATGCGCTGCGCGGCTGAATTAATGCGCCGACAATTAATTGGTTGTTTCGGTGGTCTTTTGCGCATCGTTGGGATGGCTTTTTGGTACACGCTTCTTGGTAAGACATGATTCACCCCGATGATGAGAATGCAAAGGGGTAAAGGACACAGGGCCGGTAATAAACGGGTGCGAACGGCGATTGTTTTCGAGTGTTGCGATGTATTAATCGGTGAGAATCTCTTAAGTTATGTAATACCCTAGCGGTTTTATGTCGTTGTGGTTATTCAGAGGCGTTGGATATTATTTCCAAAGTTTTGATTTGATTTAAGGATCTGGACGCAATGTGGGTCACAAGTGTGTATACCTCAGGAGGGATGTGTTTGAAATTGAAATGAATGATAATTTTGCGTGACTTTTAGTAGCAAACATCATTTAATGAATCGTTACTGTGGGAAGGATAAAGGAATGAAAGATAGGGAACAACTGCTGCTGGAGAATGATATATATACGGTCTCTGACTTAGTCAAGATGGATTCAATCAACAAATCAAAGAGGAAATACAAAAGCCTATTGACAGCTGACGTTTGTATTGACAGAACACTATGTTATGGGCTCAATGACTCTTGTTTCTGGTTTCTGAGCTTCAGGCTTTGGGATCTGGTCTCTGGACTCTTATCTCTCGTCCTTGGTCTCTCGTCTCTCATCTCTCGTCTCCGGTCTCTGGTCTCTAGTCTTTAGTCTCTGGTCTCTAATCTCTTGTCCCTAGTCCCTAGTCCCTAGTCTCTGGTCACTAGTCTCTAGTCTCTAGTTTCTAGTCTCTAGTCTCTAGTCTCAAGTCTCTAGTCTTTAGTCTCTGGTCTCTAGTCTCAAGTTCCTAGTCTCTAGTCCTCAGTTCCTAGTCTCTGGTCTCTTGTCTCTAGTCTCTGGTCTCTAGTCTCTAGTCTCTCATCTCTCGTCTCTGGTTTTTGGTCTCTAGTCTCTAGTCTCTAGCCTCTAGTCTCCTTAGCCTTAAGAAGCATTAGCAAGCATTAAACTTTTAATGTGATGTCCTTGGCGATGTGATAGCAGAGTCTTGGTAGACAAAGTCTCTTATTACCTCGAAATGATAGCTCTTCACTGTGAACCTTTGACTGATTCGTGGACGTTGGATGTCCTTTAATGTTGACGGTGAGCCCTGCCAATGGTGTCAATATCGTCAGCGTCGGCAGTTAGTTACACAGACTTTTGTACTTCTGGTGGTGTTGGCTTGCGAGTTTTACGCAATTCGTTCACGATGAAGTCGCATGACAGCGCGGCACCTTGTCTAAATCCTTTTTTGACATTGATGTTGATGAAATCGTAACCAATCCTGCACAGACGAACGAGTTTGGCAGGGATGCCAGAACTATAAATGGCTCTGAATCTCTAGAAAATCCTGTCATAGACGGCTTTAGAATCGATAAAGAGACGGTGGGTATCGATTGGAACTTCTTCGGTTTCTTGTGGACGAAAGGTTTTAGGCATTCACACACACACAATATGGCAAATAAGATCTTGTACTCGATGCTAAGGCAGCTGAGGTTTTTGTAGTTTGCGCAGTTAAGGGGTAAGGGCTATCGTTACTTGTTAGATTTTACATAGCTTGGATATGGCTATTCTTTGGAGCTTTAGCTACCATCGTTTTTGTTTATTCTGCTTGTTAGCGCAGTGTTAATCTTCGTCGCCATTTTACTCCACTCTGACTTCGCAACTAGGTTTCCTTCTCCATCTCTTCAGATTTCTGTACGATCTTCCTTACATTCTTTCAGGAGAAATATATGTATTTTCCCGCCTCTTTTGATCGTAGAGCTCACGAACTGCCCTCGTCCTTCTTTGGAGCTCCGCATTTCATGCATCTTCCTTTGCTAAATGCCGGCATTGTACCTCAAACAAGAGATGGTAGTTGAGGGCAAATTATCACATCTGTTCCGGCGTTTCTAATGGCACGTCGGCAGCGTTTCCACTTGCCTTCGGCGCCTCATGATGGTAGCATAGGAATTGTTGAAATATTTCAAGATATTCATTTAGCGAAGACTCAGGCATTAACTTAGACAAAAAGAGTAAAGGTCCAACGACTACGGTAGCTGAGTCATGTAGAGCGGATGGAAACCATCCGAAAAATCTTCGAATCCGCCCCCGAGGGATAACGCAGTAAAGGAAAACCGCGCCTTAAATGGCGAACGCAAGACCTTAACCGGTTTAGCGTGCGAAACTAAAGGCAGCTAGCTTGTAAGTTGAGGACCAGGTCCACCCCGTACTATAGCGCCACATTAAGCTAAGAAGATTCTTGCAGTCGCAAGCGATTGCAATGAGTAATTCTTCTTTGTTGTGGCGCCTAGGACATACATATTTCTACCTTATTGATGCCTCGGAAGGTAGGACATCGACAATATTGGAGGTGTGCCTTGTTTCAATCGAAATTGCAACGTCCCCTTATAAATATTGAGATAGGGAAACCGTGTGCTTGCTACAGAAACGTCATTTAGCTTAAAGTTTGCCACTTGAAAGTGTTTCGAAAGAGAAACACACATTTTTAGGGCACACATTCAATTCATCTGGTTTAAGGATACCCAAGTTCATTTTTCCATTCACTATTACCAGTCTCTGACAAGAGTCCTTTCACCATTTGCACCATTAAACTTGACATCTAAAATTCACGCTTTGGAACAGGTTTGTCTCCTTTACGGTTTACTGTCCTGCCAATCAATGCCATCGATCAAACGGTGAATAATCAAATTGAAATCAATTTTGTCGAGACACACACATAGAGGTTGTTAGGTTTACCAGCAGATTATTAGTCCACCTATCGTTGGCTTAATCTTGTACTGTGGTAACACTGAGCCAACAAGGCATTCCGGCTCCAACTACGTACTCAATCGGGAACGTGATTGCAATTCGAAATGAGCCAGTGTGACAGCGTTAAGTTGTCGACAAGTTAAAAGACTTGTATCTAACACTAATTAAGGCATTAGATCGGTGGTTCTCTTATTGTTTTTATTTGAGACATTTGAATCGTAAGGTACCCTAGATCCCTCAGAGCTTCGTCCGCTCTCCGATCGTTTACAATGGCCATCTCTCTCTTCCTCACAATCCAATCTATACATAAGCTTCGTGTATACCTATCTTTATGTCCCGCCTATCAGTCTTGTCAACAGTCCTAATGAGTATTTATTTGAAAGTCCATTTGTTAAAATTGTCCAAAAGACCATGTTATCGGTTGGACATGTCCATTGGGAAAGGTTAAGTTTATTTACATGTCCATCGATAGATGGACCAACATCCTGTTGGCTAATAAATTTGTCGTGTAATACCAACGTGGACAGTACACATTTTAATTGACTTTGATAAGTGAAAGACGATAAACATTTGTCAGTTTGTCTGTGAATGGAGGGATAAATTAGATTTTAATTGGCTGCGTGTATGCAGTGTGGAACACTGATGATATGAACTGGACGAAAGTTGTGTGAACAACTTCCTGTTTTAGGCTAGAAAATCATCTCAAGTGTATTTTCCGTGCTGGTGCCACAATGGACACACTTACTTAAATGTTTTCATCCCTCGTGAGGTTGTGGGGATGACAATGCCGCGTGTGCACTGTCTCACCAACTTAATAAAATGCCAAAACTGTTATTTGCACGGTACGCAAGCATGCGGATATTTATTAAGACGCCAAGGATTATGCGACTATGTCGTTACACGGTTTACAAAAACCTCTTTTTGATTCGGTGACAATGTCGCTATTTATATCAAGAATCTGGATGCCTGCTCTGTCGTCGATTACTGTTAATCATTTGTTAATGATTTGTTTACGACATGCTTCCGGTTGGTAGCAGGTAGAAAACTGTACATCCTAATTACTTCTTGGTCCTTTTTAGTGTGGGCAATAAACATCGTGATGCGGGTTGCTGCAAATGCCATAAGGTGACGACGCCTGCACGCCATCTTGTGAGAAGTTCTGCTACTGTTTCAGCTCCCTTCAACTCATAATCAGTAACTTCGATCTTTCCTCAACTCTTTTACGACACGTTTGCTTACGATGAACATGTTGCCCACTAAGATTGGCTTCAATATTAACAAAGGAGTCGATGCCAGTGTATCTTCAAAGGACCTAAATATGGCTTGACTTTGCAGTGTTTTCCAAGCCAAAATCAGTTGTAGCATAGTCATCAGGCGTACTAACATTAAACTACGATCTGCAACGACGGTGAGTCCTCAAACAAATCGCTGCTGGCCTACTCAAATATAGGTCAGTGAAAGCCTGTCGTTTATCTCATAATCTGCTCACTGGGACACCCTGGGAAACTATACCACTAAAGAACCAGCAAAATGAGGCGGTAAGCCTTCAATCAAATCGCTGCTAGCCTACTCAAATCTAGGTCAGTGAAAACCTGTCATTTATCAGCAATCTGCTCACTGAGACACCCTGGGAAACTATACCGCTGACAAACCAGCAAAACGAGGAGTCAAATACTTGACACAGACTCAATATAGAGACACACCGCGGTGTCTAGGCAACCTTTAGGAATTAGGAGAGATCGAAGAGGAGGTTTCTCTGCACATTGGTTTTAAATGCTCGTGAATTGTAATGAGTGATGCATACTACAAATGGGCATATCTTAACCACTTCAGGTTAGGTACCATCGGGAACAAGGATTTCACGATGGTCTCCTTTTTAGACATAGAGGGAGCCTTCAATAATGTCAACACGGAGGCTTTTTCTGCTGCACTTCTGGACCTGAGGGTTGACGGTTACCTTTGCTATTGGATTGAGCATATGCTCAAAAGCAGACTTATCCATGCGGGGCTGGGGTGCTGTCAAAAAAGAAGGTCAGTCTGCAGGAGCACTACGCAGGGTGGAGTATAATCACCATTACTATAGCTCATGGTAGTGAACGAGCTGCTCAACATCCTGGGAGTAGAGGGTTTCAGCGCTATAGTCTACGCTGATGACATTGCGACAGCTATATCGGGGAAGTTTCCTAATGTAATTAGAGACCTGATGGAATCGGCTCTCAACAAACTAGTTTTATGGACGGATAAGGTCGGTCTTTCGGTCAACGCTGCAAAGACAGAACTGGTCCTGTTCACAAGAAGGTACAACATACCACTTATCGTCCCTCCAAGGCTTAAAAGCATAGAACTTAAATTCGTAGGGCATGCCAAGTACTTGGGGGTCATTCTCTACAGTAAACTGAGCTTGAAGCTTAATATCTTGGAGCGTGTCAAGAAGGCTTCTGTTGCCCTGTATTCCTGCCGTAGGGCTCTAGGCCCGAAATGGGGTCTTCAGCCTAAAATAGTATACTGGATTTATACAGCCATAGTGAGACCTATCCTAATGTACGGTGTACTAGTCTGGTGGACAGCATTGGACAACAAGAGTAATCTGGATCTTCTTAAGACAATCTTGGATCTGTATAACGGGTGCCTTAAGAACAACACCTACCGCTGCGCTGCAATCAATGCTCCACTTACTTCCTATTGATATCTATGGGGAGCAAATGGCAGCTAAATCAGCCTTAAGGCTGAGGGAATCCTCCCAGTTGATCAGTGATAATACGGGACACGGGGGGATCCTTCGCAGAAACATAACTATCCCTAGCAGCACGGACTATATTGTCCCCTTCATAGACTTCAACGTCAAATTCAAGACAAGAATTCCTAGCAGGCATGCTATCAGAATGGGTGTTCCTTCTAACGATTTCTGTAGAAGCTGCAGAGACGAGGAAGAAGAGGAAACGCTTATTCACCTTTTTTTGCACATGCCCTGCTCTATCAAGGTTGAGGAGGATAACATTAGGAGAGTACTTCTTCAATGACCTCAGCGACCTAGCCAGGCTCGATATCTTTAGAATTAAAAGTTTCGTATGTGGGTCTAACTGGTGCGGTACAAGATAGGGTCTATACCGATACGGTTGCCCAGAGCTCCATTCTATAGGGAAATCCCGCATGTAAGGTTTCTGAGGCTTGTCTCCGGTTCTCTACACGCGGTATCACAATGGGCCTTCATTCTGGCCTAAGTGGGTCCCTGCTTATTGGGGACAGCCGCCCAACCTAACCTAACCACTACAACACTGTCTGACTACAACGACAAACTCTAGATCTCTTAGGATACTCCTTAAACACTATCCAAGACAAACATGCACGAGGAAGAGAAGAAGACCCTAGTTCCCTCGCTTTGCACATGCTTTTCTCTTGCCGATATGGTCACTCAACCAAAACTCCCAAAATCAGTGCATCTTCAAGAGAGCCGCTACCTAAAAAAAAGAGCTTACATAAAGGTTTAACTAGGGTGGGTTGAATGCCTACAAGCCGAAAAATCCTTTCTCGGGAATCGTGCAGGAATCTAGCACCACTTTAAAGTGGTCTTACGACCATTCCTGACCCGTCTTATGGCAAACACAGTAATTTGATTGAATTGAAGACACATAACGCAAATAGACAACAGTACTTCAACATTTTCGCTTAAAAGACTACAAATTTTTTTTAAATGAAGTGTTCAGAAAATTGCATTCACCTCAATAGCAACCCTGGCCTCGTAATCACTCAACTTACTCTACACTCCACCGATCACAAACAAGTATCTACAATCCACAGTTCATTTTGTGATTAGAAAACCCAACAAACAATCCAACAACAAATTGCATTCGACTTTAATCTATCCCATGTGCTGTAGCTACAGCGATAACACAACAAGTAATTAAACGAACCAAAGGTTTCTTCGTGTTCTGTTGTTCTCTTCTGTTCCCTAAATTAATCTTGAATTGATTAAAACTATTTATTCATTGTTTCAGTGAACATACCTCTTCGATCAAATTACATTCCACTCATTGTGAGTTATCAACCGATCGAGTGCAGTGCAGTTTTTCCCCCCCAAAACAAGTAAACCGACACCACAAAAACGTGCTTATAGCTTCCTACAGATATTCCGCGAAAAATTACATCAATTCCCAAGATGAACGCGATACAGAATGGTTGGTTTAGTGAAATTCAAAATGATCTCTGGCCCGGTCAATGTTTTTCATTGAAGGTGAAAAAAATTCTTCACGAAGAAAAGTCCAAGTATCAGGACATCAAAATCGTGGAAACGTAAGTATACACTGCGCCAATTTTAATGTAATCTCTTCAATGACCTTCTGTTTGTTTGTGTAGTGAAACCTATGGAACGTGCTTAATTCTAGACGGCATCATTCAATGCACCTCACGAGATGAATTCTCCTATCAAGAGATGATTTCATTCCTACCGTTGTGTTGCCATCCGGAACCACGTAAAGTGCTTATTGTTGGTGGCGGTGATGGTGGTGTTGCCCGAGAAGTTGTAAAACATCCAGATGTCGAAGAAGTCCATCAAGTCGAGATCGATGATCGAGTGGTTGATTTGTCAAAACAATTTCTTCCGAAAATGGCGTGTGGTTTTGAGCATCCCAAGCTGCGCTTGACCATTGGTGATGGCTTTGAATACATGAAACAGCACAAGAATGAATTTGATGTCATTATCACGGACAGTTCAGATCCTATCGGTCCAGCTGTAAGCCTTTTTCAGGAGAGTTACTATGAGCTTATGAAAAATGCTCTCCGGAAAGGTGGAATTGTTTCATCTCAAGGTGGTAGCTATTGGTTGGATGAGGACTACATAAAAAAGGTTATGACAGGTTGTAAGCAGCATTTTGCTCAAGTGGGATATGCGGTATCATCGGTGCCATCATATCCATGCGGAAATATTGGATTTGTGATCGGAAGTCTGGATGCTTCGAGATCACTTCGTGAAGAACCAGCAAGACAATTTACAAATGAAGAAATCGATAAACTAGGACTTAAGTACTATTCCACAGCCATACACAGGGCTGCCTTTACATTACCACGTTACATCGAGAAGCATTTTTACGAATCTTAAGTTAAGCATATCTACGTCGCTGAACGTATGTTACATTTTGACATTTATTTTCATAGAGATTATTGGTAAAGTTCTTTTTTTTTTAATAAAATTTTATTAATTTGACGAATTCGTTGTTTTTTTAACCGAAATGATGGGCTTACTACAAATTTCAAGGTCGATGTACTAGGTTTGGTAGTAAAAGCAGTCGACGTAATGGCTTTTTTGAGCTCAATGGAGTAGAATGACCTTGAAAACATAACAAAACCAACAAAAATTTGGCGCGATAACTAATGGAGGACCAAGGCCGAAGTCGACTCTGAACAGTGGACTGAGATGCTTCTTCGTGACGGAGATGCTGCCAACGTTTGGTTGTTTTTGCTAACGTGAACCTACATATGTCTGCTCGCTAAGCAATCCAACGCACTAACTAAGCTACGGCATAGCAAAACACCTTTTCATCAGAGCATCTCAAAGGTCGTTATTCCGAAAGAAGGCTATTCTGACCTTGAAAAAGTCAAGTACTATCACCCAACAGTCTGCAATTCCTCGTTAAGAGGTACAAAGCCTTGATAAGATATGTACATATTTACTTATGTTCGTCCTCTGACGACCCAGCCCCTTCCGACAGCTTCCGGAACTGTTTCATATTCCCTTCGTTCGATAGCAACAAATGAAGCAGAAGCGAGCTTAAAACGACGCACAGTCCACACTTGTCCAACTTGCCTCCGGAAGAAGACTCAAACTGTGAGACAATTGCCTCTAAAATCTCTTACGCCCAGCGCTGGTCATCGTTTTGACCGACACAGCATTTTTTGATTCAGCACTTGGGATACAGGAGGAAGCCAACGTAATATAATTTTATCATTTGAAAATATGCACATACCTCAATAATTCAATCGACTTGTGTTCGAACCTTTTTGTGGAACCTAAGCCAAATGACATCTGTCAAAAAAGTGTCAGCTGCTTTACCATAACAAATAGAAAATTCATCCACCTACCGAAAGTATAAAACTTTAAATTAACAAAATACGAAGAATATTGTAAATATTTTCAAATAAAACTTCTTTAAAACATTAATCTATCGTTGTTCTAAGTTTCACACGATAACGATGGGTGGCTGGGCACTTGAAGTCGGGAAAATGGCCTTGTACATGACATTCCCTGTCGCACTATTTCATTATTTTAATCAACCAGAATATTTCGAGGAATGGGTAACAAAAACTAAACGAGAGATCTACCCACCAGAGAATGAAAGCCAAAGGAAGGAACTGCAAGAGGCCATCCGTGCAATACGTGCTAAACGTGAAGAACAAATGCAGTCGGCATACGAGAATGTCGAAGAAAAGCGACAGCTCAAACCTTAATTGTTTTTAAAATGTTTTTTATATTACAGTCAATAAATAGAGTTTGGTTAATTGCAGATTTACTTTTTATGTAACTAATTAGTTCGTGGGAAAAGAAACCTAGTCGCGCCTCCATGAATTCTACTGGAATGCAGAATGAATCTTGGAACGCGGCTCGTTAAAAACCAAATAAAAACAAATAGAACTGTCAAATAGAACTTTTCCGCACGTGTTCATTTGATAAGACTAGTTCACGTTTACAAACCTCTCAAGTTCAATTCGTCGAAAATAAACTAGAAATGGGTGGTCATCATAAGAAAACTCTTCGCGCAGAAAAGGCAAAAGTTAAACTAAAGGGTGCCAAGTTACCAAAAGGTCTTAATGTCACGAAAACAGATTTTAAAGTCCGAAAGATTGTTATCAAAGATCAACTGCGGGAGTCCCAAGTTGAGGATGGTCGGAGAAAACTTAACATCAAGGTAAACTTCCATTCGAATAAGGTTGCACTTACCTAAAATCTCATTCCACAGGAAACTCTAAACCGACTCAAACACAGTAGTTCATCGTTTCGCTTGGATGCGCTTCGTAACCTTCGTGAATCCATTGCAAGCTCAGAGGATATTTTTCGTTATTTAGGTGATCTTATCCAAGCTATCGCAGCAATTAGTCTGGATGTGGACAAAGATACACGTAGAGAATCATTCAAAGTTCTTAGTAGTTTATTCGCAGCTCTACCCCTAGAGACAGTGGAACCATTTTTCCATGCGATATCTTCATATTTGCGATGCGCCATGACGCATATTCAACCGGCAATTCAAGAAGATTCTCTGTTACTCTTGGATGTTCTACTGCTGCATGTACCGAAACTGGTAGCCGCCAACAGCGTAAAGATCTTTCAAAACTTCCTCGATATGATTTCGAAAATTCGTGCTGATGCTAAGCCGGGTCGCACTCTCACAGTCAATATGGGCAACAAAACAACAACCATCAAGTGGCGAAGTAAGGTTCTGGAACGTCTGCAGGGAATGCTAAAAACTATCATCGAGAATCGTCGTAATCGTCTGACAGTCGCTTCGAATGAGCGTCACTCGCAATATAAAATTACAAACACATTCAGTAGCGTTCAGCCACAGTACTTTCCAATCATAAGATGGCAGCTGGGCGAGAACTGCGATCTGTCGCAGATATTTAACAATTCTATCGGTGAGAAGTCTACGATACGATCGGATGAGAGCACCATTCTTCAGGGATACATTGAACATCTTATGCCTTTGCTCTTTGAATCTTGGCTCGAGGTTCGACCGAGTGAAAATGAAACCGCGTCGCATGTGATTCTTTCCCATGATGCAGCTTTTACACTTAAGATTGTTCTGGAGATCCTTCAGAATCTCTGGACACTTACTGAAATTCTTGAATCTGAGATTAACAACACAGATTTGAGTGTATGGTTTCGAACACAGTACGCTGATAGCTTTGTCAATCACTTCCTGGGAACATTTCCTTACCAACAAGCTGCGGGTTCACGTTTGCCAAAGGCCAAATCTAAGGGAGCTCCATCAGAGAAAGAAGTCCTAGAAGCTGGTGGACAGCATTGCTTACAGCAAAACACAAGTTTGGCTTATTTGATGTGCGTATTCTACGAGAACCAGCTCGACAGCAATGTGGGAAAAGTCAGCGAAATGTTGCGGTTTCTTACAAGTAAGTTGATGTGCCTAAATCGTTGCTTCTTATCGAAGTCGTACTCCTTCTAGAAATCATTTCGGAGATCAACAACATCAACATGGACAACTTTCAGTACTTGGAAAAAGCACTACGTGCGAACTTGTATCTTAGCGGATTGAATTTGCTTAAGTATGACGAGGAAAACACACGAGCTTTACTGAGAACAGTGATATCTTCGTCACAGAATGGTCTTTTCACGAAAGAAGGAGCAACCAAGGTGTTGATCCTGCTTTGTGACATTGTGTTATCACCCAACTTGTACAAGGCCTATGGGTGAGTATATCCCAAAATCATTTCTGCAGCAATACCTAAAAAATTTAATCACTTTCAGATCTTCCGAGTTCGAGTCATGGCTATCGGGACTACCCCAGCAAGTTCTGTTGAAGGGAATCATTCCGCAGAACGCACTTATCGCTTTGTCCAACCTTGGTAAACAGAAGAACGTGGTATTCTTGAAAGCATTACCTGCAGTCACTGAGGCAGTTATCGGTGAGAGTTAATTGAGAAATTTATACAATTCATCTGAACGAATGTTTTTTTCTTTAGAAAACATGCAAAAAGTTCAAGTACTTGGCAGTGAGAATGCCTTCGAAGGTAAAAAACACATGATGAATCTGTTTTACTGGACCGACAGTTTCAGTCAGGAGCAACAAACACGACTCGTAGATAAAATCGATGCTCATGTAACCGACAAGCGAATAGCTAGTTATTTTAAATTTATTTTAACGAAATAAATAAAAAGTCTTCGAAGGGAATGTACAGATCCTGTCTTGTTTTTCTTTTATATACTCCTGAGTCCTGATCCATGAAGAGTCGGTAGCCTTCTATTGATTATTCTTTGGGGATTTGATTTGTGTGCTGTTTTGGTAGAATTTTGTGGATACGAGCGCTGCTTTGAACGTCGCAAAGACTATTTACAACAGCATTTTCAGCTTGTTCTGCCTTTTCTTCTAATCTCAAGGTTGTAAGGGTTATTATTATTATTATGTTCGGGAGGGTTGTTCAAAGCCCTTGGCACTGCGGCTGTTAACGAATCCTATTGTGTCTTCTCTAACGTTTCCCAGATGAATTCTTTTACTTTAGTAGAGGCTTGGCTGTCTATGAAAATGTCAATGGTTTTCCTAGAGACAAGCTTCATTGATAGTTCACGGACTGCCCTGGTGATGGCTATGACTTCCGCTTGGAATACAACTGGCGTGGTTCGAAAGTCTTATTGACCGAGTTTTGTTGGATTTTAGAGAGTAGATCCTAAAGCCAACTCCTTCGGTTTTTGACCCATCTGTGAAAATTGAATCGATAGCCTTCCCACTGGCCCACTCGTCTCTTGAGGGGATGATCGTTTTTATGCTAAGGCTAAAATCAGGGGATGATGTAAGGTAGTCCGACCAAGATTTGATTGCTTTAAATGCAGGTACAAGTCTAATGGAATCAGGGCAAGAATAGTTTCCAGTGCTACAGTTGAAGTGGTTATGATGGCGCTAGTGGTGCATGCTAGTTGGTTAGTGCCTTGGGATTAAGCATCCATAGGTCAGGATGAGCCTAACAATGGCTGTATATATCCAGTGGATAATCGCAGGTTTAGGACCTAATTTCTTACCAAACATTTTGCTGCAAGCGTAAAAGGCGACTGACGCTTTCTTTATGCTTTCTGAGATATTCTTTTTCCATGTCATTTTGCGGTCAAGGGTGCACCCCAGGTATTCTCGCCCTTTCTAAGACTTGGAGGGGATTGATGGACACCGATGCTGTGGTCCGAAAAATCTCCGAATCCGGCGCCCTGAGGGACAGCGAAGTAGAGGCAGACCGTGACTCAGGTGGCGCACACAGGTGCGAAACTGGAGGCAGCTAGCTGGAGACTGCTTGTTGGTTGAGGCCCAGATCCACCCCGGACTAACTTAAGAAAGTAACTGAGGTCCTGGTTTGGTTTGTAAGTTTGTTGTGAATACCAAAAGCTCAGATAGTTCCTTGAAGAATGGTTTTCCGGGTGTGCGCTGCTTAGCTCTGGCCAATGCTGGGCAGTCATAGAGAAAGTGAAATAACGTTTCCTTTTCTTGTGAATTGTCGCAACTAAGGCAGTGGAGGTTGAACGGAATGCCTAATTTGGCAGCTTGTGAACCAATTGACCAGTGGCCCGTGCTAATTGCTGTGATTCTTGCTGTCTCGATGCGGTTCCTTTTAAGGTCATTCGTTCTGCTGGCACAGGTTACTAGACTTTTCCACCTAAAGTTGGCAATAGTGAAAAAATGTTGGAACATTTTACCCTTGATGAGTCCCATAGGGGAGCAGACTGACTTCGCAAGGGAGACATCAAGGGTAGAACCACATCTGGCTAACGCGTCGGTTCTCTCGTTCCCCTCTATGTGAGTATGGCCGGAAATCCAGAGGAGAGTGATATTAAATCGAGCGTTTGCCTGCGTTATAGTTTCCTTACACTGTTCCAACTAGTTTAGAGGACGAAGTAAGTGAGTGGAGCGCTTTGATGTCAATCTGGTTATCAATAAAGATTCCTGTGCTATTTGAGGTGATAGGATATCTGGAAGTTAATGAACTTCACTACACTACCAATTCTTCCGGATAAGGGGAATTTAAGTATACCTCTCGCCACCTGCAAATTGCTACTCATTAGAAACGCGATCAATATCGCCAATCATAGATGGACAAGTGGCAGCACATATCTCATCACTAGACAGATTTGGCCAAAGCTGGATCTCAAACGTTCCTATTGTCTCATCAGCCGAAATAGACTAATAATAAGTACCTTAGTGGGTGTCATTACCGGACACTGCACCATCGGCAAGCATGCCTATAGGCTGGGCCTCCTCTATAACGACTTTTACAGAAGCTGCATGGATGAGGAAAAGGAGGAGACAATTCTCCATCTTCTTTGTACATGCCCAGTCCTTTCAGCTCGAAAAAGAGCATACTTGGGGGCCAGCTTCTTCAACAACCTAAGCGAACTGGCTGACACCAATATAAGCAGTCTCCAGCGCTTCATAGCAAGCTGCGGCTGGTTCCGCGGGTAGTATTTCTGGTGGAATACAAATCCTGGTGGTATCACAATGAACCTTATCTGGTCTAAGTGAGGCTGCAGTCTGCCACTCCTACCTACCTAATGAACTTCTCTGGGTGGATGGCAGCAAGCTGTTCTGTAGAGACGAATTTGCGGTTTAGTATTCATTTTCTGAGTTAAAAGAGAGCTGGGCATTCCATTAGGATATAAATCCTCACTCTCAAGGCAGAGTCTACCACTTGAATCTGTTGTTCCAGCTCCAGTCTATAGTTTATTATTATTATTATTATTATTTATTACCAAGTAATTACAAATTACAGGCTAATATTTACATGGTTAAGCAACTAGCTGCAAGGGCTTTCGGCTCTTATGTGTTATTATTATTATAATCTCTATATGGTAGGAGTTCTTATATGGTAATGTTAGTGGTTGTTAAAAATTTGTTTATTTTTTCTGTTTTTGGGATTTGGATTTTTTAATATATCGTAAATGTTGGTGTTTTTGATTATGTTGTGTATGATTGGTCTTAAGGCTGTAAAACTCTACAATAAATGCGATAGATCAAATTTTATGTTGCATGTAGGGCAATTTGGCGGTATGTTTTTTGTAAGCAGATGTTGGTGAGTAGCAGTAGTGTGTCCCAGCCGCAATCGGACAAAGTTTGAGATTTAGATTTTTGAGATGTTGGTGGGATATTGGGGGTGGCATCTGTTACGGTTGATTTTGGTGTAATGGTGGTGGTATGAGTTCCATTCAAGAAGCTGATGAGAATTTATGGTTTTCTGTATTAAGTTCCTTAAGTCTGGTTTGGTGAAAATGTTGAAGCTGAACACTGGTAAATTTTTAGTTGAACTAGCTGCATGGTCGTCAAGTTCGTTTCCCTGGATGTTAGCATGACCAGGGATCCACATTAACTTCAACTTCTTTGGGGATTTAATAAGTTTATTGCGAATATCGATGATGAGGTCTTTGTTGTTATTGGGGTTATTAACGGCTTTGAGCACAGAATTGCTGTCGGAACATATGATATGTTTTCCTTGACGGTTCAAGGCTTCCTTTGAAGCTTGTAAAATGGCGAATGCTTCGGCCGTGAAGATGGATGAAAATAATGGTAGGATACCAACACATAGGATGGCACCGTCTTCGAGTGTGACGGCGAATGAAGTATTTTCAGGTGATTTTCAACCGTCGGTGAATATAAGGTTCCATCTATCCGATTTAAGGTCTGAGGAAATGCTGGAGAACAATGAACGGTATGTTGCGTTGTTGGTGCTGGTTTTCTTGTACTCTGTTAGTGTCATTTTAGTTGATTCCGCTTTTATGAACCAAGGAGGGAAGGTTGACACTACTTTGTGTGGCCACTTAATTGGAAGTTCCATTTGTGTAGCCTTGTCCAGGATGATGCTGATTGCGGATGGGATTCGTTTTTTTGATTTGTGGCTTTTGAATTGGACAATGTCCTTGCCAATTACCGAATTTTTAGAGAAGGCAAGCTTGATGTTTGATGGTAACGAGCTCTTTTCTTTCCTCGGTACTGGGAAGTCCTGCTTCGGCCAAGATGTTTAATTTCAAAAAAATAAATAAAAACCCATTTAATTTCCTTCGTCGAATGAAAAGTTTTAAAGGAAAAAAAAAAAACTTCTTTTTATGTTTTATTTACGCACGACGTTGGTTGGTTGTTTTTTCTTTGTTTATACATTATATATATATATTTATATAAATACAATATTAAAAATTATTTAAATAAACCTTTATGCCAAATAATCAGTTATTCTAGAGATATTTCTTAAATTTTTTCTTTATTTTGTTTTTGAATATCTTTATGTGTGTATGGTGTTTTGTTTGAATTGTTTTATAATATATATAAGTTCGTTTACTTCTTGTTTGTTTTTTTCTTTTTCTTTTTTCTGCTTATTTAAATTATAATTAAAGAGAATGGGCTAAAATTAGAACACTAAGATATTTGACTATTTAAAAAAAATAATAAAACATAACTTATATTCCAAGAGATAAAAAAAAAAAAAAAAACAACTCATTCTCCTTCAATTTATTACATAACTGCGCACATATATTATTTATTATGCATCATATCCTAATTTTTTTTATTTATTTATGCCGTGTGATTCATTTAAATTCCTTTTGCGGGCCTCCTCTCCAAGTGTGATGAGTTGCAATTGATTCTCAGGAAAAATGAAAAAAAATCTCGTTTAAGATTTTCTTTTTTTTTGTAAATCTATTCAATTAGCACACGCTTGACTTAACTAATAGAATTATTATTATTTTTCTTATGCATTTGTTACTTCTTCTTTGTTTAACAATTATCTATTGTGTGTGTGTTTTCTTTCTCTCTTTGATTTTTCTTGACGATAATTTTTTAATTCACTTTGAAGTGAGACTGTGTTTATGTTTCACTTTCATAAGTTTGCTTGTCATTTGATTTTTTTTTTTTTCTTGTTAAATAAAAGAATTCCATGGTTTTGTTTGTTTTTTAAGAAAACTAAAAATAATTATATATATATATATGTATGTATATCAAAATCTTACAAAAAAAAAAAAAAAAAGAAAAAAAAATTGCAAATAACAAAACGATTTAGGCGAGATGATTTGGTGGAGAAGAAAACAATGGGAAGCAATGATGGAGACAGGGAGGCAAATTTGACGGTACAGATGTTTTGATTGGGAAAACGTAAAAGAGAACGTCCTGAATGTTTTGGTTTTAGACTTGCATTTACGATTTCGATAAAAGTTTATAAATTTTTTTTTTTTAAATGTAATGTGGGGCCTAATCGCGCTATACCACCACAAGACCGTTGAGTAATATGTTTAATAGAATTTTTATTTTTAATTTGTTTGGAGTTGAAGTTGAACACACCCTAATCGGAACCATCATCGTCTAACAGTCCGGAATATTTGTTTGCTGTTTGAAGAATCTGAAAAAGAAATGAAATTCAAGTTGATTTAGAGGGTAAAGCAAAGTTATGGACGTTTCTTACCGGTCCTGCAGTAGGTGGCTGATACTTTGGCATTGGCCTTTCTGGCTTGGGCTCACGCTTTTGTTTGCTGTCATCCCTTGGCCTGTTTTCCCTATTATTTGGCCTATCCTTGTTGAAGCGATCATTTCTATTGAAAAAATAAAGAAATGTGTAAAGTTTATGAAGAATATTTGTTGCATAGTAGTATCAGGAAAACTCCAGTGATGGAACAATTAACAATTTGTCGTGTCAACCCTAGAGAGCCAAGATCAGGCTTCTCGCAGTCATTCCTGTTCTGGAAATACGACCTTCCCGGCGCTGGTAGGTGAATGTAACGAAAAGACGTTGGTCTCTCGGTTTAACCCTTCTCCCAGCTGAATGGTTAACTACTTTTCTTATTCACCTGTGCTACATGAGAGCAAGGGTATGGCCTAGAATGAGATAGGTAACTTCGAGCGCAATATGGGATGCGATGAAGCAGGTTGCAGCGATTATCATGAAGGAACTTCGGCGGTTGGAAAGAGAGGGAAAACCAAGCCCAGATGGCATCAAAAAACGGTAAAAACCGAACCAGATAGAGCATAAATTGCTAACTAGCCCCATGAAAGAGAGTGGTTGAAGTGTACTGTTATTGAGTTCTCAGATTTGCGAATCGTGCGTGCAAATAGTCCGGGCGGCTTCTACTATCTTTAGAAGATTCCACAACCGTTGGCGCAACTAGGTAATGACATGCGAAAATTAAACGTTTGGAATTGAAGAGATGTAGCACTAGCCAGAACAGAATCAAGGCATGTCGTGCAGAAGGCTGAATCCAACCCCAGGATGTTACAGCAAAAGAAGAAGCTACACATTTCGTTGCCAAATAAACTCACGAGTACAAAGAATGGGTTTTACCCGCCTGCCACCATGAAATCCCTGTCTTGACAAAGAATGCCGCCAAGCATATGCAGAAATACAAAGATAGTCGAGGGCTAAACATCAAGGGAACAAAGCGTGTACAGAAACCCTGCAGAAATGGATAAGGAAACGTTGTAGAAGAAAACAACAGGCGGTTCCGAAGGAAAAGTACCTCTGCAGACTGTAGAATGGCAACAAAGACTAACAACCCGACGTCAGGCAGAATAAACCATTCAACCTTTACAATGATTAAACGTTCGCCTGCCTGACCAAAACAATTTTCTACCCAAAAATCAACAGAGTTGCTGCACAGTTAGAGTACCATACACCAACTCATGTCTGGTCAGACGAGTGCATGTCTGATGAATGGAATCTCAACATCATTGAAAAAAAAAACAACCGCAGTGCTGAACAAATCAATAATTGACGTGTGACTTCGGTATCAAATGCTTGAATCAACCTTCCACGGCTATTAAAAATTCGCTTCGTCGATGTGCTGCAATTGCTTTTGCTACCATTTCGACACAAGAAATGAAGAACGCGACTCAGGTGGAAAGGAACCTCAATCAACTTGGCGTACAAAATTGTAGGCAACTAGCCAACGATAGACCTGGCTGGAGACACTTATTGGTTGCGATCCAGGTCCACCCTAGACTGTATCACATGAGTCTCTTGCACACATCTAGGCACAAGCAATAGTGCCAAGTGGCGTCCTGCTTAATTTGAAACTGTAGTCTCAATGTTGTTCCTTACGCGTGCAAATTATGTCACATAACAGAGTAAACTCGAAAGTTGCTGCTAAACCAAACCAAAAAACTGCCACCAAGAGACTCTTCCCCTATTCTAGGAAACTAGAGGAGATTTGTTAAATAAAAGAGGCCTACGGACCCACAAGCGGATACAGTACATAATTAATCCATGAACTTCCTAAGCTACCCCAGGGAGGACACAATAGATATCCTTGTATAGTGCACCCTATCGTCCACAACTTAGATCTTGTTTCTCGTAGCTAGCAGCGCTTAAAAAATTACCATTGCTGACCTACATACATATGTACATATGTATAAATTCATCAGAGTGCCTATAACTTTCATTCAATGTCATCGCAGAGAAGATAATTAACTTGAAAAAAAAAAGAAAAAGTGGACTCACAGCGGAAATAACAAACACAGAGATGCTGCGACTACTATCGATAAAAATGAGAGAGAAACCAACACAAAAGGTCAATCAGTTGTTATCTCTCTGCTTACGCTGCAAATGAAATTCCAGCGAAACGAAAATACAAAGAATTTTCAACGAAATAATGAGTCAACCAACCCCCACCGAGTGCTCTTTTGTTACAAAGAAAGCGCATTGCACTTTCCCTAAACAGAGACAAGAGTTCAAAGTCTTTTTCGATACGAATTTCACCATTGTGCGTTGTTATCATACGAGTGGCATTGGTTGACTGCGTTTTAGGACCGATAATATGCCCATGACAATGGACTTGTGGCAGTTTTACGCTAAATATGGGGATCAAGGTCACACAGAAGTGATAGAAAAAAAAATCGATTTTAATTAATTTCACAAGTAAAACCCTCACGTACCTTTCATTCCTGTCGTTGCGATCGTTCCTATCGTTCCGATCATTTCTATCGCGATTTCTATTGTCACGATTATAGTCCCGATTATCACGACCACGGCGCTCATCTGAAACAAGACAATGCGTCATGCAAAATCATGCGGTTTAATGGGCAATGCGTGTCAACTTACCACCCGGCCTGCGTGGAGGGCCCCTTCGATCTGGACTGTATTTCCTGCCACCTTCGCCGCCTTCGACCTCATCGTCTCTACGTCGCCAACTACTGATCGCTGTATTTCTAGTTTCTTTGTCATCTTTGTTTAGCTGAACATCAGCGATCTTTTCGCTGACCTCTTCCTCGCCCTCCTGTTGGTCTTCCTCGCGGCGCATTCGCTCCTGGCGACGCGCTTCCTCTAGACGCTCTTCAATTTCTTTTTCGCGGGCAGCTGTATCAACTGGCTTAGCTGAACCAAATACCTTTTCCGCTGGATTGCCAGCTGGACGTGATGGCTTCGACTTGGTGTCGGAATCAGATGCTGAGTCGTGATTACTCTGCTTTTGCTCTACATCAGAGTTTGCAGATTCCTCCGGTTCTGTTTTGGCGACCTCAGGCAAAGGCAATGTCCTTGGCTTCAAGTTCAACTTTGGTCGCTCTTGAGGAGCTTCATCGTCACGCCTGCTGCCGCCAAAATTTTCACGATCGCCGCGGTCTCCACCGCGTTCCATTCGATCTCCACCACGTTCCATCCGATCGCCGCCACGCTCCATCCGATCGCCACCACGTTCCATCCGATCGCCGCCACGTTCCATCCGATCGCTACCACGGTCCATCCGATCTCCGCGGTATCTGTCGTTGCCGAAACCGCCCCCACCACCACCGCCACTACGACGAGGAGACGAATCGTAAGCTGGGCGATCACCAGTACGCCAAGACCCACCTTTCTCCTGTGAACCGTCACGAGGAGCACGATCCCTATTAAAACCACCACCACCGCCGCCGCCGCTACGATCGTAATTTCGTTCATAATTACGTCCACCGCCACGACGTCCACCATCGCGATCATTATCGTCATTGTCCTTATCGCGACGCCAGTTTGTGGACTCACGATTCTCACCGGAACCAAAACCATCGTAGCCCCGACGATTGTTACGATCGCCCGCGTTTCGCCTCTGGTTCTGCTGCTGTTCGTTTTCATTGGACACTTCAATACGCACCCGACGATTCTTTACTTGCGGATCAGGCATACTGATGACATGGATCAAATCATCGCGCGTCTCAAATTCAGCATAACCGAAACCACGGACACGACCAGTCTCACCGTCTTCGCGCGGTAAACGCAGCGACACTAGCTCTATCGGAAAAAAGAACTCTGTGATGTCGTCTTCATTGGCATCGAATGGCAAATTTGAAATATACGCCAAGAAAGGCGGCTTATGTGGTATGGAATCATCATCGAAGATGCGACTAGCGCGTGGTGCCGTTGGCAATTGAAACACTTGCGGCAGGGAGCCATCATCCTCGTCACTCTCGAAGCCATAGTTACGAACTTTCTTTGCGACTTGTGTGACGCCAGCTTGGGGTTCTCCATTTGCGAGAAACGACTGCAGGGAGATTACAGTCCCTTTATTCTTCTTACCCTTTTTACCTGTTGAAAGATACAAAAATGCACAAATTTAATTGATTTTCGTTCTTAGTCTAGATGTTGGGTTTTTTTTTTTTTTTTTAATCATTTTAGCCACGCGGAACAAAAGGCAGAACCGATTCATCGCAATGAAATGTCAGAAATTTTCATTTGAACACAGTTCATCACATATATGACCGTGAAGTACACTTTTTACATTAAATTATGGATTATTTAATTGCTAACAAAATTTATATTCATTTATTGAATAGAAGTTAATAATTTTGCAAATTTTAATGAAATTTCCCGATGAATTGTCAAATAAAGAAACCAACCTGAAGAAGCCATGTTGAAAAGAACTATCAAATTGTACACTGTCGCCAACCAGGCGGTGAAAAATAAAACTATTTTTCCACGAAATCAAATCATGCCTGCCAACTTCATACGAAATATTATTGGTTTTCTTATTTCTCAGCTTTCACGTGATGTTATGTGATTAATTGTGTCAATGTACAGTCAGAAAGGAAAATAAATTAAATTTTAGGATTTTAGCTCTTGTAAGTATTTTTTTTTAGATTTTTTAATTATTACTTGTGTCCCGATAGCAAAGCACATCATTTTATTAAAATTTATTACATGCCAAGCTTTGTTTTTTCATTGCAAATCCTTGAGTTGAGTTAAATTGAATTAGATAATGTCGATTATTCTTCCAATTCCAGTCGACTGCTGTAATTATATGTAGCTCTACCTTCTGCCTGTAATCCTAAGTAGGTCCCTTAAATGTATGATGACCAAACATGAGTTAAAATCACCTTACACCACATTATTTCCCTTAGTCTCGTGATCTTAAGAAAGAAGTCTTTGTGAAGCTGAAGAACTTTTAAAGTCACTCTTCGCCCATAATTTCATTTGTTATCCTTTCGCTCGGTGTGTTCATAGTAGGGTAGCAGACTGTAAATAGAAAGAAAAATAATTGAACAGCATCCAACTTCACGTTTGTTTATGGCAAAATTATTTTGACAGCTAGTGACAAAGCAAATTCTATAAAGAATTTCTCTAAATTAAAAAAAAAAAAATTCTAACGATATTTAAAAAAAAATGCCGGACTATCTTGGAACTGATCAAAGGCGCACCAAAACCGATGAAAAGGAGGAAAAGGAAATAAAATCTCTCGACGAAGGAGACATTGAATTGCTGAAAACTTACGGCCAAAGTCAGTACCACAAATCCATTAAAACTATCGAAGAGGACATCCACAAAGCCATCAAACAGGTGAATGAGCTGACTGGGATTAAGGAAAGCGATACAGGTTTGGCCCCGCCAGCATTGTGGGATTTGGCTGCCGATAAGCAAACCTTGCAGAATGAACAGCCACTTCAAGTGGCTCGATGCACTAAGATCATCAATGCCGACTCAGACGATCCGAAGTACATTATCAATGTAAAGCAGTTTGCTAAGTTTGTCGTTGATTTGGCGGACTCGGTGGCTCCCACCGACATCGAGGAGGGAATGCGTGTTGGTGTTGATCGCAACAAGTATCAGATTCATATACCGCTTCCACCAAAAATTGATCCAACAGTGACCATGATGCAGGTTGAGGATAAACCTGACGTTACCTATAGCGACGTTGGTGGCTGTAAGGAGCAAATAGAAAAACTTCGGGAAGTCGTTGAAACTCCATTGTTGCATCCAGAGAAATTCGTTAATCTAGGTATTGAACCACCAAAAGGAGTTTTGCTGTTCGGTCCACCTGGCACTGGTAAAACCTTATGCGCTCGTGCAGTGGCCAATCGTACAGATGCTTGCTTCATTCGTGTCATTGGTTCGGAGTTGGTGCAGAAGTATGTGGGTGAAGGTGCGCGTATGGTTCGAGAACTCTTCGAGATGGCCCGATCCAAGAAAGCCTGTTTGATTTTCTTTGATGAAATCGACGCAATTGGTGGAGCTAGATTCGACGATGGCGCAGGCGGTGACAATGAAGTTCAACGGACAATGTTGGAATTGATCAATCAGCTGGATGGATTCGATCCAAGGGGAAACATCAAGGTACTCATGGCAACCAACAGACCAGACACATTGGATCCTGCACTTATGCGTCCCGGTCGTTTGGATCGTAAAGTGGAATTCGGTTTGCCGGACTTGGAAGGTCGGACACACATATTCCGAATTCATGCTCGTTCCATGTCAGTCGAACGAGACATTCGTTTCGAATTGTTGGCTCGCCTCTGCCCGAACTCGACTGGAGCTGAAATTAGATCGGTTTGCACTGAGGCGGGCATGTTCGCCATTCGGGCACGCCGCAAGGTAGCCACTGAAAAGGACTTCCTGGAAGCCGTCAATAAGGTCATTAAGAGCTATGCCAAGTTTAGTGCCACTCCTAGGTACATGACTTATAATTAGAAACAGTGCTGCGGCATTTAACATGTTTTTTGATATTTTGTAAACCATATAAGTTGGATGAAATAAAAGTTAAATTATAACACAACTTCTGTTCTATCTAAGTGGGAAAGCTTGTCTGAACTTTTCTCTAGAAACTCCTACACTCACCTTGAGGCGGAAAAGTTAAGTTTCTCAGGAACTCGACTGGTTTACAACAGTTTTGGTCAGTTGTTGCCTGCAGCAAACGAAACAGATACTACATATGTACTTCTTTTTCTCTTGACGCTGCAGCCGAATTATCCAAATGGAATAAACGATGGCGTCTACAGTTTCGAAAGGAACACTTGTAACAGAAAAATCTCGCATTTGCCAGTGGCATTGAGGTCCCGCATCTAATGGTAACCAAATATCAAGCCATCTAGACTGGTAGCTATGCGCTGGGGTAACTGCCTTCCGTCAATCTCCATCACTTGGTACATAACACTGTCGACAAAGTATGAGATTCTATTCGCTATTTGAGATTTGTTCCTAAGGCATTGCCGTCGTACCGTCTTCTTTGAATGCAATGGCTACATTGAATTATTTCAACAAACCTTTGGCATATGCTAAATGCAGGTTCGTCAGACAGTGCAACGTTTACTGTGGTTACAGATCGGCACAAGTATGCCCTTCATTTCTGCTGAGAATTAATTGAAAGCTAATGCTTGTTCCCACAACGAATCCGCATCACAATTCCTGTCTAGTTGGGTAATTTTTAAAGTCTAGCGGCAGATAACTAATTCTAGCTCCAAATCTGCTTCTCTTTCCCAAAAAAACACATGATTTCAATTTTTAGTTACTTTTATTGTTTTTTGAGTAAAAAAAACCACGTACGATTGCTCTTAGTTAGCAATGGTAACTTCAACCTCTACACCAGGTTCAATGTTGATGGACGTGATCTTCTTCACGATCTCAGACGGGGAATGCAAGTCGATGATTCTCTTGTGGAGTCTCATCTGCAAAACAAAACAAAACACATTTTATTATTCCAACTGTATGCACAATGTGAAGATTTATTTGTAAAACTCTGAGAGCCAAGCTGAAGTCAGTCATCTTCAACTAGGACTATGAAGGTTCGTTTAATCTAAGCAAATCCAAAGATACTGTCCATAAACTTGTTAATTCTATTCAAGGCTCTATATCGGTTTGCTTGGTTAAATAACAAATATCAAGTCTTACCTGGAAGCGATCCCATGTCTTTGAACCTTCACCGCAAGGTGTTTTACGGGTAGTAATGCGGAGGACCTTTGTCGGCATGCGTACTGGACCCTGAAAGAAGAAATTTTCTTGTTAAAATTCGTCGTCAACCAATTTGACTACCTCATATCATTGGAACCAACATTTCGAATGTCTATCCAAAGTTGATGTTCCTTTTACCCATTGAATGGTGTAAAAAGAACGGGTTTTCAGATGATTTACTATCGCATTTATTGTAACTAGGAAAATGATCTGAATGTATCATAATCCTCCAGGTAAATGCTTAGTTCCGACCGGTTTATTTCAATCGAACTTACCTTAACGCGGAGTTTTTGTGTCTTAGCACCCTGGATCAAGTCACGACAGACATTTTCCAGAGAACGGACATTCCTTGAGGTCAAGGTAATGCGAATACGATGTACGGAGGCAGAATCTCCTTGGGGTTTCTCGATATCTTTGACAGCAGCAGCCTGTAATACAAAAATTTGAGGTTAGTTGACACGTGGATATTTAGAAACAAGATTTATACTAGATATTTCAAAGATATTTGATAAATTTATTATCAAAACGATGGAATATAAGTTGTAGAAAATATTTACCATATTTGGGCAGAAATCTGGTCGAGTTATTCAATTAAAACAGACAAAATTGAGCAGCGCTGAACCAGTGTTCTTGCGAGTTCAAAACGAAATGGGAAGAGTTTTGGGCGGAATCAAACGAAGTATCGTCACCATTTTGGGATTTTCTTTTTTTTTTGACAGTTCTCAGTTATGGAATGAAATGGAATGTTTGGGTGGAAACACAATAAGAGGCAACTTTGAGATAGGAAACAAACTTGTTTATAGTTTGTGGCGTTCAAGCTTAATTTTGTTGAGAAGTGAATGCGCGATTAAAAGCCGACAAAGTAATCCCTGACTTAACTGACTTACTTATAATGGCACTACAATCCGGGATGGAACTGGGCTTCAACCTAGAAGCGTCTCCAACCAGCTTGAGCTGTTTCCAGTTGGTTGAGGTCCCTTTCCACTTGCGTGTGCCACCTATGTCACGGTCTTCCCCTATTGCGTCGTAATTCCGGGCTAGATTTGAAGATTCTTAGAGCCGGAGCACTGGGTTCATCCGCTCTTCATGTTCCAGCCATTTTGATCGTAGTGAGTAATCTCTGACATTGAATACGAAAACAAAAAAATGTATGCTCTTTCTACAGGTAAGACCTTCCTGTCACTCGTGGATTTTGCTTTCGAGTTTGTATTGATATGTGGGGCTTACTTTATTCGTTAGCTTTTAATTTGTTCTTATTGATTCGGTCCCAACGTCATTGATACGAAGACAGTTTTGCTAAAAAATTGTTTGGATTCGAAGACCTTATCTAGATAATTGTTGTTCATTCATTTGATGTGTCCCAGTTCATGTTGCGTCTGGATATTAGCTTTTTGGATAACATTAACAACTTTATACATACAGCTTAATAGAGGCCAAGGTAATACTTCCTCAAACACAGAACCAAATATCTGACACAGGTTTTGCTCTCCTACTATTTGTTCAGCTGAACTGCCAAAATAATTGATCTTGAGATCTAAATTCTCTGGATTTTTCAAACCTAAGTTGTGAGAGTTTCCCTGAGCAAGGGTCCATTGGTAGCATTTTTCTATGGAACATAAAAACTATTAGAGCATGTGGAATTTTCAAATAACAATGCTACACACGCATTAAACTTTATTTATCTTCGTACGTAGGACAAAAAGAACTCAATTTTCTTAACCAATAGATTCAATTTGCTCTTTGACAGATCAGGGAGGAGTTTCCCCTGGAATTTTTGTGTGAATTTACAAGAACTCTGTTTTGATCGCTTGCAAAACTGCTGATCTCTGGCAAGTTTCGTTAAATTCAGCGTATCGGACAGAGCGGCCAATTTGAAGTTCACCGCAGACATAATTTGTCTGGTGTCTCGTTGTATTTCTGAAAACTTTTCCCAAGGAATAGCTATATTTTCTTCTAGCGCTTCCATCTCTATAGATACAACAGCCTGATCAGCGTCATCGAAATTTATATTTCGTTTAAGATTCGCTGAGAGTGCCACAAGATAGTTAATAGCCTCCCAAGCATTGGTATGATGTTCTCCGTTAAAAAATTTCACAGTGCATGCATATGACGCGATTACATTCCATAGATTGTTGTGAATACAAGGAGGTGGTTCCTTTGAGTAGATCGTACTAAACGGCGGAATGTTGTCACATATTTTAGGCGTGTTCTCTTCTGAAATTGCGACGACTAACTTACTGCTTTGCATTGACCACCATGGGTGATGTTTGGGAAGCAGTTTCATAATGTCACCATTCTCGATCATGGTCTGGAAGTCCTTTCTTTCATTGTCTGTTAAATGACTCCATATCGCTTCGGAATCATTAATATCAATTCCCTCCAATCGATTGGCAATGCAATCAGCTGTAATTAAAGATTTCATTAGCGAAAGGTTTTGTAAAATGCAAATTACATACCATCATCATCATCATTGTCATCGTCTGAATCTATTTCTTGCGGAGGTTCATCTAATTCAAATTCGTCGTCATCTAATTGCTGATTCGCTCGAACTAGGATGTCATACATTTTTTTGATGTCCTCACTAGATTTGCCATTCGCTGCAGTTGCAGAAAGTTCATCCTCGACGCATTTTTTGTAGAAATCTTCGGAGCATTTCTGGTGCTCTGGCGATTTATAGCAACCAAGTGAACAGTACTGGATGTTACATTTTGGACAGGAATATTTGAATTCGATCGTGTTGCAGCTGTTAAAAATAATCAGAATAAGTTTGGTTAGCAGGAAAATTAAGATTTAACCGGCTTACATCTTGCAAAGATCCAGAGAAGACATTTTTTTGTTTTGGTTTATTTGTTACGAATTTTTCAGATGAACAGGTGTTTTTTTGACATTTGGTGTCGAAAGGATGTGTTCGTAAGAAAGGCGAAAAATTATCTGTCTGGTAGCACTTTTGTGCTCAATTTAAAGTTGAGTAAATTAATCTTTGGAACAGAATTGATACATGTAACGTCTTATTTAAATGAACGCTCAAGGATTTACCGCTATGGAGATATAACTCTATCAGAAGTTGTTGGCATTAAATAAATTGTTAACTGATACAAGTCATATTCAAATGCAACGACATCAACCGAATCAAGTAGATTTAAGAAAAGTATGATATCTGAAGCGAATTGACCACCAGTACTCCAGCCAAAGACTTCATATGTTGGCACACGCATTTGGGGCAGTAAATTACTGCTCAAACTTGAGTAATAAGTTCAAATTGGACTGAATTAGGTCATAAAAGTCTCGAAAATCTGTTAATACTCTTGAACGTGGATAGCACGAATTAACTTAAGGTTTCCATTGGTGTGACAATTTCAAGTGCCACATCTTGTTGAAAGTCTGAAACGAAGGTTTAAGGTTTAAACTACCATCCCCCAATATGTGCAGTCAACATGTTCTGTTGCTAACAATACCGTAATGTTAATTCTGACGTTGGCAACCACCTTAACCTCCCTTATTTTGTTTACAGCACTAAAGATTATAGTTATTATAAACAGATTATGTAGTTAAAAGCTTGGCATCACCAATTTGAAGGTTAAACAAATACCCACACCAGTGGCAGTCCGAATTGTATGAGATTTCGGAGTTCATATGTGAAATTTGAAAATTGCGCATGCGGCTACCAAACATCAACGTGACGTCTAACAAATGTGCTTCCTCAACTGACACTTGAGCCACGACGAATTTTCTTTACAATTTTTTCTCGTCGTGCGTTCGGTTCAGATCGCCGCGAGTTTTTGTGAAAATCTTCAGAATAAAACGTCTATTTTGTTGTAAAGTGCAAATTTCAAGTACATTTTTTCTCAAGTGTTCCGGTTTGACAATAATTTCAAAAAAATAAAAACAAAATCAACTTCTATTCGTGATTTATGTTGGAAGAAAAAATTGTAAACGGGACTTTATCTCGCGAAAATCGTATTAACATGTATCCTGCAAAGGTTTCGGTTGTTTTAGGCGCTCAATGGGGTGACGAGGGCAAGGGAAAAGTTGTCGACATGCTGGCGACCGACGCCGACATTGTCTGTCGGTGTCAGGTAAGTTCATTTATAAAAATTTTTCTGTCTACCAGATTGTGTCATAGTGGTCTTGCGCCCTCTCACAATGCGAGGGAAAAATCTGTACAAAATCTCAAGGGCATCTGTCTGAGTAATCCTTGGTATTGTTTTTTCTTTCTTTTCCCACATATTTTATTGTTTTCTCTATTCTTTGTGATATACCTTGGCCTTTTTACTCTCAGTTTGTCAACGAATTCCACCCAGAAACGCCTCAAAATTCAAGAGTTGGTTGGTGGGAGATAAGAACTGAAAAAAAAAAGAAGAAAAAATGTTTACATAACATTTTCTCATTCGCAATCTTATCAAATATATAAAAAAAAAATTCTCTATACAAATAGTCAAGGCGGTTCGGCTTAATGATGTTCTAAATGCTAGAGCGGAAGGCTAGTCACTAGTCACATGTTTCACAGAAACGAGGATTATATTGCTTTTTCGCTGAAAATAAATTTTATTTTCATATTTTCTCTTTTCTCTCGCTCGTGTTCTTTGCCAAGGTTTCTCGAAATGATTTCGTGTAAATGTGATCTGTTCTCCCAAAAAAAAACGTTTCTGCTGTACATTGCCATTATCTGCAGTAGTCATCCGTATCATGACAATAGCGTGGCGATCTTTTTTGCCCGTGAAACTACTACTGAAAATGTTTGAAGTCGTTGAACAGGAAAGAGCCCAATTGTATGATGAACTTGAGCGACTATCTAGAAGCTAGAAGCTACACGCTTTATCTATACATTTCTACAGTTTAAGTCCACAATCGTGCTGTGTACACACATATTATTCTACATGACATCATGGCATAAGCAATTTCTGTGGCCAATGACGCATTGAATTGGACGCCGATGGAGTTAAATCTAAATGAAGACTAGATATATCTTCAGGCAACACATATTGACGTCAAATGTGATATTGGAATGAAATAGTGTTGATTAATCCTATAGAGTTAAAAGGGTTTAACTGTACTTCCTGAATATTAACCGTACCTATCATGAGTGTCCAAAGTGTTTGAAACTTTGCCAGATCAGCGAACTGGCACAAGCATATTTGAAGCTCCCAACTAAACTGAATTGAATTGAGATCGCAATTCCTGCCCGTGATGAGGGGGATAGTGCCGCCACTGAGGACCAAAACTCAGCTCATTTCTCAGTTCAGTGTCTTCTTCTTCCGTCTTCCAGATCATTGTAGCGCATTCCATTCGTTGAACCAATTGGAAATTCGAGCTTCTGGTGAAGCCAAGGAGGTTTCTGTGTTTGTCAGATCGCTTAGGTCGTTAAAATAGAGAATTCACCTAAGTGGAGCCTTCTTTTGCGGGATACAACTGGGCAGCTACAAAGAAGATGGAGAATAGTTTCCACCTTCTCTTCGTCCATGCAGCTTCTACAAAAGTCGTTTGAATGCACCCCTTGTTGCATGCTTGCCTTTTAGACAGTGTCTCGTCCAGCTTTGGCACAAATCGGTTTTGTCGTTAGACACGTTATACCGCTTCTCCACCTAGAATTTGTTCTCTCCATAGCATCCTATTTTTATTTAAGTTTACCAAGGTGCCTTCATCTGGCTGTATGGGTATAGTTGTTCCATATCCGGAAGTTCGTCTGCCCTACAATTCCTTGATCCCTTGATGCCCCGACACCCAACTAAGATGAATACTGAATTGCTCCGCCATCTCTGGGAGAGATGTGTCCTTGCTCGAATATGATGTAATATCTTCCAAGGATATTTGTATCTTTATGTACAGCCAAATGGCAATAAAGTCCCTCGTATCGTGCTCATCTACATACTTCTAAAGCCGCTCACGATTGACGTTCATCTCCCGTGGAGATATGTGCGCAATTCAATATTAACCTTAGCTGGGATTGCAAGGTTGAATACCTTGCTAAAAGAGCCACTACCTTCAGTATTTTGCCAGAGAAGCAACACTTTGGTATGCCTATCAATTCATGCAACCACTTACGCAAACTGGATAGTAACAGTAAAGTCAACAACAGATCGGAACATGGCACGACACATCTGGGCTAAGCTAAATCAAAAACCCTCCAAACGCCTGGTAATGCTTAAATGATCGCAAATCACTCCGCTATAGCTTCACATAGGAAAAAGGCTAGGCCTGTTTTCTTATTATTTCTGCACGAGCTACAGAGAGGAGGGGGAAGAAGAAGAAACAATCATCTACTTTCTTTGATATTGTTCAGCTCCACCTGAGAACTTTGACTATCACTTCGATCTAACCGTCATTGACGTCAGTAGCATACCTCTCTTTATCAGAAGCTCAAACTGGTGCGAATAACCCGCAAACACCAATAGATACAGTGGTATCACAATGGACCTCATCTACTCTGAAACAGCAACTCTAACCTTACCTAACCTGTTATGCACCCTCCCACTTCGAATTTCCTTGGGATCACAATATTCTCCATGAAGTTGGCACCAAAAAACGTGTATGGGCTCCATCAGGATTTGCCTTTCGGCTTAGTCGGAGAACATAGGAGTTCTATGAGTCAGCGCAGTCACTTCCTTTCTCTTGGCCTCAACCAACAAGCGTCTCCAGCCAGCTCGATCTTTAACTAGCTGCCTCCAGTTTCGCATGCTAAGTTGGTTGAGGTCCCCTTCAACTTGCGTGCGCCACCTGAGTCGCGGTCTTCCTCTACTGCGCTGTCCCCTCGGGGGCGGATTCGAAGATTTTTCGGGTCGGAGCATTGGTGTCCATCCGCTCTACATGACCCAGCCACCTCAGTCGTTGGACTTTCACTCTTCTGGCTAAGTCGATGTCGCTGTACAGCCCGTACAGTTCGTCGTTGTATCTCCTCCTCCACTCTCCGTCTATGCAGACGGGACCGAAAATCACCCGAAGAATTTTCCTCTCGAAGCAGCCAAGAGCACGCTCATCCACTTTTGATAAAGTCCATGCCTCTGCGCCGTAGAGCAGGACTGGGATTATAAAGGTCTTATATAGGGTCATTTTTGTTGTTCGAGAGAGGGCTTTGCTAGTCAATTGTCTTCTTAGTCCAAAGAAGCAGCAATTGGCAAGGGTTATTCTTCGTCTGATCTCAGCACTGGTGTCATTGTCTGAATTGATAGCGGATCCTAGGTAGACAAAGTCCTTAACTACCTCAAACTTATATCTGTCGAGGGAGACGTTATGTCCGAGACGTCGGTGTTGAGTGTCCTTTCTTGTTGACAGCATATACAAACTTTTGCTGATTGTGTGCTGGAAATGAATGAACACAAGATCATGATTTTTTTTACACAAAGTGATGATGAGGCTCTGGGGGGTACGTAAACAAACAAAACTGTTGCATCTGGGGCTCTAAAAACCCAAGAGAAATAGTGAAACAATCTCTCCATTCACAACGAGTGACAGTTTGGTGCGATTTTTGCGCTAGCGGTGTTGGGCCATATTTTGTTCGAAAATGATGCTGGTACGACCGTTTCAGTGAATGGATTGAGTTACCGAACGATGTTGACAGAATTTTTTTGTTTGAAACTGATGCTATGGACGTGGACAATGTTTATTTTCAGTAGGACGACGGCACATCCCACACAGCTGGTGAAACAACGGCTCGATTGCGTGACTAATTTCCTGGACATGATATTTCTCGAAATGATATCCATTTCATCATTTGACCGCCTTGATCGTGCGATTTAACACCATTAGACTTTGCCTTTGGGGCTATGTTAAAGATAAAGTCTACGCCAATGCGCCACCAATGATTCATGCATATCAAAGCTGTTATTCGCGAAATACAGCCGCAATTATTCAAAAGGGTGATAAAAAAATTTCATCAAAAAAATGACTCTTAGTAGGCAGGGCCGAGGCGAACATTTGGCAGATATAACCTCAGTGTTTGTACTTTAGATTAGAAAAATATCACCACTTTTTATAAAAATGTTGGAGGACCCTATAAATATGTCGTTGGCGTAGGTTACCACTGTTCTGCTACGCCATTACTTGGATTTCAACCAACATGCGTCTACAGCCAGCTTGATCGTTTCAAACTGCCTCCAGTTTCTCACGCTTAGTTGGTTTTGGTTGGCTATTGCGCCATCCCTCGGAGGTGGATTCAAAGATTTTACAGCCCTAAGCATTGGTGTCTATCCGATCAACATGACCCAGGCACCTCGATAGTTGGAATTTTACTCTTCTGGCTTAGTCGGTGTTGCTGTACAACCCGTACAGTTTGTCTATATATCCCCCCCCTCCCCTCCACTCACTGTCCATGCCCTACTTACTTATCAGGCCAGCGACCCTTAGAGAGTCTAAGCCTGAACTAATGCCGCTTTCCATCCTTCACGGTCCCGGGCACGCTTCCAGTTTATTAAAACAAGGTTTCTGGCGTCCGCGATTGCCTGATCTTTAAACCGGAGGTTCCGTCTTCCTCTTCTTCGTGAACCAGGTGGCTGGGATTCAAAGATCATCTTTGCTGAAGCATTCTCGTCCATTCGCTCGATTTGGCCGAGTCATTGCAGTCTATGGATTTTTGCCTTCCGGACTACATCCACATCTTTGTATAGCTCATGGTTATATCTTCTCCTCCATTCGCCCTCCTCGCAGACAGGACCAAATATTCGATGTGTACCACAATGGGTCTACATTGACCTAAGTGTGACGGAGAAAGGACCTCCTTTCCCGTCAACCCTATTGCCTATAACCTTATACTCGACGTAGAATTTTTCGAAAGATCCCAAGATCTGCTCCCCTGTCTTACTTATCGTCCAGCATTCAGCTCCATAAAGCAAGACTGGCAAGATCAGGGTTTTGTAAAGCATGATTTTGGACCGTCGAGTTAGGAGTTTGGACCTTAGTTGTTTGGACAAACCGAAGTAGCAGCGGTGGCCTAAGGTTATCCTTCGTCGAATCTCCACTAGGTTGTCATTTGTGGAGTTTATATTCGCCCCGAGGTAACTGTCCATGCCGTAGTTTCATTAAAATGGGAGTGGGGATAGGACACCCCCCTGAGAAGGGCTTGTATTTTGTGATACCACAGTTAGCTTTGATTTTTACTGAGTTGTTTATTACTCATCGTGAGGAGAATATGTATTCAGTTGTAATGAACCCCTAAAGATAAGCATATATTTCTTGAACATCCGGTCAATACGATTGCGATATGACGCGTAGTCAAATTGCAAACAAGTCCATTCCAAAACTCTGCCAAGCCTTCTTGGAAGAAATGGGCGTGAATTTTATGATTACCTTGTACGTCAACGTGTACCGTGACGTCTCTTATCTCCAAATCACGTACCCATTTACGTAGGATTCGTTTCTAAAAATATTACCAACCGTTCACTACTGGCTGTGCTGTGAATGTAAAAATGTTTTTCAAAAGTCACGTAGTATAGGTAATCTTCTAAAGTTTACGATGCTATTGTTAGTTTTCGTTTTTGGTATTCTGTTTCATAATAATAACAGAATCTTGACAAAAAAAATTTTAAGTATAGGACACGACTCTTGTTTTATTAGGAAAACTAGCTAACAAAAGTCGCTTTAATAATTTGCGTTTCAAAAGCGTTGGCAACATTTCAAATGTAAAAATTCCCGCGAATTTTATTTCACTTGAACGGTCTTGACCGCGCTCGTGACTTTATATTTTAATAAAAGAAAAAGTAAACACATTTTTTCAATGAGCTCTAATTATCGTTAAATGTGAAATAGAATTAGAGTGATTGCGAGAAAGTGAATTTGTTTACGACTCTCCGAGGTGTATTATGGGTGAAAAATACAATTAGTAGCAAATTAAGTTTTCTATTTCAATGCCATAAGCCGATGAACGGCTTTAATCAGAAATAATTGGTTTAATGGGCTGTGAATCATGTGATATCATGTGGTTTTAAACTGAAAATCGTTTGCTTTGCTGAAATAAAGCATTTGGAACGGGTATTAACCGATGTAATCAAGATTTGTTCTTCCCTTTCTATTCGATTTTGTGTTCGAGAGGAGCTAGACCGGCGACATCTGGAGAGAGATGGTTTTTTTTTTAAAACATTATATATGCGCGTCACCTTATCTAAATCTAAATGAGGTTGTGACCGATCTTGATAAGTAATCTCCATCATCATCCTGTACAGATGGATGAGTTCGGCGGGGGTGTCAAAACTAGATATGGCTCTATAGCCGGATTTGGCCACGGCTGGATCTGAAGCGAACTATGAATTTGATTTCTCTCAACAGATCGCATATCAGTTCCATATTAGGTGTAATCACGGGACACTGTCTAATAGGCAAGCATGCAACAAGGCTTGGCGTCCATTCAAATGATTTCTGTAGGAGCTGCATGGACGAAGAGGAGGAGGAAACTATTCCCCACCTTCTTTGTAACTGTCCAGCTCTCTTCTGTAGAAGAAGACTCCATTTAGGGGAATTCTACCTTAACGACATAGGCGATCTGATAAACACGGATATCAGAATCCTCCTTCGCTTCATAAAAAGCTTCAATTGGTTTAACGAGTAGGTATGGAGATCTCTTTAGTGGTCGCCGTGGCTTAGTGGTTAGTGCGTTGGACTGCTAAGCGAGAGACACAGGTTCGATTCTCAAAAACCACCAAACGTTTTTTCGCGGCACCACCTCTTCGCAGGCATGACAAACCTGCAAGAGTACAATCTGTCATGAAAAGCTTCTCAATTCGCCGTTCGGAGTCGGCACTAAACTGTAGGTCCCTTCCATTCGTGCGAAGAATATAACACGCACAACATGAATGGTTGTGAGAAGCCGTCCATGAGCTGCCGTGCCAAATATACATACATACATGGAAATCTCTTCAGATCCATGTGGTATCACAATGGACCTATCACTGGTCTAAGTGAGCTAACCTATAGCTCTTCTCTGCAAAAATCCTGTCATAGGTGACCATGAAATCGATAAAGAGATGGTGGGTATCGATTTGGTCGAGTTCTTAGGTTTTCTCCAGGATCTGCCGATGTGTGGGGATGATATCTCTGTAGTTGGCACAATTGAGCGGTTCTCTTTCCTTGTGAATAGGGCAAACGATGTTGGGACAGGCATACACTCTTCTCATGCAATCTTAAAATTGCTTTCGCCTTCATCTGCTTTGAATGGATCAGTAGGTAAGCCATCAGATGCAGTAGCCTTATTGGATTCTAGCTTTCACATTGCTGTCTTTGATCAGATGAACGAAAGTTCTAGGTTGAATGGTTCATTCTGTTTGTTAGCGGGATGTTGGTCTTCCTGGTCACGTTGTACAGTATTCAAAAGTAGTTTTTTTATATTCTCAGCAACGATTGTGACCCTACTATAAGGTTTCCTTATTCATCTCTTGAGGTTTCTGTACAGGTTCTGTACCCTTGACACCTTTTGGTAAAACTTCTATACATTGCTCCTTGAGTAGCATCTCTCAATATCTTCAATGCTCGTGCTCTTAAGGTGGTCGTACTATAAGGTTTCGGTACAGACTTTGTACCCTTGATACCTTTTGGTAAAACTTCTGTACATTGTTCCTGGAGTAGCATCTCTTGATATCTTTAATCGTTCGCTTCTCGTGCTCTTTCTTCTTCATTTGGTTAAATTGATGTTCTTTTCGTCTCGTAGAACTCACGTGTCTGTCTTTGTTCTTTTGCAGCGTCGCTTTATGCATACAGATACTGCATGTGTACGCCGTCATTCTTCGTCTAACCAAGGGCTCTGTGGTAACGGTCGGCTAAAACTCAGTAGTTGTGCATGTGCAAGCAATTTAGACTTGATATTGACAGTCATTTGCAAATTTTAGATTCTATCGGGACTATTAGACGACACACAGTCAGCGTTGGCACCAAACAGAGTGGTTTCCGGCCAGTTATACCATCTCAGTAGTCGTCCACGTCATTTTGTGTTTTTTATTACGATTTATATCGCCAAAGCTTTGATAATTAAATGTTTTGTTCCTCTGGATTTATTTAAGTGGCTGAGTTCTAAAATAGAAATGCACGACTCCGGTCACATGTTCTCCTATGCACTCAAGATATACATATGTATTTTTTTATTTTATTTAAGTGACATCAATTATATTTAATCAATCATTGTATCATTCTAGGGTGGAAATAATGCTGGACACACCGTCGTCGCCAATGGGACAGAGTTCGATTTCCATCTTTTGCCAAGTGGCGTTGTGAACGAGAAATGTATTTCTGTTATCGGTAAGTTATTGTTGCAACTAAAGTTTACATATGTGTACCCTGCACCTTTGTTCAATTATAAATCGATTGAAAGAAAGGGGTGTATCATATGACCCAACAACTAAGACTATGTGTGCTGTGCTGACTAAAATTGTTTATTTTTTTTCTCCTTTTGTATAGCTCGTCTAATTAGATAGTGCATTGTCTATTTGCAAGCCCACCTGCCTGCCTTTTGTGTGACCTTCTAGCGAAAGCAAAAACACTCACTACTGTAGACTGTAGGTGGGCGTTAAAGCAGATTTTCATTTTCAATGGTTTTCCTTTCGCTAGAACATTTTGATTGCATTCGAACTAAACCTTGACATTCTGAGATATACATAAGCGTATGTACTTTGTACCGATGAGACACAAGAAAACAGATAAATTTATCGAACTTGAAATAAATGATAATGAGATATCAAAAGTCACAACACTTGATGAAGACAGCAGGTCTCGTGTCTAAAACGGGAAAGCAGCCAGTGACTAACCAAAATTTAACAAATTAGACACCTGACTGCGAACGATAAACAATTTTAGCGCGTGTTGTTATGCAAGTTTTACTTGATGTGAAATAATCTGTGACAAGTTTCGTGCAAGTTTGTCTAAAGAGGGGAGATATGATCATAAGTGATTGTAATGCTCACGCGTTTTTAAGTTGATTATGCAATTGGATTTGTTGTTGATTGGAGACATCTGTGCTTGATGTAGATGCGTGCTATTTCGTAATCTGTTTACCGTTTAAAGTCATACTCTGTGCATTCAATTGAGCCTGTTTACATGAGATGAGAAAATTGCCCAAGAAGGTAAAGTCGGTAAATACCGACTTTATCATCCTTACCTTAGTCTTTGGCAGGGAATTAAAAATCAAACAGAGAGGCCTGGGATGCAAGTCTAGTCTGTTTCGGTGGTGGTGGGTATATGTAAGAAAATAAAAAAGTGGAGGAACTTTTCAAGGGTTGGATAGAGAGAAGAGTGATGGATCCTGTCCTTTGTAAGAACCCCGATTTGCCCACTTTATACAGAGAGAGATAGGGAAACCATAAACAGGGCTAGTATGCGATGGTGTCACCTAGCCACATGTGCATCAGTCAGATCACTACACCCTTCAAAAAGAAGAAGGCCTAAGACTCTCCTACACCTATGCGCCATCGTATACGGTTTCTGACAATAAGTCTTAACTCTTTTTAACTTTTTTCCAATTAATTCTTCCGCTCCAAGGCCTTATCAGACAAAGAAAGCAGTCGAGGAATCTGCAGGAAGTTTATTTCTTTGGGGAAATAGGTAACGTTTATGTCTCTTCCAACGAATTCCATCGAGGACTGGGGTTGCCTTATCTCTGATTCTTTTCTGGACTAGGTAGATAGATAAGAAGGCAGTGGTGGTTGTTTAGGCCAGTTCTACACGAACTCCCAAATGGACGCGCGCCCATTTGGCGCCGAGTCTTGGTGAAAATTTCGTTGCTTTCACACGAGCTCCCACTTGGGAGCAGCAACGCTATAAAACAACACCCCTCAGTTTGCGTGCTCTGGGAGGAAGTCGCTGACAAAATTGAGAGCGCGACCACACCAACTTCCATTTGGCTGCGGGTGCTCCATTACTTTTTTGTATACTCATGTCGCGCTGCCAAATTGGAGCGCGTCCAAAGGAGTCCATGTGGCACTGGCCTTAGGGCGGGCTACCTGGCAAGTAACTTAATAATGCAGAAGATGGTGTTCAGATTCTCAAAGACAACCAGTGGACATCGTTTTCTGCTGTCCCATCATTACAACTTTGGCTACCTGAGTCCCTATTGGTATGTTGTCCTTGTAGATCTCCCCAAACCCGATGATATCAGAACGAGTCCTATTTTAAAGTTCTACTCTTTTCGCCCCATCTGCCTGGATAAAGTTCAGTTGTGGAAGCTACTCCACACAACGTTGACTTTTGATAGAAAGTGTGAGAAAATGTTACCCAACGCAGCACCCAACGGAATGTGAACTTCTTCTGCTAGGAGTCTGTCAAGGGTTTCACATCAATTTGTTCAATTCCCTCTATGTTGCTGTGACCAAGAACCCAGAGGAGATTGGTGTAAAATCAACAGTTTTACTAGGAGAAGCAGTCTATTGCTGGAAATAGCTGGGTTTAGATTGCTTCAAGTGCTATGTGTAATGGTTCGTCAGTGTCTCTGCCTGAAAGACGCTGGATGAATTCAGAAGACGAAAGGAATTAGATATGCTTAGTGCTTTCCTGCACCCCACATGAACAAATGAGAACAACTGTTTCACTTGGCCTTGGTCTGATAGCCTATTTAAGCCGTTGCCGACTTATTAAGTTATTAGGTGTGCTAAACAATTAACGACACAATTTGTCAATAAAAAGTTTTCTTATCTTTCAAAAAGATAAAGCGTTCCAAGATTTTAGAATTTTCTTTGACAAAATTTATATAATTCGTTTTCTTATCTTTTTGACATTGACAAGTGAAGTTCTCCCACGTTATAAAAATTAACGTTTTCCTAGACTTTTGATCTTTTTATTCAAATGTTACGTGGACGCTTGACATAACTTAAAACATAATTCAACATTCTATTAGTTGAAAAGATTAAGATAAAATTCTTGACTCAATTTCAAAGGAATAATTGTGTAAATCTCTTCTATATTTTGGAATCAATCCAAAAGAAAATCCTCCATACAACAGACAAACGTTCCCCTCGAGTTCACATAACCCAATTGAATTGAGTTTATAAATACTTTCATTCGGCAGGAGGGGAACTTTTGAAAATAATCAATGTTCCATGGTCGTACATGATAAACTATTTATCAAACAAGGTGTTAAGTACTGCGGTAAGGTCACCGCTTAATGTTAGTTTTTCATTTGTCAATTGTTCCGGTCCGACCGATACAACTGATTGCACGTAGCAAAACCAATAAAAAATTGAAATTGCTTGTGATTAGGATCAATCAATTCGTCGTTATCAAGGTGACACTTAAGTAAACTTATTGCGGCGGATATTGGTAATTAGTTTTTGGCGAGGATTTAGAGATATATTGATGCCACATGAGGGCTTTCAATTCCATGGCATTAGTCACGGGAATTCCTACATGTTCTTGTGAATACTCGGTATACGAAAGTGTTGTTTCTTTTATTGTCTTGGAGGCAATAAACATTTGATTTTGTTATTTTTCGGAACATTGATGAACATGTTCGAGGGTGTGGTTTGCTGTGTGAGGATGTACTTGGGGGTTTATTTTTACATTTGACGGGCAATGTCAAATTGTTGTCCTCGGTTTAAGTATATGGGGTCTATGAGTAATTGTGAGCACTTGGAATTATTAACTTAACCGCAGACGTTCCGATGTTATATTGCTGGAGTCCCACTCTATGACCCTGAATGGCATGGGTTCTATCAAAGGTGGAGGAATACATTTTTGGTTGTTTCAAGTGAGAAATTCTTCGTAAGATATTTAGTTTTATTTCCGTTGATGACCTTTGGAGCAGGGGATTCAACGACGAATTATATGGCGCATGTAAACAATGTCAGCCATTGTAGCTGAATTTGTATCTAACTACCTTGTGATTCCGAGGAATCACAACTGTTTCATATCTGTAAAAATAGACCTCTTGAGACGCCAAATCGAGGGAAGTCTTCTCAATAAGTGTAAAATTGAACTACCGCCAAGGAATCCATTGACTTTGACCTACAAAATCAAACCTCCACCAGTTGGCGGACATTGCCAGAAGCAGTGAAGCTCTGTGTCTGGGAACACAAGAATTCAATTCGATTTTCTCTGTCGCAATTGGCACAAATATAATTCTACACACAAGTAGTTTTCTCCTCTTTCCCTCTCGTTGATTAGCAAATCCATCAGCAAAATAAATTTCATTACGTTCTCTGGTACATGTGCCATTAAAATGGTTCAACCCAGTGACTTGTCCCACAAAGAAGAGACATGCAGGCTCCTCTCAAAAGAAAACACAAAACAAGGAGAAACACAGGCAGTCCTCTGCGAAGTGTATAAACTTTGCATTGCAAACTATAATTAGGTTTATTACTTCGTGGTTTGCAAGCTAATTTTATAGAATTCGTGTCGCATCGTACCTTCAGCAGTTTCATGTTTAATTAACCAAAAAAAAAAATTATTTATGTTTTCATTGCAGGCAATGGCGTCGTTATCCATCTGCCAAGTCTCTTCGAGGAGCTGAGGAAAAACGAGGCGAAGGGTTTGCAGAAGTTAAAACACCGCTTGATCATCTCGGATCGCGCACATTTGGTGTTTGACTTCCATCAAGATGTCGATGGTATGCAAGAGGCTGAAAAGGGTGTCAAGTCATTGGGCACGACTAAGAAGGGTATTGGTCCAGCCTACTCAAGCAAGGCAACACGCAATGGTATTCGAGTGGGTGACCTGTTGCACGATTTTAAACTGTTCTCAGAGAAGTAAGTGCTTACTTTACCCCGAGGATTACTTGAGCTAAATTATGATTGAATCTCTTTTGTAGATTCAAATCAATTGTGGCGACACATTTACGTTTATTCCCCACAATCTGTGTCGATGTAGAGGCTGAATTGGAAAGGTAAATAAAATTTGGTTGAGACTTCGAGAGGTGGTTGGACCTGAGAGAGGGATTTTGTTCTAGGTATAGAGATTTTGCTGATATGGTGCGGCCATACGTTAAAGACACAGTTTGCTTCCTACACACAGCCCTCAGTCTGGGTAAGACCATTTTGGTCGAAGGTGCTAATGCGGCTATGTTGGATATTGACTTTGGTACATATCCCTATGTAACGAGCAGCAATTGCAGTATAGGCGGTGTACTAACTGGTTTGGGTCTGCCGCCACAGGCGATTGGTGAGGTAATTGGAGTTGTTAAGGCATACACAACACGAGTGGGAGATGGACCGTTCCCAACCGAGCAAAGAAATGTAAGTCCGATCATAATAGCTACTGCTCAAGGGTATGATAAATGGTTTTTTTTTTTTTTAGGAAATCGGTGATATCCTTCAATCTAGAGGCGGAGAAATTGGCGTGACTACGAAGAGGAAACGTCGGTGTGGTTGGTTGGATATTGGTTTGCTGAAGTACACTTCGCTAGTGAACGGATACACATGCATTTGCTTAACAAAATTGGATATTCTCGATACATTCAAAGAAATTCTAGTCGGCGTTGGGTAAGTCATAATTAAAGTTTACTTGAAGAATGTCAAACGTCTGATATAGGTGAATGACGGGGCTCTTACTAGCGACTAGGATAAAATGTTCTGGAGTTGTTACTTATGATGGCACAATAGTCAACAAGCGTCTTCAGCTAGCCCTATCGTTATCTAGCTGCATAAAGTGTCGTTTGTCACGCGCCACCAAAGTCACGGTCTTCCTTTATTGCATCGTTCTTCTGAAATAGGTTCAAAGATTATCCGAGAAGGAGGTCTGGTGAACATCCGCACAATATAGAACATCCATCTTAGTCATTGTCTGTATCCTTCTTCTACAGTAGCATCTTTCTATGACCTCGATGGCGCGCTTTCCCTTCTGAGATGGATGTGTGCATTTCTTTTCCTGTGCTCGTAGAGCTGGCGAGTAGAATTGTACCTTCTTAGAAGCGCCACTTTGAATGCCTCTTGTTTTTCTACATATGCTTCATCGAACCAGGGATTTCGTTGGCTGAGAGAAACTCGGTACATCAAGAGGGCATCTCTGATGAGAGTGTTGCCGCTAGTCTTCAGTATTTAATGCCGGCGGCATGAAAAACCTCGGAGTCGGAAAAACGTTAAACAAAATTGTAGAAGAATGAGTTATCATCTTCAGATAGCATTAGAGCTCAGTGTGAACTTTGGTTCCTTCAACGATCCTCTAGGATCGACCTTTCGACCCGAAAAAAAGGTGAAGAAACTTTGTTTTGGGATGCATTGTCCCTATCGGGTCGAAAGGGTTAAGGTTACAGCTCACCAATTGCTTATCACTCACTTTTTGATGTCTTCGTTAACGTTGTCTGTCCAATAGGCCGTCCTTTACACCTCGTGTTTAGACCGATTCACACTAACTTACACAAACTCAGGGACAAATCTTGAATTAAATTCATGTTGGGTGGCAACGCTACCACTTGGAAGAAACATTTGCGGACCATCCATCCATTGTCTGTCCGAGTTAGAGTTTTCAGACCGTTCTTCCATTTTTTTTTCTTAACCGCTTGTGAGAGTTTTCCTATCAACGCTAGCATTTTCTGTTTTTCATAGATTGTACAAAATTTTGTTTTTCTTTTTCTTTTGCAGTTACAAAACCAATGGAGTTAGGCTTGATCATTTCCCAGGCACGATTTGTGAACTAGAAAAAATCCAAGTTGAATACATTACTATGCCCGGTTGGTTAACTAGTACCGAGAACATTCGTGACTTCGCGGAGCTACCACAGAATGCACAAGATTATGTACAATTTGTCAGTAAGCAATTGGGTGTCCCAGTGCGATGGGTTGGCGTCGGCAAAGGACGTGAATCGATTATTAACGTTCATTAGTAGTAGTACATTGAGCTTATATATTTTATTAAATACTATCACCGTCTCCTTCATAACCAAGCAAACTTAAACAATAGTAATGTAAGCAAATTTCAGGTAATCCCATACAATTTATTTTTTTCCTTCTTCAAAACACACGCGCCCCAGACACACTCTTATTGTTAGAAAAAATATATTATTTTTGAATCTATTTTAATTTTGCAAAGAAAAAAAAAGAAGAAAATTTAAATCAAATATATTTCACAAATATATTTACTCGCATAGAAAAATATACACATAACAAAATAAATGATAAATATTTTTTTTATTATTATTTTCTAAGAAAGAAAATATAATTTTTTGATGCCTTATTGCCTGACGACGATACATAGAGAGATAAAGTTTAAAAAAAAAATGAAATTAAAAAAAAAACACAGTTTGGCTGATATAAAACCATAAATTATAACTCCAATATGTATATTGTACTTAAATATAATTAAAATGATTAAATCCGTGCGGTTTTGTTCGAATTTTTATTTATTCGCACAAAATACATTCAATTGTAATTTAGTTTTGTTAAACTTTACCACAAAAATAATAATTAATATTGATTCTCTGTTGGCGGTTGTAATTTGGTTTAAAGTTTATTTACTATTTACTTTTTTTTTTTTTTTTTGAAAAATTGGTGTTAAGACTTCAACTTAGTTTTTCTCTTTTGTTTTCATTTATTTGCACTTTATTTTTCTATATATTTTTTTTTTTGTTTCATTTTTAAGAGTATCTACTATTATAATTATTTTTTTTTTTTGTTCAATAAAAATATTAATTACAGCAATATGCAATATGTATACACACATACAAGTAATGGTATGCCATTGTATTGAAATGGATTTCGAGTAAACGAATTATAAGTTAACAAAAATGTTTCTAATAAAAAAATGAAAAGAAGCCAGTTGGAATAGAAAGAAATAAGTTTATTTTTATTTATTTTGATCTTGACTGTTGACTTTGATTTGACTGCTTCCACTTATCTTTAATATTCTGCCTACAAAGTGTCTCTGAATATGTACTTGGTCAGACTTGTTCGCTGATGGAATCGATGGAACCTGATACTGCGACTAGAACATGTCAATTTTCTCCACGTAGACTGCCACATGCAAGAATCTATAGCAAAGAGCTCTCTTAGATTAAATCAGCTAAAATACTGGAAAACGCCCAGATATTTGGCAATCTTTTCGAAACCAATGTTGACACCAGGGCTCCTACTCTGTTTTGCGATTCTAAAGTTCGGATCGTTCGAAAGCGCAAATTTTGTATGGGCAATTTGAAACGCAGTTCATAAAATCCATACAAAATGTCCGCTTTCGAACGATCCGAACTTTAGAATCGCAATACAGAGTAGGGGCTCTGCATGTCATGTTCATGTCTCATTACGAAGAATCCAGCGACTAATTGGATCGCAATTTCAAAATATTTTCTCTCGGTATTATTTCACTTCATTCAGTCTTAGAGTTCATCCAGTCTGCCCTCATTACATGACTGCAGCTGCCAACTTTTTTCACCATTTACCAGTTCGTTGTGCTTTCATTCTTATGATCGTCACTTCTGTCTTCAATCTACGATCTCACCATCACTATTTCTATTTTCAACCTTACATCATGATCACTACGATGAAGGCAGACCAAAGAACAACAATTTCCCGATGTCAACTCAGCTGCAGATAAGTTCCCACCTGTTACATTGCATCGAATAACATCAACGAATCGTGCTAAACAGCGTACCACTCAGAAACGTTTTATCATAATTCGTACTTGATCAATACTTTCATCACAAAGTTCTTGCTTCCACTTTTCCAAATGAATACAAATCTTTCACATCATCCTCATGGGAAGCGTAGATAGAGATTCAAAGTCATCAGCACGCTTCATTTTGTTGTTCTACTCTAACCACAACTCAAGCATCGTTTAAAGGACGAACAGTTCAAGCACGGATTACATATCGCATGGTTTTTGATACTCAGTGCATCAAATATCATCAACGGTATAACCAACTCAACCACTCAGCTACGTCTTCTCAACATGTTCCCTGTTTGGCTAGCACTTTCATCACAAAGTTCTAACCCGCTCTTCATTTCTCATTACCAAGCCTTCTATTTTGATAAATAAAAACACCCACACATTGAAAGTGACAGTCTTATCATTTATTCTGTAAACAAGGCGTTCTGCCCTTTTATTTGAGGTATAGTCCAGGACTATACATGCCCTACAAGCCAAGATATCGAGATCCAAAAAAGGTCTAACCGTTTCAACCGAATTTTCGATTTTTCATACAAAAAATTGTCTGAAGTACTAGTCGCCCAGAAATTTTAGTAGGTATTCCTCCCAGTTTTTTGGCGGTTTATTTTTTGTTTCGTGTCTAAGGGGGGGTAAGGATTGCCCGGAAGAGAAAAATTTGTATGTAACCATGTGCTCTTAAGGTTACTCTATAAAATGGCGTCCTCCGAAATTTCGTGACATTTACGGTTATGTGCTGATATGCCAAAACAAAAATAAATGGACGACAAATTTCTTCCAGATTTTTGACGTCGATTTTTTTATGTTTCACTTCTAAGGCGATAAGGGTTTCCGGGAGGCGAAAAGTAAATATGCAGTCATGTGCTCTCAAGGTTGCTTTACAAAATCACGTCCTCCAAAATTGTGTACCATGTACCGTTACGTACTGACATGTCAAAACATAAAAAAAAAATCACGACAAAAATGTGACAAAAGTCATGGATCTCTGTAAAAGCTAACCAATGACGTGGCGAGTTTCGGTCCAATTTCCGACTTTTCATCCAAAAATTTTTCTGAAGTACTAGTCGCCCAGAAATTTTAGTAGGTATACCTCTCAGTTTTTTGGCGTCATATATTTTTTCCTATCTCAGGGGAGTAAGGATTGCCGGGAGGGGAAATATTTTGATGCAGTCTTATGCTTTCAAGGTCGCTCTTTCTAATGGCGTCCTACAAAATTGTGTTACATGCACCGTTACGTACTTACATGTTAAAACATGAAAAAAATCAACTCAAAAATTAAAAGACGGTGGTTTCAAATTTCCATGAACATTTTACATCACTTGATTCTGGACACAATTTTTGTGGTTCTTTTGTAAATCTTGTGATCTAGGGGCAAGGAGACATCAGGAATGTGCTGAATAGATAGAATGAAACGCGAATGGATGACGTCGATGGGGTTTCTTGATGTGAAGTGTTGTCCTGATTTGCAGAGCTGATAGTTTATGATGAATGGTGACATGACATTGATGGCGTCTGTGTTAAGTTCAGTGAATCCCTTCAGCTTTATAATTAAGTCAAGAAGACAAACTATGATGTCACATTTCCAGCCGCATTAGGGATTCGAACAAATGGGGATGCTATTCATCTCATGAAGGATTGATGACTGTGGTCCATCTGGGGAATAGAGTAGACATGGATTAGCAAATGTATAGCTAAGATTTTTTAGAAATAAAACATTACACACTTACTTTCGAGATCCCAATAGAATAGATCAGTAGGACATATGAGAAATAACCTCTAGAATGTGGTAAATATCAGCACTTGACACTCCATCATAGCCAGGCATATCCAGACATAGTTGTTCACTTTTTGAAGTAGATGGGAAGGCAACCTCAGTCTCTCTTCATGGACTTCTGCTGGTTTAAGTGTTCCTGATACTCACAAGCTTCTTCAGATAAGAAGAATCTCTCGTCTTTCCAAAAAATGCTGCTTTGATGTGCAAAAGAGAAATAAATATTCTTAAAAAGTATACATAAAGGAAGTCGAAGAAGAAACAGCTAACCTTGCCCTGACCTTGCCTTACAAGTTACCTGATCTTAGCCGAGACGAAATGTCAAATGTTTGATTCGCCAAATTTACTGCAGCCCAGACCCATGTCTGTTGCAGTGTGCGATCATGAATCCTTCATAGAACTGCTTGTCATTGTTGTGAGAACTGCTTGTCTTCTCTTACTTACTGGGCATGTCGACATCCTGTAATTAATGATTGATGCTTGAAAGAGCAGGGCCGCGGCAACTATGCATGAGAAGTGTGTGGCACACATAGGTGGCGCCCCTGGGGCTTAATGAAATGTCAGTGCTTATCATTAAAATTACAAATTTCGGTTAAAGATAAGTACCTACAAGTCTTCAAGAAATCATTTACCTCCGTGGTTTAATTTTACAATAATTATTCGAGCTCTACGTTAAAATCAAAAGAACCGCGACTGTCGCTATGTTGCATGTCGTCTGGTGGAAGTGTGTTTTGGAATCGATTGGACTAATATATTTTGTCGCCATTCGCCGACACTTATAAAACCCGTGGGTGATTCTCAGATTTTACCGAGTGTGAGCCAAAACAATCAAACCAAACGCTTTATCAAAAGTGGGTGCAGGTGCACACTCACTTTTTTAGTCAATCTACGTAAGTTTAAACCTTAAAGCCTTTATCGCTGCACGACTATCAAAGAATATGGTAATGCGTTTCTTGCCGAGGGTTCGTATAATGTATTCTCCGAGGCACAGCTCGATAGCTTATATTTCTCATGAAGTCCGTTACACAAATAGCAGAGTAGAATATTTAAACGGCCTAGGTCTCCCGATTTTAAAATTATACAAAAGGTGACGTTTTTAAGCACAAGCTCGCTGTCGCGAAGACCTACGGCTTCTTGGCAAGCAGCACAAAGTAAGACTGCTGGGTCCCCGACCACAAAGAGGTGCCTGGGAATGAGACAGCTGATGAGCTGGCAAGAAAAGGATCCTCAGATACCATCGTCAAAATCCCACCGCCAAAATCCCACCCTGTAACCTAAAACAAGAAATTGGGAGCAAAATTAAAAAAAAAGCTGCCAACGATAGATGGAATCCGCTCAGCTCCTGTGTCATAACCAGGAAACTATGGCCATTCTACAATAAACAGAAAACCGAAAGAATCCTACAACTTAATAAAAAATCCCTATCTTCCCTAATAGGTATCAACACCGGGCATAACATGCTAAACTACCATGCAAGAGCATTGAAATTGAACACAGATGACCTAAGCAGGGGATGCGGTGACGAGGACACTTCACACTTTCTCTGCCACTGTCTATCACCAGCGCTGCGGATTGGCTTGATAGAGCTTAGGCCTATGGTTCCTAGTAAGTGGGCTACAACCCCTAGAACATCACAAGGGGTCAACATTAACCTAATTGTGACGGGGAAAGGACTTCCTTTCCCGTCAACCCTTCTACCTAACCTAACCTATAGCACAAGCTGCAACTGACCTCTTAACTGAGGAAGGTCTAGAAGAAGTTCCAAAGCTGCAGATGCGCAAATGATGCTTGCAAGTGCAGGCTATCCTTTGAATTGTATGAATAGTGTTTTAAGTCAAGACTTGCTCAAGTTTATCCCACCATACCGCTGGTCCATAGGTGATAAGGGAATAGTGAGGTAGGCTGTAGGGGTGGCTACACATTTATTTGTGCTCCTCGGTGTGGGACACTTGAAAAATAGAGGGAAGATTTTTAACTGTGATTGGCCACGTGTTTAGAAGGAATTTAAGGATGATTTTTGGTAGCTTGTTTGACAAGCTTTAATGAAGATGTATTTTCCTAGGGCTGTCTTTCTATTTCTGCTGAGGCTTGAGCATTCACATAGTCAGTGCAATGTGTCCTCCTATGCATTTACGACACCAAATCCTCTGAATAGATCCGTTGTATTCAAATGCATTCTTTTTAAGTGGACCGCCAGCAAGTTGTGACCTGTCATAATGCCTTCTATTGAGTGAGGTAAGTCCAGAGTAACATTTTTGGAATCAGGTTCCACTTCTTGAAATATGTATAGTCTTGCGCATGTCCATAGAACTGTACAGTAATACCCGGATACGTACTCCCTCGCTTAGCTGCGTTACCCGCATTGCGAACCAACAATTTGAGGCTTCAAAACTTGTCAGGAATGTAAGCGGATACGGATGGATAACTTCCCCTCTTGTGCATAAATAAATCAGAAAAACTAGCAAGGCAGCTATCCGGGGAGCACTGTAGTTGCTTTAATGGGGACGTCTTGAGAATTCCTGAATTTGCGTCTTCCATCGGGAAGGGGATCTGAACATCGATCATCGATAGAGTTGAGAGATTTTCTGATCTCTTTCTGATGAACGGAATGATGATCGTTTTTGTAAGGTTTACGCTGAGCTCCTTAGCCTGTAATCATCCCAAAACCTTGTTTAGTGCACTTTGCATGAGAGTAGTCTCTGATCCTGTCTGACCTGAATAACTAGTCATCGACGAAACCTTTAAGTTGATAAACCGAAGTCATTGAGATCGTTTAGCAGTTAACAGCTCGTATGATCGTAGTTATATCTTCTGAGTTATACTGCCCGAGGACAGATTCTAGCTTTCAAGCTGCTTCCAGAGCATTCAAGGTACGTAAATACCATCCACAAGAGGGGAACACAATGGATCCGTTGAGATCCGAGTGAGGCTGTACTTAAGTGCAGCCACCCCTACAACCTAACCTAAACTATCCACAAGTAGACTCTCACATCTTTGTCTGTGTTGTCGTTCTGGCTAACAGTGCCAATTGAATGTATTCCTTACCCAAGGTCTATGGCGTCTCCCTCTCATAACTAAAATCTTTTTGCCCAGAAGGACAGCTATTCTACCGCACAGCCTTAAAACTGGAGGACAGGGCCCTGGTCGTTAGCCTTTGGTGAAGATAAGATAAACTGATCGACCTGTAACCCCTAGCCCCTTCAAGTTGATCATTAGTAAGTTTCGTCTGACTGGAATTTTAAGCATTGGAACTCTTTCTCTACTCGAAGAATTAGGCACCCGGGGCTGTCCACATGAAGGTGAGAGTATTGGGAAACTGAAATTGGTGGATGGTTGGTCTTAAAAAAACGAGACTGACGATAATTGAAGGAATTGCAATAGTTGTCCAGGTACTTGGGCAGAGTACCCTTAACTTAAAGCATCTGTTCCTCATCAGTCATCAATAGTTTCCTCCACCAACAATGAGACAATTACTTAATTGCTTTCAAATTAAAAGAAGTAGCCATAGTTGCCCTCCTGTAACATCATTCTCCAGCAATTACTCAACTCTCGAGAAGTTATCGTCGCGTGCAATCTGTAGTTTGACAAACCACGTTTGGTTCCATCATCTCTGTCACATTGCAACTTACCACAGCAATCAAGTGATTTGCCATGATGCACACAGAGTAGCAATAACAATACCACATCACCAGGTATACTTGAGGTCCACAAAAAAAAAAAAAAAAAACTCAAATCCTTATCTATCCTTTACTCCAAAGGGATAAGCCCGAGATAATTATCATTCATCCACAAAATAAGTTGTTCCTCAAGGATATTGGTTCCTGTTTTCCTCCTCTGTGTCAGCCACTGCTCAGGAACTCATCAGCTATGTATATAAATTGCAACCATTTAACAATGAGATGATATGATATGTTAATAGTTGCGGTATGTTTGTGTATCCTTTGTGTTTCACAGATCGTCACTTTTGATAAGAAATTCGATACTTGAAATGCGTACGCAAGGGGATGATGATTTGAAAATGATTCCCGTACCATTGGAGGGGTTCCATGGGCATGTTTATAGTCAACAAATCACTTTTTTCAATTGAAATGGCGGAAGGCCAAGGATCATATGAGTGTGTGTGTGTGTGTGTGGTGAGACCAGCCTACCTGGCAAAAAAAAGGACGACCTCGTATGTGGTTTACTGGTAACGCCCTAATTTGTGCTTCAATGGATTCAATTAATACTCGGCTTTCTTTTCGCATTATCCTCGTCAAAAAAAAAAAAAAGGACGAATGAGATTTGTTTCTCTGGTTGGCCACAGAGTACTCCAAGTGTAGATCCTATAAATGGTGAGTGGATTTCAAAATATGGGTCAGTCCTCTGTGGAATGTACAAGTGAATGGATCGGGATATATACTCAAAAAAATGACAGACTTCAGTATTGACTACATTTTGAACCGCGCTGGCGATAGGTATTTGGGAACAAATTGCTGTGTTGGACTCTCCGAAAGGATTAAACTAAATCGTTCACCGGAAAATTGTGAAAGTTTTAGAAATGACCAACTTCAGGATTACCATCAGCAGTATCCAATGTTCGATTGGTTACAGTACACACGATATCATCCACCGAAGTTACCAAGTAAGTTCTAAAAAAATGACATGGACCAGTTGACTTGTTATTGACCAAAATCCATTTTAAAAGGACCCTTCCGTGCTGGACCTATAAAACGGACACCCGGACGATTGCCAAGAGTTCCATTTACACCCGCTCAACTACAGGCACTGGAAAACGCTTATATTGTTTCGACATATCTCAGCTCCGAGGATGCCAATAACTTGGCAATGAAATTGGATCTGACCAATACCCGAGTGAAGATTTGGTTTCAAAATCGACGAGCACGTGAAAGGAGAGAAAAACGCGAACGAGACGTGGAAAGCGGTGCCGAGGCGGGATGTGATTCGACAATGTCATCGGTGTCTTCTAGTCCAGAACCAGAAATGAAAGTCATCATTTAAGCTAGGCATTCAGTGAATATATTTTGTAAATAGTTTGAAGTCGTGGGTCTAAAAATCGGTTTCAGTTTGTGGAACACAAAGCCCAAGGGTAGCATAATGATATTTATAAGCCTTTGAGTGAAAAACTAGAATAAAAGCACTTCAAAAATGATTCTCTTGGAAGTTATCAATCATTTGCTGTGTCTTTGCTTCTTGTGGCCTCTATCTACGTCTAGAAGACTTGAGTGGAATGTAAGTCTAAGCTGTATTCATCCCTTGTGCAGTTCTTCAACGCATTTGTACTGCTATGCTTAAGCTCTAGATATTTATCACGACAAGCCGTAGAGAGCCAAGGCCTAGCTTCTCGTAAACATTCATGTTATATGTTTCAAACGAATGGAAGGGACCTACCGGCTTGGTTGCCAACTCCAAACAAGGCGGATTGAGAAGCTTTTTCATGACAATTATACTCTCTTGCCTTCGGATAGATGATGTCTCTTAGTTTTTGATTACGCTCTGCTGCGTCCCTGGGCATGAGGGCATATCAGGGAATGAGAATGCTGACGAATTGGCTAGAGAGGGCTCGGCATTAAGTCTAGAACAAGCCGACCTCGCGGTGAACATCTCACCTTTCTCATTGAAGCTCGACGCAGGGAACAAAGCTCAAAGAGAGGAAAATAACACATGGTCCTCTTTAGACACTTGTGCCATCACAAGGTAGTTAGTATTTGATAAGGCTAGGACCGCCAGACTTATACAAAAGGATAGAAAATCCCTCTCCACTCTTGTAGGTGTGATTACGGGTCATAACACTCTGCGGTACCACATGAAGAAACTCCGTGTAACGACAGAAGACCTGTGTAGAGGCTGCGGAGACAAGGAAGTCCATGAGGACACAACCCATTTCTTCTGTCACTGCCCCGGCCTGTACAATCTAAGACACAAATTCCTCGGGCGACATTTCTTCCGGGATCTCGAGGAACTGTCTGGTAAACCGGTGAACGATCTGAACGGCTTTATCAAATCCACAGGATGGTTTGTACCACTAACGCAGTTAGTAGTTACCAGTACACGGGTAACGCAGGTAACGTTTAAGGGTAAGATTTCCCCCTCTATGGGTAGCACGATGGGTCTTAGAAACCTTTTTAGATAAAAAAATCATAAATTTTGTTAAAAAATGCTTGTAATTACAAATTTGTAAGTTGGGGAAATAATCCACTGAGTGTGGCGCTGAGGAACTCTTCTTCGCCGGCCCACATACCTAGCCTAACCAAGTTTTTGATCCTTTTTTAGGTTAATTTGTTCGTTTTTGATATGATTCGGCAAGAAAATCCTCACAAACATTTGTTGATAGACTACAGTTTGCGAACGACAGTATAAGTCTTCCATCTTCCAAGCATTACATTCGTACTTAATTGAAGCGGCATTTAACAGAAACGGCAGCAACCCTTCTGGTTACCCTGACCCACACTAGCAAACTGTTGGTGCTTGGACAGTTCTTCTGACTTGAGTAATTGCACTTAATGAAGCATAGAGAATGTTTAATTGACGCGAACGATGTGGACTCCCATCTCAATGACACTTTCATTCACTGCGACAATGTATTTCTGACCAAATGGAACAAACACGCACATGACTTCATTGCTGTACTTAGGTCTGACCCACTTTCTTTAAATTTCTCAATTCAAGGTTAGGATTAAACATGACCGTAATAAGGTTTCTCCACATTTCTTATGCGTTTTCACAATAATGGAGCAATGCGACTGCTTCTTCCTGTAGCGTTCTATGACATATAATCCCGTCATGGCAGCCAACTTGACTAAAAAATTCGCTTCTAAAGTCCTAGCGGGACACTCTTTAAATCTGTTTGAAACTTAGATAAGCATCTACCAAGTGTAAGTGAAAAGTTTGTTTCATAACATCCACTTGCACTCAAGACACTGAACAAAAGGGAAAGGCTAAGTTAGCTAAAGGTGGGCCAGCGGGAAGGCTATTAACCCGACGAAAATTTCGATTTTTACAGACGGGTCAAAAATCGAAGAAGGAGTAGGCTTTTGGGATTTACTCACTAGAGCCCAACATAGAGAGGTCAATAAGACTTCCGAACCATGGAAGTGTGTTCCAAGCGGAAGTCCTAGCCATCGCCGAGGCAGCCCGTGAACTATCAACGAAGCTAATCTCCAGGATAACTATCGACATTTACATAGATAGCCAAGCCGCCATTAAAGCCATTTCATCCACAGTAGTTAAGTCAAAAAGGGTAAAATGCTGCCGCGAATCACAATGTTACACTCTGGTGGATCCCGGGACACAAAAGTATCCATGGGAACGAAATGGCGTATGAATTAGCCAGGAAGGGCTCGGAACAGGACCTATCACTGGTCGATCATTCATTCCTGCCCCCCCTAGACTTTCATAGACAAGCTGATGAGAGATGGAGCGCACTCTCATCATGCCGCACCACCGGGAAACTCTGGATAAATATCGACAAGATAAAAACGGGACACATTCTTGCGCTAAACAGATTAAACTTAGCTCCCTTCATAGGGATCATCACAGACCACAACCTACTGGCGGCCCAGTGTAGAAGAATGCGTCTAAGTACAGACGAATTATGCAGAGGCTGCGGTAACACAGACGCGGAAGAGAACACAACCCACTTCCTATGCGAATGTCCCAGCCTATATAGAACAAGGAAGACGGCCCTCGGTGAATACCACTTCAACGACCTGGGCGAGGTGTCCAACAAGCCACCAGAAGCCATTCTAAAATTCGCGACGAATTCGGGATGGTTCAGGGAGGCCGAACGTAATTAACTGCACTCATCCAGACCCTTCCACTCTTTCTTGTCAGAATGGACATTCCACGTCAGAGGAACACAATGGATCCACTAGAGATCCGAATGAAGACTGCACCACACGATGCATCCACCTCTTTAACCTACCTACCTACCTAGATAAAGGTGGCTAACTGCAAGGATCTATCACAAATCCAGGCGAATCTGAGGTCAATATTTACCAAGTAAAAGAAGAGAACAGATACAGAAAGGTCCATTCCTCCTCTTCGTTCGTGAAGCTTTTGTGAAAAACGTTTGAAAAGAGGTCTTGGCGTACAGACTAGTCGGACAGAGTCGTTTTGTGATTTTTTCAACGCGGTCAAACCGCAAGTCTGTTTCTAGGTCAGACAAGGTCTGTTTGATGATTAAGCACATCGTACGTTTCACCAATATACAGTAGGACTTTCTGGTTGCGGCCATTTTGGGGTATGTACTGTAAGTTGCAAGAAGCGAGCTCGGGAGTTTTTCAGTTTCCTAGAATTTCTCTGCACCCCTTTATTTGTAGGTAATTCTTCTGCCATTTTCTTGGAAGATGAGCGACAATCTAGAACGACCTTTGAAGTGAATGTGTACGATTCTAGGGTGTTAATTGATATAAGGCACCCTTTTCAGTCAGGGGAAGGCTTTTGTAGTCGTAAACAGTGATCTGGGAGGTGGATGTAGATGATAAAATAAGTTCTTCGAAGAATATGCGACCACTCACTCCATTTTCAGTTTAAAATTGAACTTCTTACAAAGGCAGCAGTCCTTTTCCGGTGACGTGTAATCATTGCTTTCACATCTATAATTGGGTTCATTTAAGATCGAGGAATTGTCAGCTTGGTAGCAACTAGAACACTGCGAATAGGCTTTTAAATTAATGGCATCAATAACCGTCATTTGTTTGCTGAAAATATCTAAGAATATCAGGTGTAACATAATGTTTAATGCTGCAGAGGGAGTGATTCTTGTAGATCTTTGCTCTTTCCCTTGTAGATTGGAATGTATCAACTGTCTATGCAATGAAAAAGCCGACTCTCTGGCAAAAGACGGTGCGATAACAGAATTCATGAAACCGAACCCTTCTGTGGGGTAAGCAAATCACTCTTCGCAAGACACGCAAAGGGTCTTTGCATGCAAGAATCTAGAGAAGTCTGGATCAACACACCAGGGCGAGTATGTTCAAAGTTGCTATTCCCTGTACCCTGTACCTAATTGGACTCCTCAGCGGACACTGTCGTCTGAACAAACACCTACACCGCATGAACCTTGTAACAAATTCAAGCTGTAGACTCTGCCTTGAGAGTGAAGGGACCTTTCTACACATCTTAACGGAATGCCCAGCTCTCTTCGGCAACGAAGTCATCCCTACGGAACAACTCGCTGCCATCCACCCAGAGAAGTTCCTTAACTTCCTGACATCCTCTGGGGTGAAACAATTCATCTGAGAAACCGCAGTGCCAAGGGCTGTGAACAACCCTCCTGATACCATAATAATAATGAACTGTCCACCATACAATCACGTCATGTATACGAAAAGGGAAGCCTTCATTTGTGTAAGGATGTCCTTTCTCTTTTATCGGGCAAGGATCGGCACACAGCAGTCTTTAAAAAATCCCAAAGCTTGCATACACCAGCATTGAAGGTTATTTGTGCAACTGGTCGACTGCAGCCTGAAAACTCTGGCCCCATTTTTCGCCATAAAACTTCACAAGGGGCTCCATCAAGCTAGAACTCTTGAGAACAACCAGAGAACTACAGGATTTTGATAAGATAGAACAGTTTATCAACCGAAAAGTCAACAAAGCCTGAGTAAAGAATTCCTCACTGGACACTCCTCAATCAAGTACCATCTCAACAAGCTGGACATAAGTCCTTTGCCAGAGAGCGAAGTAGACAAAATGATTGCGACAGTGGGGTTCATAGTCAACCATTCAATCGCAAGCACGATCCTAAGGTGCCTCAATGACCTCGATTTTACTCGGGATCACAATATTCTCTAGTTGCAGTGCGTTTTTCTGGTCTCCATCAGGATCAGAGGCTAATTCTGATATTCCACGATGAATGCCCTTCCTGCTTAGTTCGAGAGGATAGGTGTTGTTCCCATAATCCAATACCAAAACCAAATGCACACATTCCCATCAATATATCTCTCAAGTCGGTCTTACTCAAAGGAACACAAAAAAAAGAAAAAGAAAAGAGCAACACCCCACCTGACAGTTAATACTCCTAATCCTTGAATTGCAACCTATTCCGCAATTGTTTTGCCAATAGATTTCGGTGTTTCTCAAACAGTAGCTGCTTCCGCCAATCTCAAGTTTCTCTATTCCCAGCAAGAGTAAGGTTTTCTGTGTCCGCTTACTTCCGTAAGGTATCCTGCTGTGCTCTGAAGGAATACATTTCCATTTATCTCCAACTAAAGACAGAAGAATCCGTTAAGTCGAATTTTCCACCCGAATTAATTTTTTACAAATAAATTGCAAATGAAACATGATACACCGTCAAAGGATCAGAGAGGGGAAGTCCTTATTGTAGCACAAAATCTGTGTTCATTTTGTGGGTAGATGCAGATTTAATTAAATAAAATGGTTCCGACGAATGTTACTTAAGGAAAATACAGGCACGGAGATTTGGAATAGTTTGTGTAGCAAATCCAATGCAAATCTCTATCCGAGTGCGGTAGTGTCTTTGTCCCTAATCCGCTTGTGTTTTCAAAACAAAAAGGATTTCTTTTCAATAGCGACTGTAAACAAAGGGAAACAAGAAGGGAAATATTTTACAATTCGAGGAGACATGCGCCATTGGCTTATCTTAAATGCGTGCATCCTTACAGTGAGTGAGAGGATCGATTTCATGGTTTTGCATTGACAAATGCCATTCAATTGCAAATGGTTTGATGAAAATGGATCGATTAGGACCGATTAGGTTCAGCTTCAATTCGGTGTCATTTCGAATTTTTCGTGATAGGCCGATCTGAGGGACTTATTTGGAGCTAAAAATTTGTAAGAGAGTGTGTTTCCGCTAAGCCACTCTTTTTTTTGGATCCAAAAAGTAGTGTCTACAGTTCTAGTTAGACAGAGCTACCTAGCGAACACCTTATATGAGGGATTCATTAAAAAAAACTGCTTTCAACCGAACAACTAGCAGAAGTCGCAGACTGCTGTAAAGAAGGTCTAACCAGCATCCAAGAAGTTCGATGGGATTAACCGGATGAAAGGATAATGAACAACTGCGGCATTTAAGCCAGCGATTGCTACTAACAGCAGAAGCAGCACAGTCAATTGATGCAGACTTAGACAAGAAGAACTTCATTATTGACCCGTTCTGTGCGTTGGACACTCCACCATTCTTAACGATTTAGAATTCCTTCCGCAAAGCACCAGCTACACACTTCAACAACTCCTATTTGATAAAAACTTCGTTGCTACTATCCCTCCAGACTTGACTGAAAGACTCGCTTGTCTGGGTGCCGGGGAACAGAGACATTCCAGGTAACTGAATGACGGATGAACTCGCCAGAGAGGGCGCAACTCTACCACTTCTTCCGGGGAATATAAGCATGCCTCTCGCTACCTGCAAATTGCTACTCAAAAGAAACGCGATCGACATCGCCAATCACAGATGGATAGCAGGTAGTACCTGCCACATAACCAAGCAAATTTTGCCAAAGCTGGATCTCAAACGCTCTCACTGTCTCATCAGACGGAAAAGATTGCTAATAAGCACCTTAGTGGATGTCATAACGGGACACTGAACCATGCAAGCATGCCTATAGGCTGGGCTTCCTTTACAACGACTTCTGCAGAAGCGGCATGGACGAGGAGGAGGAGGAGACGATTCTCCACCTTCTCTGTACATGTCTGGCCCTCTCAGCTCGAAGAAGAACACAATTATAGGTAATTACAGGTATAGGTACAATATAGGTAGCCTCCAGTGCTTCATAGCAAGCTCCGGCTGGTTCTGCGGTAAGTATTTCTGGTGAAATACAGATTCTGGTGGTAGCACAAAATACCTTATCTGGTCTAAGTGAGGCTGCATCTGTAGCCTGCCACTCCTAACTTACCTAACCTAACCTAGGCAAGAAGTCTTAAGTTTCTGACATGGAAACGAGCGCCTTATGACAATCCGCATTGAGGCCTATGCGCTCAAACCCCCAATAGAGGAGGAAGTTAACGACACCAAACAGTGCCCTACCTATGACATTAAAACTGTCCCGGACGATTTTAACGCGAAGCTCTAGGAAGAGAGGGCAACTTTGGTAGCATTGTCGAAAAGTACAGACTTCACGATACCACCTCCGATAATGGGTTCAGCCTAAAAGATTTTGGGAAGATTCGGAACGTTGCCGTTGCTAGTACCTACGTGGTTCCTGCACCTCAACTTGGAAGTCTCTTTATTATTCTAGGGCACGCCTTCACTAAAATGGATGTCCGTATGTCCGGAGGACAGAATATTAACTCGGACTACTACCTTGTTGTAGCCAAGGTACGACTGTGGATATCCCGAACCAATGCAAAGACAAGGAAGTTTCACGTCGGATGGCTACGATGGCAAGTGATCGGCAGAGTCTCAGGGTCGATCGAGTCTCTTAATCTTTCATGAAGTCCTTCCTATACGCAGCCAGCGTCAAGTTTTGAAGACCAGTGGCTGCACTGCCAAAAAGTCATCAGAGATGCTACTGATGTGGTGGATTTCTCCCGGCCACCACAATAAACACTCCTGGAGGTATACAGGACAAGCGCGCTGCATAAGATTACCAGAGCTGCTCGAGAGCTCCTACGAGCAGAAGAGAAGAGATGACTACTAGCTTGTCGAAAGAACAAAAGGTGCATGAGAAGCACGCGATCGTGGAAATACAGGGAGGCTACTGCAGGGATGAGGTAAAAAGATCACGTCAAGGCCACAAATCCTAAATTGAATCCTTCTGTCGATGCTTAGGATATGGAAATACTATTTCTGCTGTGTATATAATGGCGACGACGATCATTCAAATTTAGCTGTCAAGTAGAATGAATAATTCAACCTGGAGGATGTGAGCCAACAATCCCGCAGCGTTCCATATCTGGCTGAAGTCTTATTCCTCACCGTCTTTTAGCACCATCAGAAATGCAAATCTCGCCGCACGTTGAGGTGTGTCCTGTAATTAGTATCATATGCATGTTGTCCTTTGCTTACATTTGAGAAAATATGTCCATTAGCTTACTGGACACTCCTCAAATTAAATATTTAATCCTCTTAACTACATCCTTCATATCTTTTCTAAATGAGCAAAATATTTGACCAACTACGCCGCATGAGATCAATTTAAGACGCAAATCGGCTTAGACTGCCTAATGCTGTTTGCGTTAATAATCTTCTCTTGTTTGTCAAATAAAGGAACAATATTTTGGTTAATAGGAATGGATATAGCAATCTTGCGCCAGGTTAGCTTACATCAAGCCGATTTGCATAGAAGAGCACTCTTTTGGGTTTTAAGTGAGATCCTTCATCTGCATTGTCAGACGATTTAAGAAGAAGATTTGTCATCTGCTCATTGTTTTTTTTCGAAACGAAAATTGGTGACAAATGGAGGTATAATGACGAAACGAGATAAAGTTTAAATCAATGGAAAAACGTCCTTCAAATAAGGAGTCTTAGCGACATGTGTGCGAACGCCTAAGAGAGGATAAACTCACCAACATCAGCCCCAATAGAGGAGAAAGACGCCGAAGAGTGCTTCTATAAGCTCCTAGATATGACCTACGAACAGTGTCCTAAGTGAATCGTTCTTTGCAATGTTTATCTTGGTTTTGTCTGAATTTACCCAGAGGTCACAACTGATGGCCCATAAGATTACCTTATCCAGAGCGTTCTCCATGAGTTGACTTATCACCCCGAGAAACTTTCGTGACACTAAGAATACCACGTGTCGTCCGCATACGCAACTACCTAGGCCCCACTCATCAGAGAGAGCAAACAGCATGACGAAATGGCAGGAGCGATGGAACATATCGAGCAAAGGCCGATGGACCTATCGACTTATACACACTCATTGAGACATGGACAAGCCGCAAGCATGGCGAAGTGGACTTCTACATAACGCAGGTACTAAGTGTACATGGATGTTTCTGCGGGTATCTATACAGATTTAAGCACGACAACTCTCCGTATTGCCTCGAAGCTCAGGAGGATGTGGAGCATGTGTTCTTCCACTGTCCACGATTTGAAACCGAAAGACAAACGTTGAGGAATGAACTTGGGGAAATACTAACCCCCGAAAACTTAGAACGATGCATGACCCAATCACAGGAGAACTGGAATGTTGTAAGCAATTGTGCAAAACAGATTATGACACAGCTAAGACACCTCGAACGAGAAAGGCGACACGTGGTGCTGCTCGCCCCCCCACGATGAAATGCCAAGACGGTACAGTGGGGGAAAAGGGCAAAGAAGGGGATGTGGGTTTAGTGGGTGGAAATTCCACACTATTACTGGGTACGGGCCCAATTTCGTCTTTAAAAGATTCCCACCTCCCAACGCAAAAAAAAAGACCCCTTCTCTGCCTACATCAGTAGTCTCGTCTCTCGGACCTGTAGACTTGAGGATATTCAGCTTAGCATGCCTTTCCAACACCTCCAAACATTCCTGGTTTATGAAGTTCCATAGCCTTGACGACTATCTAGTCATCCATTGGTACCGCTGGATTGTGGAATTTCAGAAATTGGTAGCTGCGCGCCTTTAGTCTGGTTGAAATGTCCCTAACTGGGATGCCCCTTAGTCTTAAGCCGCTCCTTACTGACTAATGATGGCATGGACTTGAGCCTCAACCAACAAACTTCTCCAGCTTGCGGTCTTTCTACACTTCTTCGACTCTCCAGAATAGATTTAAAGATTTTCCGGGCCGGAGCGCTGGTGTTCATCAGCTTTACATATTTCGGCCATCTTCGTCGTTGTATGTGGACTCTTCTGACTAGGTCGATGTCGCTGTAAGACCCATACAGTTCGTCATTGTATCCAATCACCTTCTATGCAGACGGGATCATAGGTCACCCGTAATACATTTCTCTTGGAACAGCCTAGGCTGACTTTATCGATTTTTAATAAAATCCATGTCTCTGGGCCAAAGAGCAAGACTGGAATGATTAAGGTCTTATATAGAGTTAAAGTGAGAGATGGCTTTGCTCCTCAATTGTCTTTTTAGCCCAAAAAAACAGCGATTGGCAAGAGTTATTCAGCGTTTGACCTCAGCACTGTGGTCATTGTCTGAGCTTATAGCGAAGCTAAGGTATAGACAAACTCCCTAACTACCTCAATCTGTAGAGGGTAACGTTCTGTCCTAGACATCGGTGTTGGGTATCCTTCCTAAATGACAACATCTTCGGAGTTTCCGTCTCAAGACTAACGAAGGTGCCACTGACATCCGATTATGTCAATAACGTCGACGTGTGCGAGTTCGTAATTGGACGGACTTTTGAAAGATCATGCCTCTGGTGTTGGCGCGTGAATTTGGCACTACTCTTTCAAAAACAGCAACAGCTGTCTAGGCTTGTTCTGAACGCGGAATTACGGTTTGGCACATATGGACCTATCGGAAGAGCCTTTCCTAGCTAGCTGGTTGTTTCTAATGCCTCTGTGTCCTGGTACTTGGAGAGCATTGAAACAGAGTGACAGCGCGTCGCCTTGTCTAAATAAGTTTATGATGTCAAAAGTCTCGGTGAGGTCTTTACCGATCTTGATGGAGCAGTGTGCATTCTTCTGCACAAACTAACTCTGTAAAGCTCGTTTCTATAGATGCTCTCGTACAACTCGTCACCGTTATTCGGTCGGTATCACTAGTCTGTAGTCGCCGTGGCTTAATGGTTGGACTGCTAAGCGAGAGGACACAGGTTTGATCCTCAAAAAGACCCCAAACGTTTTCAAACGTTTTTTCGCGGCACCTCCTCTTCGCAGGCATGACAAACCTGCAAGAGTATAATCTGGCATGGAAAATCTTTTCAATCCGCCATTCGGAGTCGGCAATAAAACTATAGGCCCCTTCCATTCGTGCGAAAAATATAACACGCACATTATGAATGGTTGCGAGAAGCTAGGCCTTGGCTCTCTATGAGCTTGCGCGCCGAATATTCTCAGCATCGACTGCGATTCTAATCGCAAATCTACACTAACTTACTTACTTATCAGGCCAGCGACCCTTGGAGGGTCTGAGCCTGAACTAATGCCGCTATCCATCCTTCACGGTCTCGGGCACGCTGCTTCCAGTTTATTAGACCAAGCTTTCTGGCATCCGCGATTGCCTGATTTTAAAACCCGACGTTCGGCCTTCCTCTTCTTCGTGAACCAGGTGGCTGAGATTCAAAGATCCTCTTAGCTGGAACATTCTCATCCATTCGCTCGATGTGGCTAAGCCTCCACATTTTAGTACAGCACGTCGGGTTCGCGGCTATATCTTCTCCTCCATTCGCCCTCCTCACAGACAGGACCAAATATTCGACATAGAAAATTTCTTTCGAAGGATCCCAAGATCTGCTTCGCTGTCTTACTTATCGTCCAGCATCCAGCTCCATAAAGCAAGACTGGCAAGATCAGGGTTTTGTAGAGCATGATTTTGGACCTTTGTCGAGTTAGTAGTTTGGGCCCTAGTTGTTTGGACAAACTGAAGGAGCAGCGATTGTCTAAGGTTATCTTTCGTCGAATCTCCACTAGGGTGTCATTTGTGGAGGTCCTTCACTTCCTCTAAATTATAGCTGTCAATCGTTAGGTTTTGACCTAGACGGTATTCGACGGATCGGTTTTTGGTAGACAGCATGTACTTTGTTTTATCCTCGTTAATCGTGAGACCAACTCGTTAAGCATTTCCTTCTACAGCCGTAAAAACCTCAATAATGGCACGCTGGGAACGCTGAGATGATGTCGATATCGTCGTGTGTACCCCAGCAGCTGGATGGATTTGTGTGTTTACGCCGGCCTTTTGCACTATCTGCTCCAGCATAAGATTAAAGAAATCACACGACAGCGCTTCTCCTTGCCGAAATCCGGTGCATCGTAAATCAACACACTAGTCTTCTTAATTCCGGAACCATTGCGTCATTTTATATTTTTTGAATAATATTTTATAATTTTAAGCATTTAGCCATTTGCTACCATTCCTTAAGCCACGGCTACACTTAAGCTTATGTTTATTCATATTTTAATTAAATAAATATGTACATACATACGTTGTTTGTTTATCAGACTCTCTTACGCAGCGAACTATGAACATCACTTATACTTTCTACATCTACACATCTAAAACTATAATTATAAGTTCCAGTCTTTATATACATACATGAGATGTAGGTAGGTCTATTAAAGAGAAACTCATTTATATACAACAGAGCGAGTAATCTGGTCAACTAACAATAAGAGCCGGCATTCTTATAAGGAAAACAAAACTTGTACATTATATGTCCGACCAGTTTGGAAACGAACTTCTTTCGTTAAGGTTGTTCCCCACGGAGTGTTTAAAAAGATACTTTTCATCGTTTTTTTTTTCTGCAAATGAAACGTTTTTCTGGAGTTAAAATGGTGTGTGATAAATATTTAACATTCAACAATGGAATTAAGATGCCAGCTTTAGGCATTGGCACTTGGCAGGTAAGAAATAAAATAATTACTTTTGAATTTGTCGTTATTTATAATTATGTCAGTGATGACTCAACTGAAATTTGGGAATTTCAACGTTTTATCGTTGGCAAAGAATCCAAACGCAGGCATAAATTCGATTGTGACCACAACAGAACTTGTTTGGGAAAGAAAAAAATAGGTCACCTGCGCCTCTTACCAGCTCTATCAGTTCTTGTTTTCTAAGAATTCTCTGTTCTTATTCCAGTGAAAGGCATGATTTAAATTTCCATATTTCATTGTGTGATTACCTTTAAACTTTTAAGTGCTGTCAGATTGCAATTGTTTTTTTATTTAGAATGTACAAATTTTTAGGTGACAAATGTGAGTATTACCGATAGAAAGATTGTTTGAGAATAAAAGGTGGAATATATGATAGAAAGGTTGAATTTTAGAAATGTCGTTTCCTGGTGTCTTAATTGTGAAAAATGTGACAAGACGACAGCGATATCGCCATCATCCATCATAGTGCAGTCTTTGATCTCATATGAGAGAGACTCAGTTCCTCGTACAGTAGCTGTGTACGAATCTTACTCTCCTACGGAGTGTACTAGTGAGAGAACACGTCATGAATGTTGTCATGGTCTAACATTTTTGACGTGAATACTTACTTACTAACTGCCCCCCAGTTACGCACTCTAAATTGGTTGAGGTCCCCTTTTACTTGTGGGCGCCAACTAAGGCGAGGTCTTCCTCTAATACGTTGTCCCTCCGGTCTAGATTCGAACCTCTTCGGGCCGGAGTGTTGGTGTGCATTCGGTCCGACCTCCAGGTTGGGGGTTGTGTCGCCGAGGTAACTGCCGGGCCACATAAAGAAGTACATGTTACGTACCGACTACATGTCTCGGATAAGAATGATACTACTGTTGACGATCCCAGCTTTTGACATCTATTTGCTTGTCGAATATAGGCATGTGTCTGTCGAGAGGTTCCTCGTGATCTCCAAAGTCCAAATATACCGCGCATCTCCTCAAACACGTAAGGAGTGTCATACATCTCTGTTTTCCTCTTTCCAGTCACAATAGTGAAGGGACCCTTGTAGTCCAGGTAGGCCCGTGTAGGAGAACGATCTCACGTACAAAGTAAGCCTATCTTTAGGTAACTGTCCCTGGAGCGGAATAGTTGGTTTCGCCAGCATATCTGACACCTTTTAGCTGCACGTCTTACCGCTACCCTGATGTGTGAAATCCAAAATATCCATCGTATCTTAGCAATAATCGTCTCCTCATTCTGGTGTTTCCATTGTTTGTGGTTTAGGTGATCTTTTGGGAGTATAATCGACCTGCGTCTACGAGGCTTCACTGCCATTGCAAGCGAATAATGCCCTACGCGTCTATGCAAGGCTTCTAAAGCTTACTGCTGCGCTCTATAGTCGTTCGTCTGCTTTTAGGGCCGAACAAACCTACATTTCCATGTTACGGTGGATCGCCAGCTCCGCTCTATTAAGTTCCCTTATGCCCAGTTCACCTTTTTGACCGGCTGTAGCTTTCCGACAATTATATCTTGAAAATTGAAAATCCAGGCTTTCAATCTCTTCAGCCTAAGAAAACACGAAAATCTGCTAAAAATGTCTCGATTTACACGAAAGAAGAGAGATTTCAGACAGAGTTCCTCTGCGTATCTTTGTTGAGTTCAGCTCGAGGCCGTTTGGAAAAAACTTCGACTCACTTACCTTCCTCAAATGAGGGTTGAAGTTGAAAATTAACAAAAGTCAACACCATGTTGACCTTCATTCGTCCAAAAGCCAAGTCGGAATACAAGAATCGTACTTGGTTAGAAACAGCGCCTCGCCAGCAATCCAGAGATACCCATGAAACCGAAGCGGGATATTCGCAGAGCAGAACGGCTTCAACTTCTCCGTGTGAGTAATACCGAGTCTTTATGCATGGTTGCCAATGTCAAAATGATCCATAAGGATGCCAGAGATAGCATACTGGATACACTCCAGTTATTTCCGACTCTGAAGTAACCAAACAGTTAATGCCTAAAGTCCCACAAAACCTGCCCTGCGAGACAGTGCTGAATTCAGTTTTGGACCCATCGTCTGTGACTACCTCTCTCTATCAAACGTTCAAATATGGAACCTCCTGCCTAACACTTGACTCATTGACAAGCTGTCAGTTGATTCGTCAGAATGTGAAAACAATGAATCCATGGAGATCCTTCACCCTTCTAACCTAACCATGACCGAAAAGGCAGTTTTTGATGGACTACTCGTGCAGTTGAAATTTGATGCTAAGTATTTCTGGAAAAGGAAGTGCAGGAGTCAGTTGAAACGTGGAGGGAAATTAAAGTCACCACAAAAGACGGAATTGGTGGGGTCGTTTCCTAGATGGTGTGAACTTAGGTTAGGTTTGGTTAGGTAGGAGTGGCAGGCTGCAGATGCAGCTTCACTTAGACCAGATAAGGTCCTTTGTGCTACCACAAGAATCTGTATTTCACCAGAAATACTTACCGCAGAACCAGCCGGAGCTTGCATTTGAAGCGCTGGAGGCTACCTATATTGATGTCAGCCAGGGCGCTAAGGTTGTTAAAGAAGCTGGCTCCTAAGTGTGCTCTTCTTCGAGCTGAGAGGGCCGGACATGTACAAAGAAAGTGGATAATCGTCTCCTCTCCCTCCTCGTCCATGCAGCTTCTGCAGAAGTCGTTATAAAGGAGGCCCAGCCTATAGGCATGCAGTGTTAAGACACCCACTAAGTTGCTTATTAGCAATCTTTTCCGTTTGATGAGACAGTGAGAGCGTTTAAGATCCAGCTTTGGCCAAATTTGCTTGGTTATGAGGCAGGTACTACCTGCTATTCATCTGTGATTGGCGATGTCGATCGCGTTTCTTTTGAGTAGCAATTTGCAGGTAGCGAGAGGCATGCTTAAATTTCCCTTTTCCAGAAAAATTGGTAGAGTTGCGCCCTCTCTGGCGAGTTCATCCGCCATGCAGTTACCCGGAATGGCTCTTTGCTCCGGCACAGTGTGAACTTACTTACCATGATTTACAAGAGGTCAAAGCTTTCATATATCGTTTGGTGTCTTAAGAATACACCAGCAGTTCTGGACAGGCAGACACATGCACACTGATCAAACAAATGCTTGCCGGCGCTCTTAAGAAAACTTTACAAAAATGATTACCAATCGTTTTTGTCGTTCTAGAGAGTCACAATGTTAAGTACCTCAGCAGCTTATTGTTGTCGTTTCTAGTTTCTACTTCTAATTATAATACATGTGTATGTGTGTAATTTACAAACGATACACCTGTGCAGGTAATTTATTTTTATGTTCGTTGTTGTTTTTACTTTTCCGACAAGATCAGCTAAATGTAATTGCTATGCATGCAAAGTGCTAACTGAAACAACAAACTCACTGTAGTTATACAATCATTTTAATTATCTACACCGAGAGTATCTATAGCCAGCTCTAAAGTTCAACGAATTGTCTTTGTATGCCTTGTATGAACGCTTTGGTACAGAAACTAAAGATCTCTCAACTTTAGACATCCTTATCGGCTTCAATGATTCAATGTCCAAGTGTTGACATAGTCTGCCCGCGAATAAAGTACAAAAATAAATAATTCAATTAATTTAAATAAGGGGCTTGTGCTTGGAACTACATATGTACTACAAGCTTAAAGGTTATTTGTTTCATTTAAACCAGAGATAGCGTGAAGCTTATCAAAAAACAAAACAAAAGGAAGAGACTTCTTTTGCAGAAAAACACAAAGATTGCAGCTATTGTTCAAATTATTTGCGAAACGAGAAATACAAATCAATAACTTGACAGACGATAAGGCACCTTTGACATATATGCATAGAGAGAGTTGTATGTAACACCCTATGGACTTTTTGATAAGGTACCCTTTTCTTGTAATAAGGTAGACGAACCGAGCTCACTAGCTTAGTTTTTAAAGATCTGAATTGCAACACCGCAACCTCTACACAAGTTATATTCATTTAGTACCCTAGCGCATTTAGTCCAGTGCTTCCTCTTACTACAACAGGAGCTCTATGTCTATGTTTCTGTAGAAATCTGTCCTTTTTCCTTGTTGTTGTAGACGCTTTGAGCGAAAATTTCATCTGTTTGGATGGTGAAAATGATGACTAACATTAGGGACTCCACAGGAAATGATACCCCTCAACTGCGTCAACTACAGAAACATCAGTCTACTCAGCATCAAGTACAAGACATTATCTGCCACGAACTTCGGAATCTTTTCGTCAACAATCTGATTGGCCCCTATTAGTGCGGTTTTAGACCTGGGAAAGTTCACAATCTACCAAATTTTCAGATTTCAACAGTTCCTGGAGAAACAGGCAAACACTTTTAGAGAGATGAGCTTTAAAGAGTCATGTCTAGTCTTTGCGAGAATGCTAGGTAATAACCTCACTGATTGCTTTGATGTCCGAGAAGTATTTAGACAAGGGACCACGCCGTCCTGTGACGAAACTCTCGAGCTAAAACCAGAGGCACAATCTTTCAACTAATGAGTACGCCGACAACATTTACCGAGCTCCATTGGTGCGTTCATGAGTATTGAGGCACAACGTGGACGAAACCAAGTATTTGGTATCAACAAGAAGGGACACACTAAACATGGACGAATCGGGAAGAACGTCACTCAAGGCAGCCCTATCCCGAACAACTAAGAAGACTCTATACAAGACCGACCACTATCTGGCGTTTGAGCATGTAGGTACATTCGGCCCCCTTTGAGTTGACGAACTTTGGATGAGAAGATTCAACGACAAACTATAAGAGCTTTATAGTTGCATCGACGTAGTCAAAAATCTGAACCTAATCGAACATCTTGTAGCTCTGTTATCCACCTCTTTCAGGAATCCCTACTCCTCGTCTTCTCGCGACTATATCTGTGAGTTTCTTCGAAAATAACAAAGTGGCAAAGGACAAATGGTGAGTGTCGCCTTCGTCCCAAAAAGGTTAAGTGTCGGTTGGTTTATAGCCCAGCAAGCTGCAATCTGAAAAAAACCTGAATTCCTTATAATGGCGCTACTATTCGAGGTGGACCTGGTGCTTCTTCCGAACAACATGAATTGGGAGTAAAGATTTGTTGAAGACCTTTGTTTAAAGACTACAGACAGCGCTTCGAATCTGAAATATAAGGACGGGGGATGAATATCCCAAAATACCAGGGTGCTCCAACTTGAGCAAGAGTTTAAGCGAAAAAAAGTGGGCATCTTTGGGCTGAGCGAGGTAAGGCAGCTCTGTGGGGCTCATACTTTGGCTAACCAGCCAAAAATACTGGTTAATCTGGTGTTTCACTACAATTCCAAGCGTATGTATTGGGCTCATATCTTGAAAATCGAATAGCCGTTCAGGCTAGATTTCTCAATAGGCTCAGAAAAATTGTCTACATGCTCTGACAGAAGCTGCATCTGAAGACGAAAAGAACCATTTTTACTGCTGGTCGATCATAATCGGAACGACAACACGGTGCTCAGTTCAAACAGTTGATTAGAGTTCACGGCCTCGCAGACCAAGTCACACAAGTTTTATCAGAAAACTGGTCAAGACTGGTCATAAACACTGCCTATGCGAAGATGGCTCAAAGAAGGAATCGAGATCTTTAGAAATAAGCTTGGGAGAGTGAAATGCATTACAGTTTACAGAACTTCAGGGCTCAGCCCTACACGCCTCACTCGCGGCAAGGGTCCATATCCCGCTAGGAGCGGTCAAAGCACAAATACACTCATACTTCCTACAGAAGGCAAACCTCCAATGGAGGGGGACGACCAACTGTAGCATATCTAGGAAGATTATGGCCGACCTACGATAAAAGCAGAAAAAAAAACCTAATTAACAGAACCCGTTCAGACATCGCCAGAATCACGGCTATAGTCACGGGGCACTGGCCGATTGGAGCCCATGCGACCAAATTAGGCATCTCCTACAACCCTTACTGCCGCAGCTGCGGCAACGTAAATGAGAAAGAAACTCTCTCTCACTTCCTCTGCAAATGTCCGGGGCTAGCAAGAGCCAGACTGCGCGCTTTCAATCAACCATTTTTTGATGACCTAAAGGACATCTCTGGTAGAGGGATAAGTGAGCTAATCCTCTTTCTTAACTCCACAGGTTGGATCTAGATACCGGCTGTCCACACAACAACAACACATATCATCAAACAGGTCACACGAGACGTGGTAACAAAAATGCACACCTAGTGCTACTTGGGTTCATGATGAACCGCCACTTCTACCTGCCTACCTACCCTTACAGAAGTTCGAACAAGATGGACGTAGGCATTGGTGCCGCACTGTTCTTAGCTTTCACTGGTCTTATTCCCTGAATCAAGCTTGAATTTGCAAGGCAGAACTTGAATTGAATTATCAGCTTATTGTGGTTTTAGCAGGGAGTCTTTTCTTCTCATTTCATCAGCCCTTTATGCGTAGAACATAACCTTTATCTTGAAATTTGTTCCAAGAAACTTAGCTATTCACGACAGAACTTCACAAGCTTCAGAAGTCAATGAAAACAGCCTCTGACAATACCTCTGCTTCGAAGACACTTTGCAGTCGATAAGTCTAATTGAATTTGATTAGTCCAAAATTTCGGGAAACATACCCGCACTTAGAACAGTACTGGTCTGAGCCTAATGCTACTAATCCCTCTCTGCTTGAAAATGATTTGGAAAACGGTCTTATGAAGATTAGGCAACTCTCCACTTTCCGATTGGATGATTTTTAGAACTGCGCCCTGTTTAAAGAAGTCAAGGAAAGCCTTTTGAGAATCGTTTAAAGCCACAACGTAAGCCTTGTTTTCCCTACACTAGTAGAATAAAAGAACAGCAACGTTGATACTGACATAAGGCTGTTAAAGCAAGGCTGATATTATTCTCGTAAGCCACCCTATTTCAGCATACATCCGCCTAGCTTCGAACTACAGGTCTTGGGCCATCTCCTACTTTAAGATTCCTCCACCTTTCAAAGAAAGTTAAATACAAACATTGTTAACCTCTTTTTAAGGCTCCAGAAGCTGAAGTTGAAACCGCAATCAATTTGGCTCTAGAGGCCGGTTACCGGCACATCGATACCGCTCCAGTCTACCTTAACGAAAAAGTCATTGGGCGTGTAATTAAGTCTTGGATTGACTCTGGCAAATTGACCCGAGAGGAGTTATTCATTACAACCAAGCTACCACCACCTGGTAAGACAAACATTAAGCTTAAACCGGGCTCCCTTAATTCATACCATTTTCCATTCACTCAGCTCTTAAACCAGAAGTTGTTGAGACCATTTTAAAAAGGTCACTCGCAGATCTTCAACTCTCTTATATCGATTTATACTTGATTCATGTGCCTTTTGGACTTATTCTTGATCCTAAGGGTGAAATTTTAAGAGATGACCAAGGGATTGTTCCCGCCAAGGATACCGATCATGTAGCCGTTTGGAAGGTAAACTTTGTCCTCAATACATATGCCCTTCTGCGATTGACTTTTTTTTCTATCTTTAGAGCATGGAAGCAGTAGCTAAAAAAGGACTCACCAAATCGATTGGCTTATCCAATTTCAATGTGAAACAAATCCAACGAGTCCTGGACAATGCTACAATTCCTCCAGCTAATCTTCAGGTGAGATGCAAACCTTTGGGCTCAACTAAATTCATCTTCACACATATGAATCCTTTTACAGATCGAACACCATGTTTACTTGCAACAAAAGGAACTCATTGAATTCTGCAAGTCAAAGGGTATCGCTGTGACAGCATATGCTCCATTGGGCTCTCGAGGAATTGCAAACTTAAATAAAGCTGCGGGAATTGAGTAAGGATCGCCTGAATTAGGTCAATTGTCAAACTTTAACAATTTACTTGCGTTTCTTAGTCGTCAACTACCTGATCTCATGGACATTCCAGAAGTTAAAGAGATTGCTGCGGCACACAACAAGACTCCAGCTCAAGTGCTTCTAAGATGGATTATCGACCGTGGATTGGCCACAATCCCCAAGAGTACTAACCCAGAACGTCTGAAGCAGAATATAGACATTTTTGACTTTTCACTGAATGAGGAGGAGATTCAGAAATTGAATGCGTTGGATGCCAATGTTCGTGTTTGTGATTTTGCCTTTTTCAAGGGGTAAGTTGGACTATATTTTTAGTAGACTTTATGTAACGGTAATTTATCTGTTTCAGCGTTGAAAGACATCCAGAATTCCCATTTGTATTGAAGCAATAAGCACGTACTTTTATTGATCTTGAAGTTTTTAAACCATTTGTCTTGTTGTGACAATCTTTGTTAAATAAAATTTTAAATTTTCGAAAGAGATTGTGTTTTAAAATGTTTTCAGAAGGCTGGTGGTTCTTAAGGAAAGGACCAGCACCAGGCTTGTTGAACGCCGCTGTGCACTTAAAAGTTCTTTAGCACCTCATCAACGGGTAGGAGAATCTTCTCGGAGATTGATCCGAAGCTGAAGCCGAAGTCCAAAAGCGTAGACGAAATTATTGCATAAGCATTGCTGATCAATATACTTACTTACTTATCAGGCCAGCGACCCTTGGAGGGTCTGAGCCTGAACTAATGCCGCTTTCCATCCTTCATGGTCCGCTGCTTCCAGTTTACTAGACCAAAGTTTCTGGCATCCGTGATTGCCTGATTTTTAAGCCGAAGGTTCGGTCTTCCTTTTCTTCGTAAGCCAAGTGGCTGGGATTAGAAAATCCTGTTAGCTGGAGCATTCTCATCCAATCGCTCGATGTGACCGAGCCATAGCAGTCGACGGATTTTTGCCTTCCGGACTACATCCACATCTTTGTACAGCTCGTTCACAGTAATTATAGAATCCATACTGAAGGATCCAACGCGGAGAGCCGCTTTGGCCATCATTTCGAGAACACTTAACATTATCCAAACTTTTCCAATAAGTGGATGCAATGGGTTTGGCACTTCATTGTCATGCAACACTAGAGAAGAATCATCAAACTAAACTAGTCAGCAGAAGGACTGTCCGGAGTAGGTTGGTAGAAGTGGTTGGAACTGGTAAGCCTGTCAGAGACACAAGTAGCGCGGATGCGCTGTTTTGATACTACAACTCACGTGACCTGGATGTTGATGGGCATAGCTGAGAGTGTAGTTTTCAGATCCATCCTGTGGAATTAAGAAAGTTGATGATGTTGCAGAATTTTATGTGGGAAATCTCAGATAGTTCCTTGAAAAATGGTTTTCCAAGAGTGCGCTGCCTGGCTATGGCAAGTGCCGGGCAGTCAAAGAGAAAGTGGAATACCGTTTCCTTTTCCTGTGAATTGTCGATTTGGATACGTTCAGTTTCACTGAGAAGACACCTGCTGCAACGCCATACTCCATCTTGGAAGCGTCGGTGATGATCGAAACTTGGTAGTTTGATTGGGGAGGTTATTGTTCCATTCCGACCTTTCCGGAAAGTGAACCTGAACATTGTTATTGAATTTGAGTGTGAGTGTCGTGTAGTCAGTTATGGTCGAGGCTAAACCCCTAGGTAGCAGGTCAAGAGCCTTACTATGGCCATAGGGTTTTGAGGACCAAAGCCCAGATCTATCAAAGTGCACGTCCATCTATCTATTGCACGTATCGTCACACTTGTACGATGCAGTATCTTAGTTGCGATGCCATCAGTGAGTTAAGATGCTTTCTCTATTTCCTAAGTTGATGATCCTTATCTGAAATCAGCAGAGAGCCGCCGAAATGCCTTGGATTTGTTTTTTTTTATTTTTTATAATTCACTAGTGCTAAAGGGGTTATGAATACCCTTACGATGCTATTCACACAGCGCTAATGTTGGTGTAGTGGATTTTTGAAACGCAGGTGGTGTGAGGTTTCAATTTTTTGCTCCGAGGTTGGTGTCCAGAATGACTGGGGAGAATTATTGGTGCTGTTGCTATTGATTATAATTCACAGTATTTCTTTCGAATATCCTGATGACATTAGTACGATCAACACTTTCAAGCCGGATGACCACCCCACTGCCAGGGTTATGCCTATGCAGTGGAGTTGACGTTACCTTTTTTCTTTTATATCGAAATTTGAACCTGGAACCTTCAGCGTGACAAGCGATGATGCAACCACTACATCAAGTTTGGAACTTTCACCACCTACCAGCTACTGGCCTACTGCTGCAACTATTCGTTGCTTCCTGAGACTCATGCTTTGCTCTGTCTATTCACAAATGAATTCAATACAAGATCTACCTATCGCGGTTGCCAGGATGCTTGACCTGACAAACCGACAGTCACAGGCCCAGGATTGAAGAGCATAGAAGGCTGCCATGTCTTAGGCAAAGACTCCTTAAGAATCGGAAGCCCGTTAAGTAAGATATATATACATATTTTATAATTAAATGCATTTAAACTTAAAATCTACAACAAACATCTACATCAACTTAAACAATATCATTTCGTACTTGTTGTTCGTTCTGCTTGTCCTCCTTCTGGTTATCTTTTTCAGATTTCTTTGGATAAAACATAGTAGTGATCAACTTAATGACAGCAGTTGGAGGTGATGGTACCTTTGGTGTATCTGCACTAGCCTCCTCCTTCGATATAACAACGACATCGTCTCTAAATTAACAAAACAATTCACTCACTAAAACGTACTTATCAAAGACGGGTGTGTTTTTTATAAAGAGTGTCACAACTTTCGAGAGCGACTGCTGTCAAATTAGCTGTCAATTTGGGGTATCTTTTTGGCTTTTATATTCAGTATACGTTGACAAATGGGGAGTGTTTTATGCTTGAGAATTGATGGAATTTCACTAGAAAAGAAGTTTCTCTTGCAGACTTGTTCGGGTTAAAGCCTTGATCCGCCTTGATTTGCCAAAGCAATCTTAAACTAGTTTAACTGTTCAAATAGATCTACAAGATCAATGAATAAAGTACACAGACGATATGTACACCTTGGACAACCAGTGCTTTATCTTTAAAGGCACTCACCAACCTAAACCAACATGTGCTGCTTTTTTTTTTTGGTGAAGATGAAGAAGAATTGCTAGTAATACAATAAAATTGCTATCTTCTCGAATTGAGCTGACAGGCACCAATTCTGGGTAACCAACTTCTGAGGTACCTATTACCTACCAAGCGGAGACCAGAAAAGCACCGCTACCTGAAAATTATTTTGTGCCGAGCAAAGTTTTTCTACTACTCGATCCTACGGCAATGACAAAGTTTCGAGAGTACAATCTGTCATGGAAAAGTTCAATCCGCCGTTCGAAGTTGGAAATAAAAACTGTAGGTCTGTAGCATGCACAACATAAATGGTTGCAAGGAACTAGGCACTGGGTCTCTATGAGCTGTCGCGCCAAATATTTGTAATTGTATTCTTCTTTTTGATCCTAAGCAAGACCATAGAAACATTTTGAGCTTCCGAATTTCTAGTACGTTTGAAGAGCGGAAACAAGAACTGGCGTTCAATAGCAAGTCTGCGGATGCTTGGGGTGCACAACGGATTTTGTCACAATAAATAATTGAGCGATTCGGCTGATATTTCAACCAAGTGGCTTACATTATTGCTTAACAATATAATGCTCTAGGACTCTCGATAAAGACTATCCGTGTCTATACGCCTGAACTCTCGGAAAGAAGTTATTTAGAAGAGAAATCTGATCTACAGTGATGACTTGACTAAATTCTGCAATATTTGTCCCCAAATTTCAATAAAATGGATCTCAAGGACATATATTTCCATTCAGATGGTGCTATATGCCACACAGCGATCTTAGACAATCGAGCTTTTAAAACAAAAATGCGTGAGAAGAATATTTCGAGATATAGACCTGTGAATTGGTCTTCAAAATCTTGTGACTTAACGCCTTTGGATTTATCGTATCTTTGGCGATACGTGGAGGCGCTGAAGCAACAATTTGCGTATCGAAAATCAACATAACCCTCGTCGATGATAAAATAAGGTTATAATTACTGGGTACAAAATTAGACTGACGGAATGCGGTTTGGCAGAGCCAGGCCAAAAACCCCTTTGCCCGAAGTGGTCTACCAGACAACCAACAATGTTGGTTGTTACGTAAATATTTTGCGTTATATTTCAATTTAAAGTTGTGAAACTCTTATAAAAACATTCTTTATCAACGTTATTTTGATTAAATTTTTATTGCTTAGTAATTTTTGTATAAAAAAATAAACTCTAACACATAACATTAACTTTTTTTTAAAGTAAAAATTAGGTACAACAATTCAAATTATATTTGAAAAAAAAAAAACATCAACAATTCAGTTGCTACAAAAAAGTACATAAAGAGATTTTTTTGACTTTGCAGAGCATCAGAGAGCATATAATTAGTTTTGTTAATAAACAACAAACGTATAATGTTAAGCTTAAAGCGTTAGTCTGGTAAATGGAGTTCAAATTCAAAAAATACAAAACAAAAGCCCATTCGAGGTAGCTCCACACTGAGGAATGTGTCGTTGTCGTTCAATCAATCTTGTTGATCTTGTGAGTATTTCTGACTGACATTAACGCACATACGAGGAATGCCGGCGATTACTAAAATTGTGAAAAGCAGTTACGTAACAGGGACATGAAGACGATTGTTTTTATTTTCTATCTTTCTTTAAAGCATTAGGAACTAGAAAGAGTAATTTGTGGAACTCACGTCGTTCTGCTGTCTTCCTCAGAGTTTCGCCTGAAAAGGAGACATGCACTAGAATAAAATTTGTTGTATGAATCTTCAACTTACCTTGGTTCCTCGGAACGTAATGCCACTGCTGCTACCTCGAATATTCCGATGAATAAACAAAGCGTTAATGGTCCAAAAATTGCACCTTGCCATCCCAACCAATACATTCCACCGGCAATAGCCAAACCAGTCAAATACGGATGTCCACCTCTGAATTTATAATTACGCACAGCCAATGACAGTTACTAACTTCAAATTTCATACTCACCCCTTCATCTCGGCATAGATGGCCTGTTCAAAGTACGGCGGAATGAAAAACATCAAAAGAAACAGCAGCAGTCCAGCATAGAATCGATCTTGTGCCAACCAAAGTTCTAGGAATGCTGGCAAAGCACACCAGTAACTGCCCAAAAATGGAGCAGCTGATAATATTGCCGCTGCTGCTGATGGAAGAAACACAATTTTTGCTCCAAAAACTGTATGCACAAGCCACGTGAATAGCCCCTGGAATATAGAACACTTAAACATTGATATCAGAACTCCTGATATCGAATTCTCCAATGAATCAGCAATTTTTGATCCCGACGCGAAGCCAAGAGATTTCGTCACTTGCAACGGTGCATACTTTGTATCACTACTGCTTAACAGATAGAATAATCCAGTGAAGAATACAATCTGAAAGAGAGTGTTTCGATAAAGAAAATTAGTTATCCCATGTCAGATTTTTACAAACCATATCCAAAATGAATTCCACACAAGCCTGTCCTCCGGAGAGAATCAATGAGATTATATCACCGGTAAAACTCATTATCATCGAAATATTCGTTTGTATAATATGCCACAGAGATTCAGCTACTTCGAGAATTGTTTGGGTGTTGCTCTGAGCCCAGCCTATGATGCCCTGTTTAGCCACTAAAACTAGCTCTTTAAAATGGCCTTCATTAAAAAATAATTGCCGTTTGTTAGCGTGGAACATGCAGTGGAAGGGACATTTACAGATGAGAAAATACGTAATAATTTCGTGTTTTGTTGCTTGTTTATAAGTGTTTATTGTGTTTTTTTTTTCAAGTTTTCATTGGACATAGTTTGAGTCAAAGGGTTAAGGTTTCCTGTGCATTTAGTGAAGTGAAAATGTTTGTGTGTAAGCACTAAGAAAACACAGATCCTGCCTTATACAGTGTAGAGTATAATATGGTATGTAATGTGTGGACGACGCGTTTCATACGGATCGTGCCGAAGACGTAGATGGTACTCACGCGATCGACTGGGAATGGGCAATACAACGCGATAACAGGTAATGAGATCTCTGTTGAGCTTGCTAGAGAAGATTCAGAAGAGGATTTCTTGGAAACAGAACAAATGTTGGGTTTGATAGCATTCTAAGCTAAGTCTGGTGAACACAATCGGAGGTGTAATGGCTCTAGGATGTAGACAAAATCCGTCTGTAGAAAATCCGAGGAACTATCAGTGTAAGCAACACCATTTATTGCGAATCGCGACGCCTGTGGAGAGGGCGACAACACTGCACAACAGTTCCATGCCTTTGTTAGGATTAAGTGGCAGATCTTCGGACCACATCGGTTGAGTGATGACAACCTAACTCCTTCATCAGAGAAGCTCCTACTGATCTTTTTTTTAAACAATTTGTCGAAAGTCCTTTCTTCTCGTAGTGAACTTCCGTCTCGACCAACAAACCACTTCAGATGGCTTGATCTTTAGCCACCTTTTCTAATTTCCCAACGCCAAATCATTTAAGATTATTTTACACTTTCCACATCTCCACTCAGCTTAGGATGAATTGAAGTGTTAACTCTACAGAGAACACCGTCCTCTAATTTTGCATTAGTCGGCAATCTCGCAGCAAAATGTTGAGGTAATCGGTTAGATCCGTAGCCAGTTCTAAAATATTGTAGACGCTTACACGATGCGATTTCAGCCAAAAGGAAGAACAAGGCGTGTCGCCTCGACAATTGAAAGTTAAAAGTTGTTTTGATAACAACTCATTTACACTTTCCACAAAGCATACATTTTCACGAGAAAACTACTGCGGAAACATATGTTACAATCGATCACAAGTTGATCGTAAGCAATAGACAAAGCCAAACTACTTTAGAAGTTAGTATTGGAAATGGGTCATTAGTAAATGTTCACGTGGTACAATGCAAACAAAGCCAACAAGAAACACAGTTTCGTTGGACAACACACAACTTACCAGGATTATCGACAATCTCCTCAAACGTACTCTTAAGCGCATCGGTTGGCACTCGTGGTCCAAACGTGTCTGACTTATTAAAATCAATCCAATACTGTATCAACCTATCCCACACGTCCAGTATCTGATCTTTTAGCTTAACACTATGCACTGGATCGGCATCTTTTAACCAATCGTTTATATGCTGCTCAATCTTTCGTCGTCCATAATGATGTGCATTGTCCAGTGCTTCATCAATCGATGATTGCATGTTCGCTGGTAGAATATATACCAATTCTGGGCGGTCGGTGATTGTCTTATTAATCAAATCTTTACCCAAGTATGCCACTTCAATAGTTTCAGAGTAAATGTTCACACAGAAGAACACACCGAGGAAGACAATAAGCAAAATCATTAGAATGATCATCAGCACGGATGTAACTAGATCAACGGATGATTTAAGTGAATTCCGTACGATGCAGTTAATTTTGTAGTTCAGTTCCAGGATGCCTGGCAGACAGAGTGGTAAAACAGCACTGTGATGCTCCAGAGCCCATGACTGCAAAGAAAACTTGGAATGATACATGCAATGGATGACGATGAATATGTGAGTTACCTTTATATTTTCATAGATGGTGTTAATTTGGTCCCAAATAAAACTAGAAAATCCAGTAACCTTGCCGATGGTGTACAACAAATGAATTGTGATTGGAATTGCAGCCAAAATGAACACCCACACGTTGCGGTACAGGAATGTTGCTATACACGCATAGAAGAGCAACTTGAAGTAGAAATCACTCAAGTGTTCATCCTCTTTGGGCTCAGTATCCGTTTCGATTGAGTCGTCAAACGTTTCAGCCATGGAATGCTCCTCTGTGTCCGCACATTTAGTCGAGCTAATCTCGTTCACACATTTTGTAAATGCATTCTTATCCAATAACAGCTTTACTTTGTCGAAAGCTGAACTGGATTCCTCTGTTTTATTCAAATGATAAAGAATGGCCACGCCAACATAGGCCATAATGAGCATAAATACTGGTACTTGTAGTGCGCCAAAGAAGCTGCAGCCATAGCTGACTACAGCCACCCATAGAGATTGTCCAGCGATAACAAAACGTGACGAAATTTCAGGTCTCCAAAAGAAGTAAACCGCGGTTAGGTACAAAGCTATTATAGTGATTATCTGAAAAGGAAAAAAATATCATCAGCACTCCCACTGCCTAACCATCTCTGTATACTCACCAAATAAATGTTTAAAAAGCCAATGACTTGCACAAACAACGAATGACTAAAGGTAATTAATCGCCACACTCCACATAGGAATCCTTTGGGCGCGTACAAGCATAGTAACTTAATGCAAGTTGCTATTCCCACACCAGCTGTGATGACTTGCCAATGTTCTCTCAGCCAGGACACCAACTTTCTGCCACAATACTCAGTTGTTTCCAACGGTGCAAGACATATTGCGACTAAGACATTTGAATCACGATCTTCTAATCCTTCGAACCAGCCCTTCAAAAGATGTGCCAGTTTCCGTTTGAATGGAAAGAGTACGGCTCCCATAAGGAAAGCCCAAAGTAGTGGTTTCACAAACGGTCCTAATATAAAGCAGACCGCCGCAAAAGCGGCCACACCCGCAGCTATCAAAAAGTTATACATCGCGGCTTTGAAACTTTCATGATTTTCCGATCTCATTCGCATTAATTTATTCAAAACACTGTCGAACGAACGATCACGTCGTATTGAATCTTGACGGTTCATGCTTATGGCTAGGGGCTAGATGGACGGACAAGTTGAGGGGAATTTATGTTGGTTTATGATCGGATTTCACACTAAAAGTAATCAAAATTAAACAAAATAAATGTGAATTAGTTTAAACAAATAAATATACAATCTGTCTTGACCTAGCTTAGAATCAATACTGTACGTGGGAAAATGTACAATGTCCTCGACCTAATTGAATAATATGGGGTGACTAAAACCAGTAAATAATAACTCTTGTGTGGTGGTGAAAGTGGTGATTCATAAGAACCCAAATAGTGCTTCCATTACCATTACTCAAGTGACCTTGTTGAAAGAGTCGTCCTTCCTATGTACATAGTTCAAGAAAAATATTGAATCGCGTGTTTCTCTTTCTCCGAGATCGCATTGGGGTCATCTTTAGATGATGATAGCCAAAGCGAAGTGCGGATAACAATATCAAAACTGAAATCCAACAAGGGTGCTTCAACGGACGGGTTACCGACAAAATGACGCGAGTTGTGCGAAACTGTCAAGCCAACGCCAGAGGCACAATCTTACAAAAATCTGTGCAACTACTCACATACGTTGAAGAGATTGATATTATTGGCAGAACTCAGCGAGAAGCGGCCAAAATGGATTAAGCAATTAACGAGGGCAAAACTAAGTAGTTGCTGTTAACAAGAAGTCGGACAGAACGTCACAGTAGACAGCTGCTACTTCGAGGTAGTAAGGGACTTTGTATACCACGGCTCTGCTATTACTTCTGAAAACGACATCTCATCAGAAATCAAATGAAGAATACATTTTGCCAATCGCTGTTTCTTTGGACAGAGAAGGCAATTGAGTAGTAAGACCTTATTCCGAAATACTTAGGAGACTCTGTAGAAGACTCCCTCTATCCAAAGCGAATGAAGATACCATTGGTCATTTCGAGCGAAAAATCCTTCGTAAGACATTTGCTTCTTAAGAGATTCAATGACAAACCATATGAGCTGTACAACGAACAAACAAAAAACTTTTTTTGGACATTTAAAATGGCTAGGACATGTACAGAGAATGGACACCAACACCCCAGGCCGCAGAGTCTTTGAATCTTCGAAAATCTCGTCTTAGATGGCATGTAGAAGGAGGCCTCAAACAACTTCGTGTCGGCAACGGGTGGCAGTTATTTAAGGAGCGGGGTAATTAGCGAGGCCCAAGTTCACCCCGAACTATAAGTAAGTCTCTGACTTTTGCAAAGTTTTAAATTCTTTGGATGAACACGGTACACCCACAATGCAGAAATGTACATACAGAATTTTCCTAAGCAATTAATATGACAATGACTTCATTTTTATTTTGAGTAACCCCTGATAAGCGATGCTCTTCTACCTCTTGTTTGCTTCTGGTTCTGAAATAACTAGACTACTGATAGCAATTGACTGATTTATCATTTCCAAGTCTAGACTGGTCAAATACATCATGTCGTTAGTTGTTGAGCTTTATCTCACAAGCCAAACAAACATGATGACATTGATGACTGTCTTCCAATTGGCAATGAAGGCACTGCAAGAAAAATCATACTTTTGATGACTCAGTGAACTTCTTATGAAAAATTCAGCACTCAGGTCATGCAATGTAATAATAAATCTGTGAACATTCACAGCAGCAGGGTTCTCTTACTCTGATTGTCTTCAATTAACCTTCGCTCTAGCCCAATCTAATTAAGTTGTATACACCACTGTATGATATAATGTTCTAAAAATATCACAAACTAAATTTATTCACAAACTTTTCTTGTGCGAATCATGAAAATTTTGTCCAGAAAAGATCAGACAAACTATGCCATCTTGTCATAGCTAGCTATTATCACAACAATAAGAATCAATTAAATATTAAATAAATTCATTAGGGCTCACCAAAAGAATGCTATTTTCCCTTCGATGTTATTTAAACATTTTGCTTTGGGATCGAACCCGATTGGAGGCCACTGGAAGGGGTCAAGTGGAGAGAAGGACAACGTCTTTAGTGATCAGTAAAAGTATTGTTTATATTTATGTCAAATGCCGCAGTGTTGTTTTTTTGTAAACAATTTGCTTATGACGAGATAAACAATCAAAATGCAATTAGATTCGAAGTGGAACAAGCCGTACTGCGGTGAACTGCGGTCAAGGAATTAAGAAAGAACAACACAAACAGCTGTTTGCGGAACGGGGGCTGGGCTGGGCTTTGCAGACAAATGACGTCATTTTGACGATGTCGCAAATCGATGGGAGGTGTTCGGAATTTTATAATCTTTGATGGTATGTTTACACTCTGTAAAGAAGGAAGCAGAGCATAGGACTCGGCAATCAAATCAATTAAGAGCGGCTACTCCAGAAATAATTTTCAAAAAATGTGTACGAGAACTTAAAAAGAATATACCGAGGCTAGGCTCCTCGGAGCAGCAACTGCATAGAATACTCAGCTTTCTTTCCGCAATAACTAGGCATTCGTATCTTACGGGCTACAAACCCTTCGAGGGCGCACTGGAGTCTTGAAGAACCCAGGTATGATCAAATAATAGGCGATAAATATATAGCTGATCTTCAAGACCCACCAGTCCAAGGCAATCTCTGAAACGGTTGCCATATAGCATCAAGTCACGATGAAAAGGAGAAGTGATCGAACTCATCCTCAGGAACTAGATTGTATGCCTTCTCCAAGCTGTTCTTCTGACAGGACTTAAGCCGCATTGCTTATCCCCAAAGCAAAGATGTTTCGACGAAGACTTAAGAGAGATGTACCCTTGTAATTGCCACAATCTCTCTTGTCGTCCTTTTAAAGAAGAAGGACTGTCTCCCCAGCCATTAAAAGCTTGAAGCATAAAAATTTCTTTTATATGGCAACTCTCTTTGCTTTGCAGATTTTTCAAAGTGACAGTTTACAAATGACAGATTTAAAACAGCGGCAAGCATTTTGTTTTTCCTCCGCATAAACGTCATCGGTGCCAAACTTCACAGACGACATGAAATGGTTTAAGCCAAAACTCGGCTAGTGCAACAAGGATAGGAATAGTTATATGCCAGCTAATACGTCACTTTGACGAACGCAAGGTCTTATCTGCTGTCACATTTGACAATCCACCAGCAGACAGTTAACTTTAAAAATCCACAAACAAAACAAAACAAAAAAAATGGGTAAAAATATTTTGTATTTCCAAATGCAAATTTGCGACTAAAGAATACTTAATTTCTAGATGAAAAATTACAAAACCTTTTAAAGATTAAGCAGCTACAAGCCGAAGTCATCACACTTCGTACAGAAATGCCAGCGATTTATGACAAATACTTCAAACGTGCTCAATCCATTCAACTTAAGCGACTTGTAAGTAGACAATCCAAGCCTAATCAGAAAATGTATGCAATTTCTGATATTTCTGTAGCTCAAAGTGCAAATAGACATACCGGTAACTGAAATAACAATCCCCGACCAAGACATTGTTCCCCTCAGCAGCCAGACAATTCATCCAAAATTTAAGGTAAGCAGGTGCTGCTTGAACTTAAGGAAAAAATAAATTTCCCTCATTTCAGACAGAGGATATTGAAAACGATTGCAACGATTTACAGAAAATATTCGATTTTATTGAATAAGTCATCTAATTGGATCCAATTTCTTGAGGAAATGCGAATAAACGATCTCCAGGCACTCGATGCGCGGTTGAAGAGACTGTGAAAATAAATATTTTGTTAAACAATTGTTTTATCGAAAACATTCAAGTCTATCGCTTGTACTTTGAATATTGTGATGATGGGCCTCATATGGCAGAGGCTTCCTTTTGTTCTTATTATAAGAATGTGCTTAATTGCGAGCTGAAACAAAAAGACGTAATTGTGACACAAAAAGTAACATTCTATGCCTCACATCATCAATCACTTCGTTGATTACAACATCCTGAATGTTTGTCGCCGGGATATAGGAACTACTCTTACGTGACATGAACTTCTCGGTGGTAATCTGCAAAGCAAACTCCGAAATAAACAAGACTTTCTCTGCAAAATAAAGGGAAATTAATTAATTTTCCTCCTTTCTAGGTTCCACCTTACCCGACTTAACCAACTCAATAGTTGTGTAGATTAAAAATATTAACGTCAACAAAGCAAATATATCAACTAGGAATATCCGACTAGAAATTGAACAAATATACGTAGTATAACTAAGCGCAAGAGTTATTATCGATTTCAATCGAAAACTTCTTTCGTTTTCATAGTTTTTATTGATAATTTGTACTTCGAATGAATCACGATTGTATTCGATTATGCTTAATTGCAATTCTCGACCGCCAAACGAACGAAATTCATTGCTATAGGTTGTGGCCATTGTTTGCCGGATTAAGTGGGGTTGGACGGTAAGGGGTTAATCGTTGTATATACTATTTGTCTATATCCATTGGCGGTGAATTTATGTCGTAGCCCTGTAATTACATAATTGAAGGCAATTTCATGAAATACACGTTTTAAGGCGATCGATTTGGGTTTCATAGAAGAAAACAGAATTTAATGATTTCAAAGGTTGTTTAGAAGTTTATTTATATTGGGAAATGTTTTGTTTTTATTTTTATTTATTTCTATATATATTTTTTTTATTTAATAATTCTATTTTAAAAGTAAATGCGATGTTTACGTGTTCTTTCAATGTAATAGATGCTGTCATATTATTGGTATGTAATAGATGTGGAAAAATGAGTGTGTCTAGTGATGGCTATAACTAGAAATGTGTTTGTACCCCGGAGAACTTTACTTCTTGGGAGGACAACACAGCGAAGGGAAAGCGCTCCATTGGAAAGTGTCCTCAATTGATTCCGTGTACGAAACTGAGGGAGCGGAGCACTGAAAAAGTAGTAATTGCACTACTAGATTGTCTGCATTTTGTGACACAACGAGAAAGATCCGTTAACAAAATGTTTTCTCGTTCTGCTGAAACTTGGGCAGTCTCAGAGGGCAGTTCTACTAAGGGGCATTCATCACAGATGAGCAGCCAATTACTTAATTAAATCCTTTCACTGCTTGTGGGGCATAAGGACGGCGACAACGTTGTGCCGAGTTTTGAAACGCGTTTCAGCTCCCTTCAGCTTATTCCCAGTGACTCCGATTCCTCCTCAATAGTTCTACTCCACGTTTGCTAAGGGCGACGCATTCATCTGCCTGATTGGCTGAGTGGGTGCCAGTGCTGAAAATATCACTTTTTACTGATTTCGCTTTGCTCATTCTGCTTCCCAAATCCAGTTCAATGTCACCGTCGACTGAGACCATACTTCCTAGATTAAAAAAGCTGCCGACGTTTCTAACCTCCTGTCTAGCAATGTTTAGTTGGGCATTCGAGTTCAAAAGGATTAGGATCTTTGTTTTTGGTGCGTTTATCTTCAGCACCACTCTGCCAGCCTCGGTTTGCAGGTTTCCAGCCGTTTGATGTATGTAGGTCCACGCAGATATCGTCAGAATAGTAAATATGTTTCATGGGCCGCCACGCACTAAGAACAGAGAAGGTCCTTTCTGATACCACATGGATCTGTAATGTCTTCCAGAAAAACCAACCGTTGAACCAACCTGAGCTTACTACTACAACTGGTACCAGCCAGTTCGTTGAGAATCTGAAAGAAACTGGCTCTTCGTAAACATTAACATACATTTGCTAAAAACAAAAAAAAACAATTTAAATGACATTCTCTGACTACATTCATTATCCGTCATGTTTACTACAACCGCCCTGGCGTACGCGATTCGATGTTTTCACATTAAAAATCTACTACAATCACTTTGATTTGATTTTTTTTTTCTCGTCTTGTCGAAGCTTCGCAACTTCGCGTTATTAAATATTTTCCAATATGGCGGTGATATGTTGTGGCCATTCTACATGAGTATGTCAATTTAATTTGCGAAAAACCAATAATTTATTTATTTAAATTTGTCCGAAACAATTGAACAACAACTCATCAACATCCATCGAACATATTTATCATAAAAAAGTGCTCCGAACTCGTGTAATTTGTGTTTAAAAAAAAAACATTTCGAAGAAATAGAAAAAGGAAAAAAAAAAAAAAAACTTGCCCCCAGTATATACCGTGCGTGTGTGTAGCGAGCGAGAGCCGAATATATAACATAAGAAAAAGAAAAAAGATATTTTTCTTTTTTTTCTTTCTTTTTTCTTGTATATTTCCCATCGAAAATAGAAAATTTCAACAAATAAAAGTGCAAAAAGTTTCACTTCAAAACAGTGTGCCGAGGTAAATTTTCCAATCAACTTTTTTGTAACAAAAAAAAAAAAAATGAAAATGAAAATGAAAAATTCCAAGTGAAATGTTTTCGAGTGCATTTTTTTTTTTTGGGACTCCAGAGCGCCAGCAAAACGGCAGAGCCCCAATCCGAAATGTGTGGTGCTGCTGCTGCTGCCTAAGTAGTGTTGCCTCTGTGATCAACAATGACCGTAGCCACAGAACTCGCGTAGCCTTTTCTAATTTTTTTTTATTTTTTCATTTTTTTTTTGTTGAATTCACTTGTGTGTTGCCGATTTTTTTTTTTTCGCTCATCTTGGAGTTGGTGGATGGTGCTTCCCCCGGTGTACGTCCCTACTGCGGCGGCGGCGGTGGATCGACATCGAATCACCATTTTCTCTTTTGTCTTGGGGGTATTTAATTGAGGAAAATTCTTATTTGAAAAAAATTTGGGAAAAGATTTTTGGAAAACATTTTTTCTAATTTCCTTCTTCGGGTGTACGCGGATATGGAGATTGTGTGAAATTGGTTTTTTTCTTTCATTTTTTCGGTAGAGGGGGGTTTTTTTTTTATTCTTTTCGTTGTGTCGTTTCCCCGTGTGTGCGGGATTGACGCAGGGTCATGCTCTGCGTGGTGTTTGTGGAGTGTGTACTCTACATCCTTTTTTTTTGGTCGTGTTCTCTTGGATTTCTTTTTTGTTATACATTTTACTGTTTGTCTTGTTCTCTGTCCTTTTTGGGGAGAGTTTAGTGGAGCGGTGTTCCCGAAAGTCAAAGTTTTTTTTTTTCTCTGTGGATGTTGGTTTTTGGGGATAAAATTATGTTTTCTGGTTTTGAGATGGAGCATTGAGGATATGTTTGCATCGTAAGCCTGTTGGGACATGCATGCAATGCTACGCATGCCGCCACACACAGCACAACACAAGTATGACGAGCAACGCCATTGCCAATACCAATCGAAATGGAGTTGCCAGTCTAATGGAATTAACTCGGGGGATGAATTATTTATGTTTTGTGGGGTGTTTTGATGTACTGACGAAATTTTTGTGTGTCAATTTGGGGGGGGGGGCTGGCTGCAGAGTTCACTAACTATAGCCGCTAAGTGTTGAAGGTTTTCCGTTTTGTTGTCTGTTAAATGGTTGGGGTAGCCAACAACATTGTTTCCAATAGGCTTTATGAGCATGAAAATTTGCTTTGGAGAGAAAACCTTTGGTGTGCTTTTACTTGTTGGATCTTACAATGTACTCCTGTCCTTTAATTTTTACATTTTTCAGTTAAAAAGCAAGTTAGCTTTGCAACTTGACAGACAAATCTCGCGTTTTGTGTAATGAAAACACTTTACAGAGATTTGTTAATTGGGAAACCGCAATCTTGGGCTTAAGGACGCACTGCATGCAAAAACTACTTCAATAGCAAACTATTCCCAGACAGTGTAACATACTGATGGATCAAATACGAAAAACGCAGCCGGCACGAACATTTACGGTTCCAACTTCAAGCAAGCAATCTATCTTGGCATCTGTCTTTCGGTCAGAAGTGCACAGACGTACGAAACATATTGCAAAGGCTTAGAACTCAAACCGTTTTGACTCAATACTTGTATGGATCTGCAAGGTAGCTGCTCACACTAAAATCACAATATACCTCTCGGGTTCCCAGACAAAGGGGCACTGAGGGCAATGAAATGAGTTCAGTCAGTATTCGTGGCTTATCCAACGGCTACATTAGAAGTTTGACAAGCTAAAATCTGTTTAAAAAATGATCAAACTAAGCATGGGTGATGCTAAGCTTCTTATGAGCTTCTATACTAGACTTTGCGCACTTAACTATGAACTCAACCAGCTGGGCATAACTGCGTTGGACTGCAATAGCTTGAAGCAGACAAAACACAAGACGATTTTTCGGATCGGCGTATTGGTGTCCATCCGCTCTACATGACCCACCTAGCCGTTGAACCTTCACTCTTTTGGCTTAGTCGATGTCGCTGAACAGCTGTATAGTGCGTCGTTGTATCTCCTCCACCACTCGCTGTGTAAGCAGACGGGACCGAAAATCACCCGAAAAATTATGTGCCTGTTGGAATTGGTTTGGGTAATGTCGTCAAACGCCTAAAGTTTTTGCTTCCTTTCATTTTCATTCGAACTCTGGTCTAGTTTTGTGCCTACCACGCCATTTATCAGCAATTCCATCAGTAGAACTTTCTTCCTTCATAAAAGGTTTGTTTCTCATGATGGATTTTGGCAGTCACTACATCGACACGCCCCATTTCAGCGAAATGCCACCACTCAAACAAAACTTTCTTCTGAATGGACACAATGTTTGGTAAAGTCTTACTTCCGGACAAGCGTTTAATTTTTGTGTTCGTTCCAGCCGACTTCTGTTTCTTGTAGGTGTTGAGTTGAAGTTCCTTTTTCACTCTTGGCAATTTGCTCTTAAACTTCTAAGTGAGGTTAGAAGGGTGGCGGCTTGATGTAAGGCTCTGTTTCACTCGGATCTTTATAGATCCATAGTGATCCCCGTTGTGTACCTGTTTGGAAGGGCAAAGGGCAAATCCAGAATGAATTTTAGAATGGCTTCTGGTGACATGGTTAACTTTTCGCCCGGGTCGCTATAGAAGTAAACGCCTAAGGCAGTTGTAGAGGAAGTCCGTCATGTCCTTTTCCACTTCTAAAACATGCCCTGGCAAGGTATTGTTCCTTTCAGCCCGCCATTATTGCGGTTTTCAATGTTGTAGTTGACATTGCATTTCCTTCTAATTTAGATATTGCAAATGGCCAATCATCACGGGTACTGAATTTTGGGACAAATATAAGGAAATCATAATAAACACTGATTACACAACAAACTGTCAACACGAGGCTTAGCCATGTCCATGTGTATAGAATAAAATTGGTAACAGTTGGTCCCTAGCATCAAACTCAAACCGGAAATCAGTTTAAAACATCTCGAGACAGACATTTGCGTTTGATTAGCGTCAATTTATGCTGTTCCTGTTTCCTAAACGATTGACACTACCCCTGCACAACAACTGTGGTATACGCTTGGATTAGAGATTAGAGTCACTTAAATTTGCTTAACGTGTAGTAATGTGGGCGTGAAAGCATGCCTTCCTGTGATAACTTAAACAATTTTGCAAGTTATCGAACATTGCTAGCACAAGGAATTAGCATGGGAATTTATGGGAATTCTTCGCAAAACAGGTCTTCAAGACGAATTTAAACTCTGGCAACACTCGGTAACATCGTGGATGGATTTTTGGCAGCCAAGCCTTTTATTTTCTTTCAAACATTTCTCAAGAACATACGCCGCAAACACAATAACGATTGTGTGTAGTCTGTAGTGACGAGGCTTTCTATTTATTTTGCGGTTATCATCGGACCTAGTATAGTAACGTAAGTCATATGTACAAATAGTCATCCGCATCATTTTATTCTTGGTTAGCACATTTCTAACCCACATATACCGCGATGTGAGAGAACCTTGACGATGCAAATAATGCGGCGAATTTCCACTACCACCACTCCACCTCGCCGGTGGCCGGCTCCGGCTCCGGATATGCTGGCCTGGCCACTCTTGTTGAAATATTTTGCGCTTTCGTGCGTGAAAATTCTAAAAATTGCCAAAATCAAAACAAACAGCTTTTCATTCATCGAGTGAAAGAGAAAGGTGTAGCGAGAATCGAGTCGCGAGCCAACAACTATAGACAAGAGCTTGTGAGTATCCATTGAGAGGTTTTTTTTTTTGTTTGCTGAAATATTTTGCTTTTTTTTCCACCACGAAACAGTGTGAAATGATTTTTCTCCCTCTTCACCCCCTGCACCACCCTGTGTTGTGTGTTGGGTCGTCAGCTTGTCCTTCAGCGCCCTTGCTAATTTTATGGATTTGTAATTATTATTATCTTTGGGTTGTGTTTCGTTCACATACAAACAGAGAGAGAGAGGAAGAGTTATCACCTTTGGACTGAGATTGAGAGAACTAAACATGAAAACAAATGGAATTCATGAATTTTTGTTGAAATTTCGTAATCGCAACGTTCGCCAGACGCGACTTTGCACACACTCTCTTCCGATAGACGAGCAACGAGTAGACACAATGTACAATATAATCACATTTGGGCAAACCAGTTTCGTTCATTTCTTATTGAGTTGCGCTACAGTAGCTACGACCATAAAAGGAAGAAAAGGTTATGTCTTGTGTTGTATTCCGTTGTTCGCTGAAAGAGCATGTGCTTTTCCTAAAAAAATAAGAAAAAAAGAAGTGCATTACACTGTTTGTAAACAAACTACAAAATCAAAAAGAAAAGATGTTTCGTTGCAGCTTACGTATGAGGGATTGAATGTTGTTATCTTCAACTTGTAGGCTTTGTTGTTGATATTATGAGTTTGCTTATCAGTTATCTAGTGATAAGGAACTGGTAGCACTAAAACGCAGTGTTCTCTCTGAAGTAATTATGAAATATTCATATAAATGCGATTCCCAAAACTGACTAATTTTTTTAATTGCGCAAAGTGTTGCCTCATTCATTTCAGACATTCAGACGTCAGAGTTACAAATCTTTTTGAATCCTAAATCTTGTTAAACAGAAGCAATTTTCATGTGAAACATTTGATAACAATATTCGGCGTGCTGACGTTGACATATGCGAGGCTGCTTGAGACCCAATTAGAGCTGAAGTGCTTCGTTGGGGATGGATGTTCTCTTTAGATCCAACCTGTGACCACTTCTGGCCGTACACTGACAAACCCAAAGCTAATATTAGCTAATGTTAGCATTTTTTTCCGCCGAAAGTTGATCAAGGTCGTCAAAGGAGGATTGGCTCACTTTGTTGTGCTTGGTCAAGTGGTCAACGATTTGGGATTGCCTTGTTGATATCTTTGCAGCTACTGCAGCGTGTATTAAAATCGATAGCCCGTCTGATGCATGTGGCCTGCATCGCATACTTATCGCCATGACCCAGACGACGTTTGCGCGGCTACATTTGGTTAGCCTGAAGATGAAGGAGGTTTAGTCGGTAAGAGTGCGACACACTGGGGTACTCGGTCACCCCTGACGGTGAAGCAGTCCCCCTTCAAAAAAATTAATAAATAGTAGGCTCATAGACAGGTCGCCCAACTCGTTGAAATAGTATTCACCGAGGGCCGTCAGTCTTGTATTGTGTAGGCTGGGGTATTCGCATAGGAAATGAGTTGTGTTCTCTTCCACGTCTGTATTCCCACAGCCTCGGTATAGGTCGTCTGTTCCTTAAGTTAGTGTTTGCCGTTCCTCGTTTTTTGTGCGTAGAACTCCGGAGCGTTTTCCGTAATGCTCTCGAGACCAAGTGAGACTTGATAAACAAGCACCATTTCGAAGGGCTTCTGTCGCTTTGTGCTTAGCTATTTCCAGTCTTCCATCGTTTCATAATCTTGCCTTTGGCGATGTTTTTGGTCACAAAGGCACTGGATATTCACTGTTGGGATCTCGCTACGTTTGTACATCCAACACACTGACGGGGGATCAATTGTTAAATCATCAATTTATTCAGTGATCTGTTGATTAGGGGATTGCCATGGTGTCTTGTCCCACAGACTGCCAAGCCTCGTCCCTCTACAAAGTTATCCATCCTAAGCCTACATATCTGTGATTTATAGACTGTTCACATATTTTTCGAGGAGCTCGTCTTTTCCAGAGAAGTAAATTTACCCTTGTTGCTGCGGTATCGTTGTCATTCGTTCAGTTATCCAGTGCTATTCGGTTTTTGTTTTGCCTTACTCTAGTTCCGTCTTGTTCAATGACGCATTTTCCAAAACTAAATTCTATACGTCTTAGTTTTCGGATGCTTGGTCCATCCTTTTGAGCTTTCTGGATGGGATTGACATCTGTTTTTTGAGTTGATCGATTCCATGGGATCTATTCAACATAAAGTTTCGTAAATTATTGCCCTTAACACATTTGCCAGCTTAAATGTTTTGCCACTTGATAGTTTACTTCTTGCAGACAAAGTGTATGGACCTCTATGAAGAGGAACTCAAACTAGTAGTGCTCAAAACTTATTTGTCGTTAGTTCGCATGGAAGTGAAGATAATTTTATATTCAAGCTCAATAGGATCCCACTTCTAACAACAGTGGGAGGTTTACATGTCGACCAATTTGTAGTAATATGCACTCAAAATGTAAGCCAAAAACCATTTAACCCATTTCTTTTCGTTTATTTTTCCAGATTACCGATACAAAGTATCAAAATGTTTAGAACTATATCAATAAAATATAATATCCAACTACATTAATCATCGTAATAGTTTGCGTTTTAAGTAAGTTAACCATTAATTGGAAGCACTCGTGGATTAATAAACAAACAGTAAAAAGTTTGGTTTTTGTCCATCTGTGTGGTGTGCAGACAACATCATCCACACACCATCCCATTTTACAGAGGCGTTCTATTCCAGAACAGGGTAAAAAAAAAATCGTAAAAACGGGGAAACGTTCAAAGAAAACTTCCACAAAATCCAATAAAACGATAACCAGAATGACAACAGACACCCGCCGACGTGTTAAACTCTATGCACTAAATGCAGAAAGGCAATGGGATGATCGTGGGACAGGCCATGTATCATCCAATTATGTCGATAGGCTGAAAGGTATGTAAACGATGTTTTTTTTTTTCTACAAAACTCTCTAAAACAAAAATCTAATTATTTATAACTACAGGCATCTCATTGTTAGTTCGAGCTGAATCCGATGGTTCGTTACTTTTAGAAAGTAAAATTCAACCAGACACCGCCTATCAGAAGCAGCAGGACACACTTATTGTGTGGTCTGAAGGTGATAACTTTGATTTGGCGTTGAGCTTCCAAGAAAAGGCCGGTTGCGATGAAATTTGGGAGAAAATTTGTCAGGTAAGCAATCTAGTAAGTTAATTTTCGTATTATTTTTTGCTTCTTGGTATGTATTGCAATTGTAAACGTTTAAATATAAGTATTTGTAATCGTACGTGTTGTGTTCTATGATGTTTCCTCGAATTTACACCTATCGCGTACCCTTTTGATGCATTGCCACTAAGATTTTGGATTCTATTTTCGTTTAATGCTAGCTATTGGATGCTTGATATAACTCAGATAGAGAAAACTAGTAATGTATGAGTGGTTTCCTTCCCTCTCTTTAAGATTTTTCGTTAGCTGCCACGTAGCATGCACTTGCGTAGCTCTTGTCGGTCTTTAAAAACTCACGTAACATCAAAAGCAGTTTTAAGATTTAAGATCAATTGTCATTGATTAGTTAGGTGTCTCAACTGATCCCCCCCTTTTCCTCGCAAATAAACGTGTCTCGTCGTAAACCATAATAATAATTTATTTTTCTTTTATTTAACTAAAGGTGCAAGGTAAGGACCCTTCGGTTGAGATCACTCAAGACATTGTCGAAGAATCCGAAGATGAACGCTTTGAGGACATGTCCGATACGGCTCCACCCATTGAATTGCCACCCTGTGAGTTGGGTCGACTCGAAGACATTGCAGAAACAATACAAAATTGTTTGACCACACCCCTGCGCAAAGAGAAGCTTTCGACTGCCCTGCAATCGGAAAATTACATCAAAAAGCTGCTCAATCTGTTTCATGTGTGCGAAGATCTAGAGAACATCGAAGGCCTGCATCATCTCTTCGAGATATTTAAGAACATATTTCTGTTGAATAAGAACGCACTATTTGAGATCATGTTTGCCGAGGATACAATATTCGATGTGGTCGGTTGCTTGGAATACGATCCCAATCTCACTCAACCGAAGAAACACCGCCAGTATTTGAAGCAGTTGGCTAAATTTCGTGAAGCGATTCCGATCAGAAATCAAGATTTGCTAGCGAAAATCCATCAAACCTTCAGAGTACAATACATTCAGGACATCATATTGCCAACACCTTCGGTTTTTGTCGAGGATAATATGCTGAACACGTTGTCCAGTTTCATTTTCTTCAATAAAGTCGAGATTGTCACATTGATACAAGAGGATGAACGTTTTCTTGTCGATATGTTCACTCTGCTTACCGATCCGAATACATCAGAGGCGAAGCGTCGTGACATAGTTCTCTTTTTGAAAGAATTCTGCAACTATGCTCAGAATTTACAGCCACAGGGTAAAGATTCGTTCTACAAGACCTTAACGTGTTTGGGTATCCTCCAGGCACTGGAAATCACCCTGATAATGGCCGATCAGAAAACAAAGTCAGCCTCGATTGATATTCTGACTGCGATTGTTGAGTTTTCGCCATTGGTTGTCCGCAATTACACCCTACAACAGGTGAGCAGGACTGATGGGGTAAGTACCACTAAATAATGGAAGTCTGTTGTTTTTCTAATCTTTCGTTGCTTCTTTTTCAGGGTCGTATGCTGCTGAATATAGCTATTGAACAAATGTTGACTGATTCCGAGCCAGAACTGGGTGGAGCGGTGCAATTAATGGGTGTGATAAAAATTCTCTTAGAGCCAGAGAATATGCTCACCGAAAAGGGGGATTTCCTAAATTTCTTCTACAAGCATAGTATTCAAACGTTGATTGGTATGACAAACACTCTGCCAAACACACACAGATTTATACAATTTAATGTGTTCATTTCTTGACCTCCTTACACAGCTCCTTTATTAATAAATACCATCGGTGATAGGCCACAAAACGAAGACTATTTAACGGCACAGCTGCTGGGATTGGTTTTGGACATTCTATCATTTTGTGTTGAACATCACTCGTATCACATAAAGAATTTTATAATACAAAAAGATCTCCTCAAGAGAATACTAGTGCTTATGAAAAGCACACATACGTTCCTCGTTCTTGGCGCCCTTAGACTTTTAAGAAAAATAATTGCACTTAAAGACGAGTTTTATAATAGGTAAGTGAGCTGGAAATTTGTTTGTTAATATGGGTGGTAGAACCTCCTTGGGGGTTCTATATTTGGGGTTGGAAGACGCTACAATGGTCATGAGATGCTTTTATTCACTCATACTTGGAGAAGACATCTCCACTCGTTCCCGATTCTGTTTTAGAGCTATCTGTGTAGAAACTGATAACTCCCCATCGTTGTAGATAAAGCTGAGCATTCACGATCACTCATGAATGTCATTCATGCGAAATTCAAAAATGATTGACTGAATGCATGATCCATCCATCCATCGGCATTCATGAGTGCTCTCACGGTGGGAATAGCATCCAGGAATGATCGTGGATGCCTAGCTAAAAAATCATCCTTCCAAATCTGGAGGGGATAGTCACAAAGTTTTTATCGAATAGGAAGCGTTGTTGGGTATAATCCGTGTTTTGGGGTAGGAAGAGTCATTGAGTGTAGTTTTTTGATGCGTATGGTTGCGCTGGGTACCACTTGTTTGAATTAGATGGACCAATATGTCCAGAGCCGCAGTTGTGGTGGTTCTAAGGACTTAACCGAACATTGTATTCTACCGAGATAGTTTCGATGGAAGGCTTTATCCAAGCCACTAGACGATCTGATGACGGATACATAAAGGCAGTAGATTCTTTGTGGTTGTAATCCCCTATCCCTATCCTTATCTTTTCCTATCATATCCTATCCCTATTTCCTATTGTTTGCAGCAGTACAGAGCTGTGGTGGCGCTCTTTATGCGCTCTGGTATGTTAAATTACCGCACAATTTAGGAGTGTCGACATGAGGAATTTTGTATTTCCTTGTGAAGAGGACTTTCTTTGTTTTTTTTTTTGTGATTGACTTGAAGGCCACATTCTTTAGCTTAGAGAGAGCATTCTGTAAGAGACGTTGAATCATATTTAGGTGTTTCTTTGAGACTCCGTAAGAGTTACTGTACAGCCAGGATTGAGAGTAGCTCGTTTACTAACGATTATTCCTAAATCCAATGCATTCCATCATTTACTACAACTAATCATTCGTTTTTTTGTTTTGTTTTTCTTTCTATTCAATAGGCATATAGTTAAGGGTAACTTATTTGCACCAGTTGTTGACGCATTCATTAGAAATAATGGCAGATATAATCTACTCGAATCAGCTATATTAGAATTGTTCGAGTACATAAAGCTCGAGGACATAAAAACACTTTGCGTCTATTTTGTTGAGAATTTCAGTAAAATATTTGATGAGATCGAATATGTACAAACGTTTAAGTATCTGAAGACTCGATATGATCAGTACCAGGACCGAATAAAGGATCGTGACAAGTTGCCCATCGATAGGTAAGTTAACTCTTTTGTCAAGCACTGTTCAAAGTAACGAAATTATTTTCATAATTTTTGTAGCAGTTTACCAATTATAAGAAGTGGCCGATATCGTCGAGATCAACGACAGTTAGATGAAGACGAAGAGATGTGGTTCAATGAGGATGAAGATTATGCCGAAGATCTTGATTCATATAACGTCATGAAGAGTAAGTGATGTTCGATGGTTAAATTTATCATTTTTGTTCGGTAAATCGTCACTGCTTATAGGTAAATCAGTCGAGAAAAATGGTCCTCAGTCCCCACAACAGAATAAGTCACCGAATAATTCGACAGCAATTCATTCAATGTCAAACAATAGTAGTTTGAATACATCCTCCACATCGTTGTCCCCAGGAAGTGTTAGTGGAAGTAGCAGCAGCAGCGGTTCATCGACTGCATCGTCGTCGCCTCCACATTCATCAAATTCCCCACCTCAGGGACAAAATTCTCCACTGACTATGCAGCCGCAACAGCATCCGTTGCATAATTTTCAACAGCAACAGGTGACGCTCACTAGTACGCAACAACAACAACAGTCACAGTCCAATCAGCAAGGCGTTGCATCATTAACGCTTTCACATCAACAACAGGAACTGTCCTTGTCGTCGTCGTCCTCAAATTCATCGTCGTCGTCTTCGTCGTCATCGTCCGAATCACTGTCACAATTGCAACAGAAACAGCAACAACAAAAAAAAGAGCAGCAGCAGCATGAAGTAAAAGAAAAAACAACGATTACAATAAATTCTAGTGAAGCGACAGTCTCCCAAAATCAACAACTTGACCCATCATCATCATCGTCATCCTCTTCGTCATCAGAGGAGGATGAGACAACTTCAACGAAAGTTACACACGCATGTAGTAAATTAGAGATTGATGGCGCTTCTAGCATTTCAACCATAATAACGAGTGGTAACATCACTTCCATTACTAATAGGGTGGCTGCGGATGTTATATCATCTGTTGTTGTCGCCGTAGCTGCTAGTACTACTGTGCATAGTACAAATTGTGACGGATTATTGAGTGTAGGTGCCGCCGTAGAACTTCCTGCGGTAACTGCTAATGGTGAGGCTGATGCTGTTGAAAAAGGAACTGCGTTAGCGTTAACATCAACTGTAAACTCTTCAGATAATATTATAAAGAAGGTAAGTTATATCTAGGAATTAAGATCTAAAGTTAATTTACTACATATATTCGGGTTGTCAGAGCCGTTAGAATACATTTTACGGTTTTTATTCATTTTGAAGTCCCTAATTCGAGTCATTTCGCCATTGTAACGTTCGATTTGTGCGACAAAAAAGCACTTTTTTGTGCGCAAATCTTGGGCAATGCAGACGGTCTACTACGAGACTTTATATTTCACGTGCAGATCCGAGGATCGTTATCCTTATTTCCAGAAGTGAAACGATTGAATTCGTGGTATTTGCTGACAGTACTGCCACTGGCGTTGCTGTTGCTACTGGACGAGTTTTGGCAAAGGGTCTTGCGGTCGATTGCGATTACAGCCTTTCGACGTTAAAGTTTCCGTGAATTTCCTATAGTAGTTGAGTTCCAATTTGAAAGCTTCTTTTGTTCCTCCCACGAGCTAAGCTCTAATTTCATTTCGCTGGCGGATAAGCCACAATAGGGAAGTGGACCAATAAATACTGATTGAGCTCCTTGTCTAGCGAACTCATCGGCAATCTCTTTGCCTCCAATGCTCTTGTGTCCGGGAACTCATTAAATGGAAATTTAATTGTGACCAATTAGCTTTGAGACGAGAAAATAGGAACTTAGCGATTTTATCGCTGCCTGTCGAAATAGATGGTGATTTGTTTTCTACGAAGTTTGCATCCAGCCAAAAGGACCTGTCATAGACATCCGCACCAGCTCCGTTTGAGGTCTTATATCCGTCAGTGGACTGAGAATTACTGATGATTGGACCATAGATGCTCCATTAAGTGCGTTCGTGGATGATGAAGTCTTGTGAAGATAACTTCAGGCGACAAAAAGTTCGTAATGCAGATAGCCAGCCATATTTATTCAGAGGTCCAAGTAGGTGAGGCAATCCCCCCTGAAATCGTGGTATCACATTGACCTTTCTTGCTTTATGTGATGATGGCGCTTGCTGACTATCAGTACAACCTAATTTTACCTAGAATGGACCTAACAACCGCCTTGTACAGCCAATGTATTAAGCTTCAAGCTGGAAACTTTTCCGTCTTAAAACTGATTGAACTAATTCTGTTTTCGTTAAGTTTAACCGTTTGCGGAAGGTAAATGATCTTCTAGAATCTTACAATTAGATACCCGTTGACTGCAATTGGATCGGCTATAGAGCTGGGACACAAAATACTTACTTGTCAGGCCAGCGATCCTTGAAGGTTCAGAGTCTGGACGCCGACTTTCATCATTCACGGTCCCGGTAAGGCTGTTTCCGGTTTTAAGACCGACGCTTCCGTCTCTGATTTTCTTCATGAACCAGGTGGCTGGGATGTGGCCCAGCAAGTGCAGTTGGCAGATTACTGCTTTCCGGACTGCATTCAACTCGTTATATATTTCGTGGAGTTGGCGGTTGTACTTCTTTTCCATTCGATGTAGAATTTTTCTTTCTGATTGGGATCCCAAATTCGGCTCCGCTGTCTTATCGTCCAGCATTCAGCTCCATAGGGCAAAACCGACAAGACCAAAGTTCTGTAGAGCATGATTTGTGACCTTCGAGTTGGAAGTTTGGACCCTAGTTGTTTGGGCAAACCAAAGTAGCAGCGGGAGTGTTGAATCTCCACCAGAGTGTCATTTACTACCTCCAAATTATAGCTGTCAATTGTCAAGTTTTGCCCTAGACGGTGTCCGACGGGTAGATTTTTGGTTTTATTCTCATTCCAACGAAACACGTTGAAGCACGGGATATCGTCGTGTGTATCCCGGCAACTGAATGGATTCGTTAAATATAGTTCCTTCTGTGTTTATGCCGGCCTCCAACACAAGAAGAAGAAATCACACGATAGCGCGTCTCCTTGCATATTTGGAATAATTCGGACATTTTGTTTCTAAGCTGCACGACTTGACACACAGAATATAATCTAATCTTGATTAACGTAACGTTACACATCGATATGATTTCTTCCATTATCTTCACAGGGGCTGGTTGACTATGAGAGCGATTCCAATGAAGAGTACGAAGACGAAGATGAGGATATGCCCGATCAAAAGAAGCCTCGTCTAGCATAGCAGTTCAATAACATCTACCAGCATCATAACTGTGCGGATTAGAAATAATGGAAATTTTAAGAGAAAAAAAAAAGAAAAAAATCTTCAGTGAGACTATATCACCGTCATAAGTGTTTAATTAATATCTCTAAATGGAAATCTGAGTTAAACAAAAAAAAAAGGCGACTCATTCATCCAAACACACAAACAAACTCACACCCCCCCATACACATAAATACACAACATACAGAAAGAGAAGAGAGTATTTGTAGTAGTTATACAGATCTATTATAGTAAAAAAAAATATAAAAATACAAAAAAACAAAAAATAAATAAAAAAAACTTAAAAAATCTAACAAGAGAGGAATTAATTTAAAAAACAAAGAGCAAAACAAAAGAACAAACAAAAAAAAAGAAAAGAAAAAAACAACAACAAATACCATTACAGCGTTTTGCGCTAATCGCAACAGCGTTGTGCCACTCAGTTTTAATTTGTTTATTATTATACTTTTTTTTTTTTTTTTTTAAAGAAAACCTTATTTATAGAGCACATTAGTTTATATAAAAAGTATATATATATATAAATATTAATATTAAAAGAGGTAAACTTTTAAAATGTAATAAATTCGTAGTTAATTGCATCTGAAAAGAAAACAGAAAATCGGATAACAAAAGGAGATTTATCCACCCGCCTCCCCCCCCAAAACAACAAACCAAGACCCAACGATTAATCAAACAGCAAAACAGTGGAGAACTCGACGTCATTTTACTTACTCCATCCTCCTTGTACTCCTCCTTCTTGAAGACATTTCTTGTCTTGTTACATCATTCGTTACACAGATTTATAGGACACGTGTGTGTTGTTTTCCATTTTTTTTTATGTTTTTTTGTGTTTCTTTCAAATTCCAGTGTTTTTTATTTTCTTCTTCCAAAAACTTGTATGTCGATTTATGTAGGAAAAATAAAATTTATTTAATTTTTGTAATTTATTTTTAAAAGTGTCTACACCCAAGTTCTCCCCCCCCCACCATTTGAAAAGTGAAAACTTTCTATTTTGTTTTTTTTTTTTATAATTCATATTCTACTCTGTAATATATACACAAAAAGAAAAAAACAAACAAAACAATTTACAAAAATACAAGAAAAAAGAAAAAAAATTGTTCGCATAAAAAAATTACTACCATTGTGGGACATTTCATTTTTTTCTTTTTCCTTTTCTCGTGTATCGCTCTATGATGAGATTCTTGTTGTTTCGCGATGACTTTCTTTCTCTCTTTCTTTTTCTTTTTATTAAATAATTATTTTTCTTTCGTTTATTGTGATAACTGTCGCATCATGTGCTAAAAAATAAAAATAAAACTATGATCGCGTGGTTCTTTTTTTAATACATAATTTCATTTGTTCTTAAAAAAAAAATAGTAAAAGCAAATCTTAACAAGAAAAATAACAAATCTTAATAAAAATAAAATAAAATACTTAAAGTAAGTTTATAAATTATAACAAAATCATAAATATATATATATTTTTTCATTTTACTATAATTTTACAAAAAGAAAACAAAAACAACAACAAAAAAAATAATTAAGTGAACAAGAAAACACGAAATTTGCTATAAACGGTTTTTTCGAGAATATTTCTTTCTTTTTTTTTTTTTTTCTTTTCATTTTGTATATAGGAAGCTATCGTTTCGTTTTTTTATTTTTTCCTCTTTTTTTTTTTTTTTTCTAGAGATCAAGAAATACAAAATTTCTTAAATTAAAAAAAAAAATTGAAAAGAAGAAAAAATAAAATAGAAAAACAAAAGTACATTTAAATAATTTAAAATAAAATGTGAAAAAAATGGTGAAAAAAAAAAACAATATGTTTTTACTTTTTCGAACGCGGGTCGGTCTTAACTTAGCTTATCATCGAAAACCTGCTCAGACGTATGCTGTCAAGGACGTCAAAGTCAGAGACTCACCAGTTATTACAACTGGGCAGCAACACGGTCACTACGAGCTAGAGGCACTGATGAACAACATCACTCCGAGTCATCCCATCCGAGAAGAAATAGAAGTTAGCTCAATTGATGCAAATAAAGTGGGCTGGGCTACTACCTCCTTCGCACCGTACAAACTATTTGGCTTTGACGGAATACTCCTCATATTTCTGCAAAACGAATAGACATTCTGAAATATCAGGGGTGGCCGTGATGTAATAGTTAGCATCTTATCACGCTGATCAACTGCGAAAGAATTGGCAGAAGGGAGGTCATGGTCATTCGGCTTAAGTTGATCGTACTGACATCATGACGTTGGAAAGAAAGGCAGTGGCAACAATACCAATTATTATCCTTTGTTATTCTGAACACGAGCTTCGAAGTGAAGACTGAGGCCCTTATTGTGTGCGTCGATTGATTTGAACTATGGCATTGTGTAACCCAATCGATAGAATTTTAGTTCACATATTTTTATTTTCCTTAATATAAATATTTTATTTTTATTCAAATTACTTACATTTCATACGCACAAAACTCTCCCACTTTTCTCGAAAACAAACCATCGACCAGAAATTTCTGATCGACAACAAGCGACTGTCAAATCGACAAATGTCGTTCACAAACAAGATACACAATACCCAAATCTACAATCGATGTCGTTCATCGATCAGTGATCGACACTCACAATAGGGGCCTGAAACTCAGTCCTATTTAAGTTTCAAAAACCACTACACCAACTATCGAGCTATGTGAATAAATTTCATAAGGTTTGACTATGGCTAACCTGCCCAGAGATAAGCTATAACTGGATATTCAACTTTCCAGGCTATTTTTCAGTGTCTACAAGCTCTTATTATGGGTCGAATCTAAGCGAGTTTGAAAAGTCGGGAAAATTAAACCTACTCAGGCGAGTGAGTAGTTGTTCAGTTGCCGAGTGTTGCTTTAAATGGACGGTTTGAATAGATTGTGAATGAGTTTACTTCAGTAGCTCTAGCTAGAAAGCTTCGCTATAGACCGTGTGTTGGTTCTCTTTACAGGGTTTCAAGGCTGATCATAATACATAGACATTTCAAAAATGACCATTTAACGCAAAATACCATAGGAATCCCCGAGAGAGAAATAAAAAAGCACAGCTAAGTGCCTGAAAGAAAGCGACATATGTACATATAACAGAGTAGATATCTGGGCTGAGTGATTTGGGGCGGCACGACGCGGTCGCGGACGCCGTCGCAAGAGACGTTGAGTACGTGCCTTATTAGAACTGGGCCCCTACTCTGTATTGCGATTCAAAAGTTCGGATCATTCGGAAGCGCAAATTTTGTATGCGCAATTTGAAACGCAATTCGTAAAATCCATGCAAAGTTTCCGCTTTCGAACGATTTGAACTTTAGAATCGCAATACAGAGTAGGGGCCCTGTATTGACGCCACATTCTAGCTTGTTAAACAGACTCTGGTTCAAAATATGCTTGAGCCTTTTTATTGCGTTGCAATTTACAGTGCGGGAATCTTTTCGCAAGCACTAAACATATCTAAATTCTACCAACTACCAGATTCTTTCAGGCTGCATCTTCTAAATTGGTAGTACAGCAGCCGGTTAGGAGTGTGGCTGGTTAGTCTGTTGGTACAAGGTCAATGTGCTCCGACTAATCGCTCGTAATTCGATGATCAGTGGTATTGAGTATACACAACAACCTGGTATACTCCAAAATGGTCAAACTGTCAATCAAATCGATGCGAGGCACACGTGTAACACTGGATGTGCACACAATCCGAGAAGACACCGTGGGTCGATTGTGAAATTTTTCTTTAGAACTCGAATCTTAATGTTGGTCGCCTTAGTAAGCCTGAAGTAGGCAAATTTTGGGAGTCAACCATTGGATTAAGTATTCACTTTGAGCTTCTAGTCACCACATAAATAAGAACTCCAGCGCTCAGCGGTAGCGAAGGATGACAATCGAGTCAGAACAAAACCTTGCGAAGAAGGGGGATCAACATTACACTGAACACTATCCTCTAGCTCAAAAAAAGAGCCCAGCCAGCACAACGACGTTCGGAATTTTTGAGAGCAGGCCAAGCAATAGGCTACTGATTATAGGATTTCGAGTCTATTAACATGGAAGAGACATAAAAACTTGTGTGAATCTCCAATTCTGTGGGAGAAACCCACGTTCGTATGAACTTTCGTCGCCTAGTTTTAAACCAACGGTGGTTTAGTGCTGCCAAGTCCCTTTAAATGTTTTATCGTGTCCCATCTTCTGACCTTCACAGACACATGTACTCGTAATTACTTCCTGTGTGTGTTTTGGGTTATTTACCTCATTTTTGCATATCATCATGTGTGTGACATTCCAATGAACCTGCCACCTACTGTGTTACCTTGGATACCTGAGCAAAACACAAATGACCATAACAAGAAAACACTTAATTAAACTTCGCCTTGAACCTAGTCAGTAAAAAACTTCATCTAATTCTACGAACATGGCTGAGGATAATTCATGGGTTTTCGACTCCTTGGTATGTTTCCTCCATGGTCCCATTTGGAATGCACCACTTCAGACTTTCATCGAAGAGAAATCACTGAGTAAGAACCACATTTCTCGAAAAAAAAAACCATTGAAACTATTCATCTTTTCATCCAGTTTTTGATCCCAACCTGCAGCCAGACGAATCAAATCCTGAATACACTAAAATCCATGATGAGTACAAGAACCTGGTCGACTATATGTTGGGGAGTTTCATGGAAGAGATGCAAATCACCCCGGAACAATTCGAAATGGCTTGCTTGGAGGGGCGCTCCCAACAGGGCGACAGTTCGTTTAATTTTCATCAAGGACTATTTCAGCAGGTTTTTCTCTTGAATTTACACACATGCCCACACCCGTTTTGACTTTGGTTAATGTTTTCCCAGATTTGGGCAGCAAATGATATAAAAATTTTCATCCGAATGATGACCCAGCGCAATGTGGAGATACAATTGCAAGCATTGGACTTGATAGAGCGCAGGCAACAGTCATTGTCCCTCGATCAGGATGATGGCCTAGAAGAAGAACTGAAAAAGTATCTAAACCAATTGGGCGACAACAGAAACAAATAATCATTTGCGATTTCTTTAGGGATAACCCAGAAGACTTTATCGAGGCCGAGGAAATGATTGCAAAGTCTGTGGAAAAGGAATTCGATACTCCAGAGGCGGCAGTTACCCCAGAAGAACCAGAGACAGCTGATAAATTTGAAAGGCTTAATCTATTTTTTGAAAATCAAAAGGTTTTTGTATATCACCCGTAGAGACTATCTTTTGCTCATGTACAGTTCTGTTAGATTGATCCAGAGGATGTGCAATCGCGTCAGGAGTACCTTCGCCAGCAGAGGGATAAGATTCTTGCGATTAAAAAGAAAACTCGTGCAAAGCAATTGAATGAATCTGCCGAAAGGAGTGGTCGTCCTTCGTCTGCACAGGTAGCGCAAAAAATTCTTGATGGAGACACGGAAGAAGTTTTGGGTGGTGGCGCCAATCCAGAGAGAAACTCTGCTTCGATGCAACTACGTAAGACTTTGGCCAAGCGTCTACGCAGCGAAGTTGTAGAACACCAGTGATGGGAATAAGGAATGAATAGTAGATAAGATAAAATCAATTAAACTTCTAGTGATGCTTTCAATATTTTCAAAATAAAAACAACATTTACTCCTAGTCCTTAGAGTGGCTCTGTTAACCAAATACTTATAGGTTTTGCCCTTGATAAGATGCGTTTAGACAAAAATGCGAGCATTGAGCGGCTCATCTGTCGACTGTCGTTATTGAAAGCAGGATGATGCAGTGAATTAAAGGCTTAGACTGGATACAGTACCTGGTTTGTAATTTTGGATGACTCCATCTATCACGACAGTATAGTTGGATTCTAGCGTTGCAAAGAAGCTCCATCTTCCTTCTTCCTCTGGCTGTCCTGACTTAAGCATTTCTAGAGTGACGTACTCTTCTTTCATTTTGGGTTATGCAACTATAAAACTTTCGCAGGGTGTGCCATATAATCGCATTTATAACATCCCGAACTGTTCTTCCATAAAGCTGATCATTAGAAATGCAGTTCATCCCTACCATCCACTATTGACAGATACTGCTTGAGACATCGCACTCAGTTAGGAAAGTTCTTGGTATCTCAAGTTCTTTTTTTTGAGTAAGCTCAGCCGTTGTTAAGTGCTTTGATCGCTGCAATAATCTTATCCTTACAAAGATGAGTCATGGAAGTTGTGACCCACATATAAAGTCTTTAGCTTCTTCTGTCACATTTACTCGCAGAAACTTAAGCTTGTTTCATCACAGTCAGAGCCGAGCGTTAGTTAAATTCATTTTACAGCAATGCACAGTCGCACTATACTTGAGTTTTCCTATGCTCGCGCGGCACAGGGATTCGAGTTCGCTTTTATAGTTCATTTGTGAGACCACAACATTCGAAGGAAAACTTATAGAGAGAAAGATCAAGCGAGTTGAAATGTAGAAGGGCTACGTGTTGGTAAGATGTTACTTCCTGCAGTTCCTTGACACAGTTGTTCAAGCGTGTATTTCTTAGAGCATAACGAAGCATCAGTTTCAACCTCGGACAGACAGTTTATGTTTATAAGAGAGATTCGTCCAGTCTGCCTGTAACAAGTTACGTTTCGATATACTCGTACATCAGAACGGCAATAAATGCATGTGTGCCAATACACTCTAGGCTTATTTGACAACTTTCATTTCCTCATTATCCAACAAATCGTGTCCAACCGGGCTTGCCAACTTTTCTGCTCGGCCCACACACAGACTCACTTCACAGTGTCAACTGACCAAGTGATGACTACCGTAACTGGATGTGGAACTTAAAATTGCGTCTTCCCCGATCAAGACCAAAGTGCAGGAGGACAGAGTTCTAGTTTCAACGAATAGACAAAGGCAAGTAGTTCTGATGAAGATTTCTGACAACACATTGTGGAGCGATGTGGGATCAAGCAACTTGTTAGGCCAGGTAGGCTGTATCTTATTCGACTTCCTCAATGCTTTTCTCTTTGGTTCTAGTTTTAACCCTAAACAAACCGACAAGATTTATAAGAACGATTCGTCTAATCTGCCTACTACATTGCTTGGTGCAAAAGCCTTACAGTGGACGTGTGACCAGCGTATCTGGCTGGGACATCTTGTGAGTTGTAGTAGCAGAAACACTAAGAACAGCACAGCACGTGGGTTGCCTAACCCACCTATTCATAAGCCTAAACAGATTTAGTAATGAACCTTCTATAGCTAGCAGAACTAATAAGAAGTCCCTGAGGATGCCTGGTTGAAGAATGTAACTAGGAGCTACTTGATCTCGATTGTATACGAGGACTTAGGTTAGGTTGAGCGGCAGTCCCCAATAAGCAGGGATCCACTTAGGCCAGAATGAAGGCCCATTGTGAAACCACATGTAGAAACCGGAGGCCAGCCTCAGTAACCTCGCATGCGGGAATTCCCTATAGAATACAGGGAGTAAAAGCTCTGGGTAACCGTATCGGTGTAAACCCTATACTGTGCCGCACTAAGTGCGGAACCAATTAGACCCAAATACAAAATTCTTAATCCTAAAGATGTCGAGTCTGGCTAGGCCGCTAAGGTCATTGAAGAAGTACTCTCCTAGTGTTTTTCTCCTCAACCTTGATAGAGCAGGGCATGTGCAAAAGAGGTGAGTAGTCGTTTCTTCCTCCTTCTTGCCTCTGCAGCTTCTATAGAAATCGTTAGAAGGTACATCAATTCTGATGGCATGCCTGCCAATTAGACAATGCCCCGTACGGGCCCCTATTATAATTCTTATAAGTTTCCTGTTCTCTTGAGATCTAGGTAAGGCCTGATCTGTATCGACAGAAGACAAGTATTGATATTATTCCACTTGCTGTTAGCTATTCTTCTAGCTTCACTATCGAGGCGGGACTTTATCGATTCTAGAGAGACAAGCGGTTCCCCCCCATTTATACGAGGACTAAGGTTGGTTTTATTTGCCAAAATCTGAGCCATACATTTGCTTACCCATAACTTCTCTCTTTTTCCAGGTGGACTCCAGCTATCAAGACTGCAGAGGTGAACTATATACCCACTTGGTTGAATCTCAAAAGCGGCCGAGAAAGTGCTACTCCGAAAGGTACTATCGAACCCACGATGAGTGCTAGTCAAGCTGCTAGAGATGCAATATTAGCTTTGTAAAATAAGAATTCATCAAACTCTCATTGATATGCATTCATTTCAGCCTTCTTATGGAGTGACCCTGGAGGTCCATTGAAGGTGAACGAAGGTGGATATTGGACTTCAGTTCGTATCATTTATCAAGAGGTAAGATGCAAAGGTCAATATCCAAGTTTGTGACCAAAAGTGAGTGTTTCTCATGTGGATTATGAAGAGTATGACTTAGACTGCAATGTCTAAGCCTACTAACATAAGCATGATTACCAGGCTTAAAGCAGACCAAACAACGACAACTTTCCGATGTGAACTCAGCTGCAAATAAATCAGTTAGCTAGATACCAGCGGTTGCATTGCATCAAATAATACCAACTTATCATGCTAATTAACGTTTCGAAGACCCTAAAATGAATCCATTTGAACTACAATGACCACTTGACTGTCCTAAACATATCCATCATAATTCAGTGAGTCAATTATGCATCTAATGACACCGTAGAAGAGGAGGCAGGTTCACCAGTTTCAACCACTTCTGCCTACGGACACCGTTTGGACTCAATTTGGACTAAAATTCAACGACTCGAAGACACTACCTTCAATGTCAAACCATTGCTCAGAATCTATCAGCTGGTGCACATTAGGACAACATCTCAAAACATCAACGGATCATCCATGATCGCTCCAAGAACGCAGAACATTCCTGGTCTCTTCTTGTCCCTAGAGCACTAGACTTACAAAAGAACCACAAAAACTGTCCAAAAAGAGTTGAAATAAAATATTCTTCCATTTCTCAAGGTTTTTTTTTTTTTTTTCATATTTTGACATGTCAGCACATAACGGTACATGTTGTGAAATTTCAGAGGACGCCATTTTGCAGAGCAACCTTGAGAGTACAAGATTGCATCAAAATATTTTCCATTCCGACAATTTTTACCCCCCTAAGAGAGGAAACAAAAAATTATGGCACCTAGAAACTGGGAGGGATACCTACTAAAATTTCTGGGCGACTAGTACTTCAGACATTTGTTTGCATGAAAAGTCGGAAATTCGACCGAAACTCGCCACGTCATTGGTGAATTTTTACCGAGATCCCATCTTTTAATACACATTTGTCGTGATTTTTGTTCATGTTTTGACATTTTAACACGTAACGGTACAAGCTATACGATTTGAAAGGACGCCATTTTGTAGGGCAACCTTAAGAACACACAATAGCATACAAATTTTTCTCCTCGAGGCAATTCTTACCATCTGTAGGCAGTAAATAAAAAAATATAACGCCAAAATTCTAGGGGAAATTTATCGTGATTTTTTTCATATTTTGACATGTCAGCACATTACGGTACATGTTATGAAATTTCAAAGGACGCCATTTTGTAGAGCAACCTTGAGAGCATTAGATTGCATCAAAATATTTTCCATCCCGACAATCTTTACCCCCCTTAACGATAAAACAAACCAATATGGCGCCTAAAAACTAGGAGGGATACCTATTAAAATTTCTGGTCGACTAGTACTTAGACAATTTTTTTACATGAAAAGTCGAAAATTTTATCGGAAATTATGATACTTCATCGCTCGGTATCTTGGCTTCTAGAGCACGTACGGACCTGAAATAAATGTCAAACCAGGGGGCGGAGCACCCAGTTTATGGAAAAAATACTAAGACGGTCATTTTAAATGTTAGGGTATTTTTATTTATAAGTACAGACAGGTTGTGAAAGATCTATTGAAAGATTCTGAGGCATTTCTGGTGTTAACTTGGAAAATGTTGCGGGAACTTTGTGATGAAAATGTTAACAAAGGAGCAAGCGTGATGAGAAGACGTGACTGAGTGGAAGGGAGGGCTATGCTACTGTCAATTGTTGACCCGGTTGATTGTGAAAGTAGGTATCGGCTGCAATGGTCTCTTAAACCTTGTGCTAAGCCGTGCTCGAAGTCTGCCTTCCTTGGACAGGATACATAATGCATTTTTATAAGATAAGTTAATGATTTGGAAGCTCTGTCTAGCGAGATATGAAAGATTTGCGTTCTATGGCATTTCTTAAGCTGTAAATGCGAACTGGAAGCTGGAGCTATATGATGAAATTTGTTGTTTTTTGGTCTGCTTTTAGCGTGGTGATCATATTGATGTTTGATAGATTGAAGATGATGAATGTAGATGGAAAGATCCTCAATTAAAAACAGGAGTGAGGGACTTCAGAAATGAAAACATGACGAACTGCGATGTTGTGAAGGTACTATCATACCTGCAAACATATTTAGAGAAAAATCTAAGCAACATAAAACGGTGAAATAAACTTTGTTTGTACCTAATATCGAATAATTTTTTTTGGAAAAACTATTGGCCCAAGTCGTCTATTCTTTATAACCTACGAAAGGAAGGCTCTCCTTTTGTATAAACACTTGGGCATTTTTATTTACCTTTGGGATACACAGATGATATCGACATCATTGCCGGTTCCCAGCGTGCCATTATTGAGGCTTTTACGGCAATAGAAGAACAAGCCCCACGAGTTGGTCTCACGATTAACGAGGATCCTTCGAACACCGTCTAGGTCAAAACCTAACAATTGACAGCTATAATTTTGAGGTAGTGAAGGAGTTTATCTACCTCGGGCACAATATAAACCCACAAATGACACCCTAGTGGAGATTCGACGAAGGTTAACTTAAGGCAACCGTTTCTACTTCGGTTTGTCTAAATGACTAGGATCCAAACTCCTAACTCGACGTTCCAAAATCATGCTCTACAAAAGCCAGTCTTGCTTTATGGAGCTGAATGCTGGACGATAAGTAAGACAGCGGAGCAGATCTTGGGATTCTTCGAAAGAAAAATTCTACGTCGAATATTTGATCCTGTCTGCGAGGAGGGCGAATGGAGGAGAAGATATAACCGGAAACTCTACAAAGATGTGGATATAGTCCGGAAGGTAAAAATCCATCGACTGCACTGGCTCGGCCACATCGAGCGAATGGACGAGAATGCTCCAGCTAAGAGGATCTTTAAATCCCAGCCACTTGGTTCACGAAGAAAAGAAAGACTGAACCTCCGCTTTAAAGATCAGGCAGTCGCGGACGCCAGAAACCTTGGGCTAGTGAACTGGAAGCAGCGTGCCCGGGACCGTGAAGAATGGAAAGCGCCCTCCTAGGGTCGCTGGCCTGATAAATAAATAAAATTGCCCTTTGCCACAATCAATGCCTCATGATGTGATGATACCAACTACATGACATCGAATAAATAGACAATAAGGCTTCCAGTAAAGAGGATCTACGAATCACAGCCTTCCAGATTCAAGCCGTCAAAGAAGCTCCAACCTCCTTCTTAAGCTGTCGCTGATGCCAAAGCGCGGGGTCTGTAGAACTGGAAATATAGTATCGGGAATCCAAGAGAATGAAAAGTTGCGTTGTCTCAAGCAGGGACCCACCCTGGAGGAACCTGTTAAGTAAAATGAACTAAATGTTGTTGATCTCGATTGGTTTGCATCCATTTGAACTTGTTTATAGAATGAATGGAGCTGAGGTACTGTGCAAGCTCTTATACAGCTTTACAGAACCAAATTTGGCATGACGTGGCTTCAATATGCCCTTTCCCATGGCAACTTATCTATCACACTTGAAGGTCCAACATTTGCAGACAGTTTTGTATTGAAAGAGCAATCGAAAACGATTTTATTAATTGACAAACGTTTACCCCCAAAAGACTTCCGTAAGGTTGAGCAATTGCAATATTAGGTACTTAGATAAATTCCCACACTTCTACCTTTTCTTTGCCTACCTGGCTGCCGCCCTGTTATCATCGATAAGACAATCGGACTGATAAACAATTACTGATTACAATACAAGTTCTCATTGGATTGTGTTAATTGTTTTCGAAAACGTATACCTACCATTAGTATCGTTGCAACTTACATACGCGAAGGTATTACTTATCCGCGTTATCTTCAAGCTTTTCATCCTATCCCCGGTGTAAACAATGTTCTAATCCCAGCGTATAAGGGTGAATAAGTTTAGTTTTGTGTTGAAATTGTTTTGAAAAAGAAAACGTCATGTCTAATTCATGTTTAACAGAATATGACTGCAATGACATGTTCGAAATTTGTCGTTTTGGCATCTGTACGTGTCGGGATACATTTTATTCCCTCAATGGAATATGTATACCCTGTCCAGGTGAGCAAACGATTTATTATACCAATCAATTTAATAATACATTTGACATTTAAATGTTATCGCATTGATTAATAGGAAAAATAAAGCAAATAATCAAACGAACTTTTAAGTTCGCAGGTAGTAGTGCATGCATTTAGGTTTTGACAATCTGCTCTGCTTATCGTATTTCAATTTCAGAGGTGAAAATACGACTTTTATGACAATATAAATGTATATAGACGGTGGAATTTCATTTTTCTGAGATAAGATTGGTCATGAGCAGGAAAAAAAAAACAAAAAGGAGGAAATTACACGCGATAATAACAATAAAAACTGATGAATAACAACGTTTCGAATTTTGCCAATCCATTACCTTATGGTGGTAACACAATGTTGTCTTTCTGTTCTGTCACTGATGACAATGATAAATGATGACATTTGAACAAACTTCAAAACAGCGATTTTTCCTTACCGGTGATTTTGTAATTACTTATGTTTAATTTGACAGGGATTTACCGAGCTTTAGAAGACTTAAACGATTAAAATTTTATTTCATTTTGATAATGTACCTACGTTAGTGTGTTGGTTTTGAAAGGAGGTCATCAATGTTTTGTGTGAACTTTCGCTATCGTCCATCGAATTTTGATAGGATTTTGGGGCCTGTGCTTAAAAACAAACACGCGACCAAGGGAAGACGAAGCGAAACCAGCGTCTTTCAAGCTGAAATATTAAACTTGACAGCAAATACAGAAACTGTGACAAAGCAATAATGTCAGAAAGTCAAGCAGCTATCGAAACACTTAAGGTCCATGTAATTTGGTCAAGTCTTTGGGGCAATTGTTACAAAGACTGTTAAGTGACCCTCGGGCATTTCGAAATTGGGGGCAGCCCTGTCAGACATAAGACAGCTGAACCTTTTATTGAGTAGGGCATCATACTCTTAAGAAAAAGTTCAAGAAAACAGAGAAGGAGAGCAGGATCAGAGCCTGGAATAACCTTTAAGGCTTGAGGCAAGCTATGAAACTCTTAGGGAACTATAACTGGAAGAGATACAGAGCATGCATCAAACTAAACAAGAACAACCTACGTATCCCAACAGGATTCCCAACTGTGCACTGTAGACTTAAAGGACACCTAAGGAAACACCTCTGCAGATTCTGCGATGAGATCAGTGAGACTCTGGAATACATTCTAGATATTCGATAAGGATATACAAACTATAGATGCACTTCTCATCCTCAGATTCCTTAGAGAAACTGGCCAACAGAAGGTGCTTTAAAGTGGAATATTCTGGCCGTAGCTAGGGAGGAATGTTTGCATGACTCTCGAATTTAACTCTAAAAGGAAATATAACGCGAGGGGAACTCTGCTGAAGGGGTAAACCTCTCCAAAGTACTGCGAGCACCATAGATCAGTTCATAATACCCTCCTACAATAAAACATAAGGGAATGCGATGATTGCGATGCAATATGAAGCCTTAAAGTCGATGAATAGGCCATGAGTGTCGATTTGAAATCCGTTGGCCTATTCTAGAGTCCGTTTGAGTGTGCAAATTTGATCTGTTTTCGAAAATTCCGTGCAACTACTTGCGTTCGCCTACGATATTCTCATCCTTGGCAGAACTCAGCGAACTATCATCGTTGCGTTCGCTCATAAGGAGGGAGACATCCAAAACCGGCAGACGGGCTCTATAACTTCGAGCTTTTAAGAAACTTTCTCTACCTTGGGAACGATATCTCATTAGAAATAATTTAAGTGTCGCCGCACATATTTCGGTCCGTTTCAGTCTAATCGCCCGGGCCGGTTCCCCGAAAGTCCAAAATCCATATAAACTTACCAAACACATCTATTAAGACGGGTGTCCATGAGGTGAGACGTGAGATGTAGAGAAGGCTTGTCACAATGGCCGCACAAAAGGCATCCTAGAAGCTCTAGTAGAAAAATGCTAAGAACTATTCGACAGGCTGACTTAGTCAACGGCCATCTTATGAAGCTTATTAGCAGGAGCTCTCCACAATGAGCTGTGGCTCATTGTCACGAACAAGATTCTGCTAAGACTAAATAGACATAGACGGGTTATTCCCTACCAAAAGTAATGAAATCATGGAGAGAAGCTTATGTAGGTTTAGCTCTCGGGCTACCAGATGTGTCCTGAGAGTTAATCCAGATACGTTCCGCCCCGCAAAGTCTTAAAATCTAAATGAGACTGCAACTGGAGAGGTTTGTTGATTGCAGCTCAGATTCACTCTAAAACTATAGCCCCATCTAATCCCTATTAAGGAGTTGCTAAGGACAATTTCCAGCGCCTTGGTGAATCAAAGAGTCGTTTTTCTGTATTTGAAGTCGGTTGACTGGCTGTTTGGTTGTCTTGTACAAATTTCTGATGTTTTTTCCGCTCACGAAACTCTTTGATGTCTTTAAGCGAGCCCTCGTAGACCTTCACATTTATAAGTTTCATTTTCCTTCCTTCATTTGACACTAATCTTCCACTGCTCTTGTTGATGTGCATATCTTCGGGTATCTTCTTCCGTTGAACGTAGGTAGGTAGGTAGAGGTGGCGGTTCAACATGAACCCAAGTAGCATAGAATGTGCCTTTTTGTTACCAAGACTTGTGTGACCTGGTTAGACAGTAGGTGCCTAAATCTAGCTTGTGGAGTTAAGGAATCGGATTAGATCTCACATCCCTTTACCCGAGATGAACGCACGCACCGTCATACTACGGGCTTTTCCTTGGTGACCACTGGTAGCCAAAAGTGGTCTCGGCTAAGTCATTGATGACGATTCGGTCTAGGTCCACTGTTTTAGTTGGCGTTTTTGGTAGAGAGTTTCTCACTAAAGCGTGGTTCTCATTAGACAGTGGAGCTCTAAATTTGGCTACAACAAGAAAATAGTCAGAGTCGACGTTGGCCGCTCTGAATGTGGACAGACTTAGAATGCTGAATGTGTACCTCATATCGACGGTGATTGGAGTGGCTGTTTGATTATCTGGAAAAAGCCAAGTTAACATGTGAATTCTGTGGCCAGGAAAACTAGAAGTGTAAAGTCTTTGTATGTTGTCACATCGCTGTGGCCATACCTTCTGACTAATCCTTAGGTATCCGTTGCCGATGACACCCCGAGGTTCTAGTACGGAATAGAGCAGTTTGGCTCTATTAAATTCGCTAAAGGGGAATAAGATCACAGGCAGAGGAGAGACGAAGGAGATTCCGATGCACATTGGTTTTAAAAGTTTTTAGGTTAGAGTGATGAGGAAACACAAAATTATATACATAGATCATTTCGCATTAAAAAAAAGCTCAGGAAAGAATTTCGAACGTCTGAAAGTTGGCTTTAGGGTAAACTGAATGCTATTCGAAGCTTGACGAATGCTGTTTAGAGTTTCGAACATGATAAAGTTCAAAGGTTATCCAAATGGAATTTCCCCAGTGTCTGATAATGACAAAATATTCAATTGAAGGTCTAATACTTCTGCCCTTCGGTTCTGATCAAGTCGCATTTTGACCGTAGATAAGAATCATAAACTTTGGCTGTCTTCTAACAATCCTTGGCTATAACAAATAAATTACAACTGTTCTCTCGAACTTTATTGTGCTTCCTTATTACACAATTAATACTAAAGAGGTTAAATCCGGATTTCTAATTAAAAAAAAAAAAACTAGAATCAAGTGCATTTATCACTTTTGGGGGCACGCAAATCTAGAGTGTGACACCTAGCTTGGCTAGCACTCACATCGCAAACAGTTTTGATTAGATTAAAACCGCAAATACTATCTTTTATCATATGATTTGCTTTGTTTTAGATCTTTTTTTGTTATTATACAAGTGTTTAATTGAATAATATAGTTGAAGTCGTTTAAGTATAAATAGTTCACGCACGTCATAGACTTTTTTAGATATTTACTTTTGAAAAAGGGAAACTTTTGTTAATTATCTTGAGTTTTGATAGCTTGAAAATGTAAAGATGCAAATCAATTTATGTAAAACTACAATATTTCTTATAGTTTTTTTTTCATTTTGAAAGTTGTAATGATTTTCGTAATCGAAGACCTGGGCTTAGCGGGAACATTAGCATATCTTTTAAGGGAAAGAAAATGCTTAATCTCTTAATTGTTTTTTTTTTTTTGCCTCCTCTCCATGGTTTATCTTAGTCGGAGCTAACTTTTGAATGTCTTCAGAGTTTTTGAACTCAATTCTTCATCCTAAGATGCCCCTACTTTAGGCATAGCCTACCTTTATACTTACTTACTTATCAGGATAAATATAACGTGTCTAGCGACAAAGTGGATTTGGCCACGGCTGGACCTGAAACGCTCTAAGAATTTGATTTTTCTCAACAGATCGCATATCCGTTCCATAATAGGTGTCATCACGGGACACTGTCTTATAGGCAAGCTGCAACAAGGCTTGGCGTCCATTCGAACGACTTCTGTAGAAGCTGCATGGACGAAGAGGAGGAAGAAACTATTCCCCACCTTCTTTGTAACTTCCCAGCTCTCTCCCGCATTCTACTTTAACGACATAGGCGATCTGATAAACACGGATATCACAAACCTCCTTCGCTTCATAAAAAGTTCCAATTGGTGTAACGAGTAGGTATGGAAGTCTCTACAGAACCATGTGGTATCGCAATGGTCCTATCACTGGTCTAAGTGTGCTGGTTATAGCTGGCAGCCACTTCAACCTTACCTAACCTACTTATCAGGCCAGTGACCCTTGAAGAGGCAGAGCCTAAACTGACCCAACGTTTCATGTTTCACGTTCCCAGGCACGTCGCTTTCAGTTTACTAGACCAGCGGGATGTTCGCGGCCTCCCAATTCTTCGTGAACTACGAAGCTTAGTATCATAAGACCCTCGCTTAATGTGGTCCAGCCAGTGCAGTCGACAGATTTTTGAAACTACATTCAAGTCTTTTTACAGCTCATAGAGTTCACGGTTGTACTTCTCCTTCATTCTCTCTCCTCGCAGAGAGGACCAAATATCCAACGTAGAATTTTTCTTTCGAAGGATCACAAGATCTGCTCCACTGTCTTACTCATCGTCCAGCATTGAGCTCCATAAAGCAAGTGTGGTAAGATTATAGTCTTGTAAAGGTGTGATCCAGGTCCAAAACCTTTGAGTTTGGACATTAGATGTTTGGATAAACGGAAGTAGCAATGATTATCTGAGGTTATCCCTCGTCCAATAACCACTATGGTGGAGCTCTTTGGGCATTTGGACTAGATCCAACAGTTCCCAGAGTGTAGCTGGTTAAGCTTTTCTTTCCAGAAGTTGTGTTTGGTTCCGGTTTGACGCTTTTCTTTGCCTTTTCAGACGACCTAGTTTATTTATGGAAGATTACTGTTTATGCTTCCTGGGATTTCACTATCCCACCAACAGTGTTTTCTGGAGTTGATACTTCAGATTCACTGTAGAAGCTGCATATAGCTGACTTGTCAGTATTTCCATTGTCACCAGGGAATCGGGGGCATTAAAATAACACGGCCTCATTCTCTTGTCATTCTTGGAGACTTTTCAGGACTCTTGTGATTTGTTTATACTTCACGTTCTGTTTTATAGAGGCTGGCTTTCATCTCTCAAATTGCTAAAATCTTCGTCGCTGTGATTCCGGCACACTAACGCACATACTCCGTTCATGGCTCTAGCTCAGATGGGTTTAGATTAGAGGATTATTGGTGATGACCATCCTTTTGTTCAGATTTTACTATTTATCCGACTGTTAGGCTTAATTGTTCCCAAAACCTTTTTGCTGATTATAAAGACCGCCTTAGTTTTCGCCAGCATTGGATGGATCAAAGTGAGCTTCAGTCCATTTATTCTTATTCTTGTACTGCTGATTTGCTCTAGCTCTACTAGCAGTTAAGCAACGACAACGATAACATCGTGAACAAAAACTTACGAGGAGTGGGCCTTTCAAAAAGAGAACGACTTATCCATCTAAATCCAGTCAACAATGCCGTTCCAACTTGTTCAGTATGTAATGCGTACTGGCTGTTTCCAGACCACTATTCTTCCTTTACTGTTCTGCGTTACGGTTGTTTAGGTCGACCTTCCTCACTGAACAAATGGATTCCACTGCATGGTTATCTTCGTCCTGCAAGATGTGCTCGATAGCTTTGTGACTTCTCTGTCTTCTGCCGACCTAAGTATAGGCCGCAGGTGTAAAATAGTTCCAATGGCCACTTTTATGCCATAAACTGCTGATTAATTCCTCCACGTGCTTGAATGATGCGTTCTCGTTTCCCACTTTGGCGTAGGACCTTGGTTTAAAAATTTGTCTTTTCGATTTTAGTCGAGGCCTGAAACTGAATGATGGTTAATTTTGCTTATCTTATTCTGGAATCTGGCCGTCATTATTCGATCACTGTGATGCTTCCACTTTCAAGCAATCTATCGTCTTAATCGGGGTGGATTCTGGTTTTGATAACCTTCTGCGACAAATATCCTATAACTCTGGTCCCATAAATATGCCATCTGACGCAATGGCACTAGGATTTCGATTGGGGGGCGCAGAACTGGTTTCAACCAGAATCTGAGCCAGGAATGGAGTGTTGTTGCATTTTCACGGACGGCTCTAAAACGGGGAAAGAGTGTGGTGCTGGTGTCTTCGTGGAGGACTACCTTCACTTTACACTTAGTAAACATGCGTCTGTCTTCAAACAAGATACCTATGCCATCCTAACGGCCATGAGCTGTATTGTAAGGAGTCGGTAGAAGTGTCTGAGTACCTTTGTCTGTAGCTACAGCCAAGCTGCGCTAAAGGCATGGCTTAATCATTTGACCACTTCCTGGATAGTTTTGTGAATGCAAGAACTCACTGAATTCGGTCGCAAGATTACTGTTTGCTGGAAACTAAGTCACAAGAGATCTCGAGATATGAGGTTTTCGATGAGAATGCTAGGCAAGACTCAGAGGAAAACCTCACAGTTCTTCCTGAATCATCAGTTTGAGCTTCCATTGCCGATATGGTACTCTTGCGAGCACAATTGTCTGCGGGATATAGGCGGACTAAAAGGAAAAGTCTTCAGTCTTGTTGTCATTCAGCAGAAAAGTGCCTTAAAGGGGAACTTCTCTTTTACCAAACATTGTAAGCTTAAAAAACACCACAGTCTGCGAAGTTTGTGAAGAACGTGACGAAGATTCCCTTGTTAGAGTCCTGCCTTTGCTCGTATAAGGTGGCGAATCTTTGGTGCTAATGGGATGAGCACTGGCACCGCAAACTTATTATTATGGAAGTGCCTTTCAGTAAAATAGACTATTTGCAACTGCGGGCCCTGGTGAGATGTTTCCTAGATGATTTCAAGACCTAAGACTGCTACGTGCTGTTGAAGTTGCCTGGATTCATAAAATTTTCCACCTGGTTTGCCAAAGTAATGCCAGACAGTATTTTTTGTAGGTTAAGCTAGGTAGGAGGGTTGACGGGGAAGAAAGTCCTTTCCCCACTTAGGTTAATGTAGACCCATTGTGATGCTTTTGTAGGTAAATGGTACTTTGAACATTCCCTTCGCCAAAACGGTCGAAATCACTGCAAGACTCTCAGCCTTTTTTTATATCTTAACCTCAGTTGTATCTTAATTCAGTTCAGCATTTGATTTTTCTTGTAGGCTTGGGTAAACCGTGTGACACTTCATTTTGTTGCGGTGATAGTGCATTGGAATGCGTGAGCGGTATGTGCACCTGTCGGAATGGTATTGAGAATTCTTTAACATGCAGGTACTTGAGGTAACTAGTGATTACCAATTGTGTTTAATTAATTTGCTCCCTCGAAATATTCCCAGCACTCAGACTCCAATTTATATAACCGCATCACAGATTGCTCTCTCGGCTGCCTTAATTATGGGAATGGCCGCCCTAACAATGGTTATCTACAGGTTATGTACAAAACCGAGGTATTTGAGGTGAGTTATGATTGTTTTAATGGTTTTTCTATTCTAACAATTTTTTTTTGGTTTTGTAGTGCACGACAGCGAGCTTTAGCCTCACGAGCGGGCCTAAATGCCGACAGTGAATCCCTAAGCTATGCCAACTATCTACGTGCTTCGCTGACATCGATGCAGATTCGAGTGCTGACACGATTGCGTGATAGACCACCAACTTATGATGCACGACAAACACCGGTTATTCTACCCGAGGCACCACCTCCCTATGAGGGAGCAACCGAAGTGAGTACAGTCTAGCCTTGATGATTTATAAGAGGATCAACAAGTATTTACCCTTGTTTTTCAGGTAGTATCATTGCCGCCTGCTTACTCGGAGCTTGAAGTAAGCTCCACGGGTTATGTAAACTCGACATTTGTTGACTCTGAGACAGGGTCCGTCAGTAGATGCACTGACAGTGATAGTGTTAGCAATAGAAACTTAAGTAATAGCTCTGTAAGTCGTAATTGTGATATCAATCAGTCCACGGATGACACTCGTGATAAAGATAAAGTTGCTGAAGATTCTGTTGATGAGAAGACTGAAGCTAGTGACGGCAATCGGATACCTATGTAGTAATTTTTACTTTTATTTTAATTTATAAACGTTAGAAAATAAATAGAACTACTTGTTCCATTATTTTGTTTATTTGATTTGTGAGTCCCGGTTCGATGTAACTTCTGGGAAGACTTACTGGAGGAACACAGAATCTAGAACTGTTCACTGCCCAGTTAGTGGGAAACTTTCCTCCAGACGCAAATGCTAACTATCACTCGATTCAATTGTCAACTATATCACGGAAGATGCAGTTGAATCCTCGTGGGAATGGCTCCATCTGTTCGATGTGACTTTTGGGAAGATTTCCCGAAGAAGTCTACGAGCACAGGATCTCATGGACTGACTTCTTAATTCAAGTGAACTCGCAATGCACCGTGCAGTTTGGGAACAGAACCTCCGAATTATTCCAAACATGTACCGGATTTCGGCGAGGAGATGCGCTTTAATCTTGTGCTGGAGCAGATAATGCGAAAGGCCGGCGTAAACACAGAAGGCACTATATTTAACAAGGGCTAAATCGTCTCTTCCGTGATCGTATAACCCGTCACGTAAAAATGAGGATTATTACGTATAAACGATCATTCCGACGTAAAATTGTTCGTTTTTACGTGACGAGTTATACGATCACGGAAGAGACGATTTGGCCCCAGATCCATCGCAGACGATATCGACATCATCGCCCGTTCCCAGCGTGCCATTATTGAGGCTTTTACAGCAATAGAACAACAAGCCAAACGAGTTGGTCTCACGATTAACGAGGATCCGTCGAACACAGTCTAGGTCAAAACCTAACAATGGATAGCTTTACATTTTGAGGTAGTGAAGGAGTTTATCTACCTCGGGTCAAATATAAACTCCACAAATGACACCCTAGTGGAGATTCGACGAAGGTTTACCTTAGGCAACCGCTGCTGCTTCGGTCAACTAGGGTCCAAACTCCTGACTCGACGGTCCAAAATCATGCTCTACAAAAGCCAGTCTTGCTTTATGGTGCTGAATGCTGGACGATAAGTAAGACAGCGTAGCAGATCTTGGGATCCTTCGAAAGAAAAATTCTACGTCGAATATTTGGTCCTGTCTGCGAGGAGGGCGAATGGAGGAGAATATATAACCGCGAACTCTACGAGCTGTACAAAGATGTGGATGTAGTCCGGAAGGCAGTAATCCATCGAGCCACATCGAGCGAATGGACAAGAATACTCCAGCTAAGAGGATCTTTGAATCCCAGCCACCTGGTTCACAAAGATAAGGAAGACCGAACCTCCGGTTTAAAGATCAGGCAATCGCGGACGCCAGAAACCTTAGTCTAGTAAACTGGAAGCAGCGTGCCCGGGACCGTGAAGGATGAAAAGCGGCAATAGTTCAGGCTCAGACCCTCCATGGGTTGCTGGCTTGATAAGTTAGTAAGTACCAAGTGGGCAAGAATTGAACTAAAAGTCGGTTTAGACTGTTAACGCCCAGCTAGTAAAAAACCTTTCGACGTGTGACGATCAGACGACCAGACCACTCAATTCAAGCGTCACAATATCACGGAAGATGTGATTAAATTCTAGTGGGGATGACTCCAATCAGGGATACAAAATTTAACAAGAAAAAATAAAAACAAAGGAAATCATCGCACTCAAAAGGAGTCAACTATCACTTCTTATAGGTGATAGGAGGTTGTACATAAATGCAACCACCCCTACAACCGAACCATTATTCCGCTTTAACTCTCACCGGATCAATTATGGGGATATCGAGCCGATATGTAGAATGCTCTGCAATGGTAACAGCATGCTTCTCGCATTCGATTTTAACCAAAGCCATTTATCTCCGCTATCAATTCAGACAATGACACCAGCGCTGAGATCAGACGAAGAATAACCCTTGCCAATCGCTGCTTTTTTGGGCTAAGAAGGCAATTGACTCTCGAACAACAAAAGTGACCCTACATAAGACCTTAATTATCCCAGTCCTGCTCTACGGCGCAGAGGCATGGACTTTATCAAAAGTGGATGAGGGTGCTCTTAGCTGCTTCGAGAGGACGACGTACGACGTTCGTACGACGACCTGTACGGGCTGTACAGTGACATCGACTTAGCCAGAAGAGTGAAGGTCCAACGACTGAGGTGGCTGGGTCTTGTAGAGCGGATGGACACCAATGCTCCGGTCCGAAAAATCTTTGAATCCGCCGCCGAGGGATAGCACAGTAGAGGATGACCGCGACTCAGGTGGCGCACGCAAGTTGAAGGGGACCTCAACCAACTTAGCATGCGAAACTGGAGGCAGCTAGCTAAACATCAAGCTGGCTGGAGACGCTTGTTGGTTGAGGCCCAGGTCCACCCCGGACTGTAGCGCCACATTAAGTAAGTAAGTATTTATTTTTTCGGAATGCTCTGTACCGTCTCCCATCCCACACTTTCCGAAACTTCCTCCTGTTTAATTGTAAGTCTAGCTTTAAGTTTAGTTTTTAAGTCTACTTTTGAAGTTTTTCTTGCTTAATAAATGCCCCTTTGGGGGCGCCAAATTAAAATTTAAGAGACAGGTGGCAATACGAGTATAGGGCTGGTTCTGAGTTAAGGGCGATAGAGAGGGCACAAGTTACAAATAAGGGATCTGTAAACGTTTTTTTTTTTTTTGAAATATTTAAATTGTATATTTATCAATTACATTCTTTTCATTATTACTGCTCACATTATTCTTTGCTGTTTTTATTTATTTTTTACTAAACATACATAAATTAATAACTATAGTATGAATAATTATATTTATAATTCACAATAGAATTGTATTTTTATTATTTAAATTATTATTTCCATTGCAATATTGTTTGTTGCTTTTTAATACCTATGTACAAAGATATATATTTATTTTTTCTGTTTGCCTTATTCTTCTATTCTACTTCTTGTAGTTTTCAAATTTTTCTCATCTGTGTTTTTGTTCCTGAACCTGAATTCATTAAAGTTTGTAACTACATATACATAAATTGTTTTTATTTTCTCTTGTGATGGATTAGGTTAAGTTTATTTTTATTTTTAAACACCACTAAGAAAATATACATAAATTTATTTGTATTTTTTTGTTTCTTGACATTTAGAGTTTTAATATTTTGCTTGTGTTTTTTGGGTTAAGTGATTGTTTTTTTTTTTGTTAAAAATAAATGGCTATTCAAATAGTTTAGTTACTATCTCCAATTCGGTATTGTTTATATCCCTATGAAGTATATGTTTATTCTAAAATCTAGTTATTTATTTGCATTATAAGTGTATTTTGTTTGTTATTTATTTAATATTACATCCATAAATATTAATAATATATATTTTGTTTTACGACTACCAAAAGCGACATGATTGCTATTCTGTTTTTAATATTATTTTTTTTTTTTCACATGCAATAAATCTATTTCACAAAATATTTTGTGATTATTTGATTAAGAACATTTCCAATTTTAATTACATATATTGAACCCCTTTTTAAAAATATAAAAAAAAACAATAAACAAGAAAAAGATACATAAGTTTATGATGATGACAAAATTAATATTAGTTTCAGTTTATGTAGTTTTGTTTATCATAATAATTTATTTATTATTATTGGTGGGATGTTCTTTATTATTTATTTTATTTTCGTAAAAGAATGTTCTTGAGGAATAGTTATAAAATTATTCAACAGAAAGTAAATACAGCCTTGGCTATAAATTAAAAACACATGTACATAATTATGGTTAAATTACATTTGACCTAGGAGAAACCAACTCATCTGTAAGACATGGTACAACGAAAGCATTCAAGATGATTGACCGCTTCATCCGCGCCAATTACAACTGCCAAAATCAAGTGTAATGTTGCAACTTGAAACCATACTTAGTGAGACCTTTGATGTCAAAAAAAGGAATTAGGCAAGGCGACGCGCTATCATAAGATTTCCTTAACATCGTACTTGAAATAATTGTGCAAAACTCACTCACCAACATCACAGGCGGAATCCTTTAAAAGTCCGTGTAATTGCTCGCGATTTTTGAAATTATCGAAAAAAAACCGAAGCGCGATATCAGTAGCGCGTTCGTGAGTATTGAGACGGAAGCGGCTAAGATCGTTTTAACGACTAATAAGGGCAAAACAAAGTAATTGCTGCCATCAAACAAGGAAAACTATTATCGACTTTTCGGACTGAACGTCATCGTAGACAGATATTATTTTAAGGAAGTAAGGGACTTTGTGGCTTAGTGGTTAGTGCATTGGATTGCTAAGCGAGAGGGCGCAGGTTCGAGCCTCAAAACCACTAAACGCTTTTCATGGCACCACCTCTTCGCAGGCATGGCAAACCTTCAGGAGTACAATTTGTGAACAGTGTAAGGAAACTATAACGCAGGCAAACGCTCAGTTCACTCTCCTTTGGGTTCCCGGCCGACACGTTAGTCAGATGTGATTCTACCCTGGGTGTCTCCCTTGCGGAGTCAGTCTGCTCCCCGATGGGACTCATCAAGGGCAACATTTTCCAACACTTTCTCTCTATTGTTAACTCTAGGTGGAAAAGTCTTGCAACTTGTGCCATATCTAGACAGATTTGGCCCACCTACAATAAAAACGGAACGAATGACCCTATCAATAGAAACCGCATCGAGATAGCTAGAATCTCGGCACGGGCCATTGGCCAATTGGTCCACACGCTGCCAAGTTAGGCATCCCGTTCAACCCCCACTGCCGTAGTTGCGACAATTCACAAGAAACGGAAACGTTATTCCAATTTCTCTCTGACTGCCCGGCACTTGCCATAGCCAGGCAGCGCACTCTCGGAAAACCCTTTTCAAGGAACTATCTAAGATTTCTTACATACAATTCTGCAACACTATCAATTTTCTCAACTCCACAGGATGGATCTGAAAACTACACTCTGAGCTTCGCCCATCAACATCTAGATCACGTGAGTTATGGTATCAAAACGGCGCATCCGCTCTACTTTTGTCTCTGGCAGACTTACCAGTTTCAACCACTTCTACCTACCTACCTACCTACCAACAATTTGTCATGAAAAAGCTTCTCAATCCGCCATTTGGAGCGGGGAATAAAACTGTAGGTCCCTTCACACACATGAATGATTGCGAGAAGCTTAGCTCTGTCGTCCCAAATATTCATATTCGTAATCATTCCAGTCCTGGTCTATGGTGCAGATGCAAGGATTTTGTCAAAAATGGATGCAGTCACCCTAGGTTGAAATTTTTAGGCAACCCGAACTTTTGTTCATCCGTGGAAAATCTTATTCATTTATGACCAAGGCTTGAAGTGAATAAAACGTGTCTAAAGACACATAAGTTTGGTTTACCTATTTTTTTTATAGTGTAGTGAGGTTGAGTTTTTCTTTACCTCATGGAACTATGCCAACATTATAAAGGACCCCCCATTAATAGCGCAAACTATAACATTTGTTATTTGTTATTCATTAAAACAGGATTACTTGAGGTGGCGCTACATTCCAGGGTAGACCTGGGCCTCAATCAACAAGCGTCTCCCAGGCTGCTCCATACAAATTAAGGATAGCAATCCAACAAGGCTGTAATTGATCTATTAATAGTCAGTATCCTCAGCATCAAGTACAAGATCTTATTTGCCATATTGTGTGAATACCTGAAACCTCTCGTCAGAGGTTTGGTTTCTGTTCACAATCACACTTTGCCAAATTCTAGTCCAAATACCCACCATCTCTTTATAGATTTTAACACCGCAGATTTTAACACAGACACCGAAACGAGCAATACAGAGCCATACCTAGTTTTGACATCCTTGCCAAAATCATCGATCGTACAATACAAAACCAATTATGTATTTATTTTCAACAAGAGACGCCCAAATTTGACGAACCGGACACTTGTCACAGTGCTTAGCTTTAACTTCGAGGTAGTGGAATAACTCTTTCTAATCGTTGTTTCCTTTCGACCTAGTCAAAAAACTATATAAGAGCGAATGGACACTAACGCTCCGGCCTTAGAGTATTTGAATTAGCCAGCAAACCGAAAATAATTCTCGACCCCAAGACCGAGATGCAAAGTGTGATTGGTGAGATCATACAACTTGGCGACCAGCCGGAGGATTAGAGTGTGCCTCTTTGATATCTGTAAACAAGTGGACCGGGATGCGCCTTTGCATTGCCCAGACAGTCTTCGAATTTACCCCGGAGGTACGATGCAGTAGAGAAAGACCGTGAATTAGATGGAGCGCGTAAGTGAAAAGGGAACTTAACCAAATTGGGGAGCGGCAGTTATGTAAAGCTAGAGGTACGCTTACCTTGCCAGCCATTCATTGATGCCCATGAAGCCGAGTTGAGCGGAGTCGGGAGGACAAGAAAGTGGCCGCGCGTTAACTGCGTGAGTAAATCTGCCCCTGTACTAAAAGTTATACATACTTTTAGGTAGACTTTCACTATTGATGCCTACTTTTAGTTGCTCATAAGATGTTTTATTGTTTATTTCCTACCTTCCTTCCTTCCCGATACCAATGCAAATAAAACGATCTCTTGGCGAAATTGTCGACGCATTCACGAAATCTGTGCGTACCAGTGACACGACGCTGTTAATGTCGTGTTAAGGATGAATAATTTTATCGCACACCTTTGAGCAACGTAGAGAAGTAACAAGTTTGCTACATATAGATCCACGATACTCGGACTAACGCCGCGTGGGGAATGCCACAGCAACAATGCCTTAAGACTTACCACTACTTCTCTGTTGGGTTTTCTTGACCAAAGTGGGTAAGGGCTCCTGCTAATCATGACGACGCTTAAATCTGAAGGAACCTTCTGCTTGCTTCTTTTATCTTTTTAACCGAATGGGTCCTCTTGGCGTGCTGTTTTAAGTTACTAAGGTTGAGTTTATAAAAGCAAACTAGTTTGTAAGTAAGCCGCAATAGTTTTGGTAAACTTTTATGAACGCGAAACTTACTACATTGTTGCCGTTGAATATGAAGACCTAACAACCTTCCTGTTGTTGCTGACGTATAGGAGTGTCATTTTAAGACTCGTTGACCTTTAGATCTCATGGAATCGGGTACTTTCTTTTAGTGGTTTACAAAATGTTTGTGTTACGGTCAACGGAAACAAACAATGGTTGTAGGGTGGGCTCGCAGGCATTCAAGTTCGAGAAGGAGGGGGGAGTTCAAAAACGTCAGTTGTTCTACCTAAGTACAATCGCAGAATTTTATTATTGCGGTTCTGAACACATTTACTGAACGTTATCGCTGCAGCGCTGCAGTGAAGGAGTTTATCTACCTCGGGGCAAACATAAACTCCACAAATAACAGCCTAGTGGAGATTCGACGAAGGATAGCCTTAGGCAACCGCTGCTAATTCAGTTTGTCCAAACAACTAGGGTCCAAACTCCTAACCCGAAGAGCCAAAATCATGGTCTACAAAAGCCAGTCTTGCTTTATGGAGCTGAATGCTGGAGGATAAGCAAGACAGCGGATCAGATCTTGGGATCCTTCGAAAGAAAAATCCTACGTCGAATTTTTGGTCTAGTCTGCGAGGAGGGCGAATGGAGGAGAAGATATAACCGCGATCTGTGCAAAGATGTGGATGTAGTCCGGAAGTCAAAAATCCGTCGACTGCAATGGTTCGGCCACATCGAGCGAATTGACGAGAATGCTCCAGCTAAGAGGATCCTTAAATCCCAGCCACCTGGTTCACGAAGAGGAAGACCGAACCTCCGGTTTAAAGATCAGGCAATCGTGGACGTCAAAAACCTTGTTTTAATAAACTGGAAGCGTGCCCGGGACCGTGAAGGATGAAAAGCGGCATTAGTTCAGGCTCAGACCCTCCATGGGTCGCTGGCCTGATAAGTAAGTAAGTATCGCTGCAGCCACCTTTTTTTCATTTTAACGTTTATGAACACGAGGTAATACAGTTTGTCTGCGGCAGCTCTGCCGTAAAACTGCATTATTGAACGCAGGTAACGCAGATCTTTGTTAGTATGACATTAATGAATTCACCCGGACTGCCCGTCCGTTTTTAGCTTTAGAAATTAAAATCAACGTGCTAACTTCTCTGAGTACCGACCTTAACTGGTTGTAAATTCCTCCACCTACTGTCTCGACTAATCAGAATCGTGCCCAATTGCAAAGGATGATAAATTTTGAATAATTTCAGAATGCCAATTCTCAAGTTAAGGTTTATTTTTTTTTTAAATTTATTTGGTTGAATTAATGTTTTGTTTTATTTTTTTTAATTAAATCTAAGAAATTTTTATTTTTTTTTGTTGAAATAAAAATAAAAAAACTGAGAACATTTTGCGAATTGCTTATTAAAAAAAAAAAAAAAAAGAAGAAAAAAATGCATCAATGCATTTCATTTTGCAATTGTTTTCATAAGCATTTTTCTTATTTTTTTGTTTTATTTTCTTAAAAACATAAAACATTAAACGAATTTATATATTTATAGTGATTTTGTTTTTCTTTTATATTTCCATGTTTCATTTTTTTGTTTTTTTTTACAACTAATATGGTGGTTTGTTTTGCAAGTGATGACTGTCTACGTTTTTAGTTACCATGTAAAGTTTTTTTTTTTTTTGTTTTCTTTCTTCGTCACACTTGATTTTTAGATTTCCTTTCCTTTATAAATACAAATTACAAATAATACATTTACATTTACGAATTATAGTTACATAACTAAAAAAAAAAAAAATAAAAAATAAAAGAAAAGAAAAGAAAAAAAAATAATTAAATATGAAATTTATCAACAATAAAAGTTTTGTAATGTGTTTTTTTTGTTTTTTGTTTTTAGTTTTAGTTCTTAATTGGTGGTGGTGGTCATAGTTTGGTGTTGAAGAAAAACCATTAAATTATAATTAAACTTAATTAATTGTTTTTTTTTTTGTTTATACTCATGAATGAGGAGGGGTTTGTGTTGGGTGACAAAGTCCTGAGATGAGGGAAGAAAAATACAAATTGATGTTTTACAAAAGAAATAATTTAACAACACACAGCCGCCGGGAGTAAGGGAGAGAAAGAATAATACAAAAATATACATACATATTCTCTTGCTTAATGTTTTTCTTTTTATTTGTTAATGGGGGGTTAAAAAAAAATTGTTTTGTTCTCTTCTTTTGTTTTTTTGTTTTTTTTTTTTTCTTTATATAATATTCTTGTTTGTTTTTTGCGCTGTTGCTTTTATGATTTGTACAGTATTTTAGACAAAAACTAAATTCAATTAAATTATTTAACGAATTTTTCTTGTTTTTTTTTTTGGCAAAAATTTTGTCGTTTTAAAAAATATTTTGTTTTTTTTTTTTTTGTTTTTTTCTTTTCTATTTTATGCACATGTTGTTCTTCTTAGGTTGTGTTATTATATTTTAAAAATTATTTAATAAAAAAAAAAAAAAGAAATACATAGTTTAATAGTTTTAGTCGGTTTGTGGTATGCGAAATCGAAGCGCCATGGAAAGATAGGAGATGAGAATAAAGATAAACAAATATTGACCACTTTGTGCTTTTACACGTTTCGTGGAAACTTTTGTTCTTTTTAAAACGGTTTAACACATCAGTGGATGTTTTTTTTTTTTTTTTTTAGTTTTTTTCTATTTAATCATCATCTTGTTGGCTAGCCTCTATCATAAGTTCCAATATTTCATCTATAAATTTCGATTGCCACCTGTGGTTGAGTCCCTTTGTTGGTTCAACCTCCTGAGTGGAGGAGTGAACAAGGGGTCTTGATCTACAGTCGGCTGATCTTCTCTGTGCCGATGTTGATCTTGTTACTGCTGATGATGATGTTATTGCTGATGTTGATGTTGTTGCTGTTGATCTTGTTGTTAGTGGTGTTGATCTTGGTTTTGCATCGGATGATGATGTTGCTTCTGCTATTGTGATTGATGTTAGACTTAGGTCTGGAAAGTGAGGCATTGATGGGCGACCATATAGGCCGTCTTCAATTTGTTGTGCTATGGCTGTTAAAAATGCGTCTGTTGCCAACATTTCTTCTCGTTCCCTTCTTTGTTTTATAATTAGTAGTCTTCTTTGTTTTGCTGTCATCGTATTGGTTGATGTTGTTGCTGCTGATCTTATTATTGGTGTTGTAGTTACTGCATTAGTTGATGATGATTGATTTCTTGTAAATAATTGTTGGGTATGTTGTTGTTGTTGTTGTTGCTGCTGTTGTTGTTGTTGTTGTTTTTGTTGCTTAGCTAACAATAATCTTGTATTTCAGCTCATTTTTACACGTTTCCTTGGTGGTCCAATTGGTGGGATTTGTTGTGTGGCGAGTGCTCGAAATGCCTCCGCTATTAAATGCGAATGTGTTGTTATCATATTCTGCCATCCATGCGTTTCCATAACATCTGTGGCATGACTATTATAACAAAAAGAAACGAAATTTTAGTTTGCACTTTCATTGAGAAGATATAAAGCAGTCTTGAGTACTTACGTATTAATAAAATCTATCGTTTGTGCTTTCAATTGATCCGCACTATGGAGATCGGCTAATATTAAAGTTTCAGCTGCTGTTTCAACAGACAGATTAACACACAGCGCTTCCTCACACATCACCTTTAATTTTTCTAATGCATACTGAAATGAGAATACAAATTGTTAACGTTGGAATTATAAATAAACACAAAGATTATGGAAAACTGTCCCAGAAAAGCTAGACAGACGGCTTCAAGACCCAACAAGAGTTCGGGTTAGATGATACGTCTGCGTGGTCTTCTTGCTCATAGTTGTCGAAGTCTCGTGATCGAAAATAGATTTCACGATTTGCCAAGCAGACTCTTCCAAGTAATGCCAGAAGTCTAGTCCTAACTAAAGATCAATAATGCCGCCAGACTTGATGGCTTGCATAGAGGTAATGATTGGATAGTGAGCACGTACCAGATCATCAACCAAGTTTGGATGGTTGGAACTTGATCGACTGATCCAAGAATGACGCAGAACGCATGATGTTGTGTGCAACATGGACTGCATTTGGGCACGAAGATGGGCATCATGTGCATTGGGCAAATGCATTTAAAACGAAACGAAACGAATGGGCATCATGTAATTTTATCAATCTTTTGTTGGAAAAGATAGTGCGTGGGGCTTCCGTCAACACGAAAAGTGATTATTTTAACTCATTGCGCGTTTTCAGCGTGTCGGGAGGCCATGTTTTTGACTGTCGACAAGTGAGTTATCACAATGCCGCACACACAGCCGCTCGGTTATGCCATTTATGTGGAAAGACAAGCCGCAGCCTGTTCCTGAATAGTAAACAGGAAAGTCGATGGTGAGGATATGAATGGTTTAACTCCATTTGGCTAACTGAAAAAAATACGAGTACGTATCCTAGGTATCCAGGAAAATAGCAATATTTTGCTTTGATTGTTCCAAGAGTTTTGGAATCAACACCTGTGTGATAACGCGATAAAGGAAGACCACATCCCCGGTGGTGCGCACAAGTGGAAAGGACTTCAACCAACTAAGTGTTGGAAATAAAAGCCGCTAAATAAGGCGTTAGTTGATTGGAGAAACTTGTTAGTTGAGGAACTTGTCCAATCAGGATTGTCGCATCATTAAAAGTTAGAAAATGTTGCATCGACCTTAAGTGTCCCGAGTGAAAGTAACTCAGCTTGGAATATACTTATACGAGTCTTGTAAGTGATATTTTGTTGGTTTCTCTAATGTTTTATAGATTTATAGAACACACACTCGATCCTAGGATAGTTCTCATTCGATAAAGGTGGGATAGGCATGGATAAGTATTACAAATCAGTTGCTTCATAACAGTTCTCATATCTGTCTGGTCGTATTATTTCTCAAAAAGAGGATCAGTAACAAGAATCCTTCGTACTCGAAGGGAATGAACAGAAAACAATTTACCTTATCAGCAGCAGCTAAGAGATCATCGGCCATTTTTTCCAAATTGGGAGCCTTCCCTGTGTAGATGAAGCGTAGCATTTCCTTTAGTACCTCATGATCAACATCTGTTATGGCTACTCGATTCAATTTACGCTCCTCCATTTCATGTTCAAACATCGCAGCAAAGACATCACTTCGAGCTATGACACACAAAAACAAAAAAAAAAATCACATATTAACCTTTTGAAGTTCTGTTCTTATAATTTTATTCAATTTACCCGCTAAAATAGCTTTGTGTGCTTGAAATTCACGTCCGCCCACTGCCAATGTAACATCGCTGAATTTTTCATTGTCGAAGAGATTTCCCAAATCTTCGGAGAGTTTACATTCGGGAACTTTAAATTGTACGATATTACTTTGACCAGAGATATTAACACTATCAGCTACAACGCTAACTTCACAGAAAATTGTTAATTTATCCTCGGGTAGGAGACCGTTAGCTTCATCTAATAGAAAATCTCGTCGGATGAATTTTTTGAATCCCCAATCTTTGCCTTGTACGAAACGGTAAGCTCTGTAAAAGAATTATAAAAAAAACATGAATATGAATTTAAATATTGTGCAGGAGATGCAGTCCATAACATTGAGATTATGCATTCATGAGCATAATCCCGCCTGCAATGCATTTGCATGTGAAAAAGGACAAAAAATTAAAAAAAATTCCTACTCCAGGTGTGGTAACATTGATTGACAGACTTTAAACGGAATAATAAATTCAAAAATATACAATAATCTCTTGGAACAAGAGAAGCACTACCAGCCACAACCAACTGGTGTCGTTGGATATGAACTGTGTTCTTTTGGAATTAATCTTTTCATTGTGCTGGATGCCAAAGGAGGTGTGCTATAGGATGTCGTTTTCATTGAAATCGATTTGGTTACTGTTTTGTATAGCAGGTCAATTATTTTGTCTGAGTGATATTCAGATGAGTATTGTCCTTGAAGTGAAGGTGCTGCGCGGATGCTGGATGAGAGCCTGCTTAGTCTGGCACTGGTGTTGTTATTGATTTTATTCAGATGAGTTGACTTGCTTTGTCAGATCA